>RSEF01000002.1:55655708-55696774 GCA_003993805.1 Himantopus leucocephalus
AGAGGATCTCTTGTGCAACAAGAACCCTCTGTATGTCGTGAGTATGCAGAAGAGAGTGGTGCCATCACAACAATACAATGAACTAGATGCGCCCGAGCTCTGGTCAAATTAAGATGCAGTGAAGAATTTTAAACATCAGGCCACGTGTTTTATCTAAAGCATTTAGTAACACACAGAAAACCTCTTCACTTGGTGAGAAGCCGTGACATATTTCTAAAGCAAGAAATACCACAGACAGAACTGTCACCAGTGAAAAACAATTTTGACTCAAGTGAAAGAAATGGTAAAAAAATGATGATAGGAAGCCATTATAGGACACTGAGGGAGGATGAGAAAGCAGAACAGGAAATGTTTATGTAGATAAAGGAAGCCTGCAAAACAACTACAATAGAGATCATAGGAATTTCAATTGGCCTGTCACTGAGGAGAATTGTAATTAGGAAATATCAAATAAGTGTGAAAAGCTGAAGACTTTACATAGCCCTGAATGATCTTCAGACAGTTTATGAATGTGCAGCTATAGATAGAGAAGCAATGGCTTCAGAAAGCTCACATCCTGGCTTTTGTCTTCAACTCCAAAATAGTGCAGGTCTGAAAGAATCAGTTTATTGACCTTCTGGCTTATACTACTAGCTCTATTTTCTCAGGCCTTCTGCAGATGGCTGGGGGCTGGTATATTCACAGAGGATGTGGTTCATTTAACTTCTGGGGATTGACTCTTGTCATGTTTGTGGAGGGCATGAACTATAAATTGCTGGGAAGACAACTTTGCAAGCTATGAGATAGTTAAGTCTTTATCCTTCTAGAAGGAGAAGTGACTATATGTTTTTACCACCTGAGTTATTCTTAAATAAAGCTGGAATATACAATAGGCAATAACTAGTCAATTTTGGGAATTACAATATACACTAACTAAAGTTTAGTTCCATGTGCAGTTAAAAAAAAAAAAAATCAGGTCCAAACCCATTCTGCTGCCCATCCCCAGAAGCATTCAAGACCAGGGGATTTGAGCAACCTGGTCTGGTGGAAGGTGTCCCTAACCAGCACAGGGGGGTCAGAACTAGATGTTCTTTAAGGTTCTTTCCAACCCAAACCATTCTATGATTCTACGATCTTGGCTTCTGTCAGGTTTAAATTCTCCACTGAAAAAGTGCAGTTAAGAATGTGAGGCTTTGGCAAAACTTCTCTGTGTTGCAGTTGTAAGAAAGAACAGTTAAGTGAAAATTACTGGATTACAGGTGATGTTAAAGCATCAGATCTGGAAGCATTGGTCTTCCGTCCATCCCTAGCTTTTTCTTGCCTTCTGCTCAGGCTCTGTGTGTCCACTGCACCGCTGCAGGCCTGCCTTTCCCAGGGGTTTCCAACTGGTCCTTCTAGTTGCCACTCAAATGCTCTTGATGGTTGCCTCATCCAAAACCAGTGTGTTCTGCCATAAAACACGTGGAAGTCCCCTCTGATGCTGGACTTAAATAGACTCAAGGAACATCACACCATACTAAAGGGACTGCAGCCAAGAAATAAGAAGAGTTGCAACAGTAACCACCAAATACTTACGGGCAGTAGTTCAAAGCAAGTTCTCCTGAGAAGCTGAAGCTGTAAAATTTATTGCACTAAACTTGATTTTTGCAAAGATTCATCTGTACAACCATCTCATATGTTCCAATTCATAGCCCATGTCTGCTATTGTATCATTCTGCACAACAATAATCACTTTAAGATTAGTCCTGACTTCATTCAGTATTACTACTATAACATAGATTATTCCTTGACATCTGCTAAAATGGATAACATACTTCTATAGTCTTTTATCTTTTCTGGTCTTTATTTGTCCCAGTGAAAGATGATCTAGCTTGATATTTCTCAAGACATAATTGTTGTGCCTGGAGTCATCCTTGTTTGTGTAACAGGGATTACATTTGTGAGACTTGCAGGGGATTAGAATGAGCACTGATTTTATAAAAAATAGTGACTGTGCTTCACTAAAGTTTTGATGAAACCGTGGGAGAAAAATGCAGGTAGTTAATTCTACTTTCCTCTGGTTCCATGTGTACACTGGTCTCCAAAAGCTGTGCAAAGACATTTTCAACAACAAATTGTAATCAAGCCTTTTCCTAAGAAACTCTTGTTAGCAGCCTGCAGAAATGCCTGCTTTATTTTAATGAGCCCTTTCAGCAGTATCACACAACTGTTTTCATAATCTCAAAACTCTTATTTAAATAGCTGTGACAATCAAGCCAATTATGCTCCCATGGACCAATTTTTAGTTATCTTTGGTCGGCTTCCACTAAAAACATATTTGTGTCCCTTTGCTGTCAGCCGAAATATTTTTTTGGAATTCAGTGTTATTTATCTCACTAATTACCCTTTAACTTGCCTTTGCTTATTTTTACAAATTTCCCTTTTTTCCCCCTACTAGATTATTTATTTTTTTAAGGCTTACTACTTATTGTTTCTACTGACCTTTGGATCCCTGGGCCTATGAGGCTCTGGGATCTTTTTCCAATTTAAAATCCAAAAGGAGACATTTCAGTTCCACCTCCCTCTCCTCCANCCCCCCCCTCCAACCCCCCCCCCCCCCCCAATATTTTCTGCCAGCAATTCCCTTTTATATGACTGCATAATTTTGTTTTCCCAACTCATAGAAATTCATGTTAAAATAGGAGTAGAGGAGATTCTTTTGGCAGCCTGCCTGCTGAACTCTAGAAATGCCACTTCACATAGTCCGTGCTTTGGATGGCTGAGTGAGTTCCGGAGAATACAGCTGGGAAGACAAACCTGCAGACCGAAGTCTGTTAATCCGAGGAGGGGGGAAGCCATCCTCTAAATTGCTTCATCCTGATTGTCACATCTCTGTTTTATTCTGAGTGCTTCATCTTGGCAAGGTAGTTCATTCTCTTCACCGCTTTGTTTGTTGGTCACTGTGATAACTCAGCCGGCAGACATAAATGGTGCCGGTGAATTTTGTGACACTGACACCCGTTTACTAATAAGCGTGTTGAGATATGGCATACAGACAACTATACGGTTATTAGATAGTAATGACTTTAGCCCTCTGCTTACCTGAGCATCCTTTAAGATAGGAATCTGCCTGGGAAAGGATGGCTCTGTTGTCACTTCATGGTCATCTCCCAAACAAGATGATCCTAATTATGTAACTGAGAAGTCCTAAAAGCATTTTAGTCTTTCCTAAGTGAAATTAAACTGCAAGTTTACACTCAATCTTTGTATGGAAAATGTTAAAATTCACAGCAGGTTTCCAGACGTCTGCTTCCCAACTGCTTTTAAAATCTAGGTCATTATATATAGGTGGCATCAGATAAGTCTCCATGGAAGTCTCACAATATTTTAAACGGCAAAATGGGTCAGCTTTCTTTAAAGCTTGTAACCATCTAACACAAGTTTTTCACATGTGTACAGTCCAAGAAAGGTTAAATATCTCTCTTGACCCCTCGTTGAGTGTGAATTTTTAACGTTCCATGTTCTCATAGCTCTGTAAGGCAGCATTTCCTAGGTAAATTCCCCTGCCATTTCAATCTGTTTGCAGTTTTTTGCCATCCAGTATGAAACCTACAGCAATATAAATCCTATCTTGTTCCAGACCTTGGTCATTCCTTGACTGTAGGTATTTTCCATGAGCTGAAACGTTTGATGTGCCCCAGCTACTACTGTTTCTTTGATTTTGTTATTATTATTCTCGTTACAACGTTGGCCCAGGCTGGGAGTGAAACAGC
Source organism: Himantopus leucocephalus (assembly GCA_003993805.1). NCBI lineage: Eukaryota > Metazoa > Chordata > Aves > Charadriiformes > Recurvirostridae > Himantopus > Himantopus leucocephalus. Next base: position 55,659,440 of record RSEF01000002.1, read on the forward strand.
GCTTCCAAAAGGTGCCCCACTCCCTGGGTGCGATTTAACACACGCCTGCAAACAATTTTCAGACTAGTGAGCGACGCACGTTGCTCTAAGCCATGGCAGAGCAGAGGTGCAGGGTAGTACAGCGCTGGAGAGGGCTACCGCATGGATGCTGCTGGGAAGTAGCAAAGGGATTGATGGAGAGAGGTGGTTGCCAAGGCTGACTGTACCATCGGTAGGGAAGCAGAGAGACAGCGGACTGATGATTTCAGTGCCAGAAGGATGCCAGATGGGTAAGACATCGCTGGGTGAGGAAAGCAGTGGATGCTCTGGCTCTCGGACTTTCTACAGGTAGAAGCTACTTTACCTGTGGAGCAAAATGTTGGAGGGGATCCTGCCGTAACTGACTGCAGATGTGTCAGCTTGGGAACCTTTATCCTGGTTCCCTTGGCCTGGACCAAGTCCACTGCTTAGGGGCATAATCCAGTTACAGACAGGACATGATTATGTGCCTCAAGAATAGAGCCACGGGGGCCCCCAGCAGCTCCAAGACACAACTGCAAGCCAAAAGCCTGCCACATTTTCCCACCGCCAGCCTGAGTGCCTGAGAACCCAGCTGAGAGCCAGGCCAGCGTGAGAAGGTCCCCGCTAGCCTGAGTGAAATGCAGGACATTTGGCAGCTCCATTGCTCTATGGGCTATTGAAACCCATAAAAACATTCCCAGTGCTTTCAGAGGACTGCAGATCCTGCCTACAGGATGCTTTCCTTGTGCCATGACAGCACTCCAAGAACTCAGATAATATCACCACCTTCTGAACATAAATCCACCTGCATCTAGAAGTACTTACATTTTTTTTTTCCTGAGCTTTTTACATCTGCTGCTTATTTTCATGTACTTGCCCACAATTGCCAAAGAATAAACCTGTCTCTTTTTTTTCTTTTCTTTCCATTGCAGCCAATACAATCTCCTTGTGCCTGTTGCAAATTCCTCCACCACGGAGCTCTTCTGGCATCATGCTGGTTTGTGTTTTTAGGGCAGAGGGGAAGAGGGTTTTGTATGGTCATTTAATGCATGAGAAAACTCATTAATAGATTTTCTGGGTAACTGAAATGTTGTTTTTATCTGAAGAATAGAGAGAGCCTAACACTGCAAGCTTCCTCCTGACGCCCTGGCAGTCTCCTGCGATTCCAATTTTGTGTGACTGTTTTTTTGGAAGGGAAGAGTAGCTTGAACTCTGTGCTTATTCATTCTTGTTGCTGGGGCTAATCAATGAAGCGATTGTATTTTTTGGTGATGCGAGCGTCAGCATGTTTTAAACTGACGGGAAACCATTCACATGTACGTTTGCTAGGCCATCAGGTAAGAATAAGAAGGAACCAGGACAGTGACTGTGAATATGGACCAGATCTGAGCCCACAAGACAGCTGAAGAAACTCACAGCCCACTTTTAAACAGTTGAAATACTCAGTTCCTCCATAGTGGCTTATTTGTGATTCCACAACCTGTTGCTATGAAATTAAGGTGATGTCAAGAGCAGATGATAATTACTTCAGCTAAGTTGTATGAAACAGGAACAGATAGACTGCTCAACCAGAGTGTTAAAAAGAATTTGTGCAACTAACAAATAATTCCATAAAAATACATAAAGGAACAATATTTTGTGCAAATTGAACCATTTTAAAACAACAAAGTGCAAAGGCCTCCATGCACTGTCAGTGGCTCCTTATATCCCTGGGGAAAGGCCCTCTCTTTCTTGCCCATGGAAACGCAATTTTCTTCCCTGAAGATGGCTAGAAGCAATACAGCCATCTACTGACTGACAAGGTTAACCACAGCATGTTTATGTGCTTGTCATTTAACTTGCTCTCTATTTCCATCCTAAAATTGCAGCCCGTGGAAAACTGGTTTTCAGCAGAAGCCAATTACTGAAGCACACAATTAATAGCTGATTAGTAACTTGCTGACTCTCCTTATTACTCATTGCTTTGACATCTGGTTAGGTAGCTGTGTGAATAAGCACTCCTAAGCATGTGCCATATATTTTCCCACGTGTAAGATGGCATCACACCTTGCAGTTGACATGCAAGGGCTCCATTCCCACGTCTCCGCTGCTATGTAGGACTAAGAGAAAATCACGATCACAATACATTTCCACCGAAGAATGAGACAAGGCTTGCTGTCGTCTGCGGCTGTCCTGTTGCCCTTTTGACACCTCAGGTTGGTGTTTGCTGAACGCTGATCACTTCGTAGAAGTCAGAGAAACACTCTGGACACCAACACAATGTTGACGAAGCAACCTGGCAATATAAGGGGATGGGAGTCTTTGACTCAGGAATTATTCAGGATATTTAATTGTGTTCAAGATTTGTTCATAGGTTATGTGATGATGCAGGTGTTTGAAAATGGAGCCTGACGTGCAATACCCTGTGCGTTACGTGACTTGAGGGCTCACACATCCTAAGACCATGGAATCTTGCAGGAAGTCCATGTCTTGCCACAGACTCTCATTGAAACAAACTAACGAAGAACATTTCAAGCTCATACAACTACAATGAAAGACGTGAAAATGGAAATGGAATGAAAGCGAATGAAATACTGCTTTTAAAGACAGTTTGTATTAGATTTTGGATTGATGTCAAGAAGTTCCCTTTTACCAAAAGGCTTTTGTAATTCTTAGAGGAAAACAAAGTGTTGGTTAATAATCATATAAGGCTCAGCAGGAACAGTGTCTGCGTCAGCAAACTGAAAAAAATACCTGGCATATTTGGTGCGCAAGTAGGTGGCTGAGCAGTCCAAAAGGCACTCAGGAAAACACAGTGAGGCAGCAGACTATGTGTAAATATAAAAACACTTACATTGTTATGAAATGACTGTAGGGATCAAGACTGACCAGAGCAACCGACGCCGCACAGTGAGCCTCACGACAGCTTACAGAACATGTTTTTTTGACAGATGGTGAAGGAAGTCCCAGGATCCTCCTTAGGTTTAGGAGGAGCCGTGTAACCTGCAGTGCTGCTGTGAAAGCGCTAAACGCTCTGTGTAGGCAGAAGGCTGATTTCAACTGTTGGAGCTAGCTGACCTACATACACCCGTATGGTTCCTACCCTTGCTGGAACTGGAGCATCCAGATTTACACGACTAAGACTTCGCTTTGAAGTGTCACTGTGAGGAAATTGGGCCTTTCTTCCTGCTGCAACCACTTCAGCACGTCTTGAATTAAATTTTAACTATGTTTAATCCCTATTGCTTACATAACGTGTAGGCTGAAATCACCCCTCACAATTTTTAGAACTAAAAGCCAAGCCGTCAAGAACTCCAGGCAAAACACCGTTCCTAGGTTATTTTATTGCATCTTGCTATTGTAAATGAGACGTTACTATAGATTCTCAGAACACAGTGTAAAGCTCCATGCGTATGAGCAACAAGCATTTGAGACTTTGAACTGAGACTCGAGACTCCCCTTATGATATTCAAGAACTTTTAAAAATTTTCTTTAATAAGAGTGTGGTATTTAATGGACAGATATAAATATGCTATTATAAAATTTTATAGCTACAAGAATAGCATTTTAGGCTGAGAAGGTTATATTTTCCAGAGTACAGATGTGAGGATGACACCTAAAAAGACAAACCAGTATAGAGAAGCATTTAGAAACAAAATATTTGAAAGCATTTGGAAGCAAAACATAAACCATCTTGTTTCCACTCAAAAATAAATGGAAGTGTCATCACAACAGACAGGAGACAATGGCTCAGACAGAACAAAATATAAATATAAAAAATATATGGATTCCCAGAACAATTGGATCTTGTTTCTGTAAATACTTATGTACATGAGTTGAACGCATTGAGTTTCCTGGGATTGTTCATGTGCAAAGTTATTACTTAGAGTCTGTAAGTCTCCAGTCATGTGCAGTGACATTTGCAAACCTGTAGAACTGGAATTTCAAAAATGACAAATTCTTCTGAAAAGCAATGGTTTCTTTTCTATGGACTGGATAATACGTAGCAAGCATTTGGTCATTTCTGTTATAAATAATAATAAGCCTTATATGTAAAGCTGTAAAGCAGAGGCTGAGAAAAGATTAGACATTTCATAATCAGTAGATTGGCAGTTCTTAAAGTTTTTCCTCTTCCCCCTCACCCAGGCACATTCTCACCCTTACATGCTCTCCCAACAATTTGTGAATTATTTATGTGGCTATTTACAACCTGTGAAGCATTGACACACGGGGCATATGGTAGGTGGGGAGAGAGAAACGCTGCGAGCAACGCTGCGAGTGATACTGCCAGGAGGCAATGGCTACACCAGAGTTGCAAGCAGGGAGGAGCTGCCTCACTAATTCCAAGCGTTTTCATCATATGCTCCCCCTAACCTATTCCCACCTGGACACTTCTGCCATAAACCCACTCCTGACTCCATCCCTTGTGCCTCAGATGCCACTGGAAGAAGGCAGTGGTGCTGGGCTATGCCGTGCCTGGAGCACGGTGAAGAACAACTTGGAACTAGCAGTGCTGCTCTGCTCTGCCCTTGCCGTTTCCTCACACCATGTCCCAGGAGCTGGGGGGGCACTCGGAGACAAACAGCACTGTAGGGGTTAGTGGAAGAGCAATCCTTTCTGTAATAAAAAGCTGGGTATTCACTTACATACCTTAATTCTTTCCATGCGTGTCCTTTCTTGCCCTCACCCCCTAAATTTTGTTCAAACAGAAAAACAGGAATTTGGCCTCATGTCTGGGATTTCTGGATAGCTAGCAACATGACCAGATCTGCAATAGTGCAGATCAAATGATGGCTGTCCTGATAACCGGCCAGGGCGCATACGCAGATCAACTGCTCTTCAAGTGAATATAAATCTGAGGTATCTGGAGCATGTCACGCTTACTGCACAGGTGCTCGTTATCTGAGTATGTGCCAGAAGATGCCTGTATCCGCGTTTCTGCCTGTGTTGTCCTGAGCTGAAATTAGAGATGCTGGCACAAACTTTACGCAAGATAAGATAAAACACTTTTAAAATATCTGACAGAGCCCTTGTAATGTAAATCGGCAACCTATCAGGTTTCAGAAGAACTTTTCCTTTGAGCATGAAAAATTCTGGCTACCATCAAGTCGCTTGTTTTCTTTCCTCAGTTTTTAATGCTGAACATAGTCAGAGAAAAACTTAGACCATAGGAAAGAGCGATCTTTCCAAAGACAGCGAATTTTACATTGCCATTGATCCAGATGAGTCCATCACTGCTTCCTGGAGGTGGAAGGGAGGATTCCCTTATAGGCAATGCCTCAATTTAGCTTGTATCCTATAGAGAATGAAACAGGCATCTGTTCAGACTGCACTTGGGCAGTTCTTAGATGTGTGGGAAGTTACTCCATTCCCCCCTGTAAGCTGTGCCCTTCCCTAACAAAATCCTTCCCGCTGCTGCCCCCAATACTGGGGTTTGGCAGTGTCTTGGGATAGACAGTTCCACGGACTTTTTATACGCTATTGTAAAAAGAGCTAAAAGAAAGGGTCGCATTGGTTTTATTTCCTCTTAGTTTAGTTGAATATCTCTTTGTTCTCAAATTATGAGAGATCCATTAGGACTTACTATTTCTACGGTTATGGGACCCAGAACTCTGGGGCGCCACGCACCATGCCAGGATGTGATGCACAAATAAGCCCTCATTCCGCAGATGGTTATGAACCTACCTCGTTTCATACATGTCTGTAAAGCACAACAGGTTAGTTACTCAGTCTACAGCTAGGCACTGTGGAGAATGGTCTCTGCCCCAAAGGACTTACAACTTCGAAAGAAAGTCAAGCAAGTAATAGAAAACAAGGAAACATTTAGGGTGAGGAATAATATTTCAGCTCTCAGTGTCGCTTTATCATATATTAACCTACCGGTGTCTGTGTAGGAACCGACTGCACTTCCTTTCGTGTGGGCAGACTGATAGGTCTCTTAATGTTAATGGGGCATCACATGAATAAGGAATGCTGCGGATGAAAGCAGAAGCTGGATCACAGCACCGATCTCCTCAGTAGCCTCTTGTGGGCAATAAGGTCAAAGGCTTTTTGAAAGTTAAAAATCAATTATATTAGTAGATTTTCTTTATTTATGGCCCTGCAAAAAAAAATCTTCCTTTGTAGCAATGCTGATTTGTCTCCAATTTTGCTTGGTAGTGACTCAGAATTATATGAATTTTAAAAAGACAAGGCATTTGCTAAATGTAAATAGAATTTTTTACAAAAACAAATGCTCTCCTAAAAAAAACCTATTACATTACCTGGTTTTGCTAGATTTCCCATGGCCATTTTAGCAAACCATTTTAAATTAAATATTTGAGATTGTGTTTCTTTAGCATTCCACAACAAAACAATTTATAGACATTTTAGCAATGGTTTTGATGATTCTCGTAACGCTTTAAATGGATGAGAAATTATTGAAAAAATAGGTCTAATCTGAACCCATGCTTAGGAAGAATTAATAGCACAGAAATAAAACTCCATGCTAAATCTTTAAGCAGAAAGCCATTCTATGCAATCATAGTCCAGGTCCGAGATCAAATCAGAGATCTGATCTGAGACTGCATAACACAGCGGTCTAGCTCTTTTATACTGCAGTATTACAGGATAAAGAAGGGTCCATTTAAGTTCTGTTTAACCAGCATATTTACTGTTTGACTTTCCTTGAAACGTAAGATACCACGACATTCTCTTACCTGTATGTCTCTTTTGAAGCACCTCACGTGTAAGAAGGAAAATTTATGGATAACTGCTACTCCTCTTCAGTCTTGAAGCTATCATCAGGGCAAAATTATTTGCAGATGAATCACATTTTCACGTAAACACTTCAAGAAGTTATTCCTTATACATTTATCGTGAACTGGACCACCACTGCTAGTGACAATGCACCCAGTAATACGTGTTTTTGGGATTTGTCAATAAAACCATCTTCACGCCTCCATTAGAAACCAGTTATTTGGTCTTGCAGGATTTTATTCCAGAAGTTAAATATTGAAACTGCATAGCCCAGCTGAAGTCACTGGAAATCCAATTCCATGTAGCAGTCCGTCTGCCCAGTCACCTACTGCAGACTAGTGGGGCCTTAACCTGTCACGTTCTTTACAGGTGATTTGCAAGTGAAAGCGAGTAGTTCTGTATTTCCCTCTCAGCCTGCTCCATTTGAATTCGCTGGTGGCTAGAAAGGAGAAAGCTGATTAGCTTTCTTATCGGTGGATACCCTTGTAAGGTCTCCCTCTCTCTCTCTCTCTCTCTTAACAGCCCCTTAGTTCTTGAAACCGTCAGCATTGTAATATCAGAGTGCTACCCCTTGTGAAGTTCGATGGAAATTGGCCACTGGGCTCAAAGGTTAGGGGGAGGATCAACAGGTACATATAGAAAACATCAACGTATAAGTCCTGACAAACAACTGAGAAGCCCATTACTAAATTTAAATATATATGCATTTCAGCAGGACTGACAAATTGTACACCTCTTGTTGAAAGACATGTAGTCAAACCTGTTTGTCAGTGTTGCTAACATGGCAACCAAAAGACTTCCAGAGCCATTTTTCCTCATGGAAATCCATTATGGAAACTCCTATAGTACTATCGGGAATTAGCAAAATTTCTAGCACAGGAGAGATGATATGCACTTCCAGAGTGAAAAAAAAACCATGTGAACATGACCTTTCCCTTAGTTTTCTTCAGGAATAAACCTCTCTGGCTTCATGTATACAAATGAATGCAGCACAAACAGCACAAACCCACTCATTCCTCCTTGTACATCAAGTTTTCCAGATCATTAAATGAAATGTAAATTCCTTGATTTAGAACAGAAAATCCTGGCAGGGGCTGAAATATCGATTTTCTCATAGCCGTTTCTTCTGAAGAAGGAATGTGGGAATCCTTGTCATCTTTTCATGGTAAGGCGGAGTTTTTAAACAGTCTTGGAGAAAACTGATGTTTCTGAGCATACAGATTCAAAAGTTCTTTCTGGTTGTCATCCCACATACAGGTCAGTAATTTCACATGACCCCAACTATTAGTATAAATAGCAGAAGACTGGCTGAATTTGTTCATTACAACCCAGCTTGCAACTGCTATGATTTTACTTGGTGTTACAGTGCCTAGGCTGAGCCCTGCTGGTTTGTGCAGAGGCATGAAAGAAAAAGGTGATCCAGAGTTTTCAGACTGTACACTCACTGTCTTATCAGAAAATAAACAAATAAATAATAAATAAATAAACAAAAATAATCAAGAAATGGAGAAGCTATTTTACTGCAATAACTTGAGATTTTGATTTATTCCAACTTCATTAATGGATATCAGCATAGATTAATCATACAATGTATCTTCTGTGCCTTACTTATTTAAGAACCAAAAGATGTAGGATCTTATATGCTCTGAATTTTCCCTTGGATAGTTGCATGTCTGTATAAGAAGCCTCGACTCTCAAATCAGATACCTGTTTTAGCTGCCTCAAGAGTCAGAAGATGATGCCTCAGTCTTTCATAACATTTTAATGCATGAATTCCTTTATTTAAAAAAATAATAAAGTTTTGGCGTTCTTAAAAAAGATTTGCCATAAGTTTTCCTCTGAACTACAGAGATGTCACAGACAGTGCAAGTATGCAAAAAGGCTACTGTGGGTTTGTCAGTCAAGTCAGACAAGTGTTAAGAATAACGACATCATTTCTTGCATGTTAAAATATCAAATGGCCTCTTGGTGCCATACTTTATACTACTTCACAATGTATATTCAGAAAATGTTTTCTGGAATGTAAATTAATGTCAAACTATTTTTACCAGGTTTTAAGTTTTAGTCCTAAACCGAGATCACCGCACGTGTAATTCTGACCCCCAAGGGCCTGTGCACAGTACAGGGATCTGCTCATTGAGCTGGCACAACATGCAGCTTCTAAAATGACATCACAGAAGAGACCTTATTGTTCTCAGGTTGTGACTCAGGGTATTTCTTGGTCGTCCCAAGTCTGGAGTTTTTTAAAGTAGCTAATGGGTGTGTTATAGAAATACTATGCGTACGTAGATGGTCAAATTGTCAAACAATAAAATTGCAACCATCCTAAATGCAAAATTTAAAAATTACCATTTACCTCGATTTTTGGTTATTAATCTTTGCACATGCTTGTCTAGCTGATCCATTTTGGTGCATCACCCTATGTACAAATATTTGACTAGCTCTTAGAAATTCTGTTCTATTCTTGGAAATTCTTGGGAATTTCAAGTTACATGCCCTGGTAATGACAGCATGTTCAGAATTTCAAGTGCAAATAATCGTACTTATATAACAAGGGAGGGAGCTGGGAAACCGATATGAGTATGTCAAATATTACACTCGAAGGTGTTGTCAAGCACCAGTTGTCCACATTTACGATTTGATAAGCCATCTCAAGGATAACAGGTGCTGTAGAAACAGAGGTCTCACGCTCCACCTCGAACACAAGGTATGTGAAGGAGTGGTTGTAGAGGAAAATAATTAGAAGGCAATAAACATAAAAATTAAGACTATTTTCTCTGCTTCTGCAAAGCCTCACATTAGCTGTTGTATCCAGGTTTTATTTAAAAGGAAGAATTCAGTCCTGGATGCTAACAATATTCCTTCAGGCTCTTCTTTTTATCTTTCCCTTCAGATGCTGAAGGGGGTCCTTAGGGTCCTCTCTTTATTAAAGGAAATTTTTTGTGCCTCACTCCTTGTTCATATCGCAGAGCTTAATGAAAGGTATGATTTTTTGGCATTAAAGGGACACTACCTACTTGAAATATCAAACCTGTCTGAAACTCTTGTGCCTTCCGTAGTTACATACAGCATTTGAAGACTGAAAGGAATAGCAGGAAAGGATTGTTTCTTGGTTCTTTTCATAAGACAATTTAAAGTACTTTTTATAAGCAGTTTATTGGTTTGAGTTAATGAGCCCAAATTTTACTGCAGAGATCTCTAGCAGAAGTATCATGAACTAAACTTTTCCCTTATTCATTGTCATTTTATCCATCAAACTTGAAGGCAATCCTTCAAAGGATTTTCTTTTCAGCAACTGATAATCACGTAAGATGATCAGAAGTTTGCAATGCTAACCTGCAACTTCAGAGACTTGTTTTATGATTTTAGACAGGTCTCTTGTGTGATATATGGCGAATTTCTTCCTATGCTTTCCATTCTGGTTATAAAATGGTATTTCCTGACCTCACGAGGACGCTGGTGATAAATACACCGAGACGTTTGGCACACAACGGCGAGGGAGGCAAGACACACAAGCAGTCATAAAGTTTTAATTCGGTTGCCAAGAAGTACTTAACCTTTTCAGTCTGGCGACCGCCCAGTGAACCAACATCTTGACGCCAGAGGTTGGCGGAGACACCCCTCACCCTGGATCACGGGCCTCCGCCTACGGCCACAAACCCGCAGCCTGCCCAGACCGAGGACCTGCCCTTCCGCCATCCCGCCTTCCCCGGAGCTCCCCACAAAACATCGTTCACAAAACGCCCTAATCCTGCCCTCCCGACATCCCAACACGGTTTCCCCCCCCACACTCCTCCCCCTTTTTTCTTTACCGCCCCCTCGGCAAAACGCCGGAGATGCTCTGCGCCTCCCTGAGGGTCGCCCGCCTCACCCAACCGCCCGCCGCCATTACAGCGCCTCACACCGCCCCTGCCCGCACACCGCGCCTGCGCAGTGCAGCNGCCCCCCCCCCCCCCCCGCGGCCCGGCCGCCGGGCGCCCCCTAGCGGGCGGAGGGAGGAAAGGGGGCCGCCGCGCTTCCGGTCTCCATTTTACCCAAACGACAGCGGGCCGGCGGGTCGAGGCGGTGCCGCGGGGCCCAGCCCGGGCGGCGGGTGCTTTCCCGGGTACGGGGCTGTCTTCCCTTCTCCGTGGGCGCAGCGGGAGGGTTGTCGGGGCGGGGGGGTGCGGCTGTTGGCCCCGCGCGAGCCCCCGTCGCTGTGGTTACCGGTGGGGGAGGGGGGGGCCCTGTGTGTGTGTGTGACGTGCTAACCCGCCCCTCTCTCTGCTTGTGTGTCCTGTGTCCCCCCCCCCCTCCTCCGCCTGGCGGGCAGACCTCGGCCGGTGTCTCCGCCGCCGCCCCGGCCGCCGTGTGAGCGCCAGCACGGGGATGGGTTCCCTCAGCTTCCCCGGGAAGTTCGGTCCCGGCCCCTGAGCCCGCCCGGAGCGCCCAGAGGTTCGAGCGGCTTCGTCTCCCCGGGGAGGAGAGAGCGGCGGGGGGGGCCGGGGGGCAGGGGCAGGGCCGGGCCGGCCGCCCCCTGCCCAGCAGCATGGACCAAAGCGTCGTGGATCACCCGGTGACCCTCATCATCAAGGCCCCCAACCAGAAATACACCGACCAGACCATTAACTGCTTTCTGGACTGGACTGTGGGCAAGCTAAAATCTCACCTCTCTGATGTCTACCCCAGTAAGCCGGTGAGTTGTTGGCCAGCCCTGTTTCTTCATCTTGTGAGTAGGAATGGCGTTGCGGTAACTTCTGGGCAGTCGATCGAGACTTTCCTCGGGTACTCTGCAGAAATAAGAACAAGGAAGAGCCGTGCTGCCAAAGAGCTGTCTGTGCAGAGGCGATGGCTGGGTCTCTGCTTTCAGGGAAGTTGGCAATATAAATAGCCGCTCTTTTATATGGTTTAAGAAGATGACAGTATCGCATCCCAAAAGGTGGTATCGCTGAAGGCACCTATTAGTGCTCCATGTAACTTTTTTAGGCACTGGAATATAGGTATCTCAGTTAATTCCATTTAAGACTAATTTCTGTAAATGTTAGCGTTCTGTCTGAAGTAATTACTTAAGCAGTATAGCTACAGTTACTACGATCTAGTGAATTCACCGAGGTGTGGAGCAGATAGATGGTTATTCATAATATTATGTGAAACAGGCAATTGAACAGCTTCCAGAATTATTTCCTTTTCTTTTCCTCTGAAAAGCCATTTCTTTTGAGGTTGTGCTGAAAACTGTGCTCTCAGATGTTCTACAAATTTGCATGACAGTTGTTTCTGTATTTTGAAACTTAATATAAAAGCTTCTGTCTCTTTTTTTGTTCACTGTGGAAAATACAATTTATTTCTAAATTCTTCTAAGTTCTAAATTTGGTAATTAAAAAGAGGCTATGAAAAAGCATACAGACAATAACAGCAAGATAATACTGTACCTGTTTACAATGGCAGTCATATAGAACAGTACATTTGAAAATTTGTTCCAGAAAACCGTATAAAGGGAGTGACTTTGCCTTCACGTTGCAGCAGCATGTGGGGCCTAGACCTTGCTGTAGAAAACATCAGACAAAGGTTGTGTTTATACTGTAAATGATTAATATTCACCTAGTTCAATAGAAGAATTATTGGCACTGTTAATTTCTTTTTTGGGGGGGTTGGGGGGAAAGCAAAATAGTGTCTCTGTGTCTCAAAGGGGGTTTCTACCTTTTGGAGAAAGCGGAAGAAAAGCAGTCAACAGCTTAGGCTGTGCCACTGGTACATTGAGATCTGTTAAGCAGTATTTGAGAGCTTTTGGATTTAGTTATTGCTGTGAGTAATTCTCCGCTGAGAGAGTCTATCTGCTGTGAAAGAAACAAATACATGACTTCAGCTGATTGCTGCTGCTTCCTTCTCACTAGAATCTCCTCGTGTGACGTATTTGTGTTTAAACACTAGTTTTCTGACTCATCCTATGATCTTGCTGAATTGGGCTTCTAGGAAGAATCCTTAATGAACAAGAGGTTTTAATGTTGCACTGTAGGTTTTGACCAGTAGTATAATAGTAAATTTCAGTTTCCCAGAACATCTTACTTCTGTTGAAAACTGATTGCTCAACATGCCTTTCATTATTAAGTGACTAGTTCAGAATCCCCAAAATTTTTCTGGGTTAAAGAATGAGGAGTTTCTTTAGTGAAAACTGTCTCAGTAATTCCAATTTAATTTGGGTTTACCATACTTGCAATTAAACTAGTAACTGAACACAATATTTTTGTTTCATAGAATCTTTCAAATTAAAGTAATAACAAGGGAGGGGAGAAGGGTCTTTAACGGGATGTCTCCTATGTATAGTAAAATTGTATTTTTGGCTTAATATGTTTTTGATGTTGAGTGTGATTGCTTTTTATCAAACCTGTTTAAATATTTGTGCTTTTAGGACCTCCCCCACCACCACCACCTTTTTTTTTCTTTTTAAACCAGATCAGTGTCAAAAGCTTTTTGATCAAATTTCTACATTCCCTGAATGTGATAGGTCCTGGAAATAACTTCTATTAAAATGCTATTTTAGGAGTGTAAGAATGCATCAGAACACAGGTGCTCTATACAGGTATTGCAGTGTTCTTGAAGTGCAGGGTGTAAACTAGAAATCAGTTGCTATCACTGTTATACATAGTCTTTCAAGTTTTCATGTGTGACTTGGACCATATTCTCTCTCTGTACGTTAGTCAGTAAACTGATGGTAACTGTAAATGTTGTCCTTAAATTTACAATTTATCAAGAAAATATCTTCAGAAAATGATATGGTTAAAATAGGCAAATGAGAAGTTAGGCCTTGAGGCAATGGTGTTTGTGTTTTTTTTTAATTCAGATTAATTTGTGTAAATGACTTAGTTAAGATATGTGCATATTTAGTTATAGGTATATTTAAATAGGTTTAGTCATTAGTAAAGTTGGTATACTTACTGAAGTAAGTCACTGAATAAGGTAAATGGGTTTAAAACAGTGTTAAATTAGTTTGTGGGTCTATGCTAATGTTCACATTGGTCAGTAATTTTTTTTTTTCCCCGACGGGACTAGTTTTTCATAGCTAGAGTACTGCAGTTATAGTGTCCCTAAATGAAATCTTTATTTAAGACAAGAAAACATGGAAAATCAACCTGTATGTCTCAGTCTGGCAGATCTTACATTCAGTGCATTAATGGCTGCATCGATTACACCCATAAACATTAATTTAAACCTGCTGTTTCTCATTTCCTTCAGTACCTGTCATCTGGCATATACTGTGCCCACAGTTCTAACCTGATGTGGTTGTTTGGATTTTTATTTCCTGTGGAAGAATGGGAGAGAGGCTGACTGACCAAAATAATGAATGTCTTGTAGATGAAACAGGATAAGTCAGAGATTGTCTATGTTTCTAAAGAAAGTTGCTGCTTTAGCTTAGGATTGGTGGTTTTTGGTAATGTGCTAGGTGTAGCTAACTTAGACTAAACATTGCAGAAGGAGTCTTGCTTGAAAAACGGAAGAAACAAAAAAGCTAGCTGATGAATTCTTGGTTTTAAATACATACCTTTTAGATTATGATCTGAAAACTGTCTTCCACCTCACTTCTAAACTTTAGGTTCTACAATCATTTTGCCTGATGGTATGTGCTTGCTTCTGAAAATGGAACTGCTCTAATTATATATATATTAAGTCTTTTTTGCATCACAGTTCAGTGTTTGGGCTAGCGAACACACTGTTCCTTGAAGCAGGAGGTGTGGTAGTGAACCTTCTCTGGCAGAGGATGAGTTATATATGCCAAAGTAAATGGAAAAGGCATTTGTGAATTACACACTTATCACCTCTCGTTCCATCTGCGTTAAAAAAAACCCCACATTTCAGAATTCCAGGATGGCTTTCACCCTGAGAATCTCAAGCGGTAATCCTGTAGTGCACAGTTAGGTATTTAAGTTATGTAGGGAGGAGTATGGGGTTTAAGACCTCATCTTCTCCCATTAATGTCTCTAGCTTAATATAATTAACAGTACTCAGCGTATGTCTAAACTTTTCTTTTGTGGTTTGGTAGGGAGCTGAAACGCATTACTGAAGGCTATGTAGTAGTCAGCTTTGTGGGGTCATTTTAATCTAGCAGTTTCTCCTCTGTAGAGTATTAGTATTAAAAAGATAATTTGTACTACTTGTATCGTGTTTTAGAAGGTACCTAATTAGATGAGGTTGAAGAGAGGTTCACATATAAGGTACTGAAGACAAGAATCTGAATTTGGCCATGGAGAAAGCTGTATTGTGAGTGGGATAGGCAAAATAGCGCTCCATTGACATGTCGGATGACGGTAAAAAGATTTGGAGTTTGGGTTGGTTTTTTTTTTCTTGTGTTTTGCTTGTTTTGTTTTAACTGCTTATCTGTTCTAATTAATCTCCAGATAATCTGTCTCAGAACCCAGAAACAAGATTTCTGAGACTTTTCTTCTGGCTCCCTTGGTCATTCTAAAGCAACAAGTTTCTAATTTACAGGAAATCAAAGTTTTCTGTAATCTTGATGTATGCTGCAAATTCTTTTTTTTCTAAGAAGGCCTTTCCCAAATACAAAATGCAAGTAATGTTGTATTCCACTAGCAGCCTGTTACTGCTTGAAAGGAGCAAGCAAAATAGTGTAGTTCAAAAGAACTTAGTCTGACATGAGAGAGACAGGCGTTTTTTGTTGTTGTTTTAAACGTAAATAGAAATAGTACAGCATTGATGTTTGATTCATTGCAGTATTTTATCCACTGGAGCTGCAAATAACTAGTTCTCTGTGTTATGAGCCTTACAAAAATACTGTATTATATCACTAATTTAAAAATACAGAAAAATGCAGAAGAATATAGAAAATGATTCTTCAAAATAAATGGTAAACAGTTCTGTACTATATATGGCAGGTTTTGCACTCATTTTTTAAAGACTTATTTAATCATGAATAGCTAGTATGAATTTGGGAAAAAAAAGTTAAAGCAAAAGCTTCTCAGATTTACTGTATGCTTTTTATAATTATTTGCACAGACTGTAATTTTTTTCTAGTGATATGACCAGATTTTTTCAGGGGAAAAAACAAGTTCTGCAACTTTTCTATTTTCTGCTAAGTTACTGGAATCTGTAAAAGGCTATTGCAAGAAAAAAAATCTCAAAATTTGTGTGAAAGCTTTTTATAATTACAGAGATCTGGATCTCAGGTATTTG
This sequence comes from Himantopus leucocephalus, assembly GCA_003993805.1. Classification (NCBI taxonomy): domain Eukaryota; kingdom Metazoa; phylum Chordata; class Aves; order Charadriiformes; family Recurvirostridae; genus Himantopus; species Himantopus leucocephalus. The sequence continues at coordinate 55,675,319 of RSEF01000002.1, forward strand.
TGGCTTAGCATTAGCAAAAGACTGCGGAGTGGGCAACAGAAGGCTGGGAGAGAAAGAGGGGAGATGTAAGCCTAGCTGTTTGCATGATGGGGAAATTCTTCAAATATTTCACGCTGATAATGTGTGTGTGTTCCACTGATGTTAGGCTAGATTTCTTTATTTAGTATTTATGTTAGTACTCTCAAGTGATAAACGCTACTGTATTAATTTAGGATGCAAGCAGTAGTTACACTGAACTGATGTAACAGTTGGATTTTCTTTAAAATTCTTTCAGTATGGGTGAATATTTAGGAACTTTTTTTTTTTAAAAAAAGGAGCATGTTAGTGACCCAGTACTGTTAAGACTATTTAAAACTTTGTGACAGCATAAACTGAATTGAGTGGGGTTAGGGTTTTGGTTTGTTTTATTTAGCCAAGTAAGGTGCCTATTGCTTTAGTGTACCGGACATTTCAGATAGGTACTTCAACTAGATTCCTTTTAAAGAGGATTTCATCATTATCTCCTCTGTGTAGAATAGTTAAAAGTTACTACTTTATGGGTAGTGTATCATTTGTTCGGTTATTTCTTTGGGTTTTTTTTTTAAATCTTTGTTTGCATTACTAAGCTATTTTAAACTGTGAAGGTGTAAGAACAGGCAAAAAAGGTTAGCAAAATTTGAAGGCTACCTTAAAAAAATGAAAAATTTGCTGCTTCATCCTTTTTAATGCTTTCCTCCTTGTTTCCTCTTGTGATTTTTTTTTTTTTTTAATTTTCTTTTGGGTGTGGGGATGGGGGCAGAGACTAATAACAGAAATTCCATGTCAAAAATCAAAGATTGAGATTTGTGCCCTTCTTCTGTATATTTTAATTATCATTCCATAATTCTACTAACTATTTTTGGTTTTGTTTCTTTGCCCCAGCTGCTTTTCCGTCTACTTTTTCAGCAAGTGTCTGGGAATGGGAGCAGGGTAAAGACCAAGTCTTTAAAAGAAAGCAATTTTTGAATATACTTGGTAGTTTTGTTGAGCAGTGTTTGCCAGTTAAGTGTTATTAATTGTTATAGCACTCTCACTGAGTGCGTAATAGCAGAATTCTTTTTCAGAATTAGTGAGTTGGACTTGTGAAGCCTCTGAAATGTTTTTAAGTCTATCTGTTGGTGGTTGGAGTTATAAGGGGTTTTCTCATATGTTATCTCCAGCTGTATATCTGTACAGCAGGAAAAAGCTAAATACCTTTCTTTGTCCCATCTCCTAGTCTACAAAGGATCAGAGACTGGTGTATTCTGGCAGACTGCTTCCTGATCATCTGCAGCTGAAAGATGTTCTCAGAAAAGTAAGCTTTATACCAACACGGTATGATATTTGATCAAAACCCATTTTTGGGAAATAGGAATTTGGATTTGTGTTGTTTACCTTCAAATTTTCATTGTATTGAGCGATGTAACCATGTAATGTTGATATGTTCAGGAAAATGTATTTTCAAGTATCCCTTGTATGTAGGATTGTGATACTTGTGGATCGAGGCATGTTTCCGATTGGTGGGAGAGCAAGTAGGCTATGTAAATTCCAAACAAGTGATATGTAGTGTAGAGTGACTTCTTTGGGCGGTTTCCAATATGACTTATGCAGAATTATTTAACAGGTTTGTGTTGGTTTGGCACATCATTTCATTTCTTGTATATACTTAAATTCAAGAACCTACGTTAAAAATGGCACTTGTATAAACAAATTAAGGGTAATATATTTATCTGCAAACCCAGAATTCTAAATTCCTGAATGGTTTTGCTAGGAAAGCTATTTGTTGTCTTGGTTTTATTTGTCAACTATCAGCCTTTCCTGATGATCTTTGAAGGTTCTTGCATTTTTTTATTCTTTTTTTATTTATTCTGCTGGTTCATCTTGGAAAAAAAAATTCTACTAATCTAAATTTGGATTCTCCAGTCAATGTTTAAATCAAATCCAAATCCTGAATATACATGACATGTGATGTAGGAAATCTTGAAATACATGCACTTGATTCTCAAATTGGTTCAAATAGTTTGGATTGATGCTACCAAGTAATAGGGACTTCATTAAGTTAGTAAAGTTGTCAAAAACTTATGGAGTAAGATGACATTTAGGGCAGATTATCAACAACCTTGTTTCAATTTTGATGGTAACAGAAAACATAATGCATTATGTTGAGTAGTCTTTAAACTCCTTGTAAACATATCAGGATGCATCAATAGCTATATTTGGAAAATACTTTAGGTCATTAAACAATTACACAGTTTTTAATCCTATGAAATAGGTAAGCTTTGTCATACAGTACCTGGCTGTTGGTAATGATACTTTTTTTTGGTAATGTATTATGGTAAAAGTCAATGGACAGACTGCAGGAGTGGGTTACGTTTTAATATTTAGTATGGAGGAAAGTCTCTAAAGGAGAATAATGCTTTAGTGAAAGTGAGAAACTGAACTTCCCTATTAAGTATGGAGAAACGTATGCAGAGGAATCTTGAGTATTGCTTGAGCAGACTGACACTGTTGTTACTTCATAATCTTCATTCTGAAATAGATTTTATTAAATAGGATTTAACTGCTTACCAAAAAAATGATTGAAACTTACTATGTATAGGTTTACTAGAAAACTGGAGCTGGATTATTGCCAACCAGTGTATATCTTGTACCACTTCAAAGTTCATGAAAATGCTTATATAACTTACCTCAAAGCTTAGTTTTGCTTGTTAAGGACAAAATGAAGTCTGAATCCCTTAAATTCACTTGGCCTACTTATTGCAGGCTAGTTTTAGGAAACACAATTTCCAACCTTGCTTGTGTTCTCGAGGAGAAACTTTGCCTAACTAATGTCTTCCTTCGCTATACAGGGGCTATATTTGATTTTAAAGGCATTTTAGTAGCCATTAAACCATTGGGTTTAGTTAAAGAAATTCAGTGAATTTAGAAACATAAGTCTTAAGCACAAAGTTAAAAATTTGTGTTCAAAGAAGGAGTTTTTAGTGCTCAAGCTTTTAAGAGCTTTTGGGAAAAAAAGGTATGATTACTATTAAGTTCAATCTCATTCTCTGCCATATTATTCCTACTTGATTAGCTATAAATCCCTGCTGTTATCTGAGGATTTAATAAATCTCTCAAATTAGCTTTGTGATACTTAATCTTTGATGCTGAGCAGTGTCATTTTGCTGATACAGAATACCTTGAGGCTGTAAGTTGCTGTACTCTTCAAGCATAGTGATGTTCAGCATGTTATGGATAAATAGAAATAAATTACAATAAACAGTCACATTGAATAAAGCTGTATATTGTGAGATTACAAGTAATATGTCTAGCTTCCTTTGCCTCTCCGAGTGGCCTAAGTTCTTATCTAGCAGGAAGGTAACTAGTTAGGTTAAAGGCTTTTGATGTGGTCAGAATGCTGATCATCTGCATTCAGTGCTCTCTCATTGTCGCTTACTATCACTGACTAGTAAGAAACTACACTTAATGTAATAATGAGGCTGTGCTTGGGGCTAGAAACTGATTCACGCAGAGGAGTTTAAATGAATGTGGATAGGCTATGCTAGCAGTAATACACAATGGTGTATAAAAGCAGTTACCCAGTTTTTCTTTATTCCTAAACTTAAAAATGAAACTTAAAAATGAGTAAGTGGGTGTTTTAGCACTTTTTTAATAGTTTTAAAGAAACACCCCTCCAAGCCTGGTATTTCTAAATGTCATCTCATTAAAAACTGCAGCTTGACTGCACCACACTGATTTCAAAACAGGACAAAAATTTTTTTTGCTGCTTTTCTTGTTTAAAATTTGGTTACTGAGGAAGCTGTAGTGTGCAATTTAAATACAGTCATAGCTGTTCTTGTTGCTATGGCCATATAAGCTTCAGGCATGCTGATGTAATGGGGTGTTTTCATTTGGTAGAGTGAAAAGGCTTCAGATTGAAGATGTTATGGCATCCATGTTTGGGGGGGAGCATATTCATGAAGAATAGGTGTGGGCTGATTACTTTCATGCTCACATGGTTTCAAGTGGTGCTTCCTCACTTTTGAATATTTAGGAATACTCAGGTCCCATCTAGCACTTCTAAATAGCATTCCCTGAGTGTGGAATATCTGCAGGGGCTCTTCAGTTGGGTCTCTGCCGGTTGTGCTTGAGCCAAACTTAGACTGGAGTGAGGTGGAGGCAATTACATTTTTCTTATCTTGGTCTGCTTGTGGAATTCCAGCTGCTACATTTTGCATTTACCTTGATGTCTTTATTGATTAACACTCTTCATTAGATGTCAATGCAAACGTAAGCATTCTCAACTTAGGGAAATTAAGCCCTGTAAACGGTTTGAGATTTTTTCCAAAATCAAAGTCAAAGCTTATACACTTCCTCATGTTTCTCTGTGTGGTCTTCCATTGGTTCTGCTATACTGCAGTTCTAGGGAAAACTGGGGGTAAGTGAATGTTCAATATGTTATTGTGGACAGCTGCTGAGAACCCACTAGTTAGAACAGTAGACTTCTCTTGTGCTAGGCTCAAGTTTTGCTTTATGGTCTCTATGTTTTGCATAATGTTTCTTTACTGATTGCAAATGTAACTTTGAAAGTGGATTCTTAAAGACATTTTTTGCTTGTAAGTTTCTCAAATATTGTTGCTTTAGCTCTTTAATTTCTTTAATTTTTAGCAAGATGAATATCATATGGTTCATCTGGTATGTACTTCCCGGACACCCCCAAGTTCTCCAAAACCCAGCACCAGTAGAGAAGGTCACGGAGCTTCAACCTCCAGCAGTAGCTCAGTGAGTTTTTTTTCATACACAGAACATGAATTTCTTCTATGCGCAGGAAGCTTTCCAGAAATTTTTCTTTTCATTTTTAAAATTTGATTGTAAAATAGTGTGGTGAAAGCAGAGCATGCCATATGAATTTGTACAATTAAGCTGGATTATTTAAGGATGTCACTTTATTTAAACAAAGATAACCAGATAACCTTTTCAAATTGTAACACAGTTATGTTTATTAGATGATAAAACACTACTCTTTCTAAGCTATTCTTTATTTTTAACACTTTTCTTTATCAAAAAGTACATTTTCCTTTGTCTCCATATCCCAGTATCTTTGGCAGAAATTGAGCAGTGTATTCAGATTTAAAAAAAAAATAGTTGTGATTTATTTTGTGAAAATCTGTACTGCTGGAGAGACACCAGTCAAATTAGTACTCCTGTGGTGAGATAGACAGGTGGAGCTTGGCCAGCTTTCCTTCTGCTTGACAGGAATTGTCCAGTATTTATGTAGCAGCTTCAAGGTAGTCTTAGTGTCTGTAAGGCAGTGAGAAGTAGACAGTGTTCTTAACATTTTACTACTTAAGCTGCTCACAGAACGCTTCGGTTTAGTGTGTTTGTAGTCTTCCCCTCTTCACACCCTCTAAAAATGATGATGTTCCTTGGTTGTACTCTGTTTTAACAGAAGGGCAATTAATGTTTCCGTTGATGACTTGATCGTCATCGCTGTAATTCTGTTGGCTTTTTCCAGAGCTGGCAGTATCACTAAGTGACCTTTGAAGGTTAGTCAGAAGGGAATGTATACAGTATCACTGTAGGTGTTTCTCATCTGTGGTGCATTGATTATCAGTGTATGGGGAACACCCTTCCAGTAATAATCTCTCTGTCTTCATTCCTCTGTTGGTAGGGTACTGTTTCTGACTGCTGTGTGGCAGTCAGAAACATGAGCAGTTGAAGCAATAGTGGTTCTATCATCTCTTCAAAGGCTGTGTTTCTATCTCTGTTTGCAGACAGGACAACAGAGGGCCTTTTTTGTGATTGTTCTGTTGCTACATAGATGAGTTCTAAATGTTGTATTTAAATGTTTGTATTAATGACTGCTTAAAGCAGTCAGTATGCACAGCGTTAAGTTCATAATGCTTTGAAGGAAACAACCTAAACCCAAAGCTTGAATGGCTTTTGTTCTTCTATTTGTTTTTTATTTTTATCCTTCCCCCCCACTCCCACCCAGTGGTAAATTTTTCTTGTTTTCCTTTGTAGGGCAAATGTGATACGGATGTCTTAAATAATTGCAGCTCCTCACTTCTCAGTTGTCAAAGTTGAAGAAGATTTTCTACTGAGTAAATGTTACAGTTAAGCTTAGCAACAGGATTTGGGGATTTATTAAAACTAAAATAGTGCATCTCAATGGCCAAATTGCAATCTTGTTATGGTGACAAATAATCTAGGAGAGACAGCTGTTGTCCTGCTTCCAGGGTTAAGTGTTGATCTTGGAAAGCATCGAAGGTCTGACACGCTAGTTTTCGGCGTGTTTCTAGGGGTGTAAGTAGCTCCTAACTGCTTCACTATTCCCACCCCCTGTCCTCTCCCAGCAGTGAGAACAGCAGTTTGGGTTGGGCAGCTGACACAATGAAGACAGTGCTGAGTAGAAGGGGAAGCTGAAGACGAGAATAGAGGAATGGTATTTTAAGCCACTGCAGACACTGTTTTCTCTGAATAGAAAGTTGTATCTTGAGGTTGTAGTTTCGTATCTTGAGGTTGTAGTTACTTTTCTTAATGGTAGCCACTATAATTTTTGTTGCTGCCCAATATTCTTTGGATTAAGCTTTATTTTGGTTCAGCTTTTCGAAACTTTCATTCCCAGTGACTTGTGATTTTTCTCTGGGATCTATGAAGCGTTGAGTCTTTCTGAAAACTTCACTTTTTTTATATGTGCACCTGAGTGCAGTTTTGAATTTCTGTTTTTACTAAAGGCTTGCCAGAACCAATAAAACCCCAGAAGACTTGTCTGGTGCTTATTTTCTCAATAAAACTTGTGACAAAACATTAAAACAAATAGTTTTTTCAGAAACAGTAGTAAATCTTGTAACTAGCAAAAAAATCCCCAACCTCAGTTTTATTTATCTTTAAGAATTTGGACCGTTCTGGATCAACTCCTGCCTCATCCACAAACCAAGAACCTTCATCTACATCGTTGAACACTAGTGCAGATGGAGTGAGGCATCGTAATCTTCCACAAGCACAAAGCAATCCCATACCAAGCCACCAGTTCCCTTATTTAATGCAAGGGTAAGTGAGATTGAAGCAGTCCTCAGCTCTTTGATACTCTTTAAAGTACTTTAAATGTTCAGTTGCAATTATGTTTCTTTCACAGTGTGCAAAATGATTTGGCTAGTCATCTCAAAGCACGTCACATTTAGAAACATTTTTAGTATGAACACTAAAGTTTTTAGCCAGGAGTCAACGAGTATTCTTTGTGCCTCCCCTTCAGGCTGGTTTTTATTTTTTCTTCATGCATTCTGCCCTCAAGTTTCTGTTGACAGGCACAGCTGTCATATTTATCTAGTGGATGTAGTTAGTAATGTAACTGATAAAATTATTATTCCTGGTTGCTTTTTCTAGTCCTTTATTGTAATCATCAACACTAAATTCTTATCAGAATATGATGGTTCTTCGTTTTTGACACATAAGAGATGTAACTCTTCACTTCTCCATATTGGATTCAACTGTAGGTGTTTTGAGTACATGTAAATGCTTGTGTATCTACAACGGAATTTTCAAGTATATTCATACATACCAATGAAATGTAACCAGTGTACATTTCTGTATCAGATCTGTTATTATGTAACTTTCAGGATTCCGTAATTATTTTTTTCCCCTTAAAAAGCAGCCTTAGGAATTTTTAATCCACGTGATCTTTGCAGCTTCTTAAAAAATTTCTTTTTTTAATTTTCTTCCAAGAGGAAAACGGGAGGAGGAGGGTAGTGCATTCTGAGATGATAGCTGTCGTTTCCTCAGGGAACGCTTTAAAGATTTCTTTCTAACAAGGCGTTCTCCCAGTGCTGATTCTAGAGATTTTCTTTGGAGAATGTTGAAACAAAAAGCTATGAACCTGCTAATAGTAACAATTGTTTCTGTCACTGGAAAGAAAACATGTCAAGAACTGTTGAAAATTTATTTAGTTTCAGTTCAGTTTACTTGCTCTCTTGTTACAGTTAACCTAGACTTTACTAGTTTTCATCCTGAATTCCTTCAAGTCCTTTTTTATTATTTATCTGAAATATACTGTCTACTGGGAAGAAATTGCCTTTGCAATGTTATTTATGTTACTGTTAGGTTGTAACAATGTTACACTTATGTTACTCTGACCACATGCATCTCCACAGAAGAGGTTTTACTTCCCTTTATGACAAAGCTAGGTGACACTAGGGTGACTGTCAAGACTGCTGTGTGGTGTAATGTAAATTAATTCCGGAAGCTATTTATTGTATGTTGTGTAAATTATCAACCTGTAAGAAGTTTTAATGTTTTTTTAATTTGCTTATGGCTTACTGAAAAGCTTACCGTGAGAATGAGTTTTTTGTCAGTAAGCATGGTGAACTGAATAGCCTATGGACTTCAAAAAGGCCAACAGAACCATTGTTCAGTCTTTTAGCTGAAATAATTCAATTAAAATGCAGTAAGAAGCATCGATTTGGAAGACATTACTGTGTTTGGAAAAAGAATAACTTAAACTTAGTATTTTTAATTTATTTTTATGTCTGTATTGGCAAGTAATGTGGATTGAGAGGAGTGAATCTGTAGACTGAAAGAGGTGCTGAGAACCTGACATCAACACTGCATGTATTTCAGGGTTTTCTGTCTTACTTGGACTATCTCTAGTCTTGTCACCTGGAATAGGTGCCTGTTTGTGGCTAAGGAGCGTTAGCAGTACACCTAAATCACATCTTCCGTTTCGTGTAATCCAAAAGGAATCCAGATGGTGATTCAAGAGCGTTCTGTGGTGCAAACAAAACTGTAGTAAGAGGAAGCGACTAGAGATTTGCTCCAAAAGTGCAGTCCTGACCTGAAAAGAAATGCCAAAAATAAATGAACCCTAAATAATCTTAGGCCTTTTTTGTAAAAGTAATTTAATGGAATGTTATCAGAACTTAAGGTAGATCTTTGCTGCAGACTGCTGGGCACTGGCTGTGCTCCACTTCAAATGGCCTGTGCCAGTGCCTGCTGTAGTTTGCTGTTGTCTTAAAAAACCCTTTTTAACGCTTTCAGTAATCTCCTCAGATGCATCTGTTTTTGCTTTGGGGCACTGCTGCTTGTATTCCAGCAACAAGAAATGCCTTCTGTTTTTTAGCTGCTCTCTTAAACATGGTTTGAGGCAATGAAATCTAGCTTTAATGTAATTTATGCACAGACTGAGACTTGTTAGGCATAATCAAGATCTGTATCTGAAATTTGTGTTGGCTTGTGGATTTTTCTTACTCTTTCATGACCAAACACTTTTATTCTAGCTGCATGATGGTCTATAGGCTCCACGGGTGGGGAAAGGTCTCCAGATGTATGAAAAATGTATGTGAGGGGCAGTTTTCTTGAGCATTTTGCAACACTTTCATTAGTAAAGTAATTTGTACAAATAAGTAACGTGAATGTTAGATGATTAAATGATGGTTTTGATGGTTTTCAGTTCCTGGCGCAAAGCTTCAGTGTGCGAGTTGAATACCCTTTGGGAAAACAGCTAACTGAGATTGTTAAAAATATTACAGAGAAAGCCATTTAAAACTTTCTGTTGCTTTTGAACTTTTGCAAATGCTATTTTCTAAAAATCTAGATTTGAGGTGGGACTGAGCAAGTAGTTTATAGTCAGTCAGTCTATAGTCAGTCAGTATAGTCAGTCTTTTGCTGTGGAGAGCAAGCGCAGCATTGTCTGCTCCTGTGGACTTGGTCATGGATCAGGGCCCTACTGTGCTATGCAGGTGTAAACAGAACAGATGGGCTTGCATCCCGAAATGGCTTGCATTTCAGATTGGAGAGTGCTTGGAAGCAGTAAACAGACAAGAAACATCAAGGCAGTGAGATTATTTGTCAAGTGTGGGCAGCCCATCTAATGAAATGTTTTCCATATTGTGTACATAGTAATGTTTGAAAGCAAACAACGAAATGACATACTGATGGCATACAGTATGTTCTAGCACATAAATACTTAGCGAGCAAAGGCTACTGATGAAGCAGTGTTGTTTTTTTTTTTTAAAGTAGCAAATAACATAGCAGAGGATACTGAAATATGACTTCAAGTTGATATCCCAGGCTCGTTTAAGACTAACACTAAATGAGATGTCTTTGTGGGTCAAGGTCGTTAAACAAATGCAGTTATTGTCAGTCATGCAGATGACAGATTGAGCTTTTAAGACTGAATAAAAAGTCTTATTTTTCTATTAGTAGTGAGCAGTATCTTCATGATGACACTAGCTAACTTGTCTGACCTTCGTCTCAAATTGAATCCCAGTTAGCTCATTTTAGGTGTCTTCCATAGATCAAAACAAGTAATTTTGAGCTTTCTAGACATTTAAGGAGTAGCATGCCTCTTTCTTTTCAGAGTATTCTGAATCTGCTTCTATCATTTGAACCTTAAAAACTATTTTCTGACTTATCTGACTCTTCTGCTGTCTGCTCTGCTTTGTTCTCCAATCTTGGAGTGCCTGTGCCTATCCAATTTGCTTCTCTGCTCTTGTGCTGTTGCTGCCATTCTTTTGAAGTACTTCCTGTGTCTCTTTCCTCCCTTTGGAAAAATATGAGGAGAAAGCACATGCTATTTTCCTTTTTCTAACAGCAAGCGGGCTTGCTTTGCCGAGAAGAACCTCTTCGTCTTCCTCTGGAGAGGTTCTTCTTGCTGAAATACCTTACACTGTGTTTAGAGTTGTTCCTGAATTTCAAAAGCTAACTTAATACCCTGTCAACTGTAATAATTGTATAATTGACAACATCTGCCTCATTCTCATTTTTGATGAGCAAATAAAATACTGCTGAGATGGTTGGCATTCAAAGGCAGAAGCCAGTTCTTGAATATTGATGTCTACTTTTTTTCATTAATGGAGTCAGATCTTGAAAAGTTAACTCTTGCTTCTCAGAAAGTCCCATCTTCTAGGAAAACTATTGGAAAAAAGAAAAAAAAAAAACCTACCAAAATATTTGAATGGGAAAGGAAAGAACATGACGTAACTTAAATCTTCTGTGGTTTTTCTTGGTTGACTGGTTTCTTAATCTGTTGTTAAGCTTTAAGACATCAAGAAAGCAACTTTTGAAAGAGTTTGGAAGAAAGTAGAGGCTCAAATTCTGTAATGCTTCTAAAAGACTTATCTGTGAGAGAGAGCTATTAATGCCTCTTAACTTTTGTTGAGCTCAACTTGGCAGTTGTAAAGAACCACCCTAAAATCTGTAACTGATGAGAAAATGAATTAGTGAATTCCTGCAGAACTCACTCAGGCAAGTTGGGTGGCACTGCTTATTGGTGACTGAGTTGGAGAAATAGGTGTGGTTGAACAAATGAGTGGTCCTGCCTGATTGCATCCCCGTGTGATTCTACGTGCTTGAAATTGAGACATTGCTTAATGATTTGTCACAACATAGTACATAACAACAATGTAGAATATTTGAATCATCTTTACGTTTTGAGGGTCAAATGTTTTATGAGGGTCAGTGTTTTATGAATTTTGGAGGAGTCTTATTTCTCAAAGTGTTTGCCAGTTCAGGGGATAGAAAAAGACATTCTTAAAGCTTGCAGCCATAAAGATAAAAGCATGACTGATGTTTTTCAGTAGCAGCTTGACAGCTTTGCGGTTCCAGCATGTTAATTATGCATAAATAAGTAGCATCAGCAGGGCTGTGAGTTCACCCTTGCAATTTTTGAAAGTAACCTAGAAGTATTGCCTATGATTATCTCAGTTTGTATGCGGTATCAGGAAAATAGCATTTGCTTTTTTTTCTTTTATTTTTTTTCCCCCAGAACTATTGTCAAAACAGGTTGTGAGTAAATACAAACGTCACAGTTTTAGCAGAGGCCATGGAGTTGCATGGCAGGTTCTTCTCCAAAATTACAGTGAAATACTTATTCAAGTGTAAGATGGAAAAAAGATTTTAATGTCTTCCTCCCATCTTTCTTTCTGGGCATGTCTTGTATATCCGGATGCCTGGTAGACTAATGAAATCTCTTGGTAATATCTTTGCAGGGAGTGCCTTACTTAGGGGACAGGTGTAGTCTGCCGTACAATTACAGCAGTCTCAGCTTTTGCTACCTGCAGTCTGAATAAACTTTTCTTCATGCTTTATACTCTCATGCTGTCCTGAAAGATGTCCTGGTTTACTACAGTTCACTACATCAAAATCTTTGGGGAAAGAGTTGGAAATCTTGCCAAAACATGCTATATCCTTTAGGAGGTAAGAGAGGCTAAGAAGTTAAAAGCAGACAAAACCAAACCTAAAACTTATGTATTGGAGCTTTATCTCTTGCATGTGAAATGGAGTTAAAAACCCATAGGGACGAGAATCACTTATGCTCAAAATACTGAGGGGGGGAAAGTAAATAATTCACAGTGTTCTTAGTTGCATTCTTGAGAAGCTGTATCTGAAAGCTGTATCTGTTTGTTGTCTTTGCTCATGTTCGTTCCATGATGTCTTTTATCACAGTAGTATTTCAGGTGTTGATTCTAAAAGAAAGTTACAGAAGTTAGTAAGCTTTCCCTTTACAGCTCCTGCAATGCCTTTAAGGGTGACCTTTGAACTTAAAAGGAATTGTATGGAAGAATTTCTGCAGTTATATAAACAATTTTGAAAAATTTTCAATATGGTTTTGTCTGAGAGATGCAGCTAGTGACAGACATCTAAGTACAAAAAACACAAATCCTCTTTCTATAGAAATAACTTTCCCGATTAATTTCTTGTATGAAAATATAGTGCTTTTTTGGAATGGGTGGGATGATCTCTCTACATGTTGTTTTAGTATTATTTCAGTGCATTATTGTAGGGGGACAAGTGAGAGGAAGAATGCTACTTTAATTGTTTTTTAATATTGGTGCATTTTATAAAGGTGGCAATTTAGAACTGAATATTTTTCTTTAAATCCTCTTATAGCAATATAGGCAACCAATTTCCAGGCCAAGGTGTTCCTGCTGGATTTTCTATGTATCCTGCATTCAGTCCCTTACAGATGATCTGGTGGCAACAAATGTATGCACGTCAGTACTACATGCAATAGTAAGTCTGCATTATTTTAGGTAGTACTAAGTTACACTAATGAAAGGAAGGTATTAAAAACTTAAGTGTTGTTTGCAGGATCAAAATGTGTGTGTTTATTTTGTCTGGCGGTGATGTTTTACAGTAAGTTTTGTCCAGCAAGTTATAAAATCCAGTTGTGTATTGGGGAATTTAATGTATTAATAAGTAAAGATTTAAGGGAAAATGCAGTTTGTTTTGGCATGTATTACATCTGAGACTTTGTTTTTATTAGTGTAGAAAAGAAGGCAAGCATAGGCTTAGAAATTTCATGCGTGTTTTTTGACTAACTAGTTTTATGTTTAAATTTTTAGCCAAGCTGCTGTTTCAGCCCAAGTGACTTCCAGCACTGAGCCAGCGAGATCTGCAGTTGCCCAGGCTGTAAATTCAGAACATGCTCCTGCAAATGAGCCCGCAGCAGCGCCAAATGTAGCCGTCCAGGAGAACAGGCCTGTAAACCCAAATGTTCAGATGAATGCACAGGGTGGCCCGGTAGTGAATGAGGAGGACTTCAACCGGGACTGGCTGGACTGGATGTACACGTTCTCTAGAGCAGCAATTCTTCTGAGCATTGTATACTTCTATTCTTCCTTCAGTCGATTTGTCATGGTAATGGGAGCCATGCTACTGGTTTATTTGTGAGTACAACAGTTGAGTACAGCTGGGGATCTGATATGCGGAGTATGCTGCTAGTGTAGAATCCATTTAAACTGTGGAAAATTATCCAAATGCAAAAGTTTAGGCACTGCTCCTTTACAGTACGATATGTTTAAAAAAAAATAAAAATTGAATTTCAAATAAGACGAGGAGCTGGTATGAAAAAATTCTCAAAACATTTACAGTGAGTTAACGGATCAGTATTGTAGAAATGTAGAGTTTTGGGATGGAAATTTAGAAAGTGGAGGTGAGGGGAAAGAAGTTCATATTGGTCAAGTGTATGCTTGCATAAACTTAAAACTTTTACTACTCATATATGAAAGGAAAATTGCAGAGCTAAGCTCATATTTCAAAAATAACATACAGAATTTGTGCAGTAAATTGTGTTAGGCAGAGTTAAGGTAGTGCTACTGTAACGGTGGGTACTAGATCTGGTATAATTGCAAGGACTTAAAATTTTTTTTAAAATGCATCCTAAAGGCCTAAGCACTCTCTCTGTTTTATGAAGAAATATCAGTACTATTGTCATCACTTCCCTTTATATATGAAAATACCTTAGTGATGTCAATAGAAGTGGAAAACAGCAGTAATGTTTGGTATTTTGGACTGATGTAATTCATCCTCACAAGGACTGTTCTGTTTCTCATGCAGATATGAGAGCTGAAATCAGAATATACACACTTGAAAATGTAGGAGAGGCTTATTTAATTTACAATGGTAATGTGGTTCAAGCCTCAGCTGAAGTTTAAATTCTTTTTTCCACAAAAAAATCATCTTTGAACTATGAAAATTAAGGCTGCATTTGAAAATTAATATAACTTAAATACTTAAAAATGGTGAGGAGACCCCCAAAAAAGTATTCTACAGATTTAATCAGCTAATCATGGTAAATTATTCATCTTCTGGAGCAGAGGGCTGTGAAGAGCACTTCTGAAACTTAAAGAACAGCTCTTAGCAAGACCATTCTTAACCCAGACGTCAAAGAATAGCCATCTGATCTAGAAGTACAACTTGCAGAAAATACATGCAGTTTCATTCATTTGAATGAATGAATTAATCTACTGCAGTTGTTAGCTGTATCAGAAAAATCTTTTCATTCATTTCAAAAGAGGTTTTCAACTGTTCCTTTTTCTTATGTAGGCACCAAGCAGGGTGGTTCCCCTTTAGGCAAGAGGGAGGCCAACAACAAGCAGCCAATAATGTGGAAGTGAACCGTGATGGGCAACATGCAAATAATCCTGATCTTGAAGAGATGGTGAGTAAGAGCAGACATGTCTTTTTAGACTCCTATGTATTACATTGTCAAGTATGCTGTAATGCCTGGACAGAAAGTCAACTTTCATGAAATGCAGTCAGTTTAACCAGAAAGCTTTTAGTCTTGTCCTCAGTGTTGTGCCTGCTGCTTAAATTCTGTATTTTTCCAGTCTGGCAATTACTGATTGTCTCTACTTCAGTCACAGACTTTCTTCATGCTAATTATTCTTCAGGAGATTGTTCTGAGAGAAGTTACTTAATGTAGGACGATACTGCTGGTTACTTTATGTCAGAGCTCTGAAAAGAAGCGGTTGAATTGCTTCAATTTCTGTTTTTATAGGAACGACTTATGGATGATGGGATTGATGAGGACAGCGGAGAAGATGCAGGTGAAGATGCCAGTACAGAGCAGCAGCCTGGATTCATGGCTTCTGCTTGGTCCTTTATCACAACCTTCTTCACATCACTCATCCCTGAAGGGCCTCCTCAGGTTGGCAATTAAAGTGGAAAAGGAACTGTGTCGGGCAGCCTCAGTAGCCATACGCAGAAGTGGAGCAGATTCTAGAGAGTGTTTTAAATACAGTGCAATTTCTGAAAATTTATAATGTTATCTTTTTGATCATGGTGTACAAAAATGTGTATTTTTTTCTTTTGGCTTTCTCATGCATTAAATATTTTAAGCACAAGTGGACTACTAAATGCTTTCTTTAAGATTCTTCTTTTTCTGAAGAATAAAACGTAAAGATATTGGTCTTCCATGTTTTATTTTAATTTCAAATGTGTATTATACTGAGGCAAAAAGCTTGTACTTAATCTGCACCATTACCTCTTTAAAGAGCTGTTAAAAATACGAATGTTGACAAACCTTTCCAAAGGCTATCTATTCATCTGAATCACTAATGTATCTTCTCTTAGTTTTATGCAGGGTATGAATTATCACTTGGGATTTGGAGTTTGTATCATTCCTGAAAGAATGCTGTAAACACAAGGATTACTTGTTAATGGCACGTTGTCTTCATGCCATGAAATACTAAGCCTCTTCTCATACATCTAGAAAGCTAAAAGCTTTTTCTTGGGGCTACACTGAAGTTCATTAAAGTTGGAGATGTTTGACAGCTCTTCAAAGACAATTGACAGTGATGGGATAAACCTTAAGTGTTTGATACATACAGTACTTTTTAAGAAAAATATAACTGTACTGGGGAAAAACATGTACATTAGGTTTTTTTTTTAATAAAAACTGTTATGGTAACTCTTTTGGATGTTTATATGCATATTTGAATGCAAACAACTAAATAGTGCATCATTAAAGATGAGGATATGATTGATTTGAGAGTGGAATAAAGTTATCATGGTGGCATTACTGGTATTGACTAAAGTGGTATGTTTGTAGCAGCGCATACACATTTATGGGTATGATCTCAACAGCAGGATATCTGTATTCTTAAACTTAACCTAATTAAAACTGAGAAAAGGAAAGTTATACGTGAGCTAATGGTACAGCGCTGCTGTCACTTTGCTTTTGGTTGCTTGCTTTAGATTTTAATAGTAGTCAAGAAGATTATTTTTGTTCCTAATTCTGAAGTTATCATGTGTTATCTAACATAAAAATGGCTGCAAAGATTCTTTTGTACTACAGCCAAAAGAAAGCTTATCCATTTTCCAATCTCTAAGTACAGGGCAAAGCTCTTAAATAGGTCTGATCAAGTGAGAAATAAGGGTTTATTTTTTGCTTGCTCATGTAAAACTGCTGAAGTTTTAAAGCTTAAAAAATTTTCTTTTGAAACATTTGTCAGGATTTCTGGGCCTTATTGAGAGTTGACCCTCAATTGGAAAAAATAAATTTTAATAATGATTTTAATTAAACAGCTTAAATGGAATGGTTTCTTGAGTTACAAAAGGATTCTCATTTACAAATCTGTCAAAAGGAGAAATAGAAATGTAAATCTTACAAGCATCAGTTATTTTATTTGCTGTACTGGCAGCAATGATGAATAAATCATGTTTAATTATGGTGCTTTACTCCCATAGAATAATGGAATCATTTTGCTTGGAAGAGACCTTTAAGATCATCGAGTCCAACTGTTAACCTAGCACTGCCAAGTTACCACTAAACCGTGTCCCTCAGCACCACATCTACAAATCCTTTAAATACCTCCAGGGGTGGTGACTCAACCGCTTCCCTGGGCAGCCTGTTCCAATGTTTAATAACCCTTTCAGTGAAGAGATTTTTCCCAATATCCAAGCTAAACCTCCCCTGGCACAACTTGAGGCCATTTCCTCTTGCCCTATCACTTGTCACTTGGGAGAAGAGACTGACACCCACCTCACTACAGCCTCCTCTCAGGTAGTTGTAGAGAGCAATAAGGTCTCCTGTGTTACTGTGGAGAGCTGCTCTCAATTTAGGCGCTCTACTACATAAATATAAAATGTGTAGACCTTCTCCAAGAAATTTTACCCTTTGAATTTGGTGGATGGATCTAATTTGACTAACATGTAAGAACTATTACAAAAACTTATATTTTTAAAGGAATGGCACAGAGTGGCAGTCTTGGATATCATAAGACATTTCTGGAATGCACTGAAGAGGTTTCGTCTATTTGACCTGTGCGTTCTCTCCCTCCTATTTTTCCTAAAAGTTCATTTTTCTTTTTGTCCTGGGGTTAGGGTATCTGTAACCTGTGCAGTTGTGATGTACTGGTATCCAGCTACTAACAGCTCTTAGTTACTTCTTGCTGTCATTGTCCACGTTTCTTTTGTTTTCCATGCTATAGGAAGCAATTGATGGTAGCTCTCTGCTATTAGCAGAACAGAATAGGAAAGTTGCTCTTACGCTGTTAGCCCTGATTTGGTTAAAAAGCATAGAATTGTCGCTGCTTGTTTGTATTCAGAAAAGGAGAAATGTGTTTATAGGTTACACAAGATTGAGAGAGTGAAATGGGAGATCCTGGCAGTTATTTAGATATTGAGGGAAATGTTCTGAGAGTTTTAATCAGATCATAGAGCTGCAGCAATGAGTTGAAGAAGCCAGACTTCCATGAGAACATTTTCAGGTCATTGAACTTTGCAGCTTCCAGAACCTTACAGAGATCCCAGCAAAGAGAAGCAAAAAGATGGTTAGTGAGGAAAATGAGTGAGAAATAAGAATGAGATATGAAGCGTTACCAAAAAGTAGTAGAAAAGTTGGAGGCAGAGGAAAGCCAATGGGAGGAGCAGAGATAAGAGAACACATGATCATGAATAAATATGAAGCAAGCATTGATGAGCAGATTGAGGTAAGAAATGTGCAATTTTTTTTTCTTTTCAGAAAAGGAAAGAGCTTGATGAAAATGAGTCAGATCAGGTCTTTGTTTTATGTGTTTCTGAGCAATTACAGTATAGAATTGAACAGCATGAAATATGTAGCAGGTGATGATGGAATAGAAATGAAAACCCTAGGGAAAACAGTTGCTTTTTCTTAGTGCATCCTTGTTGTAGAAGCCCTTCTATAGCTTAAAAACACAGTACAATTATGTTGTACACAGCTTTAGGCAAAGCTAAATTGTAGCAAGTCTGTAACATGAGATGTAAGGACAGGCATGAGGATTAAGGCAGCGTAGCGTGTGCCCCAGTATTAATGGTTCCGCAACATATCTGTGCATCACCCACTTCCACAACTTTGAGTTAAGGAAAAAGTCATTGAAATTCATTCTTTCCTTTACCTTACAGGAAGACATGAAGTGACAGATACCCCACATCTAGAGGAAGTCTGTGTATCTAGTAGCAAGCCTGTGCCAGTGTGTGCAACAGCTTCACGGTGTGTTAAGGCAGAGACAGACACCAGAAACAGACACAAGGTCGAAGCGTTTTCCATCCGTAACACTACTTGCTGCGAAGAAAACGGAACCCTATTACAGATGAGATCAGCAGCGCTTATGGAGGAGGTGTATGGAGAGAGTAACATGTAGCCACTCTTTTGCATGATTTCTTAGTGTTGTGCTTACTCTAAGAAATACTTTGTGGCTGATCTCTGTCCCTGCGTACATCTGCACTGACCTCTTGACAACAAATTACAATGGGACTGTTAGTTTAACGAACTGGTATAGCATAAACTCAAACTGGAGAATTCTTGGGTGCAAAACAGTGGTCAAAGGGATCCTTTTTCTCCTGTTAGCTTGCGAGCTCGCAAGCTCTTCCTCATGCTGCTCTTTGGTTTGGAGACCTTGACAGGCAGCAGTTGCTCCCAGGTGCCCTTAAATTCAGGTAACTCATGGAGAAATTATCACGCAGTACTTCAGGAAAAGGCTGTTTCTGTCTCAGATGTATTCTGCTGCCTTCTTACTACTGCTGTGGCAGAAGGAAAAAATAAGTGTGAGGTTTGTAATGGTAACAGGTGCTGCAAATTCACTGTGTTCCATCATATGGTGTGACTAATCATGTTTCTGCTGCTTGTTCCCTGTACAACCTAAACGTTTTCTAGCGTAAGCCTTTTTTTTTAGCAGCCTTTGCTACTGCAAGGAAGCAGTTCGGAATTTACCCCGGCATAGTGGTTGTGAACTCTGACCTGTTTTTTTCTGGTGGGCAATGGGAGATAGGACCACAGCCCAGGTGGATGCACCCTCGTTAATTAGGTTGCAGACCTGCCTTTACTCTAGTGCCGAAGTATCCAGGGTAATACTGTGTTACTTGTGCTGGGGAAGCTTTGATGCTACAGGCGTTCGGGTTAACTGCATTAATGCCAGCGTGGTTTGGCACGTGGGTGATGTACTCTTCTTCCAGATTACAGTCTTGGAATAGGCGGGATGGTGCAAACTGGGAATGAGTTACTTGACCACTCACAGCCCTCGTTTGCTTCAAAGCTGCTGCTCGTTTGAGTAACAAGATAATAACAAGGCAATAAATAGGACTCATCACGATTCCCACCCCCCAAAAAAGGGGATTCAGCCTTTTTGTATGGCAGTGGCTCCACGTGGGTGCTACGTCTAGAGTGGCTGTTCAGCTGCTGCCACGTGGGAGGCAGCTTCTTGCTCTCAGCTGGATGTATTCACTTGCAGCTGTCTACGCAAGGTCTTGCTTTTGCAAGAAGCCGGGGTGGCGACGCTGAACGCCTCTCTGTTTAGACTTATTCGCAAGACCATCGGCCCTGCCTGGAGCACTGGTTGGAGAGGAGGGAAGCACATACTGGACCTGAAAGAGCTCTCCATAAAAAGGTTAGGGCTGGCTCACTTACTTTTTTCTCTTGGAATTTACAGAGGCAATCACAGTGCCCAGTGGGAGAATGCCCAAGCTGCATAATCAGTATCTCCCCTTCTTTACTAAGACATTAATTTGTGGTTGTTTTAGAGCTTTACGCTTTGTTTAAACAACATGAAGAAATGTTGCTGTATACAGTAATACACATCCTTTTTTTTTCCTCCCCGTTTAATGTTTATCCGTGATACTGATGCGATTTCGCTCCTTGAATCGTTGTCAGGGCCTGGGATGGTGAAGCCAAAGACCTGCAGTCATTCTGTTGCTCTCTTCGTTTAAACTTTCATTTAATGCTTTGCTCTGTGGGCCTGACGACAGCATTGTTGTTATGTGCTGCTTCTCTAATAAAGCTGGTCCTGAACTTTTTCAAGGCTGTGGGAGGAGTGGAAGGGAAAGAAGGATTATATTCCTAGAGTTTAATTCAGACTTCTCGTGAAACACCAGGTGATCTTAACTGGTTTTCCGCATCCTCACGTAGTTTTAGCTGTCCTAGGAATAAACTCCGTTTGTTAACCAGAGAGGACTACGGAAGTGCGCAATAGGCGAAATAAGAAAAACACGTCATGTGTGACGGAGTCATTCGGGAGAAGCCGGGTGTCCCCCGTCCCCTCCTGTCCCGTCGGGGGGGAGGGGGCGGCTGCGCTGCTCCACCGCCACCGCTAGATGGCGCCGCCACCCAGCCCGGGCTGCCGGCGGCACCGGAGGGGAGCGGGGCGGCACCGTCGGGCGGGTTCCGCGGGGCTGTGAGCCCCCGGCGGCGGGGAGGGCTACGGGTAGCGCTGGTTCGTAGCGCTTCTGGCGTCGGGGAAGGCTGCCGTGTGCTCGTCCTCCTGCGGCGGGGCGCCGCTGGAGTGAGTAAACGTGATGGAGGGGACGCGACGGGTTTGAAAAGCCGATCGGCGGTGCTCTCGGGGAGGAGCTGGGCGGCTTGTCCTTACAAAAAGCATCGCTTGCTGTCGTGGTTTGGGCCGAACCGGCCGCTGGGCGAACGACAGGTGCTCCCCGCTACCTCTCTCCAAAGAGAGAGGCAGGAGAGGGAGACTTACGAGTTTGGAAGGAACTGAACTCCTTTAATGAAATATTAATAATAAAATAAAAAGGAAATCATGAAATATATACAAACCAGTATCAAGCTCCCAGGATGACAATCACGTCACCAGCTGGCACTGGGGAAGTCCCAGACTGGACTCGTTATGGACAGGAACTGAATTCCGGATCTAGATTCAGTAATACACAGATCAGCATCAGAGGCAGACAAACAGACAGAGTCCTCCTCGGACGTCAGCCACTGAAGAAAGAGGGCTGACCCTTTGA
>RSEF01000002.1:55696874-55740691 GCA_003993805.1 Himantopus leucocephalus
AGTTACTGAACAACATTGGTCCTGTTTTACCTCAAACCAGGACGCTAACCCAAACCCTTCTGCAGTAACCCTCAGCAGAAGTGAGTTATTGCAATCGGCGTGAAGGCTGACCACTCCACCATAGCTAAAGATGCGAGTCTTGCTTGAGATACGTGGATAAAGTATTGCGAGGGAGCTGTGAAATTGCTCCCATTGTTGTGTCTCTTTCCTGGCTCGAGGGCTTCGTATTCAAGGCTGTCTCCAAACCGTCCTGTCTGTAGCTTGCCTGTTCCCGAGCAGTTCAATTCTCACATTCAGATGCATTTGGTAACGCTGCTGCTTGGTGAAGCGCTGCTGTAACAAGTTAGGCACCCTGCTGTCTTCATCGAGCTGAAAAAAACCAGCCTCTGGCTTATGTGACACAGAGCTGGCTCTGGGAAATGTGGAATCATCAGTTTATTGGGTTGTATGCTAGTTTTCCAACACTGTTGATTTTTAAAATTTTTTCCCCCCTGTGGCCACAAAGATAGGGTGTAACGCGTAAGTTACAGCACGAACATCATTAATTAAGATGATTATGCCTGCCTTGGTCTTGATATGTCTTAAATTAATCTTCCTACCATTTAATTTTACTGCAAAAGACGGCATGGGTCTTCCTAGCAAGTAGCTATGATGTATGATTCTTCAGAGCAAGTATTTTTTCTTAATTGCTGAAGCAAACATATGTCTTAAGTCATCTGAATAAGTTTTCCCAGCTGCTGCCGGTGGAGGACAACCAATACCTTCTTAATGCTGTTTTGCCAATTGCATTTCTTTGGTGAGGGCTGGGATTCCTATGGCCTCTGATGGAGGAGGGCTTTTGAGCTCCTTTACAAAGTGAGGTAACGCTATCTGCAGAGATCCAGCACCATGGTATGTAATACTGGTGACATTGTCCAGCGTTACAGCATGGCACCAGGGAGGGGCTGAATCATGTGGAGATTGTCGTTTTTACGGGGTTTGCGAAGGCTGAATCGGTTCTCTGGTCTGATTCCCAGCATGGGCACGTGAGCAGGTGACCCGCTGCAATGGAGGGGCGCAGCATGGCGTGGTGTGGGAGCACCACCCAGCAGTGGCAATATCTGAAGAGGACGTTGCTGGCAAAGACTCCACCTCATGAGACCTTAGCTATTGTTCCAAAGTCCGGTTCGGGAACTGGGAATGCACATTTTTAAGGCACTAAACTGGTCTGGACAGCATCTTGGTTTTGAATTTCAAGGGGAACGCGTGTAAGTAAAACACAGGCAGAACCTTAGAACTGGTGACCCTCTTCTTCATCTGATGCACGTACATTGTATGAAGCGGGTTAATAAGGTGGGTGGATTTGGGCCTGCTTGGACTCTACAAACATCTAGCTCCAAGGTTATCAGAGCTATTGCAGACGAACATAATTTTACTCGTATATGAAGTATATAATATCATATATCCTTCAGTTTCTATCTACCTCGGACTGCTTGTGTGTCTAGAATAGGTCTTTTTTCTGTCCCTTTACAGGTGTCCCTAAGCACCAAAGAGACTTCTGATGGGAAATAGATCCCAATTTCCTTCCATTCTTCTCAGTAGTGGCTTCATCTCCCTTTGATGAAGATCCTCCCACAATTTTGTGACTGCAATTAAGAACCTTGCATGTGTAAAATGTGAGGCATAGAAGACAGTGATAACTACACAGTTAAAGTTTGTTTGTCTTGTTCTGGCGTTGCTTTGTTTCTGTGAGACTGGTGTAGCATGAAGATGGGCAGTGGTGAAAAACATATGGTGAAGCTCAGGGAATAGGTTGTGAGGAGGAACTGTTTGTTGGGAAGGTCTCTTCCTCTTTGCTGTGTGTTTGCAACTGTTTTGAGATGCCTGATGTATGTCAAAGAAGCAGGTAGAACTTAAATATTAATTGAAGCAAAATGTCGGATTTTTTTGTCAACCAAGTTGAAGAACTTACAAGAAATTGTAGGTTATTATACAGTAGCGGGGGTTTTTGGGCAAGTAGGAAATAATCAATAGCTATCTTTCCATTTTCATTCCATTGCACATACCCAGGCTGATTTCTCCTTGGCTAGTGGAGTGCTTCATACTGCTTTTGGAGCCTCTGTGTTAATGTGGACAAAGCTCCTGGCCTCTTTTGTGCATTCAGAGCTGCTGCTGAAAAGCTCTGTTTGGGAGTTGGCTTTTGTGATGTATGAAATCACTGGATGATTGCTTGGAAAAAATCTTTGCTTCTGCCTCTGCCCTTCTCTCCTCTCCTTGCAGTTCCATGTCAGCTCAAAAATTGGGCTTGCCAATGATTTTAAATTGTATCAGGGCTATTGTGAAGAATTTGGCAACGTGAAATGCCACTAATTGAGATGGAGGTTGTGAAAGCACTTCGCATAAGATATCAGGTTCAAATCCATTTCTTGGGGAGGGTCTTTCACTTCACACAGTATAACTGCCCATCACTGGGGATCTGCAGTGTCCCAACAGTACAAAGAATAACAAGATCACAACTACAAATAAGTTTTTCAATCGGATATTTGAAAGCACGAGTAGCGTCATTGAAACAGGTTTCAGAGAGCTTTGTTGTCTCCATAGAAGTACGATGAGATTTTACTTCGTCCTTCAGCTGAGAGCTTGTTGCCTTGGTACCCACGTCGCAGGTGATACCACTTAATATTCTCTGGCCCTTGTGATGCTAAAAGACAAAGAAATTAGGTCAAGAAACATTAAGGGTGAATTATCTTGATTTTCTAAGTTTAACAGAAAACTCTGGAGTTTATAGCGCTGCCCTTCTGTCTGTGCGCAATTTTCCATTTTTAAGAGGAAAAATTGTAATTGCAAACATGGGTAACGATCATCTCGAAAATCAATTTGGTTTTGATTTTAATGGCTACGCTAATGTTTTTGCCCATTGTAATTTAATAGCTATAGTGACCTTCCTTGTAGGGATAACAGACTGACTCACCCTGTGTAGTCACATAGACACGCGTGCAGTCGCTCACATTCTTACATGTGTATCTAAGGAGCTATTGTTAAGTTCCGTATAGGCTGCTCGGAATCTGCTGCGAAGTGTCGGGGGTTTTTTTTTGTGTAGAAGAGGAACTGGGGGGTCCCGGACCGTGCCTTTAATTGGGGTAAATGAAGTGTCAGTTGCTGGGTTTTCTACACCGGTGGAGAGCAGGGGAGGTGTGAGGATGCCGCCCTTCTTTATTTNTTTTTTTTAAAAGCAAAGCAACAGAACCAAAGAGGGTGGAGGTGGTCTGAAGAAGGAAGGTGGCTAGATGCCAAACCTGCGGGAGGAGTCCCTGTGACTGCGGAGGCGGATAAGCAAAGCAAGAGGGTATTGGCCTGCTGGCGGCCTGAGGCTGCGTGTGTACTGGTTGGAAGAGTGACTAGTGAGTAACAGAACTGGACCCGTGAGTGCAGGACCTGAGAGGCTTGGTGGCATCGGTGCGCAAGGAGTATAAATGAGATACGGGGGGTACAGTAGTAGATAAAGGAATACTGGGGCTGACAGATGTAAGTCTCTAAGTGCTAATTTTGGTGACAGCAGAGTCAGGGAAGTGACCCAGATTATTAAAAAAAGGCTGTCATCTCAATTACGGAGCAGGGCATATGTATATGCAGAGTAATGTGTAATTATACAAACATTTCAGTGTTTT
Organism: Himantopus leucocephalus; assembly: GCA_003993805.1. Taxonomy (NCBI): domain Eukaryota; kingdom Metazoa; phylum Chordata; class Aves; order Charadriiformes; family Recurvirostridae; genus Himantopus; species Himantopus leucocephalus. Next base: position 55,700,522 of record RSEF01000002.1, read on the forward strand.
AAAAATGCAATTGTAGTGTCGAGGCCAGCAGGGTATTAACACAAACATGTAATTAACATTGCAATAGAGTCAAATGAATTACTGGCGAAGGATCTCAGTGGGACTGAAAATACGATTTGGGAACAGAGATCATAAAAGAAAATCAGGTGCTCAAACAGAAGCACTGGTCAGGAAAGATTAATAAAGCTAAAGGTATTGATAATCCTGTGTTCATAGTATGAGAGATGACAAAGAAGGAAAAAGGGATAAAACTGGTCAAATAGACCCACTTTAGATTAAATATTTATGGGAAAGATTGTAAAAAAAAAAAAAAATTTTTTTAAATCTACTGGTCTAGTGTTGGGAGTCTTATTTGCGGATACCCAGGCTTAGATTTAGAAATGGGTGGGTTTCTATAATTAAATTAGATCTGGAAAACCTAGGTAGGGAAAACAGTTGGATGCAGGTAGTCTTGTGTTCAGTAACTGGCAGATATCTTCACCCATCATTGGTCTAATAGGAGTCATCAGTACTGCAGGCTAATGCATGATCTGCAGCAGGGGTGTGACCAAAGAACTGATTATCAAAACCAAACAAAACTGTTTGGATTGACCAAATGCCAGTAGAGTTCCTCTAAATCGAAAAGCAGGTAAAGAAAACTAAGATGCTTTATTTCAGGAAAACAAACGTTGAGAATAGTGACGAGCGGAGCCAAGGGGGACTAATGAGCTCAAGGACTCGGCTTTAGAGGAGTCTTGGAGCTGCTGACATCAGAAGTGCAGAACCCCTCTCGACTTTGAACGAAGACAAAGGCTTTATAGGGAAGTGCTGCACAGACAACTGGAACATGAAACGTCATGTCTGGCAGAGCAGATTTTATGGTCCTTTGAGAGAATTTATTAGTTCAGATGGATAAGATAGGGATGAATACAAAAGCTAGATAAAGAAGAGATAACGGGAAGCTTTGCTGACAGCGGGATTACAGGGCTGGAGACATGTTTTTAAACACAGCCTTGAGGGGAAAGATTCATATTGAATAGTTCAGTTCATGATCTTGCATAAAAACTAGCAGTGTTTTTAAGGACGGATTAACATGGGCAGTCAGACGATAATAGGGTAACATCCCTTTCCCTTGGGCTCTTGCAGGGGTAGGTTATATGTTGTGGTTACAGTCCTCCTAGCCAGGGCACGTCTGTGGCCAGGCTCTGGAGTGCCAATGACATTTGATACTGAAATGAAGTTATGAGGCATCAGCCACACGGACAGGAGGGTGATGTGCTTCAGTGAGGACTGGGCTAATGAAAATGGGACGAAGCGCAGCAATGCAAAGAGCTAGGCAAAGAAATTAGTGACTAATAGCAGGAATTACTCCTAGAAACCGAGAGCGTAGCACCTGGAAACAGCAAAGGAAGTACGCTGGATGACCAGAGGTTCCCAAGGAGTCATAGGTACAAAGTAACCAGGAAAAAAGCGTCTACGATCCTGACGTCTTAAGGTACCTCAAATGAGGCCTTGGTAGAAGGGAAGGAATTATTAACTCCACTGTTCAAGGTGTTAATGTGCTGTGCTGTGTACAGTTCCAGTGTCCCCTTTTCACCACAGATAATCTCCAAAGTGGAGTGTCATGGAGGGAAGGGGCACTTGGTTAATCAGGAGAATTTAAATCATCTAAGAAGACGAAAGCTGAGAAAGGACAAACATTGCCTGTGAATACAGCAAGGAGATAAACTCTGGCAGGAAAGAATAGCTATTTAGTGTCAAAGACAAAACTGGCCTAAAAAGGGATGGATATGAGCTCCAAGAAGAAAATTGGGGCCAGAAGATGATTCCTAACCATGGAAGTGGTATCTTCCCAAGAAGAGTGGTAGGGATGAAGATCACAGGTCGGTGTAAGATGGTGTTGGAGGAATCCCGTGACAGGGCAGAGGTCCCTTTCACTTCTCTGTTCCAGTGTCCTGTGCATGCATGTGCTTGCAGGCTTTGCAGTTTGTGAGGAAGCATCCAGAGTGGCACGGCAATGCCGTATCCTGCTGAAGTCACAGGGCACACGTAAGAGGTCAAGTGTAATTCTCAGACTTGGAATCTGTCCTCAACACCGAAAGTAGTGCTTGCCTCTGTGAAAAATTAAATTAGATTCCTGAAGACACTCGGTGATATGAGTTTTATTTGTACGCATCTTCTGGAAGACTAATAATAGTTGCTTTGGAGACTTTAGGGAGCTCTCATTCCTTATGCTATTGTCACTGTCAAAAGAAGAAAATCCAATGGATGGGTCTGGACTGTCAGAGGCTTAAGAAAAAAAATTTATTAGATGCCAGCAGTTTAAATTGGGTCGTGTCTGGACAGAAGTTTTATTTCTTGCGGCAAAGCCTATTATTAAGGATACTGTGAATGACTGCTATTATACTTTAAAATAGTTTCTTGGGTCTCTGGATAAATGCAGCTCTGAGTGTCTTGGAAGTTTTGCCTACCAAAATGGTGGCAGTCAAATTAATTCCTATGTGCAAGGGATTTGACCCTCTATCCTTAACTCACCTGTTATCCTTATTCATCTGAATACAAAGTTGGGTTAAAAAAAATAATATTGATGCCTGGTTATTAATATCAGCATGGTAATACTCTCTAACCTCCTATAACTTCAAACACTGAAAATGGCTTTAACAAAGATTGCACACAAAACTTGAACTAGGATCCCTAAACTGTTCAAGGTTAGAGCTTTTAGCAGAGGGTAAACCTTTCAAAGCGAGTTCTTGGACTCTGGAAACAGGAGTGTCCAGTGAACTTCCCACCCCACTGTGCTGCCTATAAGCCTACAGACAGGGCTCTCGCACTCCTGCCACTGTGTGCCTGGTTGTACAGGAGCTCGCTTCCCCAGGCATTGACATGTCGTTTTGGAGGCTACCGAGGTGATGGAGCCCTGGGTCTCAGACACAAATAAGAAAAGACATAGATAAGGAAAGACAAAGAAACGTAAGAGACAAGAAGGATGTAAAAATGCCATAATGAACTCGTGTGTCTTGAGAAAACCTCTAATCTAATGAGAATGGATTTTGTTTGAGAGATTGTACTGGTACAATTAATTATTCATGGCAGCGACATCGTTAGAATTTCATTTTATTTAAAGGCCTCTAAGTGACTTGGAAAATTGGGTTAAGCTGAAGAGGAGTTTCAGGAGAAAGACAGGGGAAAGCTTTTCCTTTTATTGGCTTTGTCTAATATTTTCTAGATAGCTATTAGAAGTACAAACACAAATTACACTCAAGCTCTAACATTCCTACATTAAACGTGGGCATAAATTTGAACCACATAAATACGAGATCTGGGCCAAATGGGAATCTAGATGGCTTTTTGCGGGACAAGTTAGATACCATTTAAGCGACCTACTGTCACTCGCAGGGGACTTGCTGTGTTTCAACGCTGTACATTATCACCAGGCTGTGATCGGTGGCTCCTCATCTGCGTTTCCAAACTCGGGCTCCTAATGTCTCACGTAGCGGAGTGAGGGGGCTACACAGCCTTCCTGCCTGTCCTGCAGTAGTGCAAGTGTGGGCACAAATGGAGAATCGTGGGGCCATTGCCCTAAAACCAGAAAGGCTTTGGCTGAGGCACGTCCAAAACAAAGTTTAATAGGTCCCTCCCTTGATTCAGTAGAAAGCAAAGGCAGAGATGGTCCTAAAAAGCAGTAGCGGCCAGACCTCTCCTTCATGTACAGTGGCTAAAGCTGCTAAAGCTCTTTGTACTTGACCACATCACCAAGTGTATTGCCCATATTGTCAGAGAAAAGAGCTTTCCTGGATGGCTTCCCTCTTCCCTGCAGAGGACAACCGGTACGCCAGCCCACGTGGAGCGGGTTGTGTGCCCACAGACAGCCCTGTAGCCCGAGACCATGCGCCCTGCGAGGCACAGCTCATGGGAACGAGGCAGGGATTACCCTTCTCTGCCTCCCCCGGTAAGTCTATACCCGATTCACAGATAGGTTACGCAGCCTCGGAGCTGCAAACACTTGTACACTGTTGAGAAGATTCTTTTTTTTCTTTAACACATGGATGCTTAGCCTGGGAACTGTCCAGGCATCTGAGTGTTTAAAAAAGTCTGGTTTTCTTTTTCTTTTCCTAATGTTTATTTGTTCCTTCCCTTGTAATTCTCCCTGTTAACTCATGGACATCATTCAGGGAGAGATTTAAATCGAAGCAGACAGACTCCAGTTCTGCTCTGTCCCTCAAACAGTGGAGATTTGTTTAAAAGCGCTGTCGGGAGCACACTTGGTATGACTGGAATGCTCAGGGCTTTATTTTTCATTTTGCATCACGTGCAGAGTAACCCGGCTATAGCTCGGGATGTTCACGTGGCCGTGGTGGTACCGTCTCTGCCTCGGTTGGCTGAGGGTTGTGTAAATTATTTACAACAGCTTTAACTGAGGACACTCACAAACAATGGACTGACCACCGGGAGGAACGTGGGGGATGAAGCTCATATGGACCGAGGCTCGGGGCCTTGGGAAATCACATTGGGCAATGGCTCTTAAAAATGAAGCAGCATGTCTCCAAGTACTGGTCTGGATCCAGTTTCAGGCTCAGCCTGAAACCCAGAAACAATCACTCTCTTGCTTTCATGTCTGGAAGGGTTTGTTTCACAACATTTATATCTAGCTGACACTGGGAGGGAAAAGTCTTATTGAAATTTGCTAATTAAGAAGAAGTTTCAGTAAGACAATTGCCATTTGTCCTACAATCCCCAAGTGTTGGCTTACAGGAAAATCCACAACAGCTCCAAGCTCCCAAACTCTGGCTCACCTGAAAACTAAGCGGGGACACAGCAAGGTTTAGGCTGGCATGAGTAGTGTCACCTGGGTCAGTCCTGAATCAGAAGAAAAAGTGGCAGCTGTTGCTGGTTTGCTATAGCTGTGACTTGCCAGTGGCATCTCCTGGGTGATGTCTTGAGCATCTTGGTGGAGCTGCAGCCCAGTGAGGATGGGGAAATCGCAGCCCTGCAGCCCTCCCTGGCTCTCCTGTACCTCCCTGTTGGTGGTCACTACACCTATGAAGCTGGTGGGCCCTTCCTTCCTAGGAGGGCTAGAAGCGCCGCAGGACAATCTTTCTGAAGTGTGGAGTGCCTCTAATTGCCACTGCAACGTAAAGATAGGGAGAGTGCTCAACACCTCGCAGATGGAGGCTTTATACAATAATGTGTCCTCCTAAAGCATGTGTAGACAAACACATTATACTGGCAATGAATTGATTTCCAGTGAAGAGCTTGAGATGTCTCAGCTGTAGGACTTCAGGTGGTGTTCCCTTGGACGCTGTTATCCCATGTTTTATGGTGTGTACCACATATGGGTGGACATCTCTGCTCCTTCCTGTAGTGTACTTAAGACAGCTTGTTTTCCTCTGGCTGCAGCTGGGGAGGATTGGAAATATCTTCCCACAGTGTCTCATCTTAATCAGCCTGAATAGGTGATTGTTTTGGGCTGCGAAGCCTCGCCATCGATTCCCTGGGGCCCTGCTCTTGCTGCTCACCAGGAGGAAAGCTTTTGCACTTTAAACACGGGGGCTCACAACCTCCCCAAACTTCCAATAGACAAAACGTGGCTGCAGCCCGAGTGTTTATTTAGACTTCAAGAAGAAAGAACCACAGAAGGAAAAGATCTATCCAAATAATAAGACCTTTTCTCCTGATGACTTTTTGATGACGTTATTTTGGTGGCTAGACACTTGACTTTACAGTATGTAAATATTTTCCCATATGAGGAGAAAACTCAAGTCAAATAAATTCAAGTCAATTTGGTGCTCTCATTTCTCTCCTTTCAAAAAGTTTCCTATTATTTTTGCAACTAAGTAATATGTGTTTGACTAGCCATTCATTTTTCCCATTAGTGACCTTAGATAAACACAGTAATGTTAAAAATAGGGGTGAAAATTAACTTCTCAGTACAGTGATCCTAGCACAGAACAGTTGCTCTACCATTCATTGTCTGCCATGGCAAATGTAAAGCTTAATCCTGTACATGAAAGTTGACTGGTCGATCCTTAACTCATGAAAATGCTTTTCCTTTGGTACTGGTTTGCACAAACTTGAATTACTCCTCCTGGGACTGTAGTGGCACTATTCAAACTGTTGAAGTGCAGCGATGCTTTTCTAATCATCCATTATTAAATCTCAGTCATCCAGATCCTTGCTAAGCAATGCTTCTGACAATGTCCTTTAGCTCCGGCCCAATTTTTATCCAAGTGAATTTCAAAACCCCTCTTCACTTTATTAGAGCAGTGCATTAGCAGCTGGACAACAGCCTTGTTGAATCAGGGCAGTAACAGTACATGCGGCTTTACAAACAAACCCTACCACCAGGTATGCAAGGGTTTGTGTTTCTGGACTCAGTCGGCCTGCTAGTCTGCTTCAGAGAAACTTGCACACTTTGATCCTGTTGACTTCAGTGAGAATGAATACATCCTTTGGTGTAGATTTAACTATTTTCCTCATTTGGGATGGATTTTGGTATGTCTCCAACTTTGAGTATTTTTTTAAGAAGTCAAGCCCCTTCTTTTGGGGAGATGAGAGACTTTAGGGTCTTTCCTCTCTGTTCTTTGTAAGGAGACACAGTAATTCCTTCCACAGGGCAGTGAGGAAGAACGTCATGTAGTCCTAGGGCAGGAATTGGGGCTTGCTTTGGTTCCTTTAACGGTTTCAGCCCAAAAATCCTTCAGTCCAGGCTTTTTGGTCTTTTTTTTTTCCCCTAGCAAACCAGGGAAGAGCCCTTAGAAGGATGCCACCATGTGTTTTTTTCTCAGAAGAAGAAACATATTAGTCAGAAAAACTAGTGGCATCTACTAAGCTCTGTTATCTCAGGATGAGATGACTTGAAACAGCATCAGCTGGGAGAAAGCTGGTTCAAAGCTACAGCTGATATGAATTAGCACAGTCCTGGCAGAAGCCTATAGAAAGGCTGGGAGAGCCCTGCGCAGCTGGCAGGAGAGGGCTTAATGTTGCAAAGGCTGTAAGGGGTTGTTGGGTTTGCTTGGTGTGAGTTACTGTTGCGAGTGTAAATGGTAAGTGGCTGGGAAGACCCTTGTCCTTGAGGAGTGTGTTGATAAATACAAATGTTGAGAGTGTCGAAGCTCCCTGAACCAGCAGTAAAGTGCTGTAGGTTGCAGGAGGGCTGTGTGGGAAAGGATGGGTGGAGAGAAATAGGTGCTATCTTTTCATGGATACTGTTCCCTTGATATGGACGGATGGGTATGACTACAAGGGAAGTCTTCTGGAGCTAAAAGGTAACTGGAAAACTGATTGGCCTTCGTGGAGACTGATAGGAGCAGGGAGTAAAAGTTTCAGTGAAGAGGAAAAGGGTAAAAATAATGTGCAACTAAACAACTTTGAAGCTGAGCAAGGAAATACAAAACTAAAAGAAAGGAAATGTCAGTAATCTTAAGCCTGAAGTCACTTGCTAAGACTTCTTGAAGGCACCTGGATGTCTACCTCCCATCCCACCTCAATGCCTTGAGTAGCTAGAAAATACTTCGGGCATTCAAACTTTGTGCAGAGCCAACGTGGAAAGGGACAGCTGACAAAGCTGGAGGCAATGTAGTTTGGTCAGCAGAGCTGGCTGCTAAAAAATGCTTTTAGCGAGCTCTGTTTTGGCTGCCTCCTCTCCTGGGAGTTGTGTTGCCTGTGCTGGACTGGTTGCATGGTTCCCTCCCTCCTTCCCCTTGGATTTTGCAGGCTTGGACCTTCCTCCAGAGCTGGCTGGTGTTAGTTTGACATCACACCCCAGCAGTGATAAGCATGTGTCTGCTTTTTTTTTTGAACTGGAGGTTGTTTAAATATATCAGTGAAACACTGTGTGCTGGGGAACAGGAATAATAAACTGCTGAAAACCCTCGGCTCCTAGCTGGTGCCAGGAGAATGAGTGATGAAGACTTTTGCCTGCAAATCCCAGCACTAATGGGACCCCTTAATTTGGTCCAGTGAGTCTTTGTATGTGGGCGCTGGGTACAGTGGCATAATTTTACAGATGTGCAATGATTTGCCCTGTTTCTCCCATTGCATGTCCCAGGATACTGGGAGCAGAAATCCTGGCTATTTGAAGGCGGGGGGGGGGGGGGGGGGGGGGGGGGGNGGGGGGGGGGGGGGGGGGGGGGGGGGAAGAAGCAGCTAGATTTAATGAGCACAAGTTCCATTATTTTTCCTTCAGCCCTTAATTACTTTTTTCTGCTTGCTTAGCTCAATTAGCACGTGGGAAGGACTATGCAGTTTGGTGCCTGATTCTCAAAAAGTTTGAACGTAGACCTCCTCCATGTATATTCCTCATAGGTGCTTTAGTGCTTTATGATACAGATAGGAGGTAGCTATGTTGCTTCCTAATGTTGATGTTGTTCTCCTAGTTTAGCGCATAGACCTGGCTAGATTACTGTACGTTTTATGCTCTTAGCAGCTAAATGTTTCGTCCTTAGAAATAATCCTCCTTCTCGGAGCCAATTCTTTTCCCAGTTGTATCTCAAAACCGGACTTCAAAGCTCCACGGAAATTGGAAGTTGAGACCCATCTATGTTATTCTTAGCCTGTAACAGCTGCTGTATTTGAAGTACGCTATAGCTGCACTTGAACTGTAAGCTGCCTGCCCAGGAACCAGCAGAATTTAGGTCAGAGCTGAGCAAAGACTAAATGCTGAAATCCTGTTACTCAGCTGAATTTTGTATTAGAGTACGTCCATACCGAACTGCGGTTACGGTAGTGACTGCAGCGTAGGCATAGCACAGTCAGACGTTCTTGAGTATCCCATTAGGCACCTAATACTCTCCGTGTTTTGAGTTTACATTATCTGGGCGCTTTTTGCGTTACAGCCATGGTGCTTTGAAGTCCCCAGGAAGCCTTGCAAGGTTGATGTAAATCTTCAAAATCATTGTGTGTTTTGTTTCTTAAAGTGAAAAGACTGTGTAAAGGAGAGTTGGGTGTTGTGGTGTGGTTTTATTGCATTNTTTTTTTTTTTTTTTTTTTTCCCCCAGTAATCGGAGCATGTGCAAAAATACCCTGTATGCTGCTCTGACTTTGTGTGAGCAATCATACTGTGAGTGAGACGATCCGGCTGTCCAGGGCTGGATGGCCCTAAGGACGAATGTGTCTCTGCCTAGCAATGCCACGGAGGTACCCAGGTGTTCCACGTGAGTCACCTTATCTGAGCACTGAACAATGGAATCCTCTCTTTGGTTTTGAAGCCATAGTATTAAACCAGACCTCCGTGAATATGGCTCATATCTGGCCAAAATCTGGTGACTGTTTTGTAAATTCAGCGTGAATTTGATATGTGTGTGTGTGTGTGTGCCTGCAAGGCTGTTGTTCCACAGCCAAACTGCTACCCAGAAGGACAGCTGCCTGGGTGGATTTGAGTTATGTACCAAGACAAAGGTAAATGAGTGCATATACACTTCATTGCATCTGGATTGCTCTGTTAAAGTATGGGCTGCCTCTTTTTGAAACACCCACAAGTTGCTCTTCTTCTTGTAACTTGGTTAACAAAACCAATTACAATATACTGAGAGAAGTTGTATGTTATACCCTTAGTTGAATACATACTTCTGGTTAAATTCCTTTACACAGTTTATACCCTAAACAGCTAAATGTTTAGTCCTTAAAAATGCTTTCCTTTCAACACCGTTTCCTTCATACCAGGGCGCGGGTGGGATTCCCAGCCTCCGGCTGATCTGCAGCCCTAGACTGAAACTAAATACAATGCCCTGGGACCAAGTCCCATCATCTGCAGAAGTTGGGCAAGAGGAAATGTTTCTTGTGTTAGCTCAGCTTGTGGCCACACTGGGAGAATTTGTTTTCACACCAAACAGTTGGCTGACTTCTCTGTTGGGGCAGGGGGAAAGGAGAATCAAGGACTGATCTCTCAGAGAAAAGGTTTTACCTTAGCGATAGCCCTTTCCAGAGCCAGGGCTGTTATTTTTCAACACTTGTGTGTTTACAGCACTTGCCGCCCTGAAACACAAGCGTAAACATTTTGCTAGTAGTGCACTTCTGTGCACAACATTTAGGGTTCAGGAGACTTGTTTATGTTTGCTTCTTGTTGTCTTTAAACCATGGGACAAGCGGAGCAGGGCTTGCGCTGCAGAGCTCTCGCCTTGCTCTTATTCCCAGAACTTTAATTTTGATGGCCCTGGTGACAGGGCTTGGGTAACTTATGAAGCCTGGGGCTGCTTGCAAAGTGTTGCTCAGCATGTACTTTTGTTTCAGGTTGACTTCCAAGTTCAAAGAACAGCATATTTTAAATGCTGGTTCGAAAACACCACTCACCCTCTTGATTATTTTTTTTTTTTTAAACCTATTTCCCCTATGCAGTTCAGTGGTATCTGGCCAGGAACAGCCTTGGTTTGCTTTGGTTTTTGACCTCCCATTGTGCAGGGAACCGAGAGCCCTCTTGGGGTGCTGGAGCTCAGCCTGGCACAAGTCTAAACACTGAGCCTGTCTCCGTGTGCGGTAACGAGACCGTCACTCCGGGCTTGTAAATCACCACCCTTCAGAAGCAGAAGGTGAACGCTCTTGCTGCTGTTGTGGCAAATATTGTGAGCAAAATTTTCACATCTCCCTCTTGAGTGATGAGAGAGGACATTAGAGATGCTTGCTTTACTTTTGTGTGTATGTGGATTATGCATGCCTGCAAATTTGCTGAGCGTGTTCTTTAGCCTGTATTCCCTAAACAATATTGCATCTATGCCAGCTAAAGGCAATAACTTCTTCATCTTTATTCCCTTCATTTGGAGCAGCAGCAATTACTGATCAGTTGTGTTCCAGGCAAAGCCTTTGGGGGTGGAAAAGTATCTTCAGCTGAAGAGGATACTTGCTAATAACTGTCTCTGTGTGAATAAAAGCAATAGGATGATCGGAAAATGTGACAAAATATTTTCCTTAAAATGCTTAACGCCTCCCTGAAAGTCCTGCAGTGTTTTCCACTGATTTTGGTAAAAACATCACTGTTGCATCTAGTCCATTGTGTTAGAAGACAAACCTGGATATTAAGTAGCAATTTTTAATTTTTCAGACTATGTCAGGATTATCCCTGCCTTGTTAGAATGGAGATCACAGAGGGGTTGCTGGATCTCATCCTGGCAAGTAGCTTCCAGTAGCTACTTTCCACTTTTTAGTAATGATTTTAGACTGTCTTCTTGATGACTGATGGACAGCATAACCACTTCCAAACTCTAGATGGTACCCTTAAAGAGGAAAATAATCTTGCATTGCCTTATAAAAGTTACTCAAACTTGAACACGGTTCTTGAGGTCTGGAATACTGAACCACAGCTCAACGCCAAAGTCCTGGCATGCAACATAGTGACTTATAAGAAAAATGTACGTAGTCAAGAGTAACCAGGGGACATACATATGAGAGCTGGCAAATAACTACTGCCATTCTGCTTCTTGCTGGCAGTGAGGGAAAGTGCCTGGGAATGGCAAAGCACTGAATACAGTTTCTGCAGTCACATCTAACTCTGTTTTTCCCTTTTAGGGGTGTATTATTTTTTTCTAGTTGGTACGTATTCTATTTCTTCTGTTTCTCTACTAAAGTCCGCTCAAGAAGACCACAAACTACTGCTGAAAGAAAAGGAAGGCTGAGTCAGTTGTTAACATTAATTGCCTGATGTTTGATATCCTTGAGCTTATTGCCTAATAGCGCGTATGTGGATTTTGGAGGGCAAGAGGGGTTGTGAACATTGAGGGGAATAAAATGGAGGCCTCCCTGGAAATAAGATTTAGCTTTATGTTCTGGCTGAGGAGAGAAAACATGATCATGGAAAAACTTTTGCTCTTTAATCCCTGTCTTAGCCTATCTTGTCCACCAGTTCCTTTCCTTGCAATGAAGCAAGCATTTTTCTGGATAAATCCATGTAATGCCAAGGGTAGACAGAATACAGCAGAGCCCAGTATGATACTGGCATGTGGCTGGTTCTTTGGCCACATAGGTGGCTGAACACCTGTCGGTTTGTCTGTGCCCCATCAAGTTCAGTGGTCAGTGGATTGACTGAAGGATGGTTTCCATCAGCACCTGTGTGTTTGTGCTCATTAGGGCTTCTAGAAAGTTTGTCAATCTAACCGGGTGGGTTGTTTAGGATTTCAGATAACTGACCCTTCTTGGAGCCAAATGCTTTTGGGGTGACTAGATGCATGAGCGCAGCTACAATCAAGATGGCTGGAAATGGAAAGGGAAGAGCACTTCCTTGCAAATTTATCTGGGGAAAGCGCTGCACTAAAAAGCAAAGTATCACTCTAGTAAATCTATGCCAGGTGATTTTACTAGACTTTTACCAGCAGTGGATTTTGTTAGGGCTTTTCCATAGAAAGTAGTAATGCTGTGGTATAAAAGCAGCACAACAAATTAGGCAACCATTGCAAGTATGCAGGAGTGTTTACTGCCTCAGTTGGAGGGTAACTTTTGACTATCTCAGTGAAAGTAAATGTACAGATGTGTTGATTGTACCAAGCAGTGGGTATTTGCAGAGCAGTTAGCATCCCCTTGCTGCTAAAGTAGAACAGGCTGTCGAGATGCTTGGAAATTAGCACTTGTTCTGTGCTACCTACGCTTGGTACTCGGTGTGAGATGGGAAGTGTGGTGTTGCAGAACAGAGTAAGGATGGTCTACTGGTGTGAACTCTGTCTTCCAGCTTCTTCTGGATGGGAGGAAATGCCATTTGGACAAATGAGAGCAGAAACTTTGTCCCAGTGCGTTCTGCCAAGCTTGTGCAGGCAGGATAGCTTGTGGCTCTGCCTTCCTAGGTGCTGGGCTGAAGGCAGGTACCATGGTAGACCATGAGCTCATCTAGGCAGCAGCTAGCTGATGCCCTTTCTCATGATGTGGGCAGAGATTTGCCAAGATGGGCCTCCTGTCATAAGAAGAAATAGCTGGGTGTTTATCCCATGGGGAACTCAGTTATTGCTAGCTCCTCTTTTGCTTTGAGGTTCAAGCCATAACCAGGTAAAATTCATAAAGTCAAGCAACTGAATTAGCTTCAAACAATCTGTAGTGAATGCAGTGCTTAAAGGCAGAGTCAGCTGAAACAACTCACATTTAATCTGACTTTTCCTTCTCAACATATAAATCCAGGAGGTGCAAATGGTTTTGATGTGAATTGTAAATGAATACCTGGTGGACATCTGTTTGAAAATGGAAGTTTGGGTTAATCTGAAGTTACGCTTTTTGAGAGATCAGTGAAATGGAGTCAAATTTTGCATCTTGCCGTGGCTTCTAAAAATAAATTGGATATTTGCTGTGACCAAGCGCCAGGAACACCAAACATTAAATACGACTCCTTGTAACTTGTTCTAGTTAATTTGGTTAAGCCTGACTCTTCCCACCCCTTTCCTCTTCCCCTTGCCACAGGGGGAGGCTGTACTACTGGTTAGTAGCGAAACAGGCCGTGTGTGCTAGCCATTAAATAGTCAAGCTGTTTAGGCTGGAACTTGTAGATTTGAAGCATCAGAAATCTAGATTTGGACTGTCTGATGATTTTTGTGGAGCTCCTCTACAGAATTTAATGCACTCCTTAGCCAGGCGTAGTGTGGGCAAGCTTGAGCCTTGCAGGGGTACACCATAGCACTTCCCTGAGGGAGCGGCTGCTTTTGTAAAAACACAACAATCCTTTCAGGGATGTATGTAGGAAAAAATCTATGTTTAAGTTGGTGTTTAACACTGGAGTAACCCTGCCTTGGATTTTCAGGGCATTTAGGTACCTACTGCTTCCTGCGGGCTCAATGGCTTTGAAATCTAGCCTAGAATATCTTGAACTCTGCCCTAGGTAAGAAAGCCAAAGATAGCACTGAAATGTTCATTTTCTGTGTATTTCTAAACTTAACCAAATAAACTTCAACCTAGATAGATCATCGGTTCAGTAGCTTACAGCAAAATGTAATAAAATGAATAACTGTAGGCTTTAATATAATCTCGCACAATTGTATTAGCTCCCAATTACTTTTTTGACCTCTTTGGAGCCATGCTTCCCTTTAAATGCACATGGTCTGCAGTTCTGACTGTCCTCCTGGCATCTTCTGTGTCAAGCAAATCGATAACTCGAGTATCGCATCGTGCCTCTGGCTCCTGTTTGTAGGAGCTCAGCAATGTGAAAGGTGTGTGTCCTGAATGAAGAGTTCATCTACTGAACGACTACAGGTGCTTGCTCAGTTTCTCGGATCCTAGAGGACTCAAGACAGCTATTTATTTTCCTGAAGTCATTAAGCAAATACAACAATTATCTTCTGTCAGTGGCTGAGCTTTTTGAAGACAATAGGCTATTCCTCCTGATAAATTAAGGCTACTGATCTAATCCCGTCACCTCCTTCAGTAGCATATCCAGTCAACAGTGCTAACAGGTACTTTCACTGACTTTAAACAAATACAATGGGATATTGTCTGGCTCTGATTTAGGAAATGACTTCAGCATCTTGCTAATTGTTTTCATTTATGAAAATATTTTGCATGAATTGGTGCTAGGAAGAGAAAGACATCGAGGCAGCAACTGGAACTGGAGAGTCTGGAAAGGGCATCAGAGAGGTCGACTTTTGTCTGCAACTGTTTTGAAATGTGTTGTAAGATTTTTGTTAGCCCACAGAGGGTGCAGCACTGTTGATCTTACCCCTTGTATGATACTGACTGGAATATGGTCTCATATTTTGTGCAGTTGAGCAAGGGGCCATAAAGAGGAAATGCAGGTAGTTTATATGGATTAAATAATCCCGGGCATCTCGCTTTAACATCCTGAGGGTTAAAGGTTCAAACAAGAGCTTAAAGGTCTGTGGAATCAGACTTAAGTGCTGAATACCCACAAATCATGCTGAGTTTATTGTACTATGGAAGCAGAAGGAAAAAAAAACCAAAACAGCTCAGCAGCTTACTTGATCAGACCTGAAAAAAAAACCCACCCTGTATTAAGAGGGAGAAGCCACATACTGAAGTCTGGAAAACTGAGATTTGACGTGCAGCCTGAGAGCAGTCGTACCTCACAAGTGATGTTTTTAATGAAAACTTCTTTCCCGATGCCAAGTCCCATAAAGTTCTAGACATTTCTAAAACTGTAACAAAGGAAGAACTCTTAATTAAGAAAGGAGTATTTATTTTGTGTGAGACACCATTGGAATATGTAATGCATTTTATATTGGTGTGTATGTGTAATTTTACTTTTCAACTTCCAGTAGAGGATTTGAGTGCTTTGAAGACCTGCATTAAACCTCATTACTGTCTCTGAAGCTATCCAGCTAAGAGTCAATACCCGTAATCAGGAAGGATAAGTCTTTCACATGTTGATATGCGGAGATGCCCGCACTGATGTGGAATGCACTACTTGACAAGCAAACCGGCTGGCAGGAGGTTTCAGGTTCACAGCTTGATGGGTGTCTCAGTCCAAGCCAGTCTCCTGTGTTACTTTGAAATATGCCCCTGGGTGACGTCTGTCAGACAGCTCCTCATGGAAAAAGCCCTCCCTGGAAGGGGCAAGACCACTGGTAATGCATGTCTGTATCTGTTGGCGTGGATTCATGTAATGTGGCCACGGAGCAGAAAGTGTAGGGTTAATAGGAAGCAATGATGTCTTGCTGAACAAATGCTTTCTAGTCCATTTAACTGCTTAAGTAGAAGGTCTCAGGACCTCCTAGTTAATAAAGTTACTATTACCTTTGCAGTTTTTTATTTTTGTAGTAATCTTTCATTTACAGACTGAAGGAATCAACTGGTATTTGGGCATTCAGTGGGTTTCTCCCCCTGGATATAAAAGGAGAGACTAGACAGAAGAAGTAGCAATGGAGGGGGACTTCTAGATTAGTGTTGTTGTAATTGAGATTCTGAAGGCAAGAGCAAGGCATGAGGACTGTGAACATCTCTTCCAGCTTTAGCACTTTCCCTAATGACTAATAGAAAGGGCAAGATTTGGGGTGTACAGACGCTTCAGGTCTCTTAAGACAGCATGTCCCGAAACTTGCTCGCTTTTCCCCAGCTGTGAGAGTTGATCTTTTATGATACAGTGAAGAAAGAAAAAAAGATTTAAAAAGAAAACAGCAGGGATGATTGCAGTGAAAGAGAAATATTAAATGTAGTTTAGGGCTGGGGGGAACCTTTGTTTTGCAGATTATTTTCTGGCTTTCAGCCTGATCCAGGAAACCACTTCTGTGAAGAGAATGAAAGATTAAAGCCAGAAATTTAATTGCTTAAGAAAAAAGATTTACTACCCATGAGGTTCATCGGCATCCAAAATAAGGTCTGTTCTGTAGCGTACACTACATCTCAACCACGCTGAAAACTATTGCAGAGAAAAAGAAATCCTTGCATCTCCAAGAGCAGGCTTCTAGTTCCACCACAAGAAAGTGATTTCTCAATACCACTGGAATGTGGTTTCTAGTACAGAATTTCTGCTTACAATATTCTCCTGTCATCTGGTGAATTTAAAGAATGAAATTAAAGGAGGAAATATTTTGTTATTATAGATCAAATAAATTAAGGCCCAGTTAGATGAATAGCTTGTTGAGTTAGCCATAAGACACTTTATTTTTCTTCATGTCTCATTCATATAAAGTAGTATAAATGTTGCTCTTCTGGCTATTAGTGTGTGATACAACACATACTATGTTTTTGTAGGACAGTGCCAGGAAGATGGCTCTTCTAGAGCAAAACAGGACAGCCAAGAAATGCCAATTCAATATTTTCCAAGCTGTGTTCTTATGACTGGGATTGTTAGGAAAAAGAAAAAAAATAGTGTGGTTTTAGCCTTTGCAAAAATAAAAAACCCACAAAAAAACCCAACGAACCATGCAGTAACTACATGCGTCAGGACTTTGCGTTCTCAGTGAACACGTTACCTTGCTGTGGATTACCTGCCTAGCGGGATAGGGACTTTCCTTCCCCAAAGGGCACTGACAGAGGTAATGGAGTAAAAATCCTTCAGCCTTTTCTGGCTTACTTATTTTTTGCATTACCAGAGCATCTGGAACCTCTAGCAGAAACTGTGATCCCTCAAGAGCTTTTTGGAGGAGTAGAGGGCACAGATGGAAGGCAGGAAGGAAAACTGTGGGATAGAGCAGCAGTGTGGGCATCTGTGGTGCTCAGTACCTGTAAGGTCAATTTAACACTAAAAAGGGAGGTTCTGGACTCCCAGTCCAAAGCCATACACACTCAGCCATCCTGTGTCTGCCTTCCCCCGTGCACTGGGAGGGAAGACAGTGACTGGGCTCTGGAGAGGGGCTGGCTCCAGTATGCGTCCATCAGGAAGGACTCTGCTGGACTGGAGCCTCTGAAAGATGAAGGAAAAGGAGGAGAGTCTGTGCTCAGAGATATTCCTGAGATATCCTGGTTCAGAGAAAAGGATCACGAGCAGCACTGAGGTGAACTGCCAGACTGCTTTAACCAGTGGAGAACGTTGTCCTAAGAGAGTTTATGTATTGCAGAGTGTAGTCCACTTCTCTTGTGTTTGTCACAGTGAGATCACCAACGTCCTTTTGGTCACAACCTTTACTAGAAACGGGCAATTTGGGGAAAAACCTGAAGTTGGTGCCAAGCCAAGGTATCTGGTTTGCTTCCACATGTCTAAACACCACTAATACCTTTAAAGCTATCTACAGACATGTAAAATACAAAAATATACCAAATGACATACATGGGAAAGCGGTTGCCAAGAAATAATGGCAGCAATTATTTTCACTGGCTCTTTCTTTTTTTGGCTTGTCCACATTCTGTGAGCCCGGAAACAATTCAGACCCAGGCAATGTGTTGGAATTTGAGTTTCAGATTAACCACCTTCTTGGCAGCCCTCTGGCAATGCGCTTGCCCCAATAGCTGATGTATATTGTGGTTCTGCTGTGGATCGCACAAGTCAGGAGTTGCATCAGGAGGTACCTTACCGAAATTAACTTAGGAACAGGATCTTCCCTGGATGGGAAGATGGAGGAACTGTGTTCCAATTTAAAAGTCAAGTATAGAAGGAAAAAGTATTGACAGTTACCTGCTGAATCTTCTATTTCAGTATTCATTAGCATGAGTGGTTGCTCCCCCCTTTTCCCAGCTCAGCCGGACAAGGCTATCTGCTTTGTAATTAACAGACTGGTGCCTGGTGGCTGAAAAACTCTACCCATCTCACTGGTTTAGTGTTTCAGAGAGGCTTAAATTCGAAAAAAGCATAAACATCTGGGTTGCATTCCTCAAGTATCCCGAGTTGAGAAGAGCAGAGTAGTGTGTTGGATAAGCTGGCGTCTGAAGGTTTAGGGAATTCTGGTTAGTGCTTTGTAAGATATAACTTGGCATTTTGTGGGAATTTTCACAGAACATATTTACTTCTGGGCTGTATTTTCCTTCCTTCCTTTGAAGTTTGTTTTCTTTTTTTTTTTATATATTGTTGTGAGTTAACTAGAGAACTGGTCTTATTTTTGAATATAGTACGTTCTTCTCCTTTGACTTTATGCCTACAAGTAGGTACCAGGCATTTAAGTTATAGGATCAAGCGCTGCTGAGGTGATGTTTTCCTGCAGTCTGTTAGCTCTTTCATCAAGAATTCAGTGGTATCTGAAGCAGCTTTCTTCCTTCTAAAGCTGTAACGAGGACCAGTACATTTGCAAGGCTTTATCCCCTGTACCTTTTCAGTAGCTTTGTTTTTTACGTGGCAGAGTTGTAGCAGCGGTCCCTTGCTGTGTATGGCACATGTGTGAAGACACTGACTTCGGCAGGATCCACGGTAAAATGTCAAGTGCTTGTGAGGGTGATGTGACATTGTAAAAACTATAGCAAAGAGCGTGTCAAAATGCCTCTATGTGCAAGGCACATACAAAGGTCTCTGGGGTGTGCAACGTGTGTGCTCAGCATGGTGCAGGAGTCAGGGTAACACAGTCTCCTCGTTGGAGCACAACAATCCCTGCTGCTTTGCAGACTGTGCTGGGAGACGTGTGACTTGGTGGCATGTGCAAGAAAAGTGTCTTCCCAACCCCTCCTCCCTGCCTAAAACCATTTATTCCTCAGTACTTAGGCAGGTGTAACCTTGGTCTTTGAGGTGTTTGAAGTGAAAGTGTTCCTGTGGGAGTTCTTGGCTCTTGAAAGCAGTTGGCATCCTCTAGCAAAGTCTCATTGGATTTGTAGGCACTGTGAGGTGCACTCTGAGCATGTAATACTACACCTTTCCTGGCATAAAGAATAAGATAATTGAATTAACAGGAGGAAAACATTAGCGTAGAGCAGATCATGAGGCTGGATGAAGGTTGAGCCAAGTCTACTGATGTTTACTCCTGTGACGTGGTCACTGTGACTGATAACCAAGTTGCAAGGATAGACAGCTGAGAGCAATGACAGGCTGAGGATGAAACTCCTCTGTTGTACGCCGCTCTGCAATGGGGTTCTTTTAAATTGCCTCTGTCAAACAAAATATGAAATAAGCACATAGAGTTTGCTCTGGAAGAACTCCTCCTGTCCCCCCAGTACTTGTTCAGCATATTTTTATTAAGGGGAAAAATACTTTCCAGTTGGTCAGCTCAAAGATCCTTATTTGTTTATTCCATTTGACTGAACCATGGAGATCTAGGGGGAAAGTTCAGTGCTATGTTTGGGAAACAGGACACATGGTTTTTCCTTCTGCTAACAGGAGGCTGGTGCTCGATATGACTGTCCTGCCACTGGTGTCAAAAATAAGGTTAAAAAGTGACCCTCAAATGTGTCATGAAATGGTCTGTTGAAAAGTCTCCTAATTTCCTCAGAATTAAAATAATATGTGGCTGACAGCTTCACTTAATTCTTGATGCACTGGACGGTTGGGCATTGGCTAAATTCTCCCTGCCCCAACATGTCTTTAAAAGTCACCAATGTTTTCCACCATCTAATCTGCTACTGAAAAGAAAGTTATTGCCTCCTTGTTAGTGCCAGTGGGTTGCAAGCCTGGCCAAAAGCAGCCCTGAGAGCTGGTAGCTGTGCTGCAGGTGCAGCTCTGTGGGACGATTTCCCGCTGCTGAGGGAATTGAGGCACAAAGGGAGAAACACAGAGATGCTTTCTGAGTCCTTTTACACCTCGATGAGGTCTGAACCAGAAATGCAACCTGTGCCTCCCAAAGAAGAAATTTTGTTCTCCTGGGCAAGCAGCTTTGAGATCCCATTTTCTATTACTCTAGGAAATGATGAGCCCTTGGGCACTGATCCTGTTTGGGGTGGAGCAGAGACATCCCATAGCGGAACTTACCTTCTGTGGCCCTGAATCAGCAGGACATGAACTTCTCTGTGCTCTGCTCTTGAAACCTCTCTGGGAGGTCAGAAAGCCACAGACCTCTCCATCCTTCGGGCAGGACTGTTTGTCATATCAAAACTACTATGGACTCTCTAGATCAGATAAACTGCTCTTCCCTCTGTTCCCACTAAGGGATGGAGAAGTTTGCTTGTGGGGTGCCTGCTCTGGGGCAGGGACCGCTATGAATCCCCNGGGGGGGAGTCACAAGATTTCCCTAAGTGGTCTGGGAGCTCCAGGGGTTGTGGCAGAATACTCCATTGCAGAGAAAACAAACTGAAATGTTCCTTAGATGAAAAATAAGCAGTCTCTTCCTTTGGCATGGTATGTCAAAGTTGTTAGTTTTCACACCAGAGGAAGAAAACAGTCCCAAAATGTCAGAGATTGCAAGGAACAGAAATGCTGAGTGATCTGTGGCTTCTCCTTTTTGGGGCAGTGATGCCATAAAGGCCCTAAAAGACACGTCAGCCAGCTACATGCTCACACTTTCCTTTGGAAACACCATTGCTTTCTTAAACTTTCTCAGCCTGAAGCTTTTAAGGCTTTCTCAAGGACTGCAGACCTCCCTGTGCTTGGGCTCTTACCAAAGAGGTTCCTCAGGGCTGGAGGATGCAAAGGCGGCTATCGTATTTCTCAGTCGTCTTGAAAAGGACTTGCAGCCTCATCAGCAATCCCTGCTGGAAAAGTTTAGGAGCAGTGCTGACCGTGGCTGTGAAAAATGCCTGTGATGGCTGTCCAGCTGTCATTACGCAGCACCTGCAAGCTGCATGGATAGGAGAGACTAGGGAGGGGGTTGGAGAATTTGAAGCATGAAGAAAAGATATCCTAGGAGCAGATAAAACTGAGAGGTTTGACTTCCCAGCCCCATATGTTTTCATTTATACCTATGCAGTATGCATGTGTAAAATAGATAAAAATTATTTTTGCAAGGATTGAATTGATTAAACAATGGTCAAGGCAAGAAGGAAACAGTCCCTGCATATGAGCTAGAATAAGGCAAGGAAAACTGCTTTTAGGTCCACCATTTATAATATCTAACCATTGTGAGGTTGAATATAATGGATATGTTATTCACTCGCAGTGCTCACTTGGTACCCGTGATGTTGCTTCTGGCTTGAGTGTAGACCATTGAGTGCAGCCCATTGAGTGCATTTGCCACTTATGGCTCTTTTAGTGAGGGACAAGAGTGAGAGGATATCTCAAAGAAGTATCTTTCCCTCTCTTTGAGTATGTGTAACCTGGTGTCCAGTGACCACAACAAAATGGATGTTACTTCCACCATCTGTGGTGGGCAGCTGGGAAGTTCTCACAAATCTGAATGCAAGAGTGGAAACTGGAGCAGCCTCTGCTTTGCAGGAGCGTGTGTGTTCACAAAAATAGCCACTTGCTTAAGAGTGAACTATGAGCCTCTGGGTTGCGATGTGTTAAACACTTGCAGTCTGAGGCTTTCTGGTAGTCTCTTGCTAATGGTACCAGCAAAGGCCCCATTGAGCTCAAGTGGAGCAGGACAGCACCCAAGAGGCAGATGGATCATGAGAGGTCTTTCCTATGCAAACCTTTGGATGTCAATGCCTTGCAGATGCTGTGGAAGAATTAAGCACAGGTCTGTAAATGGAAAAACAAGAGGATCATGATGTAAATATTGCTGGAGTGGAAAACCTTATCTATAAAGAAATAAAAAATGCACGGTCAGTGTTGCCAACCTAAACTAGAAAGCTCTTGGAGCGCAGGAGAGCTGTGAAATGAACACCTGGCTAAAAGAAAAGGCCTCAAACAAGATGGCCATTGGCCAAGCTCCAGCATGGGAATGAAGACTATAAATCAGAAAACTTTCTCACTGATATCAGTGCCTGTGTAGGATCTCAGCAGCGTGCGTCTCCCTGGATCGTGCAGGCGTTGCTGATCCTGGGGTAGGTGGTCTGAGGCTTTCATTGTTCCTCTGACTCTGGTTGCCTTCCTCCTCCTGACAAGCCAGTCAGGGATTTATGGTGGGAGAGCAGCCCAAGAAACACTGCTAAACCAGCAGGGAAGCTTTCCTCGAGGCATGAACTTCAGAGCAGAACAACAGAGACTGGGTGGCGAGGAGCCCTGGCCGCAGCTTGGGAAGCGGCTGTTCCCGTTTCCCAGCCTATGCCCAACACATGGCAGGACCCTGATCATCCTGCCTCGTCTCTGTGTCAGCATCTGGCAGATTTGATCCCTTGTGGACCAGCATTTAAAAATAAACAAATAAATAAAATATCAGTATTTTTCACCTATGCTGGTTGCAGGATGAATAGGCTTATACAAGATTGACCACCTTTTCGTTTTGGACAATCAGTGTGTTTTCTCCTCGTGAAGAAAATAATTGCCATCTCCAACACAGTAGCAGTGTCCATGTGCTTCAGAGTTGGTACCTGCAACCAAGGAGAAACAAAGCGCAAATCATCAGCTCTAATCCACTGATCAAAGGTAATCAAATGCATACAAGGGAAAAAGCTGACCAAGCTCTTCCATTCCTACTAAATCTTATGAAAGTTTTACTGGATTCAATAAGACCAGGGCCTAAAAAAAAAATTAATCTTTACAGTGGAAACTCTCTACCTGTAATACTTCCTTTAAATTTTGTTTAGAATGTCCTTCATTTCTTGTTTTCAAACAAATATTTTAAGATATATTCATGGTCATTCTAAGACTTGCTGTCTATCTAGAAGGGAAGATATATTGTGCAGTTTTGCAACCTCTGTTTTCACTGTCACTTTGCCTACTAACACATAAATAGTTAAAGTAGTTGTATTGAAACATCAAATTTTCAAGTATGCCAAAAGCTCAGTGAGGATTTACCCTTCTTTCTTCTATGTAGAAATTCAGTATAAAGTTTATATAGGTAATGTCAGTTCTGGGAAAGCATTTGATGTAATTTTTTTTACCAGCACAGTTCCCACCCATAGGCAAACCAAAAAAAAAAAAAGAAGTATTAGTGATTAATCTGCAAACAGGATGCAAGCAATCTGCATTGTTTCCATGCGTTAGTCAGCTAAAATACTCCTAGCAAATCCTATCCCTTTATCACCCTAATCCTCTGAGCCTGGAAGGAAAATGCAAAAGCATGTTCCAAATGGAAAAGTACCCTCAGCCCCTCTCCTTGTTAACAACTTGCTTTTCAACATCGCATCGTCTCAGGGCATTATTTGACTTAACATTGAGCTCCCATTAGTATATGCAGAACAGACAATTCAATTTACCATCTCTAGGGTCTCGGCTGACAATTATTCCCTTGACACAAAACAAATGGTTTGGTTTTGTGCGTGTGTGCAAGATGCTTCCTACCACTGTACTTTCTCCCAGAGAACCACTCAGTTGCTCTTTGTTCTGGAAATACTGACTTTTGAATCTGGGAAATCAAACCACCAAGGCGACGTGTTGTCTCGGAGAAGTCATGGGCCGTGCATCTGAGGCACACTGCTTTTCTGCTAGAGATATTAGAAGTGTAAGATGTATTTTGTTTGCTTTATTAGTTGTATGTATCCACTGTTCTTGCTAAAAAAAAAAAAAGGCACAAGAATCAAAATCATGGATATTGTTTGCCAGCAAACAATTTATTACGGTTTTACCCTAAGACACAAAACTCTTCTGTGGCTTCATCTGGCAAAATCCAGCACTGCAGCCCAGTGCTTGGTATACCATCCAACCCTGGGTCTGTCGCGCAGGCGTGGGGAAGCCGCTGAGAGGAGCGAGCGCCAGGGTAGAGGCTCCTCCAAGCAAAACTTCAGCCTGGGATCCCGGAGGAGGATAAGCAAAGGGGGAGGCAAGACCTGGTGCACTGGGTGGGCGTTTTGCAGAGGGTTATCAGTCAACAGCTGTAAGCCCAGACTCCTTGCAGCTGATAACAGATCTGCTCATTCAGCCCAGCCACTCATGCATGGAAAATGAGAGAAGATTGAAATCTGTTTAGAGAAAGAGGGAAGGGGGTGGGGGGGGGAAACCCCAACCTTCAGTAAACTCCGGACTACCAGAAAACTGTCCTCAAGACACCATGTGTAGCATGGGAAGATTCATTTAGCGCTACTGCTTTGAAAGGTGCCTCTGTTGGTTGTTGATCTGTGACATAGAAAGTCTACTCACCTCTTGCAGCAGGAAATTAGACATACCTATATTTGGGGTTTATGATTTTAATTCTAGGTCAGTAGCAGTTGATAGAAATATTGGTGTTTCTCGAACTATAGTTATTCATGAGCCCATATTGCCTTCAAGCAAACTGGGGAAGGATGCAATTCCAACCTACCTTTATTTGGCTAACAACACTTTGTCTCTTATTCTCTCAGACACTAAAAAGCTCCCTAGTTTTATAAAGCTACGTGCAGCATTACAAGTGAGCACAGAAGACTTTATAGGGTTTTAAAAAACTCAGTTTCTGCATTTATGTCTAAATTGTTGTAAAACGTGTGATTCACTCTGGCTGCCTTCAGGCTTCCAAGTACTTTCATGCTTTGAGGTACATCGTGGCTACATGTAGACTTGTGTCAGAGCGAGGATCCCTTCTCCTCCCTGATTTTTATGGTAAGGAAACCTAGGCACATCCCAGAAGCCAGAGCTGCTGCGTCATCTGAAAAATTCTCAGTCTGGACAATGAGGGGACCAGGAGCCTGAAGGAATACCATGGCACCTCCCACTGAGAGTGCAGTCCTTGAGCCTATGGTCACCATGGAGCAGGAGCACAATGGAGAGATCTCTGCGGTCCCTACCATGACTGTGCTAGTGGGAACAATCTGCAAGAACAAGCTTCTGTATGAAAAAATACTTCTGTTCTCCCTGAATGGGCCAACATCAAAGAGTTAGGAACAAGCCTGTGCATCCAGCACAGCGCCTCAAACCTGGAGTAGGAGTGAGCCTGTCTATGGTGAGGGTGCTTCACAGGAGCCAAAAGGACTAGTGCTTTCTGGGAGGAAGATTTGCTGCTATGTCCCTAAGGCAAGCCTTACAGAACCTACCCAATTAATGCTCTAGAGAGGTCCCTCAAAAGCTGGTGGTGTTCAGCATCCTTCTGCAACAGCTTGGCGCCTCCTGGGCTAGCAGTTTATGAAGTCCAGGGAGCACTCTCCGGCTGAAAGGCACTAACTATGCAAATGCAATGTGAGTCATTATCGTTATGGTTCTTTCATGTTCTTACTCAAATCACTGATGCACCTTTTGTGTCCAGCTGACCAAGCAGTATTTCTTGCATTATAGGATTCTGATTCCACTTCCATTGTTAATGTTCATTACTTTCTTGGAGAGCTACAATTTCATTATTAATACATCAGTGTAACAGAGCACAGATTACATAAATGCATTTCTGAGCATTAGTTAAATATTAGTTTTAAGAACAAAGTATGCTTCCTCTGCCAACGATATGTTCTTTCTCGTACAAATGCTTTATGGCTACGGTTGCAAAAGCACATGGAAAAGGCTTTTATTGTCTTCAAAAAATATAGCAAAGTAAATATTTGCTTACCCTCTCCTACTTCTAAGGAAAATCAGCATTGGGAGTTTGATAGGTGGTTACCATGAATGCTCAAATCTGTCCAATGATAATACCAGTAAATTTTAAAACTGTTTGTTATCTTTCTATGAGAATCAAAAAGTGAGTTCTTGGTGTCTGATCTGTTTCAGTGGTACAACCTGTGGCTGCGGTGTGGTCATCTCTACCTTTGGTGGTCTGACTCGCCCCATCTCGAGAAATGATGTTGTTCGAGCTGAGAAGAATCCACAGCTGAGTGGTGGGATGAGAGGAGGGTGATGACCATACCCTATTGTCACCAATTCCAGAGCTGAAGCTGGTCCAAAAGCTGACCTAGCTGCAAACAGATGTCTGGTGTGTGGATGTGATGTAGCCAAAGCATTTCTTTGCTGCTGCCAGAGCTGGGCTGCAGCTGCCTGAGGGACTACGGAGGCTCAGAGCTGGCTTTGGTTGATCCCCTTACAATAGGAGTTGAATGCTTGGAGTACCTTGTTGTGTTGACCCTCTTGGGAGGCAGGGGAGGTTTACTATGCGGTCTTCACAGCTGCAAAACCCAGGTAGACATTAGCTGGGGCCAAACTACGCCAAACCTCTCTCCTGCTCCTGAGCAGAAGCAGGTCTCTTGTTGTATGCCTGGGGGGCTGCTTCCCTCCCCGCTGGCCTGGGAGAGACGGACATCATGGCCACAGCTGGCTGCACCAGGGATCTTCTGTCCTGCATGGATTCCTGGTGTCGTTTCGGTCTATTATTATGAGTGAGACAGTCTCTGCTCCGGGTCCCATCTCTTGAAACAACATAGAAGGACCGGGCTGCTTTGGAGAAAAGTTCCTGTGCTTTAATGCTCGCCCCATGTTTTCATGTTTTTGCCTTAAAACTGAACTCGGGGGTTATTCGGGAATCCTCTGAGCAGGAACCCTCTCAGTCCATCCAGGGAAGCTTCGATGCTCATGCTGCTGCACTCATCGGTGTTAGCACATCGTTTGGGGATCTCTTAAAAATGCAAGATAGTTATGTTATCTCCTTCATAGATATTTGTGGGACTGATGCTCTGGTGGATTAAATTATTTTATACATTGTAAACATTAGGCTGATGGAGCTGAAGTGCTGAGGTCCTTTTTTAATCAGAGGCACCAGATTAACTCGCTTTTAGTCTTTCAGAAACTCACTTACTCTTAATGAGTTTACCATGATATAGGTCCACAAATTTCCTGTCTAGCTTCTTTTGGCACTCTTAGATAAAAATGCCATCTGGGAAGGAGATTTATTGGTTTTGAAATGATGTCCCTTCCTTATCACCTTGTTTTGCTGGCCCTGAGCTCATCCCAAGATAGCAGTACTTACCTAGACAGCATCAGTTTCTGTCAGACACAAATTGTGGAAAAATTAATTTAAAATACCTTGACCTTTCTACCCCAGTAAGATAGGATTTTTTTTTTTTTCCACAGTAAAACCTCCTGCTAATGTAAAATGCTTACATATATATGTATACAAATATGTATGCATACAAATAGATAAAACCTCTAGCAGCTTTCTTGTTATATTTTGCTCTGCTCCCACTGTGGACCCGGCATCAGTTTTGTCATGGAAGGATTTATATTTTATATCCGCACTTATTTTGGGGAAATGAACTCGGAGCTTTGAACAGCATCTGTTGTTGTGCACTAGAATGCCAGTGCCGGCTGGGGGGGGTGGGTGGGTGGGTTCTGTGGCATAATTTTATTTACAGACCCTTCAGCTCGACACACTTTTTGCTATGTAACTCCACGCGTATGGCTGCCTCAGACAGAGGCATGGGTGCGGACGCTGGGTGAAGCTTGGTTGAAGCACCATGGGTACTCCCAGGATATCAGGAGGATGGGGACTTTCCCGCTCTCCATTTCCACGGCTCAGTGAGGCCACAGGAGACTGTAAAACATCATTGTATCAAGACGGCACCAGAGAAATGAGCACAAATCCTCACTGCTGCAGGGGGCCAGGACTCTTCCTCGTACCCAAAAAACAAGCAAAGGAGAAAAACTTGGAAAATAACTGATTAACGGCTACAGAAGCTGCCAGGGCTTGCGACGTGTGTACGTTTGCGTGTGTTATGGTAAGGTAACGTGGAGGACAGAGCTCATGGTTAACCCTGTGCAATTGAGCTCTCGCAATAGCACTTGAAATTTGTTCAAGACCTTTAAAACAAAAGAATCCTGCGTCTTTTTGTAACCTTTCTATAGAAAATACTTTACCCAGCTGTTACATAGAAAAGACAAAATAGAAATGTATTTCTTGTTGTGTCTGTATGAGCTGTAGGAATGTTATTCCTTTGTACTCGCACTCATCCCTTGATATCAAAGTTTATCCTGGGTTTAGTTGCCTGAATTGCATTCCTGTACAGACCCTGGCTGTGATCGCAGAGGTGCCGTTCCTTCAGTGAATAAAGAAACCTTGTAGAAAAAATGAGTTTATGTTTTCTGAAATAGGTGGAGGGAGGACCGTGCGTGAATCAGGGGAGGGTGTAGCAAATTGCAGTGATGTTTATAGCATCATTTAGTAATTACAATAATAGCAAATTGTAATAAGGCTTCATAGTTTATCCAAATTTGCTCCATTGCTCATGGCTGACTAAATTTGGAGGGGCTCCTGGGCATTATGCCTGGGAGTGAAAAACAAGCTCTGCTGGAATTATTATAAGGCATTTAAAAGTGTGTGCACTTTTAAATGGTGGCATTAATCTCATGGCAATGCAACCATGCGTTGCACAGAAGCAGAAGGCTGTTTTGAGGAATGTATGTCAAACATGAGGTGGGAAATAGTGTTTCTTTGAAATGTCTCTTAAAAGCATTGCCTTACTTCCCCTGCAATTGGGCTTTATTCCCATATGTTGGTGTCACCTCATATTCCTTGCAGGACAATGTTCCTCTGATGTAGGAGACTGCTGGTTAATTAGTTTCAAGGGATGACTGTACAATGACTTTTCTGTCCTCTGAGTCTTTGTAGCTAGGGGGAAAGAAGCTGCTACACAAACAAAATTCATTTTTGCTTCACCTCTCTGTAAAATTTGTGCTTAATGATCGCGACTCTTCCTCGGTGCTGTGTTTTTACCACAGTGTCCTAATCCAAGTACTGGATCGCTTTCACTTAGCATCTGAGCTCTGATGACCTGTCAACACTTGATGCTGTCCCTTTCACTCCTTATCCTTCCATTTAAGAGTGGAGTATTTGACTCTCTTGGTGGCTCTAGACATCGGCTAGAGACATAAGGTGATTTTTACAGGACTCTCTCAGATGAATATTTTGTATTTGTTGCCCTGCTAATGGAAGATGTGAGAGCCACATTGCTCCTATCCCAGCGTTCACAAGGGAAATTATCATCATGTCAAATTGCAGCTGCTGCCTCCTGCCAGACAATCCCCTGCCTTATCTTATCTATCTACATTTTTTTAATGCCATGCTCATCATCATGGCATCTAAGTGCCTTAAAAGTTTTCCATTGCTTCAGAGGAAAGATACATTTATGGGTGTGTTAGTGGAATATTTTCCCTGGTTCTGGTTATTCGGTCGATCTGTGTGAACAAAGGTGATAAAGGTTAAAGCGAAACAGTGCTGAAAAAGTGACCTTCAGTCCAACAACTTTTTACTTGACAAACCTGATCCTTGTTGATATTTTGTCCGAAATATGTCATGGGGCTTTTCCTTCTGGTTATGTTTAGGGATTAGCCGGATTCTGCAATGTTTCTGGCAGCGGCGGTGGAGTGAGCAAGCAAGCACTGACATAAGCCCGAGCTCTGCTCCAGTTCATGCTCTCACGGTATTAATCTACTGTCTTCAGCTGACAGTGATCTCGGGTCTGGTTTGAAGCATTTGAGGCTTTTTGGTTGCTGAGTAGGTGGCACGTTCCTTGGAAATACAATAGTTTGGCTTCTGCGTTCAAGTTTCACTTTGCAGCATGCATTGTAAGAAAACCTGATGCAGAGGCTGGTGCGTGTTAAATAAGGCAATTTAAACTGGAAATAGCCGAGATGGCAAGAAGCCCACAAGGGATTTCTTCTTCATTAATCACATTTGTGAGCAAGACCATCGTTTATGTCTCATAAATGTTCTGGGATGTCAGTTGTACCCTACTACTATCTATTTTTCAACCTGTACCAAAAAGCGTGAGAATTTAATATACGAATTGATATGTATGTGTGTATACAGGCATGTGTTTCTGTATGTTTGAGTGCTGCCAGTGCACTTTGCAGAGCGGGTCTGTGTTACTAGCTGTTTTACTGTCCTCATCTGACTGCTGTTCCTCAGTCCCCAGAAGGTCTGGTCTGGATGTAGCTACCCAGCTGATGCTGGAGACCAAAGGATAATTTCCCAAGCGCTGCCTCTGTCCTTGTGACACCTCTTAGCTTTCAGGTTCTTTGTATGGCTCCTGGGATATCGGATCTTGCCTTGCACTGGCTGTAGTTGCTACTCAGTCTTTCCTAGAGATTTATGCTGTTGAGCCATGCTGCGCATATCTGCTGCCCAGTTCAGCAGCAGGCAGCGGGCTGGGAGCGCTTTGATCCTCTCCTCAAGTCACAGCTGATCCACTGAGATCCCTATGTGATCTGACAGCTCTCTGTGTTTTCACCCCTTAACCTGGAGCGGTGTTCGCGAAGTTAGCTTGCCAAAAGTAAGCTTTTATCATTTTGCTATTTGCAGCTATCTATGCTCGAGCCCGTTTTCACATGACCACGATGTTATTTCCTGAGCTTCTCTATCAGCTAGGGAGGGTGATGCTTATACTCTTCAATTTGGTGATAATTTGGATGGGGGGGGGNGGGGGGGGGGGGGGGGGGGTGGCAGGCCAGAAGGGTAAATATTTCAAAGAAAGTTTACTATTCTGTCCTGCTGGCATAGAGATTTCAAAGCAAACTGTAGTAGTAAATGGAGATTCCCAAGTCAAAAGGAATCGCCATCTGGCAGTTAGTTCTTCCATCTTGCTAAATCTCAGGGAGGGGAGGACAGTGGTGTCTTGGTGCCAATGAAAACATTATTCTAACTCACTTAACATCTTACTTTGCCATATTGCAGATTTTCTTTTCTGTATTTTAGTGCAACAGCAACTTGCAAACACTCCCAGTCTTTCCTCTGCAAGTCTTTGCACCGTCAAAAATCAGCTTGTTCTTCTGACATGCTCAAAAAGAGAAAAATCACAACAAAACACAAGAGGGAGAGAGCTTAATTTGGCTTGCAGGCTCTACTTCATCCCACTCAAATGTAGTCAGTGTAAAGCAAATAAACTGCAGCCATGTGGGTTCTGCTGCAGGAGCTGGTGTGCTGCCTTTGATCTTGAAGAAAGTATGAACCTTCTGGATCTGACTCAGCAAGGTTCTCCTTCATGCGCCTAATAAAAAGCATGCAAGCCATCCTGTTGAAGTCAGTAAGATTATCCATATGCCTAAATTTAAGCACATGCTTAAGTGTCCTGCTGAACTGTTAATGAAGGGAGGTTTCCATCTCTCTTGGACAACATTGCTTAGACTTCCACTGAGCTGTGCTGCAACAAAAGCAGAAGTTGAGAGCAACCTGAGAGGGGAAGAGAGATATTTAACCCAGATCCTCCTTTAGCAGCCAGTTTTCTTGTTCTTTAAAGCACGGTTGCTAAAGACTGTATGATTGGCTTTGCTGCGTGCTGAAAGATTGCTTCCTCCAAGCTCGTGCTCTAATTTCCTGCCTTGTAATTAGCTCTTCCACATGGTTACCCCAATGTGCACAGCATGCAGTCATATGATGAGCTTATGCCACTGGACATCCTCAGCGGGTCAGAATCACAAGGCAGTGCGTTAAATCCTCCCCTCCAGATCTGCCGGACCGTAACGCAGGCTGACGGCGGCGGAGGCGGCTGGCTGTTGAGGAACGACCCCTGAGTGCGAGGACTTGGCTGAATTTGGACAGAACGGGATTACTCAGGTCAGAGAGGTGAGAGGCACTTCTAATTGCAGTAGTAGCGTTGTCAGGTGGTTATTTTTTTTGAGAAGTGCAACGCCTCGCCTGTGCCTGGAGGGCTGCAGCAGATACACCAGCCTGGGGGAAGCTGGTCCCGCTTTGAGATGCTGCTGCCCCTTGGCACCCTGCAGCAGCCTGCACCGAGGCATCCTTTCCCTCTAATCTCGAGGGGAAAAAAGAAAAGGTGAAGGATCCAGTGCTCGGGAGCAGTGTCTGGGCACCTTGCACTGGGAAGTTGGAATGCCCCGTGCCGGTTCGTCCTCCAAAGAAGTGTAGAGACAATGCTGCGTCCTTGCAGACAGCTCCAGCCTCAGGCAGGGACCACCACCACCAAGCATCTCCCTGGCTGCTCGCTGCTTCAGCCCCCCCCACTGGCATGGCTGTCCCTGAGGCTTGGGGGCAGCTGCAATTCTCTTCAGCTCACAAAAGGCACTGGGCAGCACTGACTTTTATTTGCCTCTCCATTGTATCTCAAGGGCCAGGTTTTCATACAGTGCTAATTGGCGCCTCTCTGCTGACTTCCATGGATGGCACCTGAGAAGCCGAGGAGAATTGGCAGAAGAAATAATGGGGGATATGCCATGATTTTGTCAAATCTGGCTTGGGCTGTGTTACACAGCTTTCCCTGCACCGAGGGACACCAGACTGAAATGGGCAGTGTTTGACTCCAGGTTTCACAAAGCAAGATTTTCCTTTTCTTTGAGCGCCTGAGGTTCCCAATTAAAATCTTAACCAGAGGTGACAGATGTAATTTCATTGAATCTCTTCCTTCAGATCTCAAGAACACCTTTGTGCTATTTTCTGATTTATAAGGTTTTATTTTAAAGCCTTTTTTTTTCAAAGCAGTGTTGA
The DNA here is from genome assembly GCA_003993805.1 of Himantopus leucocephalus. Taxonomy (NCBI): domain Eukaryota; kingdom Metazoa; phylum Chordata; class Aves; order Charadriiformes; family Recurvirostridae; genus Himantopus; species Himantopus leucocephalus. The sequence goes on from RSEF01000002.1 coordinate 55,733,008, forward strand.
TGTCCTGTCGCTTTCGTGTCAAAACAACTGGGAGCAAGGTGACCTGAACTCTTTTCCAGAGCCATGGTAACAGGAAAGCTGATAAACACAAACAAGATCAGTCCCAAACTTTCAAATGATGTCAGATCAGCCTCCTGATGAGAGAAATTAAGAGGTGAGAGAGGAGACATAATCTGCTTGAAGGCACCAACCTGGATATGGTAAAGCATCTCATGGTGTTAGTTAAAACTATTTAAAGCGTTTCCAATATGTTTTAGAAAATACTGCTTGAGGGTTAGGCACTTGTGGGCGGATGAAAGTTATCTATAAGGATTTTTCCATGGCAGGAGACTTGCACCACAATAGACAGCTATTCTTGCTGTTCAAAGCAACCCACAGTCCTTCCAAGTCGTGATTACTTGAGTTATCCATGACCGAAACCGATACATCCCATCAACAGCAAATGCCTTATGTTAGCCCTGTTGATTGTTGAGAGAGTGGGCCATGAATGGTGTCCCTCTGCTCATGCCACATGTTGTGATCCCACCAGGGGCTGCTCAAAGCGTCTTCTGTCCTGAGGACTAGCTGCGAACCACCAGCTTGCAGAAGCACTGGGCAATGCTGCAAGCCCTGGTGGAGCGAGGACGGCCGTCAGGGCTGGGGCTTGCATCTCCCCTGGCTGGGAATGGCTTTGCGAGCTTCACTGCCGCTGGGACAGGGGGTTGAGCGGGCATCCCACAGGGGTGTTGGTGGGGTAGCATCAACTTAGGTTGGATTCACTTATTCCTCTGACTTCCAAATGTGGCGATCCCTGTCTTTTCCTGAGCATGACCTGTGCCCTTGAGTATCTAACGGGTCATTTTAAGGCACAGGGAATGAGTCTCAGAGGCACACCACATTAAGGGATGGTTGTTACTCCTTGCCAGCCAGCAGTAGCAATCTTCTTCTTGCCTTGCCTTTCCTCCATCACAAGAGCTACAACCAGGGTGCAAGGACAACTCCTCGCCTGCCTGTGTTTCCAGCCCTGGTCACCTAGCTCTGTGCATTTCTCGCAGGTTCAAGTATGGCACTTCTCTGATGACAACCCCCCCCCAAAGAAAATAGGTGCCCCCCCGACCCTCCCCAAGTTGTTGCTCTTCTTGTGTTCTCTGCGCAGGGTATTTGTTTGCAGAGAGCTTGCATTAACACTCCATACTGCCTTAGACTAAGCAGACTAATAGACTCTTTCAACACCTCCGCAGCACTGCCTGCTGTGGTAATCATTCAGCGGTCACGGCTCTCTGCAAACAGCAGCACTGAAGTCGCCTTTCAATTACCGGTTTATTATTCTAAGACGTCTGGGGAGCGGAGTGGTGATAGCCATACGCCAATACGGCTGTGGACTGCTTGTGAAGTTCCTCGTGGGACACCAAAGGCAAAGTCAGGAGTCCGAGCAGTTCTCTTAGGCTGGTGACTGACAGCATCTGGCACAGGCTTAAAATAACCCACCCAGAAAAGAAAACACTGCCACCTCCAAATGAAGAATTCCTAATACATGAAAGCTGAGCTCAGAGGTAGGTGCTTGCAGTTGGGAGTCAAGGTCGAGGTGTGTTGACCCGTCAGGAAACGCTGCGTTTGGTGGTGCTGGTTTGGTGTGCTCGCAGGCAAGCCCGTCCAATACTTAAGAACTTGGTTGCTCTGGGGTTTTGTGAAGCCACCATGAAACAACCCATTTTCTGCTGAAATTCAGAACTGAAGCGAGAACCGATCCTCACCTTGGGCTGATGAAAGCTGAGTCTTTCCTGGTGCTGACACAACAGCTTCTGGCTAGAGAGGGTCTCACGCTGTAGCACTTGTTCTGGGCTGGTTCCCGCTGCAATCCTTGGAGGAAAGCTGGGGCACAGAGACTGAAATAACAAGAACCAATCATCATGAAAACACATCTGCTGGGTTCGGAGTGTGTACACTTTGTAAAGTGTGACTCCTGTTACAGGCTGTTAAAGAAAGCTCAAAGTCTTCTACAGCGCTGGAAAACTGAGCTCCCTTGAAATATTCAGTTATGCCACGAAAAAATAAAGACATAGTGGATTTCTCTGTGACTCCAGAAATTTCAGGAAGTCGCACAAAACTTCATTTGCTCCTCCTGAAATGTCCATATAAAACAATTTAGCTTCTTATGACTGGATTGTCAAACAAGAATCGCGTCTAAACTTTTTCCATTTGCTAAGTAACTTTCTCAGCTATGTTTTATTTTTTTCCTTTTGCCTCTACTCCCTGATATCTCTCTCTCTCTCTCTCTCTCTCTTATCTTCAATTCAGTATATTCCAAATGCATGCTGAGGGTGTCCATGCCAGCTTAGCAAGTGGAAGGGTGTGTTGGAAATTGTCTTCTCAGCTGATATAGTCCAAAGCAAGACGTTGTCACTTCTATTGGCCAAGATGCAGAATCATTCATCCTCTTAGCAGGAAGGCATCCAAGAGATAAAGAAGTTAAATCAGACAAGCGTGTGCGTTTTAACCCGAAACCCTGCTTTTGCTATTATGCCTCATTCCTTGTTATTGCTGACTTGTGAAAAGGATAAATCTACCAACAGTAAAATCCTAGTGGTAGCTTGCTTATTCCAAATTTCTCTCTTGTGCAGTGTAAGCATTAGAAGTAATTCTCTCCTGGGACAGCTTGGTGTCAGGAGCTTGTTTTGCGTGATGAGGGTTGGTGCCAGTCCCTGTGTGTAACAAGCTGGTTGGTAAAGCGTGTATGTTTTATCTGTCAACAACCAGAGTGCTAGGTTTGGGATAGCTGGAAAAAAAGAGGAGTAGGAGTTGCAGAATCTGATTAGGGAAATGCCTTTTCATCCCTTCATATTCCAAAAATATCTGATGCCAAGCTTTTGGTTTGGGACCCCAGTTGTCTTGGTACAGGAGCAAGCGCAGCGCTGCGTAAGGTGGAGGTGGAAAAGGGAGCAGCAGCAGGAGAAGAGGGAAGGTGAGGAATGACTGCTCTGACAGGGGATTAAGGATAACGAAGGATCTGATGATTGCAGGAGTCTGCTGACTTAGAGGGAGCAGGGGGGTGAAGAAAAGGAGGTAAAACAAAGGCCTACGGAAAGGGGGGAGGATTAATGAGCATTGTCCGAGAGAAAGAAAGAAGGAAATGAGAGAGCTCATAGGTAAAGATGAGTAGAAAGCAATGCCTGAAGACCCTCATGGTACACAGAGTTTGTGTTTTCTCAGTGCTCTCTGACCCCAGTTCTGCCCCGGGGAATCTTGGAAGATGCTGAGGATTCAGCTGGTGCCACCGCAGCTCTGTTGCACGCTGGTAGGTGGGATAAGTTGCCATCTCCCAGGAACGTGGGGCCAGTAGGATTGTCTGACACGATTTTTGGTCACGTGCATCTAGGTATAAACCAAGCACTATGATGACAATGAGCTGACTTCCCACCTAAACTAAAGCATGGCTGCTTTTGGAGGTTCTGGTGGCATGGCGCTCTGAAAATACAGATCTGTACCACAGATCTCCCTGCGTATATATTTTAGATGTTTCTATGGGGAAAATGCCTAAGGATAGTAGGGGGAAAAAAGCCCAGGTCTTGATTCATGCCTACTTTAAAACAGCTACTGAAAAATATGATTTCTGTTAAGTATCTCATTCTTGTTCTGTTTCAGCAGAACTTTGCTCTTGTTCCTCTAGAACAAGAAGAAATGGCTTCAAGTTGCACCAAGGGAAGTTTAGATTGGATATTAGGAAGAATTTCTTTACTGAAAGGGTCATCAGGTATTGGAACACATTACCCAGGGCAGTGGCAGAGTCCCCATCCCTGGAGGTATTTAAGGGTTGTGTAGATACAGTGCTCAGGGACATGGTTTAGTGTGGGCTTGTCAGTGTTAAGTTAATGATTGGACTAGATGATCTCACAGGTCTTTTCCAATCTAGGAGATTCTGTGATTCTGTGAGTAGGTTTGGAGATGTCAGGCAGATGACATGACTGAGTAGCATTTCCTACCTCATAAAACCAGAATAGATATATGTCCCAAATTAATGTTTTGTTGGGAAAATCTTGAAAAAAACACAAAAACTTCCTTGCTACACAATGAGGGTGCATCGATGAATATATGAATATATCCATTGCTTTCATGAAATGTCTGCTTACATGCACACACCTATTTAAGTGGTCTTACTAATTCGTAAAAGAGGACACATGCAAAAACATATATAGAAAAAAACTGAATGCACAAACGTATTTCCAGCAACTTCACTAAGAGAGATGAATCTGCTCCGTATTGAACAAACCATTTGGGAAGTGCAGTGGTAGCGATACTTTCTGCTCTGTGAGCAGAGATGTAAACCTGCGAGAGCTCGGCTGGCTCAGCACGCTTTGCAGAGCCTAAAGCGAATCGCTCTTTTGAACGGTGAATGTCACGGAAGCTCACCGGTTGCATTTGGTCAGCAGTGCCACCTAAGAGCATGGTGTACATCAAGTAATGCATTTTCATTCCAGGCAGGGAATCCGTGCTTTGTGCACTCCACATCTGCCTCCCCATCCTGTTATTTTACGTGGAAACAGGGCTGGAGTCCCAGGTTACTCCTGGCATGGCAATGAAATCAAGCACTTGCACAGAGGGAGAGGTTTGGGCCATATTCAGAAGGTACGGGTTGTAATCCATGGTGTTATCCCCCTCGTTTGTATTTCATTGTGGTTTGGGTGGCTGCGAAAGCAACAGGTTTCCCTCACATATGGGAGAGGTACCTTTGGATTACTACAGTCTGCCCCAGAATATTTTAATGGCTTTTTCACCTTGTATTATTCAGGAAGCTGCGGATTGCATCCCTGAAGCAAGGTGTGATCATCCAACCTCCACTCGCTCTTTCTCCTCTCCGCTTAGGCACCTCTCTTTGTGCAAGGAGTAGCCAGCACAGCGCATCTGTGCACGCAACTCCCTCCTCTGGGTGGAATTACATCTGAGGATGAATTTGGCTTGTTGAGTTCGCCTGAAAGGACCCAAAGGGTAGCTCCTATCGCATCTCGTGGCTACCACCTTCGGCCAATATTAATAGCGATTCTTGCACGGTCAGCGAATTCTTCAGGAGGAAAGAATCCGCCCTTAGTCCACATGCATATTACAAAGGATATTTTCGTCAGTGTGCAGCAGTAATCAGTGGAGCTCAGCTTGGCAATTTTAATCCCCTGCTGTCTAGTTTGGGGCTGCTTGTTATGCAGCCGGCATTCACTCAACATAATGGTTGCTACCTGCCAATGTGCTTTGAGGGATATTGTTAGCATTAAATTTGCCATTTACATTTTCATGTTTGACATAATTGAGGAATGAATGCTCTTATGAAAATTAAACTTGTGGTCCTCCTGGACTACTGTAACCCTGTTAAAATGTAATGCGATTCTTGATGCGTCTTCTTTAGGTTTTTATTAAATAGAATATCCGTATGACTAATTCCCCTGGCCTAAATGTAGGCTGGGAAGGAGCATTATTGATAGGGCTGAGCACAAATGGCCCTCTATACTCAGCCTCTAATGGCCTAATAATGCATTATACTTGAATCAGAAATACTTTGAGTTGTAGTGCTTATTGCCATTATTGAAAACACCTGGATGCTCCATTCATCAAGGTTACATCAAAATGGGCCCATTTGTTTATTAGTCTGTCAGTAAACATCTTTATTTAGTTTCGTGTTCCTCTGCTCTCAGTAACATCGGAGAGGACAAGACCACGTAGTGTATCTTTCTGTGGTTTGCCGTTATTAGTTTTCCCTGAAAAAGAAAGATAATGAAAAGTTTGGATGGCTTCATAAAGAAAACATTTTTCTTGGGCATTGTTCTTTTTTTCCTTTCCCTTTTAGAAGAGGAGGTTAAGGACAAACCATTGGGTATGTAGTCAGGATGGCCAAATTGCAGAAAGGAGCAGATTTGCCAGACAGAGATTTTTAAAGCGTGTTTTACAGCAGACAGCCTCTGGAGTATTTTGCTCCCGCTGCTACAGCTCTTGTCTGCCCAGTGGGGTTTGCTATGCAGAGGACGAGGATGTTAAGGGACAGGTACAGCTGCTGGGTACCACCGGTGTTCGCAGCCAGGCATCAAGGTGACCTGTGCCCAGATAGCCGTGTCATAGGATTGAAGCCACGACGTATCTCTGTAGTTCTGTCAACAGACATCTTTCTTCATCGTAAGCGTGTCACTTAATTGCTTTCGCCCCTCTTCCTTCCCCCGCTGTCAAAAAGGTGAATTAATTTGTGTTTGCCCAGTGCTTTCAGGCTGGCTGGGGCTGAGGAAGGTGATTCCAGTTTCCAGCTAAAGAGGAAAGAGTTGTTGAAATATTTTGGCCCTGAAAAACCCTATCTCTCTCAGGCTAGCTGGAATATTTTTTCTTTGTCAGCAAATGTTAGCTTTGACTATTTATTCAGATTTTCTTCTGAAAGGGAAAACTTTAAATATGACATTTTTGATTGGCATTTCAAAACAGTGAAAAAATCAACATTTGAGACTCAAATGTTTCTTTCTTTTTTTTTTTTTTAACAATGTTTTGTTTTGACGTTTCCCAATCAAAATTCTTCAGAATCTGCAGTTCTGTGGAGATTGAAGCCGGAAATCTGATGCAGAAGCAGACAGCTCCAGCACCTCACTTGGAGGTGAACCAAGCTCCAGCTGAACCAGAGCTTTCCTTAGCTCAGACTGAAAAAGAAAGCATCGTTCCTGAGGGTACTGCATCACTCAGTCTTTGATGCCAGCCATGAAGTATTTGTACCTTGGCTTTGACAGGGGCTGTCATGCATGTTATTGGCATTTATGTTGATGAGTTTAGTTATACCACGTCAGCCCTCCTCCCTGTTACTTAAGTAATCTGTACCTCATGCTACATCTCAAGACACCTGGTCCATTCCCACATCTATGGTTGTACTATGGCTCATGCAACACTGCTGCACCATCGGTGGTCAGTTCAACACAGCAAGACTTCCTGGGGGCAGGGGAAAGGAGAAGGTCCCTGTTACAGTGTGTGTGGCTCAGCAGGTGACATGAAATATTAGAAGGCAGAGCTCCTGCAGGTTTGTCTGGCTTGATTTTCCACGTAACTTGAGGAATATGGGTGACCCAAATGGGGGTCACACAAGGGATTGGATGGAAGATAACTTGAGCCTTAATTTCTGAATTTGCTGCCCTTGCCATCCTAGATGGCCATCAAGGAAAAGAGTAAATATTTCTGTGGTCTGTTTGCAAAGGGTTTGCTGCTGATACAGCTCAACATGTGAGTGCACTAGTTCCAGAGCATATGCCTGCTGCTGGTAGTAATGATTTTCTGTGGTTGGTGTTTGAGGTATTCAGAAATACCAGGGCAGGTCAGCGGCTTTTTTAATGCTTAAAAACCATCAGGTTTCTGCTGGCAAAGACAACTTTCCTGTCCTCCTCACCTTGCTGTTTCTTCAGAGCTGCGAAGAGGGCAATGCTGTAAAACTGAACCTCAGCTTCAGTCTGTTGCTTGTGTTGCATTCCCCAGTGCATCATGCTTCAGTGAGGGATGGGGAACCAGCCTTGCAGGGGGGATGATAGCTGCCGTTAAATGGGATTTGCACTGAAATATGCCCTGTTATGGTCCTCTGATGGCTTGGGTCACGGCTGTCTAAGTAGGGCATTGTCAGTTAGCAAACTATTTGCCAATTTGGGCAATAGCTCTTTGAATCTCTCCCCTTCCTGAGAAAAAAAAAAAAAAAAAAAAAAAAAAA
>RSEF01000002.1:55740791-55760702 GCA_003993805.1 Himantopus leucocephalus
AAAAAAAAAAAAGGAGTAATAACATTTTCCCTCTCATCAGGGAAATATTGATGTGTTTCTGGCAGCAAATAAGAGGAATGCTGAGCAGGAAAAGACCAATGCCGAGTTTCATATAGAGTCTGGAGTTGCATGTGAGCTAAGGCGTTGGTCCAGACTTCAGGGAATAAAAGAAACGTGGGGTTTGCATACTCGATGAAGCAGAGATCTGGAGCTGTGTAACCCAGATTAGGTCGTACAGATATGGGGCAATTTCAGTCTGAGGTGGGGAACACTTGCAACCAGGATGGTGTTACCTGATGTTACCAAAATGAATAGGAACTGCCTCTTATGCCTTCCCGAACTTGCTATACAGAGCTTCTGGAGAACTATTGCAGGCTTAATTCCTCTCTGCAGACTCCTTCTGATTCATGTCCATCCAACTTGAATTCTGGCAAGGTGCGTTTCCTGGAGGTTCTTACTCTTTTGTTGCAGTCTGCTTTATTTTTCCATAAGCGTAGGGGGATACGGCACAGAGCAGGCTGAGCAGCAAGACAGCTTATATATTATGGAATAATTTGGATAATCTACAACTGATCTGAGTATATTTGGGCTATTGTTTTATTTTGCAATATGTATAATTTTATTCAGAGCATGGGAAGAGAATTAGAAATTGGAACACTATAATCCTTAAAATGTATTGAAAGGAAAGAAAAACCTTGCTGTGAACCCTAGCAAAAAAGAATTGTATTAGTATTGGCTTCCTCAATGCTCACATCTATTGAGTTTCTTCGATTATTAAGAGAAGCAGTGAATACTTGCAAACTAATCCATCTCTAAATCAATCTTCTTGTACAGCCGTTCAGGATCAGTGAGCATAAGTTCATGATGTTGGAAAAGAGAATGGTATGACAAGCTACGGGGCAAGTGGTGCTACAGAGCAGTAAATGCATCTGAAACACCTGCTATCAATTACTGCTATTTCTACAGCGATCAGTTTGACTGGAAAAATTTGGAGACAGGAGCAAAGGAGATTAGAGATCTTCAACCACAAGTGGGAGGACATAGCTGGGAGTAAGTTAGGGTTCATACTTAAAGAGAGAGGGAGGCTGCATGTTAATATAAAACTGGCATGAAGATCTTGGATTCAGAGCCAGCCTTACAGATATTGTAGGAGCATGTGAGCCAGAATTCCCATGTCCTACCGCAGGTTTTACATACAGCAAGGCTCTGCTTTGTCAATGAGGTAAGAAAAAGGACTTGAATGCCTCTGTGTGCAGAATCCCACCAGCTTCTCCTCTAATTTGAAGGTCCTGAAAATCTGGAAGAGCCTCAGGTTTTAATCCAGAAATTCACAGATACGTGAAAATTGTTCCTTGGATATGTGGAAATACACATCAGTCTGAGAGGTAGAAAGAACCCTCTTGTGCACACGTAAACTGGGCAGGCTGCTTACTGTTCAAGATGTAAACACCAGAGAATCTGGTCTCTTGCTTGTTTGTATTCAAGCTGGTAGTGAAAGCATTCACCCAGAAAGTTGGCGATCAGAGCTTCCTGGCTCAGGGTTGCGGAGAGGTCTGCTTTCCAGCTGGGATTCCCAGCCTGGCACTGCCTCCTTCGACTCAGTACCCAGGCGCTGGGTGCAATGCTTTCTTCTAACCTTGCTGGCTGATCTGGCTGGTGATAAAGCTCCAGCCTACTGGCGTGCCTCCCAGGCAGCAGGAGCCTAAGCCTCCCTGGCCTTTTCTGCCCAAATCACACCCATGTGTCAGGAGAAGGTCAGAACATGCAGCTTACAAGGTTTCTAGGGTCAACCGTCCCCTGCTTTTGATTAGCAGAAGAGCACACCACACCCACTGAACTGGAGGGAAAGCAGGACCATGACCTGGTGGTCAGAGGCTTAATCCTGGTCTGTGCTGACTACTGAGGACTCTGTAGGTTAAACAAGCACTGGATGAAAAACAGACGCTTCAATACCACCTCCCCGCTGGTTGTGCTCTGCAAGGAAGCTGTGGCTTTCCCAGAGCCTCATCTGGGAGGCAGGGGCTGCAAGTGGGCAGAGGAAAAACTAGCAAGGCATCCTCGTGTTTTGTTGTGACTGAGGATGGGGGTGGAGGAAGCCAAATCCCCTTTCCCCCAGACGTTTTGGGCAGAAGAGTTGCTGTGTGTCGTGATGCTCTAAGCCCAAAAGAAGTGCGAGGCAAGCAGGCTGGCTTAAATCTCAGTGATGGAGGTTAAAGCTGATGGATGTTTTTTTACCTGTTGTTTGTGACGGGCTCCAAAACCACCTCTGATCAATGACCTCAGCCCAAGCAGTGCGAGATAACCCGGGAAAGACTCTCCAGGAAGGTGAAGGTGAGTCTCAGGCGTGCCATTTTGGTACCCAGGTTCTGCCAAACCCACCGGAGTCTTCCGCCGGCAGCTATCTAAACTCCTCAGGAAGCCGAAGGCATCGGGGTGGTGGCCTTTTCCCCGCCGGTTGCTGACATTTTGCCGCCGCCAGCACTAGGTGGTGCTCACACACCGACGGAGGCTCTGTGTCCCCGTCCCCCGCCCCCGGCCCCGGCGCTCCCCGCATCCTCCCCCGGGGACCCGCCGGGCCGGGCTGGTGAGCGGGTACCGGGGCAGGCGGTTGCTGCTGCAGGTTCTCCCAGGGAAAAAAAAAACCCAAAACAAAACCCCAAACAAACAAAAACCCAAACCAAACAAACAAAAAAAAAAACCCAACCAAAACCCAAGCCGACTATGGCACTACTAGATCAGTTCAAACCTGAGCAAACGAGAGTTTTAAAAATTGCTTTCCCTTCACTTATCTCGGGCGAGAAGGCATCTGGCTTGGCACAGGGAATTGTAGTGAATACAATTAAAATTGATTGAGTGCAAATGTTTTAATTGCGTAATGTTTTTTTCACTGATGATCTCAATAAACTAATTTAATTAGGGGTAATGGGAGCGTGTTTGGGGACATTTAGGGACCCGTTCAGCCATAATGGGTTCAAAATGTCTGAACAGAACCAAATCGCATGGGTTCATTGGCTGTGCTTCCCTTTAGGTTCCCTTTAGGTAACCTGTTTGTCCTGGTTTGAGGTAAAACAGAACCAATTTTGTTCAGTAACTTTACTTTTTAGCTAGGCCTCTTCTAACTAACTGAACTCTGAAATTAACAGCATATTGTTCAGACACTGTTCACTTCCAGAGACTGATAAGACCTGATTGTTTCTAATTTATCCCAAGGAATGGTGTGCAGAGAGGCTCTTGCTTAGACTTAGTGCAATAACACCCAAGGTCAGCTAACTTGGTTATTTGCCCCATTGGAGGGTCAGGAGAGGGAAAAGTGTAGAGGGGTCGCACCTGCAGGGAGGAGCGGACAGGACAGGTGACCCAAAACTGACCAACATGTTATTCCACCCCGTGTGCATCATGCTCAGTATAAAGGCTGAGGGATGAAAGGGTCAGCCCTTTTTCTTCAGTAGCCGGCATCTGAGGAGGACTCTCTCTGTTCATCTCCTTTGATCCTGATCCGTGCTTTCCTGAATCCAGACTCGGAATCCACTTACTGTCCATTGCTGAGTCCAGCCTGGAACTTTCCCAGTGCCAGCTGGTGATGCCATTGTCATCCTGGGAGCTTGATATGGTTTTGTATATATTTCATTATTTCCTTTTTTTATTATTATTAATATTTTATTAACGTAGTTTAGTTTTTTCTAAACATAACTCTTTTTCTTTCTCTCCCTCCTGTCCTTGGAGAGAGAGGTGGGGGACAGCATCTGTCATTTGTTTCAGTGGCCAGTCCGGCCCAAACCACGGCACTGTTTCACTTGCAGTGTCCCCCTTTCTTTCCCATAGCTACCAGAGCAGAGCAAAGCCAGGTTGCCAGCAGAGAACTGGGGGCAGTACTGCCAGACAGGAGCTCAAAGGCTTCCCCATTCATCTTGCCATTGGGGTGCTGGGGGTGCTGCAGGAAAACCTTGTCTGGGTGGGACTGAGCGGGCTGCAGGGTGCAGCGGCCTGGTTGTTTGAGAAGCTCCTGGCCAGAGGCATGGCTCACAGGGAACCCTTCAGCTGTTGGGGTCTGGAGGCTGCTTTGATTTGAAGTAAAGTACCCTCACCCCAAGAGAAAGGTGAAGAGGAAGGTGGGTGTAGCATTTCCCTTGCCTCCTCTCTTAGCGCAGGGCACACCAGGAAGGGGAGGAGAGCCGAGGGTGTGCATCCCACCCCAGGTCCCAGGGTGACCATAAGATATAATACGCCCGGCTGGTGTGCTCGTGGCACAGTAATGGCACTCCCCAGTTTGCGTGGCAAGATGTATCCATGTGTGTCTGTAGTTCAAGGGCACCTGACGGCAGTCTCTCTTCCAGTTCTCTCAAAACTTCATTGAGGTTCAGCTGTGTTCATCCCCTTACCATTTTACTTACACCCCTCATCATATGTGGCCCCATCAGTTCATGGGACTTTCTGTCCAACCTCCTCCTGCCATGGCCATCCACAGCACAGGGGAAGAGAGCGAGGTGGGGACTGTTCTGGCAACCAGGGGACCCATTTCCATACCTTCATCTGCAGGTGACTTTTAGTACACTTCTTCCACATGCTTTCCCAGCTTCCAACTATTTTCAGCTCATATTTTTGGGGGAAGTTGGTTTTTTTTGAGTTGGCTGGTGTTTCTCTGTATTTAGTAATCTGTGGTGGACTTTTTTTTTCAGTATGGGTGAGGATTAAACCATTATATCTTATTAATTTCTAGGACAAACTATTTCCATAGTTCAAGGTTAGAAATCTACCGCAGAGGCAAGTCTCTGCAAGAAAGACTAAGGCTGGGCAAAGAAAAGAAAGGCATTAAAATATTGAGTCCTATCACGATGGATTTTCTGTAGTCTTACTGGAAATAATGTTCTGGATCCTAGCAGTAAAATTATGTGAAACATCTTTCTCGGGGGAGAATTCATTTTGCAGCCCTTGGTTTCCTTTGGCAGCCCTTTTCCAGCCCCACACCAGCCGTAGCCCTGGACTTTCTGTCAGCCCAAGCCTAAATCCTAGGCTGATTCACAAGCCAGGACCCTAATCCACTGAGACAAAGGAGACTGCCAGAATGAGCCCTCAGTTGTTTTTTTGAGATACTTTTGCAGGCACTCCAGAACTGTTACTGCTAGTTTACTTACAAGGAACCCTAATCCTAACCCTCAAATGTCCATAGGCCAGGGACTGCACTTCATCCCCTTCATTCTAAGCTCTCTCTGTGTCTCAGATGATGATCCTAAACTCAGTCCTTCCTTTCTTCTGTGCATCCCTTACATTCCCTTCCTCCCCAGACTGCAGCTACAGGTTTTATCATTCCTTCCCCATTCACCTAACCCAATGTTGGTTTATTTAGCAGTATTCTATGAAAACCCCTTCAAATATACTGGGGCCTTTTTCTCTTAGGAAAGAGTAATGAAAGACCAATGATTACCCAGTTTGGAAGCATCTTGATAAGCAGTGCCTTGCTAAGCAATGTCTTGGTGAAGACCCTGCCTTTCCTAAACCAGATTGTTTGTTCAGATGCACTGCATTTTATTTAACAGCTAAGCTAAAATTTGGTTAGAGTGGGGAGGAAGTGAATTAGCCAGCTGGTAAATATGGCAAGAATAAGCCAAGCTCTCCCAGGTGAGGACCAAAACATCCAGGAGAGCTTTTGGGGTGGCCTGAAGCATTCGGGAGATGTACGTGACCCAGTGTCGGTCAGCAGCAGGTGACTTCCAGCAGTGGGGATTCAGCAGTCTGCCTTCTGGTTTCACCTCCTTCGTGTTAGCCATAAATCTTAGTGACCTGTGAGGAGAAAACTAGAGAGAAGTGCACCACATTAGCAGCTGAGGACAGAAAATCAATATAAAGTCCTAGTATACTGGCAATCGAGTAACTGGCTAGAAATATAATATTTTTTCCTTGGTGCTCTCTGGAAATGTTGAGGTTACAATAAACTCTGAGAGCAGACCATGAAAAAAATGGGGGAGAGAAGCTCCAACCTGAAGACTCAGCAGACGAAAGTGGTGCTGTGATTTGAATGTATCTACTGTGATTTGAATTTATCTAGTTATGTAGTCTGATATACATATGATTTACGTATCTGACCAATAAATTGCATGGCTTTCTGTATAAATTGAGACTATATTCACTGGAGGCGAGCATGTAAAACTTAGAGTGGCTTCAGGGAACTCCTCAAACTTGTACATTTTCCTCAGAGAACAATGTGATTAATTCTGTGTAATCTAGTGTTTAAGAATCACATGTGTTCGTAGATCATTAAAGTCCATGATTTGCACTTGTCCTGGAATTATTTTTCTTTTTCTCTTGTACCTGTGCAGAAACCTTAAGTCTTTGAACAAAAATGGGATAGGTCTCTACCAAGGCATCTTAGGGTACAGGATTGATCTCTACCCGTCACACCGAACAAAAATTCAGGAAGTTTCTGTGATGAGGAAGAGAGACCAGTCAAAACAGATTAAGAATCGTTGCTTTTATATGTAGGCAGCAGTGTTATTCCTGGTTACTCTTCAGAATTACTGTAACTTAGTCACAGAATTGATATTTAGGGCAGTCATGTAGATCCATTTGACATCAATAGGAGACTAATTCTCCCATTTTGCCTGAAGTGAGAGTTTTTGATTCAACACAACAGGGAAACACAAAGAAAAACCTAAAGGAAAGCTTGTTCCATAAATCTGCTAATGTAATGTGAATCAACCCTAAATCTAAATGAGAAATTCCTGTCCTGGCTGGTAGGTCCTTCTTGAGTGTGAAATAATTGAGTGCAGGATTACTGCAGCTTGCCCAGCTGGGAAGCAGGACAGGATGGTGGGGTAGTACATCTCCCCATCCCAAAGTCCGCCTGAGCTGTAGCATTAAAATGTAAACTGCTACATCCAGACACACATACTTTGTCGAAGCTGCACTGATTTATCCTAGCTGAGTTTCTGTCCTTTTAAGTATGTTTAGGTATCAGCATTTTTTCCCTATTTTTTCTTGACTTCGCAGATGCCCACTCACCGCAGTGACTGGTGTGGTGAGGAAAGCGTCTCGTAGCCAAGCTTTATATATCTGGCTTCTTCCTGTGCTCCTTTGAGTTAACATACTCGGAAGAGGGGAATCCCGTTGAAAGAACTGATGGAGAAACCCTGTCTCACGCCTGTTAGGACTACTTCTGTTCTTCTCTTGCCCCCACAGGTGGCCAGTGAGGATCTGTTGCAGTCCTGCCCAGCTTGTATCAAACTTGCAGTCAGTGTGCGTGGAGCCAGCCATGAGCTCAGGCTGCAACGCAGAGGTATTTCTTCAGGTTGTGTGGTGGAATTAGGTTAGATTTTGTATGTTTGACTTGAGAGAGCTTGTCTGGCATTTTGGAAAACCTGAGACTTGGAGCCAGAGAGAGACATACGTGGGCCAGTTGTGGGGAGGCGGTAAAGGTTGTCTCCGAGTAGCTTCCTCCACCACTGACAACCTTCCCTAAGTGTGTTGAGAGCTAATTTCTGCCCCCTCCCCCCAGCTTTTACACAAAGTGAAGCACAAACAGGGAGAGCATTACGTGGGCTTGCTGACCTCAGGGAAAAGGAAGGATGGTGGTTTAGGGTGGGAGAGGGGCAGCCCTGGAGACCTCTTCACCACAGATTTCTTCATCTACTCCTACTCCTCATAGTGGAAGAGCCTGAGAGAAAATTTTATATGAGGTAAATATCCATTTTTGCCCTGTCCGTGGGCTCCACTATGTTTTCTTGGGGATGAGCTGTTAATAGGCATGGGAGTTTACCCAAGCACTTTTATCTGGTACAGATAATCCCTTAGATTACTTCTTCCCTCTCTTCCTGTTACTAGAAAGTAAATATCTTCAAGAGAAGCCCTTTTCCCCGCACATATCCCAAGTGGGCATGCATGTTCTCATACAGACAACGTGCCTACCGTACGACTAACTTCCAGTTTTACATTTTTCTTATTTGTTTTCTCATTTGGCTGATTAACTAGATACTTGTTCTATCTTCCCATTACCTGAAAGAGTTGCATGTTATTTTGACAGAAAATCAGAGGCAAGTATCAAGCCTGACTACTGTGAGTTTGTCCCTGAAGGAATATTTTACAATCAGCTGAAATTACACAGCATCCTATAAAAAATAGAAATGTAAGTTAGATTTATGCTTATCCCTTTAGGAAAAAAGTAACACTTAAGGGAAAGTTGTATGTTTTACCAAGTTTAGGATACTGAGTGAAACAGCTGTTGGTATTTAATATTGCTTTCTTGACCTCTTTCACATATTTGCGCCTTTGGAAGCCAACTGACTTTTTTCAGTGGAGATTTCTGAGAGCAAAGTGCTGTTGTAGCGGTTAAAATAGCTGCTGCTGGCTTTTATCAGAGAACAGGCACAAAAAGGGCATAAACACATGTGTAAAAATCTCAGCAATGATCCCATTTGCTGAACTTTAACTGCTCAAGTGCCTTTCTTTTCGCTGTGGCTTTCTGTAAGATCTGATTTTGCACAACATTTCAACAACGTATCTATCCTAGACTATTTTGACACACCTTGAAAAGGCGAAGAGAAGGTCTAACGCTTTAGGTATGCAGCTGGCTGGAAACTGTGTAGTTGTCAGTGAGTCACCACTGAGCTGGGAATTGGTACCAAAGGGCTCAACCCTGTGTCTGGTGGTATTTGGTATTTTCACTAGTGACTTGGATGACAGAGTAGAAAGAGCACTCATTGAATCTCTTGGCAACGTGGAGCAGAGAATGGCTGCAGACGTGCTGGAGGAAGAATTGCACAACCTGCCTGAAGATCAAGCTCTAGCGATCTCTCCTTCATTTCCAGGTCCAGCTTCCCTTTTAGAGATACTGGTTTGACTTCTACCATCTGCACCTTCTTTGCTTGCATGCCTTATGCCTCCGGTGGCGTCGGCCCCTGGGGAACAGTGCTCCACCTCCACAACTCAGCCCCTTTTTTGGGGCTCAGCCCCCACTCTTCCCCCACGTGGGCTGATTTTAACCAAGCAGCGTAGTAGCAGGAATGCAAAAATGCCATCCTGACAGAGGAGATCCCCCTCCTCTCCACCTATGGAGGCTATGAGTGACTGGGGCTGGATGGGTGTCAAGGCAAGGAGACGGGGTTAAAACAGCATTTTTGCTCGTATGAGGCAACGTATAAATATGAGTCAGTGCAAAACTTTTCCATAGTCCTAAAATATATGTCATCAAAGATAGATGGGATGGATTGCTTATAGAAGGACTCTCTGCAAAGAGTTCAGCGGAAGCCTGGACAACTGCTTTGCACTAGAATGCAACTCCTAGATTGTTAAAATTAACAGCAACATATCTCACCCCGTATGTATACACAAAAAGAGCAGCCCTTGTCTGGGAGAGCTTACAGTCCACATCTAATTGATTGCCACGTGTTTTTCATTTAAACTCATTGTTAAAACAGAAGAAAGAGCAGTGAACTCCTTTCAAAAAGGTTTTAAATTATCTGTCCCTAGTTTTTGTCTTCAGATATAGTTGTCCAAGGAGAGTGGTGGACGCAAGTTGTCCTGTGCTAGCAAGGCTCCAGACAACCCATACACATGATCCTCCTTTCTAACCCTCCCACACCATCCAGCTCCCACTGAAGTCAATAGCCACCTCATGAGGGGTCATTGTTTGGTATCTCTGTGTGTGATATCTGAACCAGATAGATGCTATAAAGTATGAGGCACAACCATTGTTCTTTTTGACACAGAACTTGAGACTATCTAGGCCAAGGGAAATCTTTTCTACCCACAAAAGTCCTAGTTTCCTATATTATGACCTATATCAACAATATTAAAGCTCAAAGCTATACTGTTACACTGATGACTTTGTTCCATTGACTGTACAGCTCAGTCAGTACATATAAAATTGCAGGATGCATTTAATGTAATTCAATTAGATTTAATTGAATTAAAACTATTATTAAATTCAGCCAAAGGTAACTCTATGGAATTTTTTTCTAATAACTCAAAAAGCTCAAGTCTGGATGAGTTTAAAATAATAATCCTACAGGAGAATATGATTGAATAAGTAAGAACATACAAACATTTAGAAGTCCAGCTAGATATGAAACTGAACTTTATATATCACATAAATCAGTCATTACAGAAATGGAAATCAATTTGGGAGGGTTCGCTCAACCTAATTTTTGCTCTGCTTTTAAGTATTTAAAGAAAGATTGATTTCGTGCCATTTTAATTGGCTTAATCCAGCTAAGTATGGAGGCCCCTGTGTTAACGTAACAAAACATCCTTTATCATCTGGCCATGGGGAAACTCTTGGAGCTGTTTCCCTAAGTTGTAGCAGCCCCTGACACTGTAGACCTTATATCTTGTATTTCCTAACATGGCATTTTAAGCAGCTGCTCCGCTACAGTTTCTTAAGACTTCCAGATACCCTGGTCTAAACAGTCACTGCGTTCAGTCAGCTTTTCTTTTCCTTCCTTTCTCTCTCCTTTAATGTCTTCTCTGTTGAAGACACATAGTGGGACAGTCAAACAATAGGAAAACGAATTAAGGAGACTTCAGCCCTGAGATTTTTTTCCATGGAGGCAGAAAGGCGATTAGGAGTCATTCCTTGTGCCATTGGTGAGACGGCAAATTTTTACCTACTGGTTGTTACAGTCACCAGCATGGAACTGAACATACGCTATTAAATACCAAAAAAAAGTGCCAGATGTTGCCTTTTGAGTTAATGGAGTACTTCGATTGTATAGCAGGCAGGATGAGTTGTTTTACATCTTCTGTAACCACATATATCAGGTACAGCTTGCTTGCCAGCTTGCATGTCTCTGATATGGCATGGGCATGCCCAGGTAACCGAGGGCCAAAGGGCTGATGGAAAGCACCTGGGTGTGAAAAGGTGGGATGCGACCACAGCCTCGAATGGACCGTGTCTCCTGGGTACGTGTACAAGGTATGTACCAGTAAAAGTGTCTTCCAGCAATTACTAGTAACTCTAATGTGTGGATGTAGTGATCAGGAAACTAAAAGTTAGTTGCTGCTTTGGTGGAATGCTCATGGAATTGGTTTGCTAAAACTATAAAAGAAAAGAGTCTGAGAGACTCTAAACCTGATTCACAAAACTTCCATTATACAGAACATATTTGGGTAGCTTTCATCATTATGCTGGTAACACGGGGTTTGGCTGATCCCGCCCTTTTCTGGTTGCCCAGGATCACGCTTCATTGGATCCGTTTTCTTGCCAAACCAGAATGTTTTCCCCTGTAGATGGCTCTGTTTTCCTACACAATTTCAGGAATGCTGTTGCTTCAGAAACACCACAGAAACAAGATTGTGCTGGGGCTTTCTTTTCCCCTTCCAGTGGATGTTATGTTCAGAAAGCAATCGTTGGAATTATATGCTGTTTAACATGCCAGCTCCAAAGACAGCCACTTTCCACAAAAAAAGATATTTTTTGGTGCTTGATTTGGGACTAAAGTTTCAGAGAAAAGCTCAGCCTGAGTTCCTAAGAATTGCTGTTTGAGATGCCCTGGGCTGCAGCAGTTGGTATCAAGGTACTGATCAGAAGGATGAGGGTCTCCCATAGTTCCCGTGTTGTATCTCCCAACCTGTCACAGGTTTTGCCACTACCTATGGCATCTCCGGTGGTAGCAGGTGCCTGGGTTTTGGCAACTGGAGTGAACCCAGAGTTTTAGCTTTCTGTGTGTGTGTAAAAAGGATGTCTTACTGTTTAAGAAAAGGAAGAAAGGGAGATTTTTCACTCAGTTTCTTCTTAGCACCTGCAGCCCAGAAGCTGTTGGTGTGGGATGAACTGGCATCGTGACTGCTCATCCTTAGTAAAACTTAAATACCCAGTGGGATGCTGCGTCCCTCTCTGGGCCCAGCAGCTCAGGTGCCCTGGCGTGGCATGGCTACCAGGCCCTAAGAAGGCAGGTCCCTGTTGGGGAGGTTTAAGGAAGAAGATAGAGGGAAATTGCCTTTGTGAGTCAATTAGACAGGGGGATTACAATGTTTAAATTACGGTGTTCAAGAATAGAATCTGAACCCTGAAACGAATGTGATGATGGCAGTGAGACATTTCTGGCGTGCAGAATAGACACTATCTAAATGCAGACAAGGAGCTATAATACCTGCAGATAATTCCTCCTAAACCACGGTTGCATTACATCAGGAGAACCCTTTCATTCTGTGCTGCTGTGTGCTGGTGGTAGAAATTATCCTATGGTAGGGCTAGCAACCCACCCGATCTCACCTAGCCCCACCTGCTAAAAAAGAAACTGTGAACCCAAAAATATTTGGGACAGATGAGAAAGCTCTGACGACTCTCAAACTCCTGATCTATACGCTGCATTTTGGCATTGACAGGACACTGAGCTCTCTGTTCAATGCTTGCATGAATTTCTATCTGTTCAGCAAATGTGATAACTCAGAGATACTGCAACTGGAGATTATCTCTTCTAGTTTCCATCAACAGCAGGAGCCCGAGCTGGGAGCGCTGGGTGAGCTGCGCGTGCTGAGTGCTGGGACTCCCCATTGTGAGCCGCTGGCTGGGACCCACCTCCACGAAGAGGAAATGAAATCACCAACCCACAGTCATTGAGAGGAAACTTGGCAGAAAGTACTAGGGCAAGGTCTGGTAAGGTCACCTGAAGCGCACTCTGGGCATCAGTGTCAGAGGCGTGGGATGGATTTGCCTACAGTTTCAACGTAATTGTGAATGTAAAACCAGCCCTGAGCTGGGGTACACCCCAAAGTGTTGCCCCAAATACATAATATATTTGAGGCTGAGCTTTGTCTCTGTTGTTTGCAAATATTGTTACCAACAAAGATCATTCCCAGAGGCACTGTTTTGCTGATAAACTTGCACCAGTATAGAAAGGACAGATAATAGAAGGAACCTAGTTGTCTAAACAATGCAAGACTTCATAAAGATTAAATTGTTGTAAATTGTATGTTACTTTTAAATGAATACCTAGGGAGACCTGAATACCCAATAACTTTTCAGAAAGGGCAAAGCAAACGATTAGAGATTGGAGAGTATCCCATAATAGGAGAGATTAAAAAGATTACAGCTATTTAGTTTAGTAAAGAGACTAATAAGAAGTGACATGGCAAAGGTATATAAAATAATATATGGCACAAAGAAGGTCAGCAGGTGCTCCTATTTATCCTGTCTTGTGAAAGAGGCATAGGAGGATACCTAATTAAATTAAAAGGCAATAAATTTAAAACCAGTAAAGAAAATGCCCTTTCATGTCATATATGGTTAATCTGTGGAACTCACCGCCACAATAAATTATGGAGGTAAAGACTTTTAGTTGAATTCAAAAATATGTTAGATAGATAAAAAAAGACGGAATTGTCAAAAACATCCAAGTTCTGTTTTCAGAAGTAACTTAGGATATTGTGCAGAAAGAAATGTAAGCACCAGGCAGAACTCTTTATGTTAAACACTTGCTGGATAATACATAGACCACCCTTACAGCAGGGGCCAGATGCCAAGTCTGCTCTTGCATTTTTCAGTTAAAGAATTAGGATTTTTTTATTAAGCGGAACATCTGAAGCAAGAAAATGACCCCTTTTGGGGTAACTGGGAA
Organism: Himantopus leucocephalus; assembly: GCA_003993805.1. Classification (NCBI taxonomy): domain Eukaryota; kingdom Metazoa; phylum Chordata; class Aves; order Charadriiformes; family Recurvirostridae; genus Himantopus; species Himantopus leucocephalus. The sequence continues at coordinate 55,754,339 of RSEF01000002.1, forward strand.
GCTGTGGGGTGAGGTGTGCTGTGGGGGGTAGAGGATCCCCTCAGTCAGAGGAGGGATTTGGGTTTAGGTCTATAATATCTTTATTATGTTCTTGAGTTGCCATCCTGCTTGTTGTAATCCCCAGGATGCCATGGGACTTCTTTATTTCTTGGAGACCCTCATACTGCTGGTGTACATAGGTGTCATCTGGGCATCTCACTCCTCTTCTCCCCTCCTCGTAGCCCTGGGGGTCAAATACCTAACTTCTGAAGCTCAGCTAAGCGTAGGCATATGGCGGACATCAAGCCAATGTTGCGGTGCTTCGGTATGGGTACGTGAAACTGGGGAACCTGAAAGTCAACCACGGGTGCACAGGGAAGGCAGGTAGGGGCTGAATGGGGAGAAGAGTGTTCGGCTGTGATTTTGTATTGCATTTTTGCTATTTAGAATTATGTTTTTGATATCTTGATTCTTCACTGGAGCTAGTCATGTATGTCTTAGTTCTAAAAATAAGATTTGAGTGCTTAAGTAAGCTTTTTAGAAAATGCTACCCTAAATGAGACTGTCATTGTCATATCCATGCTGTTCTAATGGAATAAAGAGACAACTGAGGAATAGCAGGAAACATGGGAATACAGGAGACAACTTCCTCAGGACTGTGCTTGTTTTCGGTGTCTGCTTTATGCAACGGAGATTGACTACCATGGAGCCAAGCACTTTCAGATCTAAATGGGAAATGTATTTCCTGATTTGGCCTCCTCTGACTCACTCAACAGTAGATGCACAACACAGGAAGGGAGACGTTCACACAAATTAGGTGTTGCAGGGAGGTGTGGGAGAGGTGAGATCAGTTTCTGGCTTTTGCAACTGCGCAGAATTTCTAATCTGTCCTTTGTTTTTCATTTCTGTGTGTTTAAAACTTGGACACTCCTTTTGTTCTACAACTTTCTGTCATGGTCATTTAGTGTATTAATAGCAGGAAATGAGAACTTTCTATGTGGATATAGTTCTGTAACTGCCACTGGAAATAGAAGTAATTGTAATTAAAAAGCATCTGGGATTTCCATAGGGGCTGAAAGGACTTGGGTGCTTAGCTCGTTCTTGCTCTTCAAAATTCGACCTAAAACGTTATTGGTATGTGAGTGATTAGCTAGATATTTTTAGTGACTCTATCGTATATTATATTTATTAATTCTGGACTCAGGATAGAGGAGGTCCTCACAGATCATGAGGTCCAGACTCCTGATATTTCAGGCAGTCACATCATATATTCCTCTTCATTTATCAGGCTGACTTTTAAAATAAGTTAGGATTTTCGCTCACCACCCTGTCATAGGAGTTGAGTCTGTTCCAGAATTTGGCTGTCCTGGTGACTGGAAACTCTCTTGAAGCATGATGGAGAGGACAAATCGTAGTGACAATTAATGACAGACAGGTTTACTTATGAATACTTGTGTGATAGTCTGTGAAATATAGCGGAAATATAGTTTAGAATCACATCAAGTGATCCATTTCCAGCAAAAGAGGGAAAACCAATAGCCCTGGGCAAAGCATCAGTGCAACCTCATAGGAAATACTCCATATGGTCCTAAGACACCTCTGCACATAGAAGGACAGGACAGCGAGTGTGCCCAGAAAAATGAAAACCCTTTGAGAGGGGACTGCAAGAGCAGGACTTACTTCGTCTAGCAAAAAGACATCTGTGAAGAGGCTATAATTACCCTCACTGTACATGAGTGGAACAAAGAGCAAGGATGAAAAATTGTCGTTTACCCTAAAATAAAATGTTGGTATGAGAACAACAGGCCATGAAAGAGAAATTGGAAGAAGGGATATTGAAGGTGAGGGGGCTCTGGCATGGCTTTCTGATGGCGGCAGGGACAACAGCAAACCTACCTGCTCTTAAGATTGTACTTGATCAGTCTCTGAAAGACCAAATTTGTAATACTTGACCATGACAGCATCAGTGATCCAGAAGGTCTCTGCTGATGTAATTTCTAAAGTAAATGTACGTGAATTTCACTGCAACTTTGTACAAAGCTGGGTTTTATATATTGAACCAACAGATATATGCCAGCTTCCTCTCTTCTAGCACATACTGTTATGCTGTATTTATAGAGAGGAACAATTATCTCTCCTCTTAGTCTTTGTCCTGCCAATGTAAAATACTATTTAAGCATAGGCTCGCTGTATCCAAACCATCTGTTCTGCGAACCTGGCTAGTTTGAATGGCTATTTCTTGACTGTATCGATAGACAGGACAGTTACTTGTTTTATCCTTCTTTAGAGCAAAATTTTGTTCTGCTTTTGTTTGTATCCACCCTCATTTCAACTCTCTGAATTTGAGTAAGCGGAGACCAACTTCAATTAAAAATAGAATTAATACATTCTGTGCGGTGGCTGGCTCTAACACAAGGGAGAATAACAGCTTAATTCTAGTTTATCTTCAGTACTTCAGCTCGTAATGGAAATGACAAACCTCTGGCAGTGCTGATGGGTGCTCTAACAATATATATTTTACCAATTATGTCTTTAAGATAAGAAACTTTCAAAATTAGGAGAGCCTTCTCATTTTATATGAAGGCTTGTCCCTTGATCCGAGATGCTTCTGGGTCTGGGGAGGCAAAGAAATGTGTTCAGGATTTGAACGCAGCCAATGGAAAAAGTAATTCAATTCAATAAAGTTCTGTCCCTTTCATAGATAGGTGGCTTCTGCGATCCACAGCACGCAGGTGGTATGACCAGGGTAGCCACTACCCACTGGTAGAGAGCAACTTAGGGAGAGGTGGGAAAAGATGCGTTTTGTTAAGGACCACACCCCAGCTTTCCAGGAAGGTTTCCACACCCCAGTGGGGCACAATGCTGAGTTCTGTGCCCTCGTGACCAAAGTTTGGGAAACATGCATGCATCAGGACAACAAAACTGATGGACCCAAGTCCTGAGACAGAAGCCTCATTCCTGAGATGATGAAAGAACTAAAGCTTTATCTTCTCCTTCATACAGACTCAAGTTCTGCAAGGACATGTCATGGTGTTTTCCTACCCAAGTGAGGAAAAGAGCTATTGAAGTGCAAGGAAAAATATGATAAAGAACACAAAACAATTCAGGACTCCTTTCCAAGAAGAAGACCTCACTGTAAACAGCATGTTCTCCATGTCCCTGCAAATTTCATGCAGAGGGAACCAAACCCCTTTCTTTCATCTCTGGCATCACCACAACCAAGTGAATGGTATAAACCAAATATGGTATAAATGCCCTTATTTACATGGATTGTATGTACCAATTTTGGCACAAGTGCACAAAATGACAAGAACAGTACCTTTCCTTACTCTTTCAGTATTCAAATTATAAATCCTAAACAAAAAGGAGATTTTCCAGGGTTTTAGATAAGATCTGGACATCTTCCCACAAAGTGAGGTAGGCAAACGGGATGGAGGGCTATAGGCTGTTCAGGAGGGATATGCAGCGCAGGTGAGGTGGAGGACTTGCACTGCATGTAAGGGAGAGGTTTGACTGTCCAGCCCTTACAGTTAGCGATGATGTGGTTGAGAGCCTCTGGGTGAGGATTAGGGGGATGGAAGACAAAGCAGATATAGTTGTGGGTGCCTACTATCCATTGCCCAGCTGAGGTGCTTGTTGAAGTTGGTCATTTGACAAATAGGGATGAAGAAAAAGTGGAGGAGGCATTCAATGATTTTTTTTTCACCTCATTCTTTAATAATACTCATACATTTTGAGCTGCTCGGTCCCCTGAGTCAGCGGACCATGAGTGTGGAAACAGTGACTTTCCATTTGTGGACAATGAAATTGTAAGGGACCAGCTGTATCAGCTGAGTGTTCACAAATCCATGGGGCCTGATGGGATTAATCCCAGAGTACTGAAGGAGCTGGCAGACATTATGGCAGGACCCCTATCAATCATCTACATCTTGGGAGTCTGGGGAGGTCCCCACTGACTGGAAGCTAGCCAACGTTATTTCAAATTATAAGAAAGGCATGAGGGAAGATGCAGAAAACTACAGACCTGGTAGTCCAACCTCAGTTCCCGAAAAAACTACTGACAACATCATACTGGGTTCTGTTGAAAGGCATTTAAAGAACGATGCAATCATTGGGCATAGTCAACATGGGTTCACAGAGGGAAAGTCCTGTTCAACTAGTTTAATATCCTTCTATGATAAGGTCACCCACCTAGTGAAGGAAAGGCGGTGGATGTAATTTTTCTGGATTTCAGTAAGGCTTTTAATACTGTCCCTCACAGCATCCTTCTGGACAAGTTGTCCAGCTGTGAGGTGAGCAGGTAGGTGGTGCACTGGGTGAACGGTACAGAGCTCAAAGTGTTGTAGTGAACGGGACTTCATTTGGCTGGTGACCAGTCACCAGTAGGTGTTCCTCAGGGCTCAAGTTGAGGGCCAGTCCTGTTCAATATATGTATCAATGATTTGGATGCAGGTTTTAAATGCACCATTAGCAAATTTGCTGATGATACCAAACTGGGAGGTGCTGTTGACTGTCTCAAGAGACAAGAGGCCTTGCAGAGGGATCTAGATAGATGGGAGCATTGGGTCATCATCAACGGCATGAAGTTGAACAAGAACAAATGACGGATTCTGCACCTGGGTCAGTGTAACACCAGACACAAGTCCCCACTGGGAGAGCAGTGGCTGGAGAGCAGCCCTCCAGAAAGGGGTCTGAGGGTGCTGGTTGATAGGAGGCTGGACAGGAGTCAGCAGTGTGCCCTGGCAGCCAAGAGGGCAAACCACATCCTGGGGTGCCTCAAACACAGCATCACCAGCCAGTCACAAGAGGTGATTATCCCGCTGTATTCAGCATTGGTGTGGCCTCACCTTGAGTATTGTGTGCCACTCTGGGCCCCACCATTTAAGAAGGATGTGAGGGTCCTTGAATGCATCTAGAGGAGGGAACCAAAACTGGGGAAGGGGCTGGAAGACATGTCCTCTGTGGAGGACAGTGCTGAGGACACTGCGTTTGTATAGTTTGGAGAGAAGGATGCTAAGGGGTGATCTCATTGGTCTCTACATCTTCCTGAGGAGGGAAATGGAGAGGGAGGTGTTGACCTCTTCTCCCTGGTACCCAGTGCCAGGATACGTGGGAATGGCTCAAAGCTGTGTCTGTCAAGGGAGGTTTGGATTTGACTTGAGGAAATATTTCTTTACCAAGAGGGTGGTCAAACCCTGGAACAGGCTTCCTGGAGAGGTGGTCAATGGCCCAAGCCTGTCATTGTTTAAGACGCATTTGGACAAGGCACTTAATACCATGCTTTAACTTTTGATCAGCCCTGAATTGGTTGGGGAGTTAAACTAGGTGGTCATTGTAGGTCCTTTTTAACTGACCTCTCCTCTCCCTCTCTCCTCTCCAAAAGGTTAAAGTCACAAATGACCTGTGGAGGTTTTACCCCATAGCTGAAGCACATTTTATATCCCATATAAACACAGCCAATTGGTAGGTTTAACAGAGAAGCTGCGCGGCTTGGCTTCAGCGGGAGAAGGGGATGTGATGGTGATAACAGCAATGGGCTATTTTTGCTGTTTGGAAGAGTTGTCATTTGCCTGGCTGTGCTTTGGACATGGATCCATATGTTCTAGGTCTGAAAATGACCAGCCTTTCTACCACACCACTGTTTTTCAAAGCCCGTGTTATTTCCATGGTGATCTGTTGGCACCATCCATCCCAGCCTATGGCTCTGGTTGTACTTTGGCTTTCCTCCAGGCTGCAGCTGCTGAAGCCATCCCCTGTTATCCCCCTGGAAAAGGCTTTGTGTCCTTGATCCTCCTTGCTGCACGGCCTCATGGACGTTAGCTCTGGCACAGAGAGGGGACAGCTAAAAGGGGTGGTCTCTGGGCTGCAGGGCTGGTTTCTGCCATGGCCTGAGAGAACAGCACAAGGTTTGTCACTGGGAGCTGAATGGTAGTCGAGGTGCCAGGGACACACAGCAGCTGTGCCCAGTGCATGGCCACTAAGGGCAGGGACAGCCCCCTGGGCCTCCTGGGCACAGGGACTGCCTCAGGGCCAGCACCCCAAGGCTTTACTCTGAAGGGTGCTGGGCAGAGGGGCAGTGGGCGGGGCTGCACATGGAAGGCCCATCACCCCCATGTCACAATGCCTCTGCCTGGCAACACAACAGTCACAATGGCCCAGGGCAGGATAAAGGTGGCATCCTCCCATGTCCCGCTGCCAGAGATGGCCTGGGGGCAGCCTGAAGACATCTGAGAGGAAGTCCTCGAGGAGGCGGTAGAATTTCTTGGAGGGGGTGTGAGGGAGGATGATCAGAGGCTGGATGACGCTGCTGGAGGTTCTCCGCTGCAAGGCCAGCTCCTGGCAGGGTCACCTTCAACGCCCATCTGATGGATGGAAATCTTGCTTC
>RSEF01000002.1:55760802-55776272 GCA_003993805.1 Himantopus leucocephalus
CTCATGCCTTGCATCCGGGATGGGGGGTAGGAAGCTTTCTAGAGTGCCAGGGTGGGCCCCAAGGGTGTCCCCTGGGGGGCTGCTTTTTGTCCTGTGTAGCACTGAGCACAGCCTAGTGTCAGGGCTTCTCTGGGAAAAAAGTATGGGCAAAAAGTGTGCTTGTCATCACTACGTGTCCTACTTTTAAAAATACCCCACCGTACCACACACAAATACTACTGCTGCTTCTTTATCTTCTTTGTCTTCTTTTCCTTCATCTTCATCATCTTCTTCATATTATTCTTTGTCGTCGCCATCATCATCTCTTCTTCGTCGTAATTGTCATCGCCGTCGTCGTCTTCTCTTCTTCGTCGTTATTGTCGTTGCCATCGTCGTCTTCTGTTCTTTGTCATCGTCATCGCCGTCATCTTTTTCTCTCCGTAGTCATTGTCATCGCCGTTGTCGTCGTCTTCATCATCATTGTCATCTTCATCATCATTGTCATCTTCGTAATCATCATCTTCTTCATTGTTGTCATCTTCTTCACCTTTGTCATCTTCTTCACCGTCTTCTTCGCAGTCTTCTTCGTCATATTATTATTTATAATTATTATTATTATTCATCATCTTCTCCGTCATCTTTATCGTCATCATCTTCTTTGTCCTTGTCCTCTTCGTCTTCTTCTTCTTCTTCGTCTTTGTCTTCTTTATCTTCTTCGTCATGATTGTCTTCATTGTTGTCATCTTCATCATCTTCTTTGTCATATTATTATTATTTTATTATTATTATTTGTTGTCATTTTCATCTCCGTCACTCTCATCATTGTCATCATTATCTTCTTTGTTGTCTTCCTATTCTTCTTGTTGTTCTTCTTCTTCTTTATTGTCTTCGTCTTCTTCATCTTCCTCTTCTTTTGTGTGTGGTCGGTCGGTCCTGATCCTCAGTCTTCACATTCTTGCTCTTCAGGAAACAGGGACTGCTTGTCCTGTGCTCCTGCTGCTAATTTCTGTAGCTCTGCTTTGCCAGACTGCAAGGGATGTTTTTTTCAAGCTAGACTGAAGAATACCTCAAACTGCTCCTGGCTACATATGTGTATTGTGTTAATGCTTGTGGGCATCAGCTCTGAAATGGGTTCAGAAGAATAACATAAAATAACATAAAATAAAATCCTGTTCTCACTTGTATCCTTTGTGTTGTGTGTCCTTGAGAGTGGTTTTGGAGCTGAAAAACCCCTGGGATTTCAGGCAAATAGTCTCATTGTTCTTCAGCTCAGGGTAAGTGCAGTGAATAGAACAGAATAGTTATGCTATGATATGCCTGGCGTTATGCATGAGAAGGTCTGACTGAAGTCTGAGGGGTCCATGCAGGAGAGCAGCTCTCTGCAGTGCAGGTCCCAGGCCCATCCAGGAGACAGTGGCAGAGACAGGAACACCTGCAGCATCGCTCAGGCAGGGACTGAAGACCCCAGGCTGAGCTGAGACATGTCCCCTTGGGCCCTTGGCAGGAGATGGTGTGGGTGTGGGTGCCAGGGGAGGCAGGTCCCAGCCACTATGAGCACCCCAGGACCCTGACAGAAGAACTGGACTCGCACTACTCGTATGCCTTCCTGTAGACATTCATGGTTGGCTGCTTTGGAGACCAAGCATTGGGCCAGGTGGACCTTCTCTCAGAGGGAGTACTGCTGTTCTCATGCTATTTTGTTTTAGTATGTTTTTCCAAAGGAAACAGTTCAGGCATTTCTAAAAATGAGTACAAGGAGGTAAAAAAAAATCCACAGGGAAATGAAAGGGGAAAAGAGGAGGTAGGAAGAGAATAGCATAGAATAGAATAGTATAGTTCAGTTGGAAGGGACCTACAATGATCAGCTAGTCCAATTGCCCAACAACTTCAGGGCTGACCAAAAAGTTAAAGTATGGCATTAAGGGCATTGTCCAAATGCCTCTTAAATGCTGTCAGGCGTGGGGCATTCCTGTATAGCTTCTGTGGAAAATATAGGACTGGCCTGGGTGGGATTATGTCTGCCAAGGTCCATTGCTATTTGCCGTGTGGTGAGTGTAGGTGTAGTTTGGTGACTGCCATCCGTGCTGCTCTAACGAGACACATGGGAAAGGGATGAAGGCTGCAAATGGGTGACTTTGCACTGTACACTTGGGGGCTCTTCGTATGCATTTGCATCATATGATTTGGGGTTCAGGTCTATAGCTTGGGTTGAAAGATGGGAGAAATCAAACAGAAGAATTTAGGATCTTGTATTTCTCATGAGTACCCCAGCATGCAGGAGACAGGATGGATGCTTGTGCATTCCTCAAAAACTAACCGAGTAAAAGGGAAGGACTGTAGAGAAACCCCATCCCCAAATCGCCCTCTGTGTTTGCATACCCGATACAAACTCCATGCAAACCTCTTACTAAGTGGAATACTATGCAATCTAAGGACCTTTTTCATACTGTCAGAATTTCTCATGATGTGACTATTTTACATAGGCTGTAGGCAGGCCAAAGTCATATAAAGCAAGAAATGGGCACACCTGAAGGTCCTAATCTTTGGAAGGGGGGATGAAGTGCTGTTTACAGAGCTTCCCCAGAGCCCCCTTTCAGAGAAGGACGGGTGTATCAAGAAGAAAGAAGAGTTCAGTCCTTGGGCTAGGGAGGGAGCAGATTGTCTGGAATGATACCTTAAACTAGGTTTAACAGTAAGATTGGGAACTCTAGATCTGCAGATGTTCAGGAAAGAAGTGGAAGGCATCAGCTACCCTCCTGAGGGAGCTGAAATACTGGAAGTGCTAAGGAGAGTCCTTCCTGGGAAGTAAAATCATAATAATCCAAACAAATGTTGTTTGGCCATAATTGCAACTTTGTTTTATTTGGGGGAATCTACATTAAGCTCCTGAGTAAATCTTGTCTCGTGATGAAGCTGGCTGAGTGCTCTGATGTACACCAAAGTGCTGCACTCCAGTCGCAGTCTTTAAAATCAGGGTCTTAGACCACCTTCTCTCCCTGCCCAGATGCCTGCAGCAGGTTCAGGGCAATCAGAAAGCACCTGGTACCTTTCCTTCAAGCTGCATTAGTCTTTGTAGTTGGGGGTAACACAGGAATCTGTGTGGGAGATGCATTTTTGGGGACCGTCAGGTGCACACAGGAAGGTGGTGGGTAATCCCAAACTCTCCGAGTCCTCATGATGGGCAGCATTTGCACTTACAGACCTTAGAGCAGAGGCTGCTAAAGTGTGGGCCGTGTTGAATTTCTGGGAGACTCTGTCTTTCTGCATTTGCAGGGTGAAGTAAAAAACACAAATTTCTGCCCTTTCTTTTTAAAAATGAAATGGAGATGAAAATGAATTTCCAGTCTGAGGACTGCTGATCAGTGACCAAAATGACTCTTAAAATTTTAATTTAAAATCTCTATGGAAAAACCTGCTTGAAAGGAATCAGACTATATTAATTTGCTTAGCTATACCCTTGATGCACAGAGGTTTGGATTTTCTTTGTATGTACTTGTACTTGAGATGGGAAAAACCTCCTTCACCCATGTGCCTTATGAAGGATGCAGTGAAGGGAGTGACAGAGCTGAGGATACTGGGATCCCACCTGCACAGGAGCAGTGTGTGCCCGGGGGGAGAGGACTGCTACAAAGGAATAGCAGACTCACAGCTACCTGCAAGGGGGAAGTACGTGCCTGCTCCCCCGATGTGGATTACAGAAATCTTCCCTAATTTCCCAGCCGACATAGAGGTTTTCAGCCTGTAAGAGTTCCTGCTGACGGCCCTAAAGGCACCACAGACCAACAGAGAGAAATTACAATTCTGTACGCTTTTGCCTTGTGATTTCTCTCTCCGTTCTCTTGCTGACTTGTTCTGACTGGGAAGACTTTTTGCCCACAGTTGTGAAAGGTGATCCTTCTTCTTAAAGGATCATGAGAGCAAAGGGTCAAATCCTTGCCTTGTTTTCGTTTTCCCCTTTGTATGTTGGATGCATTTGCTGGCTCCTATTCTGAAGCTGTGATTGGCATCAAAGCTGGCAGTGACAATTGTCTCTACTGATCTCTAGACTTCATTAAATTAGATAGTTAACATTCAGAAAAAGGCTTTGCTAGTTTCTGCCAAAGTGAATTTCCGTGATTTCCTCTCCAGCCTTTTTTCCTCCCCTGCCTGGCCCTGTTGCGGTTTTCTGAGCTGACACAAAACAGTAATGGCTTTTTTTGAGTTTCCTGCAGGTCACCTTCCAGCTCAGGGTGGGGACAGAAGACTGAGGTAGGCAGGACTCAGGAGCGTGCCCCAGCCCTGAGGATCTGCACAGCCAGCCGAGGTAGCCCCTCGCCTTGCTGAGGGGTCAGGGTGTACTACTCCCCTTTTTTTTTTCAGTTTTACTCCTGCACCTGGAGAAAGAGAGGTTGTTTGTATCCTACACTCCCCAGAGATCCTGCAGGTAAACATACGGGAGGTAATGCCTACCGTTAGTAGGGAGTGAGAGGCAAGGCTCTTTTGCTTTGTGCAGACAGAAATTACTGCTTTTGTGATAAAACTGATTTTTAAAAACCCATGCTGATATATTTTTTTTCTTTTGTATCCCATTATATTTCCACTGATTTTAAGACAGCCATAATGTAGCACTGAGCTCCTGGCAGGCAGCGGGTTTCCTTTGATGCAGGGATGGGCTGTATTCGTTCTGCTAACTATTTAGGGCTGATGATGATCTGGAGGCTTTCACTCTCATCACCCCAAAGCAAGTTCATGGAGCTGACCCGCAGGAAAATTATTTTAGCACTTTATAAGTGTGTGTGTGTGTGTGTTTGAGAAATCCTTGAGAAGTAAATGTACAACTTCATTATGAAAGCAAGGTATTATGCCGCTTTTACCAAAGCATGTGGAAAACCCATCAAAAGAAAACCACCCCTGACCTTGCATTTGAAACTCCTCTGGCAGAGCTGTCAATGCACAGGAGAATAGACGCTAGATATCAGTCCTGGGTCTCAGCTTAGCAGTACAAATCAAAATAACAAGTAGTGAACACACTTATTGAAATACATGCAGGGATCATAGCATGCAATACGGTAACTAAAAAGATGCTGTTTTTACTGATACGCTCTTTTGAATGAATCTGGATATTGACAAGTGAGTGATGGAAATGCACATACATCGGGAAACAGGAGATAAGGATCTTCCAGTCAGAAGATCTCCATATCCTCCAACACCTGCTTCAATTTGCAAAGCTGCAGTTGATCATGCTTATAATGAGGAGGTTTTAAAGATTATTGGTCAGTGTTTGATGCTAATTACTGTTTCTAAAAAGGTGGCCTTTTACAGGGCAGAATTGTGCTGCCTTCCCTTTCTTGAAGAGGTCTACCTGAAACCTTCTGAGCTAGTAAGGTAAGCATTGAGATATTGCTCATCCTCCATCCTCTTTGCAAATACTGCATGAGCTCTGCCAATTTGACTAGTTTTTTGGCAGGCCTCTGTTTTTTCTACTCAATCTGTGCTTGCAAACTGTAAGTGCACAACAGAGTTGTGTGCACATATTGACTGAGCAACATAAAAGTGACCTTCAAATTATAGGTGCTCTGTCTGTGTTGCCAAAAGGTAGGTTGATCTTTATATGCAGCTGGGCATCTTGGATATGGTTGTGTTTTTTCTAGCGTTGTGCTAGTAGCCTGGAATTCGTTAGGCAACAATTACACCTAGGGCAGATGTGCTGGAGGGTCAAAACGTGGGTGAAGCTGAGCTGTCAACTGAGCAACTGAGTTAAGCTTCATGATTATTTTAGTCTAATTTCTTATGGAAATAAAGCTTAAGCCATTCCTTTTCTTTGAGCGTCCGTGTGTGTCTGCCTTTCCGTTCCTCGAGCGTTTTTGGAACGCATTGGCCCAGTTTGATAGTGAAGTGGGATTATCTCTGGTTTAATTAATGAATATAATTAATTGACATGGTGGGAGAGAAAGGAGGGACTGTACTGGTGTCTTCCCTTAGAAGACAGGTTGCGAAGTAAACGCAGTTCTTGCTAGATGTGGGATAAGCCTCCCTGGTGTGCAGCACCTTTGGAGAACACCATTCCAAGCTCCTGCTGCTTACTCTACTGTGCCTGTCCTCCCTGTTCGGTGGCTGTGAACACTTGCAGTGCAGGCTGGACACTGGTTCTTGTATAGATTTGTAGATCATATTTCTACTGCCACAGGTTTCATGGATGTGTCTTCAATATCATTGTATTTATACAGCAAGGACAATGTTATCTACTAAGTGTTTTGAGATCTATATGTTTGATGTTTTTATCCCAGGGCAGGGAAAAGACACACTGAGACCAACTTGACTTCAAAGGGGAATGGTTTGCGTGAAGCTGGTGTTGAATTTGGTGACAGTTGCCATTCCAGCAAGGCTGTGGTAACCTTCTTCCTTCAAAAATATCAAACTCTGAGCTCAGGCAGGAAAGCAAGGATGAGTGATGCTGTAGCAACACAGTTATATATTCATTCCAACTGCTGAATTTTCAGTGGTATGTTATGCAATACAAGGTGTAGTTTCTAATTATAAAGACATTCTGATGGCTTTGAACTGGATTTTGTTGAGTGTGAAATACGTTATGTGTGTTTCTCTCTTTTTCTGTCAAAGAAATTGAAGGTGTCTCTTTACCTTAAAAAAAAAAAAAGTCCCCAGGAGAGTATCAGAGGATCAATTTTTCAGCATGGGATTATACAGTTTGGCTGTATAGGCTTAAGGTTTTTAATTTGCTTACACATAGATAGACTTACTTGAGCTCTATACATCACCAGATCAATGCAAATCTATTTACTAGAAACTTGGGTCAATATTAAAAGAATTCCATTAACCGGCAATAAGGACCCTGGATTAATATGATTACTATAGGCTTCCAAGCACACAGAAAGGATCAAGGATTTTCTTCATACTAATCTGAAACAATACCATTGCGGAAATCTTTCCACTGCTCCCTGTCTCCTGAAAGGTAAGAATGAAAAAGGATAGAAGAGGCCGTACAGACAGATCTAACTATTTCATTAATATTGTCTCTTTAGGTTAGCACCTCTGACACACGCTAATAGTGAATGCTTCTGCAGCTTCTGATAGAGAAAGTGTGGATGGGCAGAAAAGGTTTGGGCAATTACTTCAGGGTAAGAAGAGAGAAGAAATCAATGGATTCTGAAGGACAGAAAGCAAATGTGACATTTCTAGAAGATAAAGTTGATTTTTATTTATTTTTTTTTTTAGCCATGGTAGCTAGGGAAAGAATAAATGTTTTGTTCCTATTGTTTTGAACAGCAAGTCCCATATTGCAGTCCTGCTGAATTAACTTTTGAAGGATAGTTTTCCTATGACTGCAGGCCACAAATATGAAATCTACAATGCAAGAATATAATTCTGAGACCCATAGTTTGGTGGTAGAAAATCAAGATTGCCCTGGAAAAAGTTACCACTTTGACAGAATGGACACTAGTGTCTTTATCAGAAACCCCCACTGGTTTATTTTGCATGATAGGTGTCTTCACTTATAAATGGCAAAGACATCATCAGCTAAAATGACCCTTTTCTTGTTAAATGCCCGGGCTTAATCTGCAAACGAATTGCAAGCAGTGTGCATGAACAGTCTAAAACAGAGACTTGGGTGCCGAACTCTCTTAAGCCATCTTGGGCATCCCCACCAATGGGAAGAACAAAATGAATATTGGTGAAAAATTGGGAGGAAATTAATATAGCACCCTTGGCCATCTGCACTGTACTGGCCACAAAATGGTTGTGTCTGCCTGTCCTTAATTTCTATTAGAAACTTGAAAGTAGAGGCCACATAGAACAAAATTGTAATATTTACAAGCTGCAGAATCAGGTGAAGAAACGTGCTTTAGGCCAGCATGTAGCAAGCCTTTGCCGTAGCTCTGTTGCAATGAGTTAAAAACAGATTTTGAGATGGGACTTGGGGAAGGATCAGAGGTAGAGGGGCAGGGTTGAAAGGTGTAAAATCATGAGACTGGATTGCAGAAATTGTCCCCCCTTGTCTCAAAGGTGCTGAGCCAACTGGGTGAGGGGAATTTGGAAGAGCTTAGAGCTTTGGACCCATGCTCAAAATTTGTATTGGAGATGCAGCACCTGTGAGTTGGGGAAGGCTCAGCAGGGGAAACAGGATAATTTGCACAAGAAAACTCTTTTGACAGGCTAGAGAGGGCTTCAAATCCTTCCATGTCAAGGGACAGAACGCCACAGCCTCCACTTTCTCCCGGTTCCCCTGGGATCTCTGCCTCCCTCTGGATATTTACACTTAAAGTTTTGCAGCTAATCAATTTTCTTTTAAACTTCAAGTAAAGAATTTGTTGTTGGTTTTTTTTTTTTAAGGAGGGTGTGTAGGAATCGTAAATGCTGCCACCCAGGAGGACATTGTATTGTTTTGAAATGCAGTCTATGAAACTTGCTACTGCCTCCCCAGGCTTGTATGCAAGAATGTTAGCAGTAGTTTTAAATACCAAGATTTTAACCATTGCCAGCAAAGCCAACACCATTCTGCAGGTGCAGGTAAATGGTTCAGCAGCAGCTGAATCCTTTCCCCAGCTTGGCTTACTTGCTTGAAGGAACTGCATTGGGCTATACCAGCCAAAATGTTCCTTTTTCCTAATATAAGGTTGTGTTTCCAGTAGAGCAATTTACTGGTAGTTTTGTATTTTTCCCTTTTCCAGCAAGCCCTGTCTAGTATAGGCAAGACTTAGATAGATAGACTTCCCCAGGCTAATTTAAGCATTTTTCTCTTCTTGCACTTTAATTTTCAGTCTATATTTTGCTACTTGGTCTGCATTTCTTTAAAGAGAAACCTACTACTTTAGGTTTGTCCCCAGTCACTGCTCGCTCAGAGCATCTTGGATTTGACCTTGGGAGATAAAATAAAGTCCTTGATGTTAACCCTTTCCTTTTTTTAAAGTAAGTATTTGCATTTTAAAGCATTTCTATCTGCTGTCCTCTTCTTACCTGATACTTCTACAAAGTAAACTCCATAGAATGAAAACATTTAGTAAGCAGGCCTTTTCTGTTTTTCAAACCAGCTGAGCTGTGTTGTTCCAGAGAGTTGGACGAGCCAGATTTTATGTGGATTTAGGGAACAGGCTGCATGAGGAGCAAAGTTCTGTTTCAAAGAAAAAGTACTTTTCAATGGTAGTTTTAAGTATTATGTATGTAACCTGTGAGTAGCAGCTCATTCCTTCGATGACTGAATTATAACAAGGGATATTATGTCCTGGACTATCTGACTCTCTTTGGGTTACATGGCAAGCTGTCAGGCTGTGAGAAAGCATCTTCTGGAGGTTTTTCATGCTCCCCCAGCCCTATTGGTGCAGGGACTCAGGGTCTCCTCGTGCGAAGTGCTAATGCAAAATGCATTGGCGCTTGCTGGCAAGACAGTTGGGCCCGCTGGTACGTGGGTTACTCGTCCCTTTTCAGCCTGTGGGGCACAGATGAAACCTCTCATTACAGGAGGAGAGAAGGGCAGTTATCTTGTGTTCATGATGATGCTGCACAATAACAGTATTGTTCTAAGCTATTTCTCTGTTGCTTCCCCCGTTTTCATTTGTCGGTGCGGATATCTTTCTGGTCCCAAGTCAGAATTGATCCCTGTAAGTAACTGGAGAGTTGGTCTTTGCTGTGCAGTGCTGCTAAAATCTTAGTATTGAAAACTGATGTCTATTGATAATGTTAATTATGAAGATTTTTAACAACATTTGGACAGCAGGGACCGTCTCTCTAACGTGTCCAGGCCCTGGTGTTGGTGTTTGCTCACAGCAACAATTAAGGCTTTTTCCTTGCTCTGTAACACATGTTGTAAACATCCATGAAGCTTATTTAGCTATTTTTTTCATCTGTCGTTCCCAAGTGGTGTGCCTTAAGCAGACTTTTCACTGGAAGGGTCTCATTTTTTTATGTGTTTATTTTTAAACCAAGCTGCTTTCATTCAGATTTCTCAACATGGGTCTAGACAGCTCAATGGGTAGCTTCATGTACCCGTCCTTATTCTCCCAATCCTGCATTCACCTATGGAACTGTAGCCTCACAAACTCCGTAGGCCTTCTCAGGCTGAGAGAAAGAAGAGAAACCCCAAATCTGCAAGTTATGGTTTGCGATATGTGTCCTGTTACTTTTAGGAGATGGGACACGCTCTTACCTCAGAAGCAGGCCTGCAGTGCCCATGAGGGTGATGTGTTGTTACCTGGGAACGACATGTCTGAATTCAGGCTAGTATGACTGAATACAAATATTGGAAACATCAAGAAGTTTATATATCTTTTATATACCTATATATATACACACACATATTATAATCAATCCTAATGTTTTGGAAGGACATTGTTAAAGCTAGATGTCTTTGTTCATGGCTAGAAGTAAGAAGAAATAGAAGTGACCTGGACAAATATCATCATATGCAAACTGGGAATCTGGCATCTCAACCAACCTGCTTTTGACTGCTTGTACTGCAGTTGCATCCTCAGAGCCCCTCCAAGACTGGAGCAGGGCAGATGTAAATGATTAATCATAAGGCATAAGCTCTAAGTTCGAGAGGATAACATTGGTTCAAAGTGCCTAAGACAGCACTTGTCTGCTGAATAATGCTGTTTTAACACAATCTAATTCTTCTGCATTGCTCTCCAAGCAGTAACCTAAACAAGCCAGAGACCTAAGGGTGGTTTTGAAACTTTGCTGCCAGTGAAGACTGCCATTTCACTCTGTAGAAGAAATCAGAGTATTTGGAAACTTTTCCTTTCCAAGCTGTAGCACAGCCTGCTTTATCTAACATAACCTTTAATGGAGCTCCCATTGATTCCTTAAGGACACTGTTCCTCACGTCAGCTCTGTCTCATTGCTTGGGAATTTGTCCTGATAAACAGCACAAATGTTACTGTGCTTAATTTCATTCCTTTATTCATAATTATGTCCCTTTGGACCACCTACACCCTTTCCAGAGAGCCTCAGAGGGCTGTGGAAGATGAAGACTGTTTTGTGAGCACATTATTCCAGACTTACTCTCTACCCACAAAGGGTGAAAGCAGTGCAATACAGTTCTTTAGACATTTACCTCCTGCTTTAGATTTTCAGGCAGCTCTGGAAGAATAATTACCATTTTGACATCACCTATCTGGCAATACTGATTCCTTAAACACTGTCCTTGTTGACTTTACTCCTCTGAGCTGTTTTCTATCTAGAAATGCTTTGCTTTTTCTTTGTGTATGTGTCTCAGAGAGAGGGTGTGTTTCTTCAAAATATGTATTTTCTCATTTATTAAATCCTCATATTGTGGAAAGACACATGTCTGGTAAAAAAAGGAAATATTTAAGAAAACAGGGTGATGATGTGTGGGAGTGACTTATTATGGTGTTGGGTGTTCTGGATTGATGTGAAGGCCTTTTCTCATCTGAGAAAATCAGAACTGTTGCCCTAAAATAGAATTTATAATTATGCATGTGATTATTTGATAAAAGGAAATGTTGTTTGGATTCCAAAGAAATATCTTGCCAGAATGGCGGAGTGAGCAAAGTGGTGTAGCAAGTTGAAAGCCGTAGTTTGAGAGGCAGCTAGAGGGGCACAACTGCCTGCACAAGGCTTGTATAGGGACGCCTCTGCAGTGGGTTGAGCAGTTAAAAGATACTCTTGTTGCTATTGAAGCTGGCAATTCTTGCCATACTTGCTTCCACTGGCTTTTTTTCCCCCCACTGAAAATAGATTACTTTTTCACTCAAGTACTTTGTTAACACTTGAATAATAAACAACATGTCTTTTACATGACAGGGTACCTGTGGGACTTAGTCATACAGAGAATAAAATGGCTAAGATGTGCTCAAGCTGAATGTAAACACTGGAAAGGATAATGTTTTTCACTAAGTGCTTTGTGCTTCTGGCTAAGCAGAGTGGATACTATGAACCACTTGCCGCTATTTGCATTGCTGCTTGCAGAGATGTTCAGGGCCGACAGGTTTTTCATAAGCAGCTAAGTTAAGTCTATAAATCTCGCATGAGTGAAAGCCATGCTCATGATCCCAAAGACAACAGGTGTGAAAGCCTATGAACAAATGACAACGCATGTAGTGACAAACAGACTGAGAAATTCAGTCATTTCTGGTAGTTTTTCACTACATGACCCCTTCCTTCAGGCATGTGTGATTCCGTTTTCTTGCTTTCTGCTTATCTGATGGGGAAACACTGCTTGATTCCAAACAACAATTGCATTGCTAATGCCCCAGTGCAGCTTCTTCCTTCCAGTCATTTATCCTTGATTATCGGATGTAGCAGAGCTCTTGATCTTCTGTGGGGCTGGTGTCTACCAGGAACTTCAGGGAGCCCTCAGATACTCTTCTTCCTTTACCACCAGGCCTCAGTAGTGAGCTTCCTGCTAGTGGCACTGAGTGACACTCCAATAGGAAGATACCACCGCCTCTAACAATACCTTTGCAGATCACGTGGTTTTCATTTGGTGTAACTTTATTAATAAATAAAAATAAATTAAATAAATCTTAGTGTATCCTTATTTTATCAGAGTTCCTTATGCTAACATCAGTCTTTGGTGATCTTCTCTTATTTTATAATTTAGCCAAGACTCAACTAACCAAATGACAGAAGTCAAAGAATTTTTTTTGATGAAGGACAGGGAAATAAATACCAGTTTCCTGTTGCCACTGGGATGTGGCATCTGGTTTTACATCTGCCGGCTGTGCAGATGACTGCATGATGTTGGTGCTTGAAAGGCTTTTGATTTGAGATTTCAAGCAGCTAGCAATGAACTTTACAGTGTCTCCATTTTGGAGTGTGCTACTAAAATCAACTTCATGAGATCTGATGTCTCATTAAGTGCGTGCTGGGCACTCACCCTTTGAACATTAGGCCTCAAGGGAGACGGTCAGTCTTATTGTCCTGGGGGGTAATCACGGAGCGTGATCATACATAATGTCCTTTTTGGGTGAGTGCCACTCAGTGCTTTTATTTTGCTGTTAATCTTTTCATGTGACTCATCAGATTAATTGCAGCATTGAGTTCTCCCCCCGCCCAGTATTTTCCTAGCTTTTCTGCACAAAGTTTAGAACAAACTGAAGAGACACCGTAAGGGCAAAGCTTCCTCATGAGCCTACTGTTGTAAATCTAGGCTAATTTAATTGAAGCTAGTGTTTTTCCAGACATGCCAAGAGCAGAACTGAGCCTCTGTTTTACTGATTTTTTAAAGTCTGGAGTGAAAGAGCAATATACCTTCTTTCTATGCGTAAATCAATACATGCTGATAACGTCTGTTAAAAAAAGAAGATAAACATTTATGGTGGTTGGTTGGACTTCTCTTCACAATACCAGGTACTGCAAGTTTTTACTGGATGGATAAACCCTTATGAGACCACAGCAGTACCTGTTGATTAATAAAGTGAGGCAAGTGAAAACTTCTATAGGAAAACTGGACCACTGACAGCATATAAGCAAGTGGCTGCATTTTTTGGCCACAGACAAAGCAGGGTCCAACAGATACCCAGCTAGAATGAGCTAGTAGACCTCCATTTGCTTGAGACAAATGAGGGCCACTGTGCTTGAGCCAAAGGTTTGGTGTTGGGTCCTGTTGGAACAGAGCACATGGGCAGATGTGCATCCCCAGCTGTGTGCGAACACCCAGGGTGCTGCTTCTTGGGGCCTTCCTGTGGGAGCAGGCACCCGGAGCTGTTTCTTCAACTCTGACCCAGAACAGGTCCAGCTTCTGCCAGGGCTCTCCTGCTCTAGGGAGGCTGCTGCTGATTTACTTTTACATGAGTCCAAACCTCGGTGCTGAGGTGGACTGGGAAAGAAAGACAGAGTTCCTCCATTAAAAAAAAATTCTTTTCAGCCTAGTACTACTCAGAGGGATTACTTTTTTCCTTCTGCCTTTCCCCAATGCCAGCAATCTCTGTGCATAACCTCAGGCCTTCCTCTCTTCTCATAATTTTGTCACTCAGCCAATTTTCCACTCTTACTGTTCTCACCTTTTAGAAAATTCTCCTTTCTTGACTGCTGGCTTTTCTGCCTTGCAAGGCCTCTTCATCCAACCTCTGCAGATGGACACAGGCCTCACTGCACCATGTATGGATTGAAGTTCTGCTATACAACACCGTGACAAAGTCCGCTGGGAACCACCTTTGGCAACCATTCCTCTCCTCCTGCCAGCACACCCAGGGACCTGCAGCAGAACGCATCGGGGACCAGATGAACCTGGGATGAGCTTAATGCCACAAGCAAAATGAAAGGAACACAGTGTGAACAGTTTTGATGCCAACTACAAGAAGTTTCTGAGACATATATCTGCTTCAGGGCTTCAACTAGTCAAGGCCAACCTCGGGGTGTTGCCCACCCCTCTATGGCTTTTGCTGGTTGTCCTTCTCACTCAATGGTGCTGTCCTTGTCCACATGTGGTTGCTATGCTCTGGCTGGCCCTCTCCAAGGCACACATGGTCATTGCAGTGGCTTCAACACCCTAAATAACTTTCTAAGTAAGAAGTTCAGGCTCCTGAGTTAAAATCTCCTTTGAGGGAGACTAAGCCTTTGGCAACTGCAAAGCACTCCTGTTTGCTCGATGCATGGGCCAGCAACATCCTTGCCCACCAGCCCTTTTTCTGTTTCCCTCAAAGCCATCTGTGCACCGTGAGCCCGCGTGATGCTTGGGCTGTCCCGATTCTCTGGCAGCACCTGTATGTCTGTGCCCACCTCACTCCCTAGGCACTGCCAGACCTCCTGAGGCCATGATCTCTTCTCTGCTTGGTGGGGGTCTTAGCAGCCTGCACTGAAATGCTGGGTCCACGTGTGGCTTGTATACACTCAGCTGTTTCAACTGGCCCCCGGGAGATCTCACCAGCCCTGTATCAGCAGGGTAAGCCACTGAGAGAATGGTTTCCCACCTCACCACCAGTTCCACCACCCATCTCATCACCCATGGATATAGTTAATATGAAATACTCTCCAGATTTTAAAATGAGCTATTTTAGGGGGAAGGTGAGCCTTCATTTTTTTTTTTTTTAATACCTACCTTTCCAACATTAAAGTTTTCGAAGACAGCCTGAAAAGGCTCATGCTCATAGGACCAGTGAGCGAGTATGCCCTTGTGCCTCACTGCCATCAGAACAGGAGGCAAGGAGCTGCAGGGCAGGCACGGAAAAAACATCTCTCTTCCTCCTCCTCCCCTCCCTCCTTCCCCACACTTCTCTTGATCTGCTGGTGGCTCCTAAAAGGATTAATTAGAAAGATGTGAGCAGGGGTTGGAACGTCAAAAAACAATCGTCACTTTCATATCTGACCCCTATCACCAGCTGCAGAATTAACAAATTGAATGTCGTCAGCAAACAGGAGTTGCAGATGATATGAAGTTCATTACTAGCAGCACAGGGCTTGTTTTCAAAGCCCAGTTTAAACAACTCTTGCTGATTAAATTCCTTGCAGGGGCTCCTGCCAGACACGTTTAGAAAATACGGACATCTAACAACTCTCTCTCTTTCTCTCCCTGTCTTTTCTTTTTTTCCTTTTTT
>RSEF01000002.1:55776282-55797563 GCA_003993805.1 Himantopus leucocephalus
TTTTTTTTTTTTTTCTTAACATGTGCCAATTATTTGTCTCCTATCTGCAGGTACTGGCAAGTATCAGCGCTCTGGCCCCACTGTCTACAGCCTTATCCATTTGGCGCCTGCTCCAGCCCTCTCACATTACCAGCAGTGGGGTCTGTTTTCAGCTGTGAAAAGCTGTGAGCATAACTGCATTCTGCCCCTCCTCCCGCCGCAGCCTCCCTCCCCCCTTTCCTTTTTTTCCCCTCCTCTCCTCCTTCTACTCCCAGGGCTCCCTTCAAGAGCTGGGAAAGCAAGAAAAAAAAAAAACCAACCCTTGGTAACCTGCTAGATGGTCGCACTGGGGATTCACAACCTCCCTATCCATGCCAGTGGTTGTGGCTCCCCTGCATGGGAGCACCCAGAGCAGCTAAAGGTCCACCGAGGCAGGTTGCACAAGGGATTTTCTGGTGGGTGGGCTGAGATGGGGAGGCAGGAGCTGTAAGCAAGCAGACAGGAGAGCTGTGGGGATAAAACTCAGAGGTACTAGCTTAGCTTCTCTCTAGTTCAGGAGTCTGAACCTTCCCTGAGCTCTTCTTCCCCTTCCTAAAGCCTCTTTTTCTCCTGTTGTATTTGGTCATTTCATGTTCCTCCTGCTCAGGCATTTGGTATTTTTCTCCACTATTTCTCTAGGAAGCGAGGATGGAGTGATTGTGCTCTGGCTGCCCCTGCTCACCCCCAAGGTAACTCCTGGACTTGGCAGGTTGGGTGGGAACCCAGCTAGAGAAAGCCAGATCTCAGGGGTAAGTTGTTCCTCCAAGTTTTGTGGAAGCAGGCAGTCCCACAGAGGGGAGAGACATCACCAGCAGTCTCCCTGGGAGAAGACAACCGGCCCTTACTGTAGAGAGGATCTATGAAGGTCTCAGCCCTGGGAAAGCCTTACCAGGGCACACACTGAAGGAGGTACCCAGGAACCTGACTGAGAGGCATGTATTTGTAGCAACACAGGCTATGTTTGCTCTGCTGATGCTCTCTTGTAAGCTGAATATCACAGATAAAAATTTTGAGCCAAACTGGGACAACTTTAAAAGGTGCCCAGGAGATGGTGTGGAAAAGGACTGCCCTTTGGGGGGCCACATAGTACTGGGGCCCTGTCACTCAAGTAATTCCAAAAGTACAAGCAGCTTCCAAAATGAATTAATCAGATACCACTATTTTTTTTATTTATTGAATTCACTGAATTAGAGCAAGAATTGCACTTGGCCAACATTTTTGGCCAACATTTTTGGCCAACACTTCCAAAGCTCCTGCTGATTTTTTTTTTTTTTGTTTCCAACTGTAAAAACAGGGGGTTTTGTAGATATCTGTCAGTGACCAAGTCTCGTTTTTGCCTTGGAAAGCATTACATACCTGCAAAGTGTTCATCTAAAGTCAACAGTTTAAGTTCAGTGCTGTACACAGGTTGCATTCCTCACGTACGTGTGCTTGCACTGATTACTGCTCAGCAACTGGATGTGCAAGTGCACAAAGTGTTTCTAGCAGGCGGGAAGTTATTTTTGGAAGAGTCTGCCATAGCGTGAGTTTGCTGTACCACTGAGCAACGAGCACGGGATGTCTGCAGTGCCTGAGGAGGAACCCACTACTAATGCGGCGTATGTGGACATAAGTATAATTGCAGTATGAGCCTACGGGAAGACCTGCTTTCAAATCTAGCTAAGCCTATAGGAGAATGTATTTTCCTGACACCGGCTGTCATTCTCAGCTGATTGGAAGATACTGACCCAATATTTTGTGCCAGCATTCATTCAATTCCAGCAAAATGAGAGGGTTAGCTTGGTGCAGGAAGCCTGGGATTAGAGAAGTCCCCTGTGAAGTTCAGTTGGTAGAGGAGACGTTGCAGTAACTTCCAGCAAGAGTTACCCCTGCAGTATGCAGATTGTCCCCAGGCCAGCTGGATCTAGAAGATCCACTGTCTCTCAGGTACCAGCTAGCTGGTTTTCATCCTTTCATCCATCCCATCCTTGTTTTGAAAAAGCATTTTTGATTAGGCTGACATGCCAACCGCAGGCCATGCCCCCTCAGGCACTGCGCAAGGTGGTTTGCCTGCACATATCCCTACTCCCTGCTCTTGGGAGAGCCTGTTTCAGTTGCTATTGAAAAGTGACTTAGACAAATTGCAAGCTACCTTACCTATTGCGTTGACGAGCCTAAATCTTTGGCTTGCTCTTGCTCTCCTAAAGCAGCTCGCACACTCTCGCTGGAACCCAGCACCTCTGCAGGTTAATTGATCTCCAGCCTGTCAGTGGCTCCTCCAGCTATTGGTGAGAAAGAGACTTGCAATCACTCAGCGCCAGAGTAAGTTTTGGGCACCCTGAGGTCTCTGTTAAAACATTTGCTTTGATGTAGCTTTCCTGGCTGCTTTTGGTATGTTTGGATCTTGTTATTGAGCACCTTGCTTGGTATCTCTGTTACACCTTCTACCTCAAGCACAGTAGCTTTTTGGTAGGGAATTTGTAAGCTATTTTATTTGGAGAGGGGAAACCTGATGCAATTTAATTTGTGTTGGCCAAGCCCTACTGTCCCAAGGGAAAGAGGGATCGAATGCTATGAGACTGTTTCTCTTGTTCATGATCTGAAGGCCTTACATGAGAGTGGCTGGACCGAATTCTTCCTGGTGGTATTTTCGCAGAGCCTGCCTAATCATACTTTTCTTGTCCTCTAGTCTTGTATTGCCTTTTTCTTTCTGTTTCCCTGACATATATTGCTTCCAAAAAAAACCCCAGCAACATTGCTCCAGCCCTGAACTTCCGCTGTTGTCCGCTGCCACCTGAGTACATGGTAGTCATTGCTGGTCTCCCAGCGATCCGGCATACTGAAGAACTAACTTCTGGCACTTTTTGGAATGTAGGCTAAGGATTAGGTCCCATAGCTATGTTGAGGTCTGTGCTCCAAGGTCTTATGCTGGAAGGTAAGTCAACACAAGTGACATGGCTAGTCACGACACCCTGCACTGTTGGTGTTGCTATGCTTTTCCAGTCCCCCAGTAGACGTCTAGCCGGGATGTCTGGGCCAAAGTATTCACATCTCATTTGTAGCCCACGTTAAAGGAGCTCGCATTAAAGAATAAGTTAATGAGAATCCTGCTCCTCCCCACGCCTCTAATCTGGTAAAAGTCATAAAGAAAAGTACTTGTAAGGAAGTGCATTAAGCAGTCTTTATGAGCTGTGACACAGAGTGCAGTAAACCCCATGGCGGGGCCCCTGGGCCTCCTGCAGGACAGCTCTTTATTTGGAGGGACACCACAAAAGTAACATCTTCCGTGGCTGTACGCAATACTGTAATAGGGTTAGCTCACAGTAAAAGTGTAATTAATGTCATGTAATATAAAGATTTACCATTTTCTCTAAGGACTTCTCCCCCAGGCAGCTTTCTTGTGTCATTCAGTAATCTAAATTAAAATGACCCTGCCCACTCCCCATCTTTTTACCCCTTTTCTGCCTTTGTGCTTGTTCCCAAAGATGTTTGTTGTGGGATGCGACTTCACCAGAGGGGGATTAGGAGGACATTATGCAACACTAGTGGCGCTGCCTTCTTTGCCTGTTGGGTGAGAAATGAAATAATATGTAACTTGTCTGGAGTTTTTCTTTCTCTCTCTTTAAATCTTCTGCTGTGCATTTTCACACCAGACTGCCATGTCTCCCACATTCCTTATCACTGTGAGATTGTTGCAACTTGCTCTTGGAGATTACTGAGGAAACAAATATCCAAGACTTCAACTTGAAGGAGGAATGGGAAGATTATATTCTTGACCAGTTTGCACGTGCATCTTCTAAAGGGTCCATGCTGGAGCTATGTCTAATTCTTGTAGAAACCCTGGTACCAGGAGGTGTTTGTAGTTGGGGAAAAGCAGAGCGCGCTGCAGTGCATAGGTCACCACCTGACACTTCCATCCCTCTTTGTTTCTCTCTTACCTTGAGCACCTGACTGTATAGCTAGATTATTTGTGCCCCATCGATGAGAACTCTCTCCAAAGCTTACTGCAGTCAGCAAGAGACTTTTCAACAGTTTTCTTTTGGGACCAGTCCCACTGTGATCTGAGTTTTGACCTAACCTGGCTAACTTAGCTGAAGTAGATTAGGGACAGCCCTTCCCAGGAGGTTACAAGGTCCACCCTTATTTTGTGTCCATGTGCTGAAATCCCAGACTCCCGTGGATCCCAGGCTGACCCGTGCAGGCCTTTTCTTTTGAAGCCTTAACCCAGGCAAAAGCCATCCACACCACCTTGCACAGAAATCAGAATGTGCTTCCCTCCACTCTCAGTCCCACCATCCGTGAAACCAGGCTTTGTGGTGGGTAGCTCCTCTTTATAGCTACTTCCCCCCATTTCCTCACTTTCCCTGTCATTTCCCAACCAGGAAAAGTTCTTCCAGACCAAAAATATTCCTTGCAGTTTGATTACCCATACTGGCCAGGGTGCAGTGCTATAGAGGACACACTTTCCTGCAGTGTAACTGGAGAACAAGGAAAGGCTGGTTTGTACCATCAGCCTTGCACAAGGTATTCAAGCTGAGATGACGACTGATAAAAAAATGTGGCAAAGCTTGTTTATTAGCCTGTATTTCCCACCTCTGCCGTGTCAGTCCTGGACAGTCAGGGTGCCCAGATCAGTCACTTGCAGGGGTTTTAGTTCTGACCCTTTGGTTGCAGTCATATGAACGGCAGCTGTCCAGGTGGTTTAATGGAGTGTGCGATCCTCTTGTTATCACGTACTATAAAATCCAGAAGTGGCAGATCACCTGGGCACATGGCAGGTCCCAGAAATATTGCCTGGCAATTCTGTCGCTCTGTTGCAGGCTATCAAATTAATACACAGTTTGATTTTTCCATCTCGCAGTATATTGCCTTGCACTGACCTGGTGAGAGGCAGGGAGAGGCAGCTGCAAATGGCCATTTGCATCAAAAGCTCCCCAGTCACTCCCGATTAGAGTGACCACATCTTTTCCCAGCTAATGAATTGTTCCCATCTGTGAAATTACAGCTACTCACTTTTGTTTTGTTTAAATCAAAACTGCAGGGCTCATATGGCAGGCTGTCTGCTGCCTCCAGGTACCCGGCTCTCACGCCGTGATGCTGTTTTTGTCGCGGGCTGTTTGTCTGGGCTTTGACAAGGAGCATACGCAGAGCGACCCTGGCTTCGCGTGAACTGTCCGGGCAGAGAGGGGAATGGCTTCAGGGACCTGTTGGAGACCTGGGGCTCACCAGCCCGTGATGAGTCAGTGGAGATGCTTTCTGCATAATGTTTTGCTTCTCTGGGAGGCTGACCTATTGATTGCCAGGAGTCTCAATAAATTTAGATCACTGGTTTGTGTCTGCGCTCCCTAAGCAGGGGTAGGACAATGATTAGCTGCAAAGATCAATAGGGGGGAGTCTTTTAATCGACCATGTAAAATGTGTCCTTCGTCACTGATGGCGTGTTAATTGGGATTTAATTCTTGAGGGGGCATTCACCTGTCCCTCCCAGTTTTCTCTCTGCTCTTGAAGCCCTTGTTGGGAAATCCAGGGTAGCTTGAAAGTTAGAATGATGGAGAATTGAGGCTTTGTTATTCTTGTAATGTTATTTCCACTGCATCATGTCAGTCTCCACCTTGATGAAATGCTCATCCTCACCTTTCTAAAAAAGTCCTCTTCCAGTGGCATTTACCAACAGGAGTGTCCTGGCACACTGATGCATTTCTCAGCCAGGCGCTTGGTAGCAGGGCGGGGGGGGAGACTCAGTGCCTGGTTGCTTCCTGGCAGCCACTGGGGATGTAGGGGTCTCTGAGATGCTGCCAGATGCCCAGAGAGATAGCACCCCGGGACACCAGGGTGCCTTGGCTCTCCCAAGGCAATGTATCCTGCAGAGACACTTCCAGCCATCCCCACAGCCGATCTTCTTGCTCTTGCGAGCTGTCCTTAGCTTTCACCTATGGCTCAGCTCTTGGACAAGGAAGGAGCAACAAACTCTTATCCCACCCACATGGCTCAGCCTGGGAGAGGTTTAGGGGCAAGCTGTCTTGATTAGAAGCACAGCCTGAAGGAGTAGCATCTTCCCTCTAGCCCATAAGGGGTGCAAGTGCTGTCCTCAAAACACAGAGGTCTGAAAGGAAGAGAGCTAAATTTCATAAGTGTGTAAGATGCAAAGATTGCTTGTATTTCTTTTCAGGTTGATATATTTATTTATTTTTGTGTGTGTGTGAACAGGATGATTTCTTTTTAGGTAGATATTTTTGCCATGGGAATAGACCTCTCTTGTGAGAGGGAGAGATCCAGCTTCTCCAAGGAGTGCCCCTTTCAGCCTCTACCTTCTGCTCCCTGTGATGGACCCTGTGCCTGCAGCTGAACTCTCACTGGGGTGCAGCTAGCGCCAGGGACAGGGTTGGGCTGTGGGAGGGACCTCACAGGCTCCCTTTCCAGAGTAGTGGCTTACCCCAGCAGTCAAACAGCTTTTCCAAAGCAAATCTTATTGAGCCTGTGTGATAGGAACAAAACCGAATGTGAGAAGAGAAGGCTATGACGTTCACTTTACCTTAAGTCCCACCATGCTATATTGGATACCTAAGTATTAATATTTTGACCCCTCCAGCAAAGTCTGTCTCTGTGTCAGTCTGCTCCTCACGAGAAAATTCAGGATTATTGCCTGTCCTCACGGTCCCTCACCCCCATAGGGAAAATCTTTTAATTCTTCAGTTTCCTTTGGGACTTTCCAGTTCCAGCCTTGGCAAAATAAATCCTGTCACTGGCTGGAAAATGGAAGCAGAAGCATCCCAGCTAAAAGCTCTGGCATTTTTTCTTATTGTGAATTCTTTAATCTCTTTTAACAGATGACTTCTCCAGGGCTATTGTATTACCTTCCTGCTAGTCTTCTGACAGGTCTTCTATTTAACTAAAACAATAAATATGTATATTTGCAGTATATATTTCAGTTATCCAGAATAACTGTACAGGCTATTTGTAAGTCAGTAGCCAGCTTACAATTAATATTGAAAAATTGTTGTAAACTATGTGGTTGTATGCACATATATAACTCTTGGATACAACATCCATAAAATTTCCTTGTTGTAATTTAGCTGACTAACTAATAAATACTCATACACAGATCCCAAATTCCTTCATGCTGCAAAGTATTTTGGGGGATGGATGAGTGAAGCAAAGCAGCGAGAGGAATCTCGGCCACCCCAAACACAGTTACATCTTCTATGACTTCAGGGAGAGCCTGTGGTAGGAACCAAACCCATCTCTGTGCACCACCTCCATGGTTAAGCCATCTTTCTTAGCACCACATCTCTCCCCTTTCCTTTTCCCAGGCTTGTGAAGGCTGTGAAAGAGCCGGCTGTGGTCTGCCTATGCACCAGACACCGGGAGAAGAGACTGCACCAGTAGCCCTGTAAGCAGTGCCATCTTTGTGCAAGGGACCAGAAGCTTAGGGTGAAAGCCAAGTATCTTCTGATTTCCGACACAGGGGAGCTCTGTGTGGAGGCATCTTGATGTTGCCATTGTGTCCTCTGTTCTGAAGGGGGACAAGCCAGCACAGTCTTCAGACCTGTCTCTTCACTGCACAGCTATTGCACGTCATCCGCCAGAGAGAAGTTTCACTTCCCTACCCCATTCCCTAAGGGAGGGGCTCGGGGGGAAGCAGTTCATTTTTTTCTAATGCTTTCTCCCGTGATGGGATTAAGCAGGACCTGCTCCTTTAAAAAGTGTCCCCTTCCCCATCATCCTCCCTCCTTCCAATTACAGCACTAATTTCAGTAATGGAGCATTAATGGAGTAATGGACTGCTGAAGCTGGCCTGAAGGAACTGTAGTGCTCAGCACAAATTGAGTAAATAAACCATATATTAGATTTCTAAACAATACTTTTAGTCTAGTCCCCAGGGAAAGAGAGTTGTCAAGACTTACTTAAGTCAACCCAGCAAAATGTATGCAAAAGATCCACCCATTCATACCCTGGAAAATGGCACCAGTGGCCTGAAGCATCATTGAATCTCTCACATAAATCTCTGCTCTCCTGACAGAGAGAGCTTTGTGTTGTTTCCTTCTCCCAATTCCTCTTCTTTGATTTATTTACCAATAAGCAGCTTTGTGCCTGTTTCTGTTTGTGTCTTGCTAGAGAGCTGTCCCTGTATGCTGATAGGGAATGACTTGCAATTGTAGGGAGAGAGTTATCACAACGCCATACGAAGTGATGGATGAGAGTAGTGATCTAAACAGTTTTCAGTCTGGGAAAGTCCGATTATTTTCTTCTTCCAAAAGCAGCAGCCCTCTGTCAACATTTTTATTACTTTAAATTAAAAATAAGCTTTGCACTACCTCAGCCAAATAAATAGAAATGAGTAATGAAGTACTGACTATCCAGATTTACCCCATTGGCATCAGGGTGACTAATTGTAATTTAGTTACCCTTGAATGCACGGGCCGCAGTCGAGGTTTTCCTAGGCAGCATGCAAGCAGGGTGAGAGCTAAATGCAGAAGATGGGGACTATGAGGCAAGGCGAAGGCACGGAGCAGCAAAATGACTTTTCCACAACAGCCTCCAGGTCACTGGGAAAAACGAGGGTAAAATCCAGGACTCAGACCAAGGCCATGCCTACAAGCAAACCT
Organism: Himantopus leucocephalus; assembly: GCA_003993805.1. Classification (NCBI taxonomy): domain Eukaryota; kingdom Metazoa; phylum Chordata; class Aves; order Charadriiformes; family Recurvirostridae; genus Himantopus; species Himantopus leucocephalus. The sequence goes on from RSEF01000002.1 coordinate 55,784,886, forward strand.
TTTTGCATCTTGAAAGGGCAATCATGAAAAGCCATAATTCCTACAGGGCAGCGACTTGCGGGTGTTCAACATCCCACAAGATGATTATTTACTTTCTATGAGCTTCAGTGTGATCTGAGAGCAATCTTTTTGAGCCTTTGCGGCAGAAATAAGCTGGTTTTTTGTCTGCTTTTACTTCCTCTCAGCCCTGATGCAGTCAAGAGAGAGTGAAGGGGGCTCTAGCACTTCTTGTTCATAAGTTTTATTCGTCTGTGTCATTGCTAAGAATAAGCTAAACAATGGCAGCTTAAGCTTGAATTGAAAGAAAGAAGATTGCTTTAGTCCTGTAATCAGGCTGGAGATGAGGTCCGAACCGTAGCATTTTATCAGGGGGAGTTTTACACAGACATCATTAATCTGCTTCAGATGTCTGACACTTAGAACTTGGGTATGTTAAAATCACTCCCTCACTTGACCTCCGGATATAACACGTGAAAGAATCAAAATCCACTGATGTATACCAGACTGAGATGATGTAGTGTCTCTCAGGGTGTAATGCAGTGTCACTTGCGTTCCTTGTTTTTATTGGGGGTAATTTTGAATGATATGTATAAGAAAAAGCATGCATACTGTGCTGGTTATAACTATCTCCCAAACTTAGCCGTTAAATCCTGAAATCTGCTTTTACAACCGACTGGGATAGGTAATTTGGGCATGCTCTGGGTATATAAAGGATCTGCAACACTTTTTTATCTGTGGGAGAAGATTAACATATTACTCTGTGAATAATTTATTAGGCACAAAACCAGGTAGGTCTCTGGGAGTGATGAGTTTATCACTGAACTCTTGCACCCAGGGGTATGGATTGAAGATGTTGGAAGAAGTCTGTGCACCATTTGAAACGGCATGCAAGACTCCCATTTTAAGAAATGGACTTTTATAATGTTTCCATTGAACTTGTGAGCTTCCTGTTTTCACAGTGTTAATGCTCTTGAATCCAATCAGGTTGCTGAGCTTCTCCCTCGGTACCATCCTCTTCCAGAAGGAACAGCTCTAGCTTATCCAGCTTGACAAAATACTGCACCAGCAAACTTCTGATCTTCCTTTTATGTGGCCTGCATTTTTCTCCTTCCTCGGCGTGTCTTCCTGGAGAATGCTGGTTGTGCACAGCCCCTTCATCCTTCCTTGATGCATTTGCTCGTCATCCTCTGCAATTCCCCCCATCCTTTTTCCTTGCCAACCTGAAGTTTTAGAAGTCTGTTTCCCTTCTCTAACTCTTCTGATTCCACCACTGAGTCCAGCAACTTCTCTGCTCTTCATCACATCCCATCACTTTCTTCCCTAGCCTATATTCTCCTCGGGCTGCTTACCCCTTCTTCATCCAATGCAAGCATGTAAGAGTCAGACCCTTATGAGTCCCCGCCCTGGGTGCCACTTGATCCTGCCTTCTTTTTCTTCATTTCGACTCTGACCTCACTTAAAGCACTGTTTACAAACACTGTCTGGAGTTTTCTTCTCCCAAATTTCAAGCTGGTTCTTCAAAGCTTGCAGGTCTTAAAGCTGCACTGTACGTGCATAGGTACCACTCACAGAGCATACATCTTCTGTGCTCATGTTCTCAGAAGGAACAAGGACCATCTTGATGGGAATTTTCAGCAAACAGCATGTGCTCAGCCTCAGACAGCTGCCATGGAAACTTCACCCTGAAGTTTTGCAAAGCAGATGAAAATAAAATTTTGTGATGAATAAAATGTCAGGGAGCTTAAATAGCAGACTGTTGCTTGGTGGTTAGTCCTTTGGCAATCGGAAAGCACAGAGCTGCCAGCTCTTCAGCCTCGTGCACAGAAATCAGAGTATGTGAGAATAACAACCTGATTAAATGAATATGAATTAACTTTTTTTCAGTGAAAGGGATTCCAGAAAAACTATTCTACTTACACCTTTAAATTCTGAGTTATTAAATTGCACCTCTGTTTTCTATGCCTTTGTGAGGTGTCTACACACACTGATGAGATGACAAAATGATGGCCTTGGAGCCTGGAGATCCCAGCTTTCCCACTCTGTTTCTTACGCTCAGGAAGGAACGGCAGCGGGGTTGTTAAAAAGAGCCAGTTATAGAGGATGCTTTTCTGACATGGCGGTTTGTTTGGTGGACCTGATCTACAGCTATCTGACATAATTGGGATCTGAGAAAAAACAGCCTTCTGCCCCTTCGCCATCAAGCAGTGTTTGCATTCAGATGGTGATTTGGAATGTCATTCTGTTATTTTTTGGGTTTGCTTTGTGATATGAGACATTTAGTAATTGCCAGGATAAATACAGTTATATCTTAGGGGTGGCTGGTGTTTTTTTGGTTGTTTTTTTCTGAGAATTCCTAGCTATTTTGTGAAACTCCCTGGGTGCTGGTGGGAGTCTCTCCACCGCTCCATTTACAGACTTGTTAATTCCTTTTAGCCTATGTAAATTCTGTTCCAAATAATCTTTGCTTTCTTATCTAAAACCATGTTGTCAGGTCATCAGCACTGAAATATTCCTGTTGTCAAAGACAAAAACAACTGCGTCTCAAAGATTTGTTTTCTTCCTTCTGCCGAGAGTTTCTCTCCAGTGGAGGATGTGGAAAACTTCTGAATGATTTTTATGCAAGGTAAGTGATTTTTTATTGTGCTTTCGCATGTCTTGGAGAAGAGACCAAGAGTAAGATACCTAATATGCCTGATCTGGTGCAAATGCGTTCTTGCATTAAGGGAATAATCTTTCAGATGCCTCAGGGGAGCTGTTTTGCCCGGTCTCTTGGGCAGTGTGTGTTATTCCTGTGAGGAAAGTTTGGATGGAAAAAAGGTTGTTGATGGATATGTGTGTGTGTGTGTTCATCTTCTCCCTTTTCCTACCCCCAAAACCTGAAAATTTGGCCAGAAATAGGTATTTCCCCAGAAGAAATACGTTGGAACACAAGAAAGCCCCTACAAAATTTTGCGGGAAAACTTTTAACAGGTTTGTAGCAAACCTAGCTTGACCAGTGTGACTGGGACAGCCCCTGGGGTTGTGTCTGCCTCTGAGCCTTATTCTGGCCTTAGAGTTGGGGGTTTTTTTGCTTGTTTTAGCAGCATTTTGGGGTGCACAGGATATTTGTTTCTCCAAGACTAGATGTCCTACATGAAAGGAGGAGGTAGCAAAGTGGCCTAATCTGGGCCAGCATCTCCTCTGCCACCTGATATGAGTGGTGGCCCCTATCAAGGGAATACCTCCCAAAGAGACACCCAGCGCTAGTGCTGGCTTCCAACCTGAGAAAAAACATGGTGCAGGCCAGCTCTGCCTGCTGCTCCCCCCGTTTCTCTGGTCCCCGCAGACCAGGCTGTTAAGACCAGGAAAAGCTATTGGGTAGGTGACAAGAGCCAAAGAATTTGCTGAATGTGTCGGGCTTGATAGCAGCCACCCCTTGCCAATCGCATTCCTCTGCCACAGGGCGGATGCACAGAATACGTCCCAGACCTTCCTCCCAGCAGGAGATAAGCCCTGGAGTTCCTTTTCCCCATATGGTGTGAAACTGGCTCTTCTGCCCTGGTGGCTATGGACAACTGGTAGGATTTTTATTTTTTATTATTGGAGGTGCTTCCATAAGCTTGCATTTATGCTTGGTTACCCTGCAGGTAGCAGCGAAGACCTGTGGGGGATATAATCCTGGGCCTGGCTCCACCACTGAGGTACAGAGCAGAAAACTGGGTCATGGCAAAAGGAAAAGAAGGGCATTAAGGCACATGATCCCGCAAAAGGTGCAGTGCAGCTCTCCTCCATCCCAGATGGCCGCGTGGCACTGAGCCATGGTAGGTGCAAGCCTGGGAGGGGAAAGGTGATGCTGAAGAATGCGCTGTTACGTATTTCCTCAGGTTTCCCCTCCTTGGCAGAGTTGTGCTAGGACTGCAGACTTGGCAGGCGTAATGGAAAGCTGTCTTCCGCTGCAGCTCTCCAGGGACCTTCCCTGGCACTTTGCCTGGCTCCGGGCACCGGACACTGGGGTGGGGAGCTGAGCTCTTGCAAAGAAACATTGGAGGTATCTGTTGCAGCCCCATGGAGGGCAATGCAAAGGTCCTCACACTTGCCTCACCATACTGTAAAGGGAGACGAAGATAACTTATCCTCCTCTTACAAGCACTAATTAGCCAGACATGGCATTGCACCCACAGAAATATCATTGCTTCCAGGACGGGAGTGAGGGCCCCTGCATTCTGTGGAGTCTCCAAATAGGTGGGACACCTCTGCCTTGGGCTGTAGAGACTCTCAAACTTTGCACAAAGTGGTCAGGCTTGAGCGCCAAAGTAAAGGCGCAGGAAGAACTTGCCACCGTGACAACAGTCTTTCTGGGGTCATGATTCTGGAGTTTCACTGAGATTTTGGACACCGTTTTTAATTTGTGTGAAAATAACTCCTGCATGAGGTGAGTTTCCAAACAACAACAAACTAGAAAAAAATTGAAGATCTCTCTCAGCTGCTGTTGTGCTTCCTTGCGCAAAACCTATTTTTAAGCCTGACTCCCAAAGGAAACGTGGTACGTGGAGTCTCATGGTGCATGCTGTATGGTGGGTGGGTGTGGCTACCTCTGCCTCAAAAATAACTTTCAAAATCATTGGGCAGCAGTAAATAAGGAGTTCAAAGATGTTTAATCCTTACAGGTTTCATGGCAGTAAATATCTAATTAGAGGATAAACAACCTATTCATGCCCCAACAAAGGGAAATGGTGAACTCAACCTCTCATAGACACCAGAGGGTTCAAAAGTGCACACATCCCCAACATTAGGAACCATTTCCATCAAAATTTTCAGTTTATTAGACAGCAAAAAACAGAACTTCAAGATGCAAACCCATGGGAAACCAGTTCTCTTTGGTCCCAGTGCTTGCAGAGCTATAATCTCCCAAGAGACTGGCTGCTAGAAACCCCTGCACACTTTTATCCCTCAGTGATGCCTATAAATTTCGATCCCCTTTTTGGGATCTGTAATGAATGGGGCTGTGTCCATGCATCGAAAAAGGGCAAGAGGGTCCCTCTGCTATTACCTTCCTTTTTCTTATCCCTCCTGGGTGAAACGTAAGCCACCGAGTAAGTGCGCTCTCCAGTCACAGCGATTGTTTGCCTGAAATCCTTTCCGAAAATGCCTTTCATTCAATACTGTTATTGAGTTACTGCCATGATATATAAAGTATTTTCCATCCTTCTTCTCAGGCAATGGGGAGAAATTAACAGTCAGTAGAAGACATTTATTGTCAATGCTGTTTTCTGGGGCTTGGGATGGGAGAAGGAACCAACAACCCCGGAGATCTCAGAGGTAATTTTACATAAGGACAACGTAAGCTCACACTTTTCCTCACCTTTTTTGCTTTCTCTCCAGTTGCAGTTTCCCTTTTCTTCTCCAGTTGCACCATCCAGCACATGTAGTCGATGTCAGGGGCTGGGAGAAATGTCTCCTCCTCCTTGCATCTCCCTCTGGCCTTGCTTTTGAAAATCCTTTGGGGTTTGAGCCTTTGTTTTGCCTTGTGTGTCTGTTATGCTCTTATTTTACAGGGTGCTGGTGAATTGCTAACACTCCTGTGCACTGTCACAGAAGCAGGGAGACCTCACGTCTCTCAGGACAGGAGCCATATCCCCACCACACTGCTAACCAGAAGATCCAGTCAGGGTGGGTTCTTTTAAATCTCATTTGCCAAGATTTTTCTTTCCCCATTGAGAATCCAGCCCAGAACTGATTTTTGAAGGCATGATGATGTTCCATGAAGTTGCCTTTTGTGGATATTTGTGAACCATGGTGGTGGAAGTAAAGTGTTTTCTTGATTTATCACCCTTCTGTATCGCACAAGTATAGACGTCTGTGGTTTTTATGTATATATATATATATTTATAGAGGTCCATGTGTTGGTCACACGTTGAGTATAATTTAGGTGTGTGGATCCTTGCAGTCTGGAAAAACAGTCCAACATTTAGCTGAAAAAGTCAGGTACTTGGAAAGCAGAAATGGAAAGGCTGGTAGGGAGGGGAGAGGAGGTAGCTGAGGCAGAGGGAGCCCTTAAACAAAAGAGCGGTCCTCAAACCGCGACGTGTATTTGTCTTTGATGCTGGCAGAGCTGTACAGACTCTACAGGAAGCTCTGCACTGCTGGAGGGCTGCTTTCAGCTGAGACACTGGACCCACGTCCTATTTTTTCTGGCTCTGGTGACTGTCCAGGAGGAAGTGAGAGATCCTATGACACTTTTTGGAAGAGAAGGACATGATCCCAGGGCTGTGGATAAAGTTTCCTGTCTGGCAATAAAATGTGTTCAGCTCCGTGGATGGTATTAACAGGTGCCAACATCAGGCTCTACAGGCCGTTTGTTAAAGCTGTGTAGTCCTCAGCTGGCGTAAGTCAGGAGAGCTGCTTAGATGGTGGAGCTGCAGGAATTTTTCCCTCTTCCTTTGCTTAGGAATTATTTCTTTCCTCTTTGGTTCTAACATAAGTTTGAGCGTAGAAAATGAATTATATTATCCAAACCTGCTTTTTGAGAGTCGTGATATGAATGTAATTTGGTACAAAAAAAGGTTATGTGCAAGCAATTGAACACAGGCTGTCTAGTGACATGCATTTCTAGGAGGATAATGTTGAGCACCTAAAGCTAAGAAATTTTCTGTTGCACCAACTGTACAAGTCCTCTGAACTGACAGAAATTAATACCTTGAGAATCCAGTTACCCGTGGTTAGCCTCGAAAGGGGCATCATGAAGAAGGGGTCTGTGCCTGTGCAAGTTGATTTGTTGATTATCATTTAAAGCATTTTGATGTCTCAAGTGAAGGTCATTCCATTGTTGTGATTCTCCTGTTTACAATTAGCTATAGGTGATTTGTATGGAGCACAAAATATGAATAGCAGCTCTTGAAATTAATACTGAGGTGGGTGGAAAGGAAGAACAAGAGAAACAAGCAGAAACTTATTTAACAGGCTGGCTGCTGAATGGTAGCAACGTGGCTTGACTCAAAGCATTACTGCTTTTAGCATATGATTTATTGCTAATACCCCTTCCCATGACTGGCCTTCAGCCTTTGATGTCAGTCAGCTCTGAATTAATTACTTCGTAATGCAAAGTGAAAGCGTAGTAGGTTTGGTTTATTCCCCGTTCCTACCCGAAATTGGTGTGTTAACTTGCCTCCTCCATGTTTGCTCGCTCTCTCGCCCTCCCCATGAAGCACCTTCTCATTTGTGAATTCAAAAATCTCAGGGGGGAGTGCATATGCGGTGTGTGCGCACACGTATTGCCTTACAATAAATGGAGCCTTTTTAGCCAGGGCAAGCAAGACTGATGCAGGAATGTAGGAGATCATATCTTGGGGGGAAAATCAATATTAAGATGTACAATTGCTCCCATGGTATTGAAAGAATTAGTTGATCTACATGCCAAATGACAGCCCCCTTGATAACAGGGATTATGTGTCCTGTCTTTCCAGGCTGTACTCTGTTGGGGCTGCTCTCTGGGTCCCTCAGGCAGAGATAATCTAATTAGTACAACAAAGACCAGGTCGATTTAAAAAAAAAAAAAAAAAAAAAAANAAAAAAGGAGGAGTGGAATTGGAGAGAGGGGCTGCAGGGAGGGGGATGTCAGCGAGAAACAGGCTCTGGAAAAAGTTGCAGAGGAGGAGGGGAAAACTGGGAGTACAAGTGAACCGTCAGTTTGGCTCCACAGACATTGGAAATGCAGACCCGCCGGACTCTTACCAGACAAACCCCAAATTAGCAAGTGCTTACAGCCTTCACAAGCACTCATTCAATCACACGGTCGGAAAGGAGGGACCCGAGGAAACAAGGCGGTGTTGGGCTGAGTGGAAAGGAGGTGGCTTGGACCCAGACCGGCTCATCCACACCTGCTGCAAAAACGGCTTGCAGGAAAAATGCTTTACCACAAAAAAAAAACATCAACCCAGGAACAAACAAAACAACCCAACACCTTTTCCCTTTACTAGACCATGTGAAAAGAGCTTTTTTTATTTTTCTTTTCCAGGCAAAGGCTGAGGCTTGGGCCCAGCTGTAGGCAATGAAGCTGTACTGACCATGCTAAGCAGGAGGTGAATCATTTTCCTGAGGACAAGGTGAGGTTTCAAGAAGCTTCTCTGAGCGGGGGCCTGGTTTCTCCACCTGCCGCAGCTACACCAAGGCAGATGCCCCTCATTTGCAGCTGCGCACAGATGAGTGGTTCTGAGGGACCGCAAGTTTCAGAGTTGTGCTAAAATTAATAACTGTCAGCTGTCCGCTCTGAGCCCAGTATCTAGCAAGCATTAGTTGGAATAAGATCTGGCTTCCCTCCTGGGTGCAGCCCACGATACTGGCTTTTGCAGGCGCTGTATCTGCTCTGTCAGTGCATCCTATCAGCCCCATCAGCACAAAGTTCCCCTGATAGCTGTGATTGCTTTCGGCGAGACCCAGATGGATGGATATGAGGGTGGGTACATCCTCAGTGGGTGTAAACTGACCTGAACTCAGAATAAATTCCCTCCTAAATAATGATGGCATAGAAAAGGGTTACTTAGGTGGGACACTGGGTTTGTACCTGACATTTTCATGTGACTTGCTGGCAACAGATGTTAGTACCTGAATATTTTCAGTCTTGTTTTTGCTTTAGACAGAGAGGCTGGATCTCTGCATACAGTTCATGCAAGATGTACACCGCAGCCCTAGGCTTTTGCAGTTCATTCCCAACCTTTTCTTAAGGGTGGATCCTGGATTTTTCCTGTCCTTTATGACCATGTTCCTGAAGTTTAATTCGAGTTTAATTCAATACTAACACACCTGAAGTGCTTTGGTGGTTGGGGCTAGGATTTTGATGCAGTTCTCCCTCCAAGGCAAATATTGTAATTGCTCAGCCATGCAAATGCGTGCAGGCGTCTTCAGGCCGTATAATCTGGTAGGTTTAGGGGACTGGATGGCTGAAAGAAGGCTCACTCACATCTGGAAGTTGCTTTTTTTCCTAAGGATCATGAGCACAAGTAGTTCAGGCATTTTTGCACAGCTCCCCACTGACCCTCGAGTTCATGTCATCAGACCCAATCTTGTTGTCTTGGCAAGCATTCACACAAATAAGAGCACTCTAACAATGGGATCTTTCTTCTTGTAGCTTCCCTCTCCCTCTCCCCTTGTCCCTTGCTGCCTCCATCTCCTACGCTGGAGATAGAAAATTTGGAGACGGCAAGGATGAGATCACCGCTTTGCAAGGAGTGACAAGAAAACTGGCCGCACAATTTGGGGCTCTGCATAGCCTTTTCCCAGGGAGCAGATCTGATGTTATTTCCCTATCCGCAACTGCACGGAGACATCAGCACTTTGGAGACGGTGCTTGCCAGCCGCTCGGGTAAGACTGCAGATAAGGCCCAGAGATGAGGAGCCATCAAAACATGAATGTCTAGCACAGGCTTTGCATTCCTGGCTTTGCTGTATTTACTTACTTTTAATCACATGACCTTATAAACTGTAATTAGCAAGGCATAGAGTCATTACCCGTTCTGGGGAAAGGAGCAGTCTGAGTTATGTTGGGGATGCTGTGTGGGTCGGCATCGTCCTTCGCTTCAGCTGTGAACATAGATATGTGAATTTATAAACAGCTTTTAGATGTGCACGATGCTTTAGAAACAAGTGAAAACGAGTTATACTGTGGCACTGGAGCTGGGGACTCCAGATTTCCTACGGGTTCCTACACCAGTGCTGCCTCGCCCCAACTTCAGGTTACCCCCCACATACATTTGCTAGGGTTTTCCCCTTCCCAACGCAGTGCTTTTGTGTTCACCTGACCCATCGGATAAAAGTCCCCATCAGCACACCTGAGCTCTCACCAGCTGGTAATCTGACCTGTCTGCGTGCTCGTGGATGGTGGGGCAGACCCGAAACAGCCAAGTGTCTCCTGGATTCATGCTGTAGGTTCAGGAGAGGCGCTGAGTATGTGCCCCCTCCTCCCTCCAGTCCCAGTTTTCACTAGAACTGCAGGAATTTCCTGCACTGACCGTCTGGACTCAGACGTGTTTTTGCAAGTGTGTGCTCTTTGTTTTCACTGAAATGGAATAAAAACAAACCAGCAGAAGGAAATTCAATAAAAATTACGTTTGATAGACCCAGAAAAAATTGATCTTTTAAAAGAAAGACTACCATTTCAAAGCCCAGATGCAGACATTCCTTACCATCCCACTCCCATTGAAAGTTCAAATCGAATTCACCCTAGTTCCTCATATCTGTGTCATTCCTTTTCTTTATTAAAATCAACAAGAAATCTGTCAGGGATTTCTCAAGCATCCTGCCAATGCATAATAAATTCTTCACAGTGTACTTTGTAGTACTCTGTTTTATGTTATGGTTTCTAAGGTTTTGGAAGGCATTGGGACCACTTTTTATTTTATTTTTGTCCATTGCACACAATAACTGTCTAGCTGGAAATTCCATGTACCATTGCTAAATAACAAGAACGGATGCCTTGGTTTTGGGTGCTATGGCATTTATATCTGTTGGAGAGCCACTGTATTTTGCACCATCATCAGAGCAAAATGTAGGCTGCTGTGTGTTCTGGTATGCATTTGTATCAACTGAGGGCAAAACATTTAATTTTACCCATTTCTCTTTCTGTAAAAATTTGCACTTGGATGTGTGATACTTTTCTCCTGAAGAGTGACAAATCATTACAACCGCTCCTCCTTGCTTTAAGCAACATGTTCCAAGTTCAGTTCCTTGGTCTGGCAGACGGTGTAACTCTTAATACAAGCCGTAGTAAATTACCACGTTATTTAACGATTACTTACAGTGCATTCCCTGATCATTTGGTGCCTTGGGATATTGTGCATTCTGCCTAATTGCAGGTTTAACAAAAATGTATTGCGGTCATTATGCCATTAAGTTATGAGAGTATAAAGAGCAGAATACAACAAATCAGATAAAGCTGAGTGAGACTTAGCTGTCCGCATGGGAATGTTGGGAACGGTGTCTCTCACCCTCGCAGGCCACAAAGATAATTTCCTGACTACTAAGTAGTAGTTGGTTTTAAAAAAAAATCTATTAGGCAGCGTCTCCGCACTCAGGGGAAATGTCTATCAGCAAAACTGATTAGAGATAAGGGTAAGCAGATGTCAAAACAGAAGACCACCAAAGAACTGAGGGAGAGATCCAGCAGGTAGTAAAAGTAGGGTGGATTGCTCTGCCACGACTGGGGGCCAATCCTGCCCTCCTTTCAGCTCCAGGGAGAGTTTTGCTGGACAAAAAGGATGGTAAGATTGTACTCTGCATCTTATATGGGGAAAAAAGTCTGGGTTTGACAATAATTTTTCTGGGTGAATTTGTATGTGTGTGTGCGTGTGTGCTGTTTTTTTCACAAAATGCTTCTTTAACCTAATGACTGAATGGAAATTAAAAGTATTAGGGAGAAAAAAGAACTGTGAGAGGACCTTCTGCAGAATTTCTTGCCTGTAACTGTGAAGGAGCTAAATTTAAATGGTCTGCTTCCGTAGAAAGAGCTTCTCTGTAATAGTTTTTCACAGGCTTCACTTGAATTAAGTCTCCAGTTAAGGGACTACAGAAGGTTTAAAACAGGGACAGTAAAGAAGTTTTGATGAAGTTTCCATTGTAGACGAGCAGGTATGTGAATTTCAGTATGTTGTAAGAACATACAGGTTTTATCAATATTTTATGGGGAAAATCATGAGAACAAATCATTTTATGATGTCAAATTATTTCTATGGGGTTGACATGGAATTTTGAATAGTATTTCACATTCGCCCTGCTCATCCTTAACTTCATATCAAGAGATGTAAAATGCCAGGATCTGCGCTCACCCCTCTTCCCTTGTCCTCCTCTGCCAGCCAGAGAGGACCTGCCACTCTTTTTTTTCAGAGAGATGCCCAAGCGCATTGGAAAGGGCCTTCAGGCAACCTTTGCCAGCTAGCTGAAAAGCCATTTTAGCATCGCCATGCGAGGCCTGTGTGAGAGTTTTACTACTCAGCTTTGCTCCTCCACCAAAGAGGTGAGATGAGACGCTGGTGAGTGGGAGGTGCAGAAGGCAGCGCACGTCTTCTGCTGTCCCAGCCAGCCTCTGGTCATGCCAGAGCAGCCGCACCTGAGTCCTGAGACACTCACATGAGGGTATCAGGGCTAAACAAGGAGAATCTTTTTCAGGTGTGGAGCATTTTCAGTGCTGGTTCTAACTTAAAGCCCCGCACTTTGCAGGTCAGGCTCTGCATTTCACAGCAGGCTTCCCATTCCTAAAGTGCTCTAGGATGCTCCTCTTGGCGAGGCTCCCAGCAAGACAGTCCCCCAGCAAAAAGCTAGAGTTGCTTAGGGCTGGGTCCAGCATCATTTGTGCTTATTTGAACCTGTAGAGCTTTTTTTCTGACTAGTAGAGCTGCTCAGTTTCTGCGTGTGTTCCCCCAGCTATTCACAGCACACGTACGTGGCATTTCTGGCCCCTCCTGTGCATGGGCCAGACAGGTGCAGCCAGGGCTGGACCAGAGCCCACCAGACGCAGAGTTGCCTTTGATGCACGTACTGAGCTGACTGCGCACCCTTGCCACGATGGGATGAATGCTGCGATCCCCCAGCATCCGCACACGCAAACAGGGAGAATCACAGAATGGTCAGGGTTGGAAGAGACCTCTGGACCTCTAGTCCCACCCGCGTGCCAGAGCAGGGTCACCTACAGCAGGTTGCACAGGACGGCAT
>RSEF01000002.1:55797663-55863595 GCA_003993805.1 Himantopus leucocephalus
CTCCAGCAGTTCCCTGTCCTTCTTGAACTGGGGAACCCAGAACCAGACACAATACTCCAGATGTGGCCTCAGAAGAGATGCATCCAGGCAAAAACAGAGGCAGGGCAGCCCTAGATTAAAAAGATGCTGTGTGACAAGTTGATTGTGGGATGGATACTTGCTCTAGGTAAAGTCCTGTAAGGGAGATCTGTCCCCGCACCAATTTGCAAATGCCTGGTACCTGCATCGTTAGGGAGGGCGCTCTCCCCAAGCAGGAAGAGTTTTGCACGATTGGCCTTCGTGCCTGGGGTCCCTCCACTCCTCTTTGTGCCCAGCGCTGAAACAGGACTTTGTTATCTGACTTGGGGGCTTGGGAGAACTGGGACCCTTTGTTCAGCGCCCCAGTCCTGCTCCCCTCCTGCCAGGGCTGCTGCCTGCTTCCCTGCCACCCGCTCGCCACTGCCTGCAGGGAGCTCGGTATCCTCTTACCCACCTGTGCCTGCCAGCCTCTCACTCCCAAAGAGCACTGGGGAGATGTTGAGCAAACAGATCAGGCCACACAGTGCTAGCAAGCCCCCACCAGCGGACGTAACTGAATACGCGCAGCCTTTTCACTTCAGCCTCAGCATGAAAGGAGCTGGGAAAAGCCAGACAAATCCCAGGCAGATGCTCTGTGCGCTTTGACAGCGGTTTCAAACCTCCCACAGGAAAATCTGCCTTTTTTTTCTGAAAGAGGCTAAATCAAACCAGCAGGTTATTTATCCTGAAACAAGTTTGCCTGCTTCACCAGCGCTGCACCTAAGGCAGGGTGAATTACAGCGACCGCCCTTCCCAGGTCAGCCCATACCTAACTTCTGCAGCGGTGGTGCCTGCATGGCACACGTTTGATGCTCTCAGCTATCTCACGTCTTTTTTTCAAACTGGTAATTCTGGGTTTATCCACTGCAGTTGTTGTCCAAGAGCTGGTCCTGGGTTTCAACATGCCTGTACCAGCCAGGGTCCTCCATCTTTCCCACCTCTGTGCTCCTGAGTGGCCACACTGCCACAAGAAAAGATTTACCCTATCTCCACAAGCCCTGGTAGGAAACCAGTTTCCACAGCACATGCATCACCACCCCTGTGCATCTGATGCAAAGGTGGGGGGAAGCTGTCCTATCCCCAGGCACAACCCTCATCCTTGGCCATTGTTGACCCTTTGGAGGAAAAATGGGAATGCCAACAAAGATAGGAGGGAAAAAAAATGTGCAAGCTATATGGTTTTTTTTTTCATTTGTTCATATTTTTTCTTTACAAAAATGCAGAGTTTCATTCTTACTGCTGTTAGTACTAAAAGAGAAACTGATGAAAGCCACAGTAGATTTGCTTCATTGGATAACACAATACATCATTCAAAAGGTAAGTTGCAAACAGTGGTCCTAATCTAATAACATTAACCATAACCTCTGCATCTCCTCCCCCCACCAAATCCCAGCCACTTTGAAAAAAATCTATCTTCTTGTCCAGTGATAAGTGATTTTTTTATCGATGTGATATATCCAACAGTGAAATGGATTTCCCTTTTTACAAGGTATGACACTTTTTGCTATGGAATATTTCCATTACAAGAGGGTTTGATTGATTCGAGAAGTGTCCTAAATAATAGCAGGCTGATCGAGAATAAATTAGCCTGAACGTTGATGTAGAGTACTGTTTCTAAGTGGGTTAATGCCATTCCCAATAAGGATGTGTAATGTTTGGAAAAGTTGCTTCTTGTAAAACAACTACAACCTTACATCATTTTTCTATCCCTCAACTTGGCAAATACTCATGTTTTTCACTTTCCCTTCGGGGAGGAATTGTCTGTATGACCTGAAAAACTTTGGTCTTTCTTAATGACTCAAGTTGAAAGCAAACAGTAGCAGTGTGTGCCAAATATTGATCTGATCCTGGAAAGGGCTGGCCAGCTGCTGTAAGTGGAAGCTGTATGTGGTTCAAACTGCCCTTTGATCAGGCTGCAACGCTTCCTGTCTTATTTGTGAGGGTAAAAACAAGAGATCTGCCTTCTGCAGGGGAAAACTGCACCGTGCCGCTCTGCTCCTCTGCTCCGCTTTGTCCTTAATTCTTCCCTATGTACCTGCTCCCTCACCAGTTGCCGGATAACAAATGCATTGCTTATTCTGCTTTTCTTTTTGTACAAGGGGAGACAAATGTGTTTCTGAAGAGAGACCTTCTCTGACAGGTACTGTACAGGGTGCTTCACCCACAGATATTACCACCACGTCAAGCTGTGGAGTATCCTTTTCTTCTCAAGCAGAGCACAGGCGGCTCGGTGGTGAGGGGCTGCTGGACGAGTCGCCACAAAGACATGGTCACAAAGTCACTCACTGGAGAGTCTTGCTCATTTATAAGTAGTGAGTGGGTTTTGTTCTGTCTAGTGCTATCACTGGAGAGCCACGTGTCTCTGTCTCACCTTTCCCTCTGTGGTTTTGCCCAGAATGAGTGACTATGGCTCCTCCTCATGCAGTTGCTGTAATATTTTCAATTTGCCTGTAGAGGCAAGTCCTGTGCAGATCTGTTGCAGGTCCTCAGGTCCAGCCTAAAACGTGGGCTGGCAGTGGCACTTCTCGAGGCCTTTCATAACTCTGGGACATCCCATGATGAACATCAATTTTTCCCCATTATGCTGAGACAGACAGACCCACCATGAGCAGGATCGACGCCTGCTCCCCAAGACACACTTCCCCTTCCCCACCTGCTTGTCTCTGCTCGGGTGCATCAGGGCCAGGGGGACCCTGAAACAATGACCTCTAGGTGCCGCTGGGCATACTCATCACCTCCTCTGTGCTCTGGAGGAAGAGCCCTTTGCACGTGTAACTCATGGACGATCGGTGTGTGCAACCTGCAGCCACGCACGGCTCTGCCTCAGGCTCCTCGCTGCCGTCCAGCCATGCCATAACCACAGGCTGGGACCAGCACCAGTCCAGAATCGCTTTTCTTAATTACAGCTATTTTAGTGGAGACTACAGCTTCCGTGGGAGTAAATTGTCAGTATTTGGGAAATGCCAGACAGAATCAACTGGAAAAGCAAGAATCTTTTTGTTGGCATTCCTACGCCACGATTTTAATGTTTAAGAAGCTTTTTCCCCTCGCTTACACCCAAAGACAGTTGATGTGATAAAAGCACAACTTTGCTCCAAAACAGTCCATTCTGGATTTGCATAGTACTTTATTATTTTTAGGAGAAATTGGCTTACTTCCAAAGTCATACGCCAGAGGCTGAATGAGCTAAATTTAAATACCAAAGTATTTCAAATGGATATTTTACATTAACAGCAATCTCATTTATTTTAGTTTAGTGTTTTCACATAGTTTTTCAAAGTTAAGCTTGACCCACTGTGTAAGAATGAGTGTTTCATTAATTTTTATAAGAGTTATAAGAAGCATATGTTTTAAAGCTTCATTTTGTAACATAGCAAAGTATATTTTAGACATATTTATTTACATAATGGCCACATTAAAAGAAATTTTCATATGGAAAAATGTAGCAATACCAAGCAATGGTTACCACAAAGTTCAAAAAAATGTATTAATGATATGGAGTGAAAAGAAACAGGAAAAATTTAAAAAATGAAATGAGAGGATGTGATTTTTTTTTAAGTGCTCAAAGTGAGCACATTTCCACTCCTATCACAAAGCCAGTGGAAGCACAGCGTTCTACAGGAAACTTTCATGAGGAATCACGAAAAAAATTGTCGTGTGAAAGAACTGAAATACTTCACTTGGAAACCAGATCTTCATCTTGAGAAGGTGAGAAATGTTGACTTTGGTTTTGCTGTTCTGATCCGTCTTGGTTCAGGTTACATTTTGTTAAATGTAGCATGCAATCTCTATATAGCATATATAAAAAATATTTTACTATAATATAGCAATAAATGAAAAGCACACAAACGTAAATGTTTTGACAATACCAAAACAGGACTTGACACAAAATAATCAGACCTCTACCGATGAGCAATCTTGTGAAATATCTTAGGTGTTGCCAAAAAATGCATTTTTCTATAAGAATAAAACCTCTCCAGCATTTTATCAGCTCAAATTTACCACAAGTATGATTGAAAATTGTTACAGCTAATAAATAAACTACATCAGCACATCATCCTACTAGAATTAAATCAACAGCTACGCTAACCTCCATTTGTCTAAGGAAAAGTTTGAAGAAATCCTCAAAATGCAATTTGTTTTTACAGGTTTTCAGAGCTTAGAAAATGTAAGCCTGGCTTTAACAGGAATTTGAATTACCATCTAAAATAATTTATACAAGATGCACTGAAGAGATTTTATGTATATGAAAGATGTATGTTTTTCTCTCTGGTTTGACTGAAGAGCTGTTTTTTCTGCAGGCATGCATATTCACATTTTGAGGGTATTTTCATAATCTAAGCTTTTCAGCGAGGGTGCAGCTATATTTTTTGAGGAAAGCACAAGTGATTCATTTTTTCTCTGAATGGTGGGAAAACATCACTAAGATCAACAGGAATTTTACTTTCAAAATGCCTACAAGATTGGACCTATTGTGTCCAAGACCTATTGGACCTATTACAGAGCCTTAATCCATTAGTCTTGAAAACCAGTAAGCTGGAGCCAAACCCCAAATAAACTGGTGACTATATGAGGAAAACAACAAAATTATCATTGCCCTGTTATTCCAGGGGTTTATTTCCTCATTCAGGAACAACGGTCCTGACTTCTCCCTGCAGAAATTTGTGTAAAGTCCTGCTCCGTGGAGGCATGCATTCCTGGAAGAGCGGAGGTCCTGAGAATGTCAAAAGCTCTTGAAAACAGGTCCAGCTTCCACTTTGCCAGACACTATGGCAAAGGCTGCTCTGAGAGCTAATTTTGGATAATGAGCAATCAGCAGGGACAGAACATCCTGTAAGTATCTACAGCTGAACCCTCTTAAACAAGATTGGGATCACCCAAAGCTTTTCTCATGGGTGTTAATATGGTGATTAAAGTTTACAAGAGGCTCGTGGTTTTATTTTTGTCTTGTCACATGCAATGGCAGCTAGGCAGGAAAGCTGCCTTAATGCATTGACGTTTAAGAGTCATAGGGCGGTTTGGTCACCTATGTGCAGAATGCAAGATGTGCTTATGTAGCAATAACTGCTATACAAATTTAGTCGTGGCTGTTGTATGAATGGTGTTGGGCAAAGATGTGCCAGCATACTCAGAAATACTATTTGGATGAATGTACTTTCACTGGAACGTCTGCTTTAGTCTGCCAGAGTGTCTTGAAATACAAGTCTTCTGTTGTATGTAAAATAGATACGCTCATGGACGTTTGTAATGTGCAAACGTGTGCTCTATCACTGTGAGATATACCTCTTCAGAGATGGCAATGTCTGCTGACAGCCTTGTATACTAGCAGATCCTGTCGTCTTTTGTTATATACACTTTTCCCAACAAAACCCAACATGAGACCTCCTGCTTACATTTTCTGTGTAACTTTATTGGGGGGGGGCAGGGACAGGCAGGAACTGCCAACTTGTGGAAGGTGACCTACTCAACGAAATATGTAGGGTTGTTTCTTCCACTTTCTGCTTCTGTTCTTTCTCACCTTTGTATTTAAAAGACTGTCTTGAACAGATAGGATCCTAAGTGAGTCTTATCAAGGTCAGAGCTTGTTGCTCTGGCACAGATTTGAATACGAAACTTTGTAGATATCTGATTCCCAAACATCTTTGGAAGCCATGTTTACCACTGCTAGCTTGTCTGTAATTGTGGTCAAATTTCTGCTTCCTTTGTTTCATTTCCATTTTTAGAAGACGCATCCAATTTAGTTTAATCTAATCAAAAGTTAATTTAATTTAATCTAAATTTAAAAGGGTTGTATGAACAATTTTTTTGTTTTGTTTTGGATTTTGGTTTTGGCTATTGAGCAAAAAGCTGAGAACAACTTATGTTTTCATGGTGGAGAATTTACATATTTTCATTTTTCTCACTTAAAAGTGCTTGAAACTAACTTACTTATTTCAGAAGAAATTAGTTTCTTTTTTTCCCTTTTTTTTTTTAAGTCAGAAGCAAATAAAATCTCATGGGAATAGCGGTTTTTAACTCAGGAGCTGCTACAATGGTCATGGTAACCAGAAAGGATGCAAGCACTCAGAGCCGTTGGCCCAGCTGCAGGGATATGGCATAGCTGGGGGAAATCTTCTCTAGTTCCGTCCCTTGATTATGTTCCACTATTTATAAAGCACCTAAATTTTTTGGGAACTGGCACTCACCTACATGTGGAGTAGTTTAGGGGAGGCATTTGTTTGGCGCCTGTCTCATCCACTATATAACTGTTTCATACAGGGTGGAAAGGAACTGCAGAAACTACTGAAAGATAATCTCTGCCTACATCAACCTATAATTTGTTGATTTGAATTTAAATCATTCAAATGTGCCCAAGTAATGCGTTAGATACCAAAGAGCGCTTTCTTTAAAACCACTTGGTGAACTTGAGGGGATAAGTTCCTTGCACGCATTGCCTGGCTACAGGCAGTTGTGGGAGGGCCTGCCTTGGTTCGGTTGTTCACCCGTAGATATCTACGTGCTGTTTGATATGTCCCCAGGGCACCACATCCCGGTTTCAGCTGCTGGTCACTTGGCCTGGCTCCCCTCTATTTTTATATCCTATCTGCCAGTCTTGTGCTAATGTCCCAGGTGTCCTGGGGCATGTCAGGTGGGTGCCTATGCAAGGGCAGTTGATTTGAGCCACTCCTGTCCATTGAGTCTTGAAAACAACTCTCTCTGTGTTTGAATGACGATGATCATTAGGGCTTGACAGCCTCATTCTCTTTCTCACTCTGTTTTGTCTTGAGCAATGCAATGATAAAATATTTGTCTAAATTATTTTTACTAACTTCTGTATGCGTGCAGAGTATAAGCAAAGTGGTGACACTACATCTTTGGGGCAAGGATTCTGTGGGCAGAATTGCACATAAATAAGAAAACAGCAAACTGGAAAGAATTTGTTATGCTATTTGTCCCAAACTGGTTTACAGTTGTAAATATACAGATTTTATATATCAAATGCTGAAATCCTTTATGTAAACATAGCCTGATGTGAGGGAGAAGAAAAGCAATCAAGAAACTCAGCTTGGTAAACAGTTTAAGCAGATGTTCTTGAAGAACTGCTGAGACAGGCTTCATGCTCGGTTCTGGGCTGGATCACAGGGATGTGAAAATATTCACCTGGGTGTTTGCTATGCTTGGATGTGCTACTAAGTTCAGAGAGAATAGAAACCAAAGGGGGAGAAGGTTATTTGTTTGTCACAGAAAAAGAAGCAAACATTTATGAGATGTCAGCTCAAATGTTAAACTATCTTGATGATTTGATAGTAAGACCTTCAGGGCAGGGACTGAGTTTCTCCTGTTTTGTGCCTGCAGTGCCAGCCCTCATCTTTGCTCACAGGTGATCTCAGTTGTAAAGACTGTATCCACTTTAAGAACATTGCAGGGTGAGATTTTTATTTGCCTTTGTCCTTTTGCTGCTTTACATCAAAGATCAATCAACGATGAAAGGAAGGGTCTGGTTTCCAGGATGGATTTACTTTTGATTAACTTCTGGTGTCAATGAGCAGGATCTCCCCAGCATGTTCAGTGTGGGCAAGAGAAGTCACGTCTCCATGTGGTACCTCTCTCTACATTGTCCTCAGTGATGCATTGTACTCAAAGCAGCAAGCTGCTACCTGGCACACAGGAGGTGGCACTCTCCTTCTGACCCGATCCATCTACAATAGAGAGAGGTTATGTACCAGTACATGCTGGGGGGCAACTGGCTGGAAAGCAGCTCTGCAGAGAAGAACCGTGGTGTTCTGCTGGACAATAAGCTGGCGATGAGCCAGCAATGCACCCTCGTGGCAAAGAAGGCCAATAGCATCCAGGGCTGAATTAGGAGGAGTGCTGCCAGCAGGTCAAGGGAGGTGATCCTTTCCCCCTAGTCAGCACTGGTGAGGCCACAGCTGGAGTCCTGGGTCCAGTTCTCAGCTCTCCAGTACAAGAGAGACATGGACATACTAAAGAGAGTCTAGGCAAAGGGTCACAAGGAAGATAAAGGGACTGGAGCACCTCATAGATGAGGAAAAGCTGAGAAAGCAGGGACTGTGCAGCCTGGAGAAGAGTAGACTTGAGGGTTCTTATTGATTCTATGTGTATAAATACCTGACAGGAGGCAATGAAGAAGACAGAGCCAGGCTCTTTTCAGCAGTGCCCAATGACAGGACCGGAAGTGATAGGCACACACTGAAACACAGGGGGTTCCCTCTGAACATCAGGAAATACTTTTTCACTGTGAGTGTGAATGAGCACCGGCACAGGTTGATCAGAGAGGTTGTGGAGTCTCCATCTTTAGAGATATGCAAAACCCAACTGGATATGATCCTGGGAAACCTGCTCTAGGTGACCACGCGTGAGCTGCAGGGGCAGATGACGTGATCTCAAGATGCCCTTGCCAACCTGAGCAGTTCTGTGATTCTGTGATGTGGTCATGTTTCATACTTTGTAGCTCTGAAGTAGCATACTTGCCTAGTGTTGTCTGATAACCTAAAACTTAAAAAAAGGAGTTGTTTTCTTCTTTAGTGATATAGTTGTTGTTTTAAAACTATTGCTGATATTATTTATTAGAAACATGATACCTGAATCTGAAGTGAAGGGTTTAATTACAATGCAGCTGAAGTTTAAACAGTGGGCTATATTATGCCTTGCCACAAGATCCTGCTCTTCTAGAGAGGATAAGCTTTCAATACCACCCCAATGGTCTTCAAATTCTTCCCTACCCACCTTCTTCTCTAATCTCAAAGACTGCTTTGCATGCAGCAAAGAAAGAGATGTAGCTTGTGGGTGCTGCCTCATCGCCAGCATGGATGTACACGTCCCATTGAGTGAAGAGTAGATCTTCACACAGAAGGTCTATTGGCTCCCACAAGTTTAGCCCCAGAGCTTAAATGACAAAGACACTATTCGTACATGAAAGGGCTCGATTATCACAGATTCTTGGTGTATTCGTCTCATACTAAATGTCCAGAAATCTCCAGAAATCTCCAGCAATTCTTGAAAAAGAAGCTTTGTTGCATCTTCTAACTCTGAGAGTGGTTTTGTAACATAAAAAGCTTTGCCATGAAACAGTCATTTGCCTTTTACTGTGAACACGCTTGTGATCTGCAACTCTGAACCATGAAGAATGGTCATATGTTTTTGAGTCCTTGTATGATAGCCACAAACACCGATAGTTATTAATGGTCTAGAATGGCATACAGTAAAAGCATGAAAAGTGAACCCAGAGGGAAGTCAACCATTAACTTCAGAAGCAGAAAAGCTTTTGAAGTTGGAAATTTGCTAGCTATGGAAGCTTCATCAACTCCTTATTATTTACAGTTTGCTCTCCAAATGTGATACCAGTAAAAGGACAGAACAGCTGGAAAGAGAGTGATTTTCTTGCCAGCTCCATGGACCTCTGATTACAAACACATGACTGCATGGCATACAAAAGTGACAGGGTTAGCAAGTATGCTACGCTGAAGGTATATCACCAGTTGTACAGTTCTATGCGACGACAACACTTGCAAGTAACTAACACTACAGCAAAATTTAAAAAGCCAACCTTGGTAGCTTATTTTGCACAGAAAGGAAATAGCACATTACATTCTTCCTTTCTATTTTTACAAATAAATTGTTTTAATATTGCAAAATAAAATATATGATGCACGTGAGCCTGTGTACGTATATACGCACACTATGTGTATACACACAGAAATACATGTAAATATGTATATGCTGATGCACACACCTGCTTATATTTCTATGGTACCAGTACACAGAGAAGGCTATAGTCAGAGTCTTTAAATAGCATACGGGGCTTGGCCCAAACTGTGTGAAAGAAAGACTTTAGAATATATTAAAGAAATAATGGGGAAAAAAATAAGTTCATAAAGTGAAATTCCAGGAATTGTGGCAGGATTCATGCACTTGATTCCTAGATAACCTGCATTGCTTTCCAAAAAGTGCAGAATTAATATCCATTAGCTATCCATCTTTTTTATGTATATATAAAGTCAAAACTCACACAATTCAGACTACATTGTTTTCATGTTTTCCTTTCAAAAAGCAAACAAATAATGAGAAGAAAATAATAATTTGCTGTGTGACACAGTAAGAAATACTGTGTTACTGGTTTGTGTTGCATCAAGGTGTGCAGTGAAGTGTGCAGTGCCTGCTGTCCAGCTCCCACATTGTACCAGCAAAAACCACACAGAAGTGTGTGGTTACAAAAACTGCACTGCAATATTTTTGCGACTGATCTGCTGGACAGAACGATATGTATTTTTCAGTAATTTTATATGTCTTAAAGAATAACAGCTGTTACAGATTTACACACACTCCATTAACTATGAATTTTGGATTTTGAAGGCAGACGAGTTTCTGCTTGATTTTCCCTCAAAATCTTTTGCCATTCAGATACATTCTTCTTAAAACTTAATGTCATTATGTCATTTTCACTCTTATATTACAGATTGATTTTTGTAATTTCAACTGTACTGAAGTTACAATCGGTGTTGAATTTGCCTAAAACTAAATTGGAATCATCTATGCACAAAGTTATCTCCAAAAAAAAAGCCATAGTTAATAAAGCTGTTGTAGTGAATTGGTCCTTAATTCAACAGTAATTTTAACAACAGGACAAAGTCCCTTTTTAGGTGCTGTTTTGTCAAAGAATAAATGGCAGCAGTAGAGTTGCCTCTTTAGGGTACAAATAAATGTAGCAAAACCATTGACAAGCCAACGGGAAAGAAAAAAGCCAACAAGAGTCTGTGAAATCAGATATGGAAAATCCCACTTTTATCTCCCCCCCGTCGTTAGTCGCTGCCCTCCATCTTTCTACCCTCCCTGCACATTCAGCAAGTGCCAGATCAACGTTAGCCGAAGGATTTTTCCACTTACGTCTATTCTAGCCGACAGAGATGACGACAGCCCGTTATCTCTGTTACTGCAGCTCCGAGGAGCCTTGGTCAGGGATCCTGCAGCGCTTGGGGTGATACGAAATATAGAGACAGTCTCTCGGTCTGCCTCAGAGCAGCTGCAGCCTAAATACGTGTCACGTATCTCGCCCCGCAGACAGCAGATGAAAATGGATCACGCCAGTGTTCGTGTACTCAACACCCACATAGGCATCGGTAGTGCCCGAGGAAATGAGGCACAATGGGGCGCAATGGGGCGCAGTGGGGCACCTGCCTGAACAGACATTGATTTTTCACTCCTAAAGCAGCACTGGTGATGCTCTGCTGCTGGTGTTACCTTTAAGCTAGTGTTTGAGTTAAAGTATCAAATAAACTAGCAGCCTGGTTTTAGCGTCAGGGGCACCTGAGAAGGATCAAGGTGAAATTACCCGTGCCATTAATGACATGAAGTTCGACGAGCAAGCTTGGGTAATTGTAGATGCACGTTGTTAATCAATACCTGCATTTCCTTATTGGCTTCTGTGTTGATATTTCGAGGAAAATAAGCTGCCTGTACCCCCAGGCTCTGCTGTTTGGGGGTGGTTTTTTTGAGATCTGATGGTGCTTTCTGAGTTGTTCTCATTTTCGATTTTGTGGTTTATACTGCCACATCCTCAAAAAATGTATACAATGGACAAAACACCCTCCCCTTGGAAGCCATTTATTTTCCTTCCATATGCACATCCCCACACTTACTCACGCATCTATTTAATGTAAATAGAGTAGGTAGGGAGATAGCTGTGAGGGAGAATGTCGTGTTTTAAAATCATTGGAGACAGCAAAGTTATGCTCCCTCTCTTTAATAATAACAAACCAGTGCTTATAACTCTTATCAAGCAGTCTGCGCAACGTCTGCATCCTTTCACTAATTTCAACAAACTGTCCTGAGGAGTGGGAAGATTAGCTGTGGGGTTGTTTATTCTCGGTGGAGTTATGTCCATGTGCTCCTCCAGTGAGAGAGAGAGAGAGGAAAATAAAATCTTGTTTGTATTTGTCTCATCTGTCCTGTGTTCCTGCAGTGGGAGAGAGTAATGCCAAGAGTTTTAAGATGCAAGCAGATGCGGCGCTTTTCCTCATGGTCCTTCCATGTTAGAGGGCTCTGCAGCCTTCCGGGCTGGCTCCTGTATCCCAGTGGGAACGGCTGAGGGTGCAACCCACACCCACATCTGCAGCTAAACATTTTCCTCTTGCTAGAAAGGATTAATTAATGAGAAAAACATCGTTGCTCACATGCACGTTGCCAGCTTGCCTACAGCAGCCCAACCCCGAGCTCTGGCTCCAGTTCTCGCTCTTGCAAGGAGGCAAAGAGAAATGCTGTGGCAGCCCAGTCCTGGATGCAAAACTGCTTCGCTCTCTGCAGCCAGAGAAATTGTGGGATGAGGAATGTTATGGCGACTGAGCGACCACTTCATTAAACATCCCACCAAACCCCACAGCGCCCTGTATGAAGTGCATGACAATTAATGCTTGTTATTAATGTGTTAACAATCAGCATTAACAGAAGAGAACCTCTGTTATTCTTCTTTTTTTGGCTTTTAGGCTCAAAAATTTACTATTTCCTGTGTTTCGTAGATACAGATTTAGACTTCAGAGCCTAGATGTTCATTGTGGGTTTTTCAGCAGGGGAGGAAGTAAAGGATATTGTGTGTAAGCATTAGGAGTGAATAGTTGACCTCTATTTTTTTTGGTTTGATATCTGAACTAAGGAACCAGAAGGAAAAATTGTTTGGGCTTAGCTTTGACTTAAATAGAAAGGAGGTAATTTTCTTTGTGGGTTCTCTCCCTCTTTCTCTGTGTTTGTGTCTGCATGGTTATATATGTGTGTGTGTGTGCACATGTGCACATGTATAAATATATATATTTTGGGTTATAGTGCATGATTTTGGGGGGATTCTTTTATAACTGAAAAAGTGTGTTTGATTTTGAGACAAAACGGTATTTTGAATTTAAACCCAACTTTTTTAAAAACTAAAATACCTTTTGTGAAGTACATAATTTAGAAAACTTTTCAGCTATTTGGAGACATCTTTTCTGACTTTATTTGCTAAGTCTGCAGGGTTTTATAGATAATTTTGGTCAGTATATAATTGCAAGTTTCAGTAATTATATCTGTGTGAAAATTTTGCTAAGACCCGCTATGGATAAGGATGACAAGGAAGATAGGGAATTCACAGCTATCTTTTTCATGACAAATCTATAGACTAGACCGTGAAGGATAACTTTGAATTCAGCTTTCAAATCATGGGGGAGGTCACACTACAAAAAGATACTGTAAACTATATATTGAGAGGGGTAACATCAGGAGGCAACCTCAAATCAAAAGCTACAGACAAGAAAATAAGAAAATGGCTTTTTTGCTGCTAAACCTACTTGCACACGTTTTTCTCTGTGCGCAACCTCATTTTCCATTTCTGCATTAGGTGCAGTACACAGTAAACCAAACATATTGCAAACTTAGCTATAACCCTGCCAACCGAGTTACGCCAGGTTTTTGCCAGTTTGAGCCTGACGGTCTCATTTGGTCACATACGTGACCCCATGGAAACGCCGCTGACACATGCGCGCTTGTATAAGTGAGAGTAACTTTGGTATTTGTGTCTGGAAGTTATAACAGAAATCTTTGCATTTTTGAGCCTTTTCCCTCTTTGGATTTTGCCAGCAAACAGCAGGAGGCTGGAGGCCACTGCAGATGGGGTCCACGTCCGAGCCCCTGGCCAGCAGCTCTCACCCACGACCCAGGCAGGAACACCAAAGCCTGGGGCAGGAGCTGCAGAAAGTTGGGTTTTATATTTTATTTTTTTTTTGCTTGTATTGCTGAGGGAGTTTGTCTCGGCTGTGTTTATCTGGGGTGGAAGAGGAAGCTTGCAGGCAGCATGATGCATGGGCAGCGAGTGGCGGCATGATGTCATGGCGAAAGGGAACAGAGCCCGGCTGTGTCGCAAGAGCTGGGGAGGGAGCTGCTGCGGCGCGGGGCGGCCACTTTATCAATTAGGTAATGTCTGGGGGAGATTGGGGGGGAATTTCATTACATTGTGTTGGGCTGTGCCGTTGATGTGTTACCAAACATCTGCGAGGGACCTTGCAGTTTCTCGAGGAGCACGGGCTTGAGCCGAATCATGCTGCCATGAGCGAGCAGAGGGAAGGGGTGCAGAAGGGTGAAAGAGATAACTTCCCTCCAAAAAAAACTGCAGGAGGGCTTTGCCCTCAGTGGACTTCCCATTGAGATCTGGGGGAGACACTGCTCTGCGTATTGGACGAATGAGACCGCAGGATGAAGAGTTGTTTCCATGTGCCTAGCTACCTCGGACTGATATTGAAGGACCGCTAGTCCTGTTCAGTGGACATCTTTGGGAAGCCCACTAAGATGCTTTCTAAAGTCTTGGGAAATTTTTTTCCCTGCTCTTCTCTTTAAGGAAAGACCAAAGAGCCAAAAGCGGTGCAAAAACCCACCACGGAAACACCAGTGCCAACCTTCCCTTTGTAAATGGAAAGTTAGTGATTTAAAAGCAAACATATTGCTAAGGGGCAGCTCAACGCTCCTATGTTATCTCTCCTATGAGCGTCTCAGAGTCACCATGAACAAATGACCTCGTTCTCCCAATACTCCCATCAGGAAGGTATGTGAGCATTCCTCTGCTCGCTTTGCAAGACCGTGTGCATTTCAGGGATGGTGCAGCCACCAGCAGAAAGTGCCAGGTGTCTGCTCACAAAAGAGCATGCCCTGTAGATGTTTCTAGCCAGGCACGCTTCAAAATCATGGCCGATTTTGCTAACCTAACCTCAGGGGAAGCAGCAGAGGAGCCCAGCTCAGCCCCACAGTTCCCAATCCCAGTGAGCACTGGGATCACCAGGCTCCCTGACACGGGCATTGAGTCCTGGCAGTGTTAACTGATGCTTCACAAACACATGCAAAGCCATGTGCCCCCACCCAAGAAGCTAGAAAATTGCTTTAACTACGCATTTTGTTCCTGCCAGCACGAGAAGGACATATTTTCCCTCCTCCTGAGCGCCAGCAAGTGCCCAGGCGAGGGGGAGCAGTGTGCCTGGGGGGCTACACAGGGGCTGGTCCCACACCCGCCGAAACTCAGCATAAATCAGGATTAGTGCTGCGGCATCTGGGGAGCTGCGCCAGCGGCGAGCCGACACGAGAGGGAAATCAGGCCCCGCGGAGCAGGCTCCCTGGGTGACATGTTTATTCCTGCCAAGCTCCCATCTTTTATCCCCTAAACAGAGCAGCCTGGTAAGCCCCTCTAAGTCTCTGGTATGCTAA
Organism: Himantopus leucocephalus; assembly: GCA_003993805.1. Taxonomy (NCBI): domain Eukaryota; kingdom Metazoa; phylum Chordata; class Aves; order Charadriiformes; family Recurvirostridae; genus Himantopus; species Himantopus leucocephalus. Next base: position 55,812,931 of record RSEF01000002.1, read on the forward strand.
ACTGATACGGGAGCCTTGCTCTTGCCTGGCTGGAAGGAAACGTGGCGGAAAGGGACCAGCGCTGTATGTTTTGGCATTGCCAGCCGAGGCCCTTGCCGCCTGCCGAAGCACCCCAAGATGCCTTGCGGTGGGGCCAGATCTTTTTTTTGGCCCCGGGCACTGCCTGCAACCTGCTGATGGGGAGGGGAGGGAGGAGGGAAGGGCAATGGGAATCTGCTGAGCAGAGAAAATGCAGGCCTCCTCGTCCTCCCTCCTCCCCCTACTCCCCTGGGAGCAATTGATTTAGGAGATTTTCTTAAGTAAAAATTTCATCACGAAAGAGCTTTCTTCTGAGAGCCACTGAGAAATTGTCTTGCCCCCCTCTCTCTTATTTATGTGTGTATATATATGTAGGTTTGTATATAGGAGGATGCTGCTTTCCTGACCCAGGTGGCAGGTACTTGAACTAATGGGTTTATTTGCTATCCTTGCCTGGAAAACAATATGCAGTCATAGGGCTTAAGGTGGCACAAAAAAATGACCAAAGCGTCATTGCCGAATGTCTGAAAATTCCTCATGATGGATTACGAGGGATAATAACCTTGACCTTTCCTCCAAGGCTGGGAGGAGCACTTGGGAGACATCAAGTAGGTTTCCTAATGTTTTTGGCATTAGAATTTCAATAAAAATCAAGTAAATCCACAAGCTAAGGGCTACCCTTAAAATTCGTGGTATTACTGAGATAGGTTTTGGGTTGCTTCTGAATCCACGCTCATCTTTCTAGACTTTAGACACAGGACTTAAGTGCTGTGTCCTACATCTTGCTCTTAAGCATGGACACCTAAGCAGTGCCTTTCTGAAGGACCCAGATGTCCCACCAAGGTACTGGGGGACTCTACATCCTCTCCTGTGGAGCGCTTCATAGAGTCAAGGCCTCAACGGTCTGTGTTGCACTATGATATTTAAAATATATTTCCAAAAATCCCTTAGAAAAAAGTGAATTCTATTTGAAATAACGTCAAACCTGTAAGTGGGTCGAGGTCTACAAAAGGCAAAGACATTCAATCTTCCTACAGTGATTAGGGAGGTCTTGCCACACATAGAAATCTACCCACTGGGACATCAGTGGAGACACTCAATATTCAAAATCATAGTAACAATTTATCGGGACCCTCCTCTGAACTAGGCCCAGTAAACCTTATTGGAAAAATAGGCGTTTTCATTAGAAAAATCCCCATTTAGAACATTTGAAAAATGGGTGTTTTTCTCTTTGGTCGCACAGGAAAATTAAGACAATTTAGACTGTGGAAAGTTCTCCTTTCCCTTACCTTCTTGTGGTTTTCCAGCATTAGCTTAGCAGACAAAAGTAAAGAAGTGCGAAAAATATTTTTCCCCTATTTAATTTTATTCTGTCATTCTTTTCTTGCTTGAAAGAAATTTCAAGGTATTAATTCTTATTCCTTGAAGAGAAAATGCTTTAACTGTTCAAAGAAGATGTCTAAACCGGAAATGTTTGTCTCTTTGTTAAAACCTTACATTAAAATTTTATGTAATTATCTGCTTTTCTAGATAAAAAGAAAGAATCAGAGCAAAAACCTGCAGAAAGGCAAGTATGCCATCAATACTGTGGAATGAACATCTTCCAAAATAACAAGTAATTTCAGAGCTTTTGGAAGATGAACTGTTTAACTGAACAAAGAATATTTCCTGAAAGAGTTCATTGTCACTTAAGCCAGATTTGTAAGGTAAGCATGCCATTGAAAATGGCTTACCTCCAAGGTCTGTGCACAAAACAGAAATAAAATGCACTACTTTGTCAGTAATTACTGGTTTAAGACAAAACGGTAGTACTCAATTTATCCAAATCATTCTGCCTTTGCAGATGATCGTGAAAATGTATTCTGCTTTTTGTGAGAGTTTTAAGGAAGATGAGATTTAAATTGACATATAACGTACACAGTATCCAACCTGAAGCTCTTCTAGGAATGAACTATTAACAGCTCTTTACAAATGCCTGAATATTGATACCAAAAGTAGCTGGGAATAAAGCAGAGCACCCCCAAATAACAAGCAGGGATTTACCAAAGCTTGCGGCAGCAGCGATAGGGCAGCGGCTGCAGCCAGCCACCCCCCTGCATAGCTCTTGCCTGCTGGGGTGAGCACATACAGGTTTTGAGTGCGCTTAGTGACTACTTACTTAGGGAATATTTATTTAAAATCATCTGCTTTTGTAAACTTTCCTGGCAGTAAATTCATTATTTGAACTAATTGAGGAGATTAAACATAAAAGGTCTGTGGTACAGTGATTCACTAATGAAGACTCATGTTAGGGGAAGAGTCTGATCTTCTTTCACGGTGATGTGTCAACTCTGCAGGATATCAGCTCCTGCAAAACAAACCGAAAGGGACTGCAGAGCAGCTCACCCAGTCAGATGTTGACTGAGACCCTGGGGACCAGCAGGACCAGAAAGAGGCATGTTAGAGGGCAGTAATAACATTTAGAAATGGCAGTTCATGAGGTATCTCTGAAGAGATGGATGATGGTCTGAAAGACTGTCTAAAAAACATCCAGGAGTAGATACATATGACCCTGGCATGGTTGCATGGGCAGGGAAAGGAATTGAGCCGAGGAGAAAACTGTAATGATTTTTTTCCCAAAGAATTGCCCTCTGTCCTATCAAATTCACAATCAGCATCGATACTTGGATTCAAATACTAGGTTTAAACCTTGAAATGAATGTAAATAATGAAGTTTTCTAAGGTTGTAGAAAGAAAAAAAAATCACAAAGCAGGAAAATTCGGGGACTTTTTCCACATTTTTCCAAATGACGGACCAAGAATCTGTTCGCTTCACAATAAATTTGGTACTGTTTCATTCTTTCCTCTCTAAAAAGCCCTGTCAGTAAACCAGAATCAGTGAGATTTTCCCCCTCTCTGCCCTCCTGGAGTCTGCGTTTCCTGATGAACTTGTTCCACTTGCAGGACTCTCATGTTCTGCTACAAACTCTCATGTTTGTGCTTTCCTCAAAGACCACAGGAGCCACATGGACTTCAGAAACACTGCTGATAATAATAAAGCTGAGCCACAGAAGGGTTTCCAGAGCCTGGATCAAAATTATGTGTGCTCTTGCTTTAAGAATGCTTAATATAGACATCTCAGAATAAATATTTCTTAATCTTATTGCACAACATTCAATATGTAAACAGTATGCACACACATAAAGAAAGAAAGAGATATAGGAGCAGCTGATAAACAATCCCTTCCTGCCCACTGAGGGAATAGCTTGCACAAGCCCAAAGGCCTTCCTAGCACTGCTTTCCTGACATGATTGCTCCTTCTCCCAACCCTGTGCTGCTCATTAGGGAGTGGATAGAGATTCCTCTGTATCTGGGGTCAAGAACTGTGAGCCAGGAGATACCAAAATGCCATGCCAAATCCCTGTCCCACCTGACCCAGGAGAAAGAACGTCTGCTCCAGGTGTCTGATTGCATCTATACCCATCACCTGTGGGAAAACTCCCGCCCAAAGAGGAGGGGAGGGCCTCCCACTGCCCAGAGCTGGCCAGGAGGAAAGCAAGGCTTTAAGAAGCTTGTGGTGACCATCTTGGCCTTTGCTGAGAAATGCTTTCATGACTTTGGAGGGCTACACACTAAGGTGAGGGTTATCAGGGTGTGTTGTGCACAGGGACTTGGTGTGGTGTGGTTGTTTGCTGCTTTAGGGTATGAGTCTAACAATTGATAGTGGTGTCTTGGTCTCACTCTTGCACAGGACACATAAAGTATATTGCATGTGTGCCTGTTGTATGTTGTCTTACTGTGCTGTTTCTGTAGCTGAACACAAGCGGTAATACCAATGTGTTATGCTCCTTGGCCCTGACCTTGGTGTGAGTGCCAATGGTCACCAAAGGTTTAAAAAAAAAAAAAAAAAAAANCCATGAAATGCTACTTGCCGACTACCATCAGGAACGGGGAGCTCTCTTGCATACACCCCCTTACTCAGTGTAGTACTGAGTACTCAGGCTAAGCCAGCATTTTGTCAGCCTTACCACAGTCAGAATTAGGTCATCTTCATTTAAATGATATTTTACACAATGCAGGCCTGAAACTGTGGCTGGCCCCTTGCAATTTGTGTGAAGCTTGTTGGTGGTAGGTAGGACAGCTGTGAAGCTTTTCCAAGGTGACTTATTTTTTCACTCTTAAAAAAAGCTAACTCTTGAGAAGAGGATAAAAAACATCTCTCTTCTTTTTCTTCTCTTCCCAGAATTTCCAGAAGTCCTTTGCCTTCCCGGCCGTATCTGCCCCACGCCTTGAAATGCTTGTGCCTATTGGCTTGTGTGTGTGCGTGCACACATGCCTGCTGCAAATTTTTGTGTGTGCATATTTATATCTTGGTGGCTGTGTTGCCAAGGAGCTCTGAAAGAAAGCAGAGCTGAGATAACTTCTAATCCACCTTTCTGTGATAATGTGGCGCAAGTGAAAAAAGCCAGGGGTCTTTCTCCACTCTAGCTATGCTCCAGGTTTGGTAGACTGAGGTCTTTAACAGGCATTTGGGACTTTGCGCTCTCTCCCTGCTTGGCAGGGGAGAAAGCAAATACCTGGGTGATTGGAAACTGTAGGCTGTTGCTTGAGGAAGACTTAGAAACTGAATATTTCTGGTTGGGTCTGGGCAGACGGCCACCATCTTGAGTCATCTGTGCCTGCTATCAAAGTGCTCTGTTTAGTTTTCCTTGTCCATCCTTGTGGAAAAGGGGTCATGGAGTTGGAGGGGTGCGAGCCCTGCCTGAGTCGCTGTGGCTTTCCTGCTTAAGAAAAGGGATGGACATGAAATGATTGTACCATCCTTGGTACGTGCCTTGCCTTTGTGTTGGCATGCATCCATTCATTCAAAATCTTTAAAAAATACAGAATTTTTAATTCTGTATTTATTCTCATCTCTCACATCTCAGTAGTTCCTGAGATGTGAAAGGCCCTCTCCTTGGTTTCTGTTCCCCTGGAGGGTCTCTGGACTGTTAGCGTAGGCAGCAGGAATCCAAAACAGCCAATGACCTCACGGTCCTTCCTTTCAGCATAGATTTTTGTTGCTTTTTACTCAAAGCAGAGCCTAGTCTTTCCCTAGCTGGGAGAGTGCCTGGGCTGTTGGACAGTCTTGTATTTCTGCGCTGACCCCTCCTGCCTCTCAGAAACTTTCCTCTTGAGTAGAGATAGCCATGCTCATACTTCAATGCCTGATGCTTTTCCCATACCCTCCTAAAACAGATTTGCCTTTGGAGTAGGCATTTTCTGATGAAACTGTTCCTTATCACAGAATTCCTGACTTGGCTCCTTCTGCATTCGTTACTTGTACATAATATAATATACTTTCTGGTAGCAGGGACTTGCAGAGCTATTTTGCTGATATTGCCCCTGTGTAGCAAATAGAAAGAGACAGTTTGACAGAGAATCTTTGGAGGATAATTAATTTTTCATTTTGACAAGGGTTTCAATTAAGCGTGTTACTCTTCTTCATCTTCTGGGTATTATGAATAATGGGCCAAATGTTCCCATGGTGTAACTGCATTAATGGCCTCAAACAAGATGTAAACATATGCAGCATCTTTTGAAGTTTTGTCATCCATAGGCTTTTTAGGATGTTCAGCGCTTTTGCCTTTTCCATCTGCATTCGTTATCTGGTGGAGCTGGCCTGGCTTTTTGGAGTCTTATTAGACTCCAAAGGTAGATCTAGAATATGGAATGGCCACTTGGCATCTAACTTGTGGCATTACTGATGAGTTGATAGTGTTCTGTAATTTTTTGTATGTTTTTGAATGAACGGATGCCAATACAAAAGCAAGGCATCCACTACTGGTCAGTTTATTCTCAACAAAGATGCAAAGCAATGAACAAGTACAGGTGACAGCCTCATTGCAGAGGCTATCCTGAGGCTTAGATCAAAAAACCTCAGCAAGCCATGAAAGGGATTCCCTGTTTTGCCACTATATAGTACTATTCTCAACATAAAGGATATTCCTTTCTTGAGAACGTTATGACTTTCTCAGGTTGAGAGAGTGTGGGCTATTTATCATAAACATGAGTGACTAATTCTGATACTTTCTAAGGTTAGGGTAATTGGCTTCGCAGCGTTTCCTTTCCATCCACATGTCATTTGGGTTGTAATTTCCTACCCATATCGCATTTTATTGAGAATAGTAAAATGTGATCATGTACAATTGCACTGATTTTCCCTGCCGGCTCCCCGCGACAGGAGTGGGATCTGTAAGTCTGTGCAATGGTCCTTGCACTAGCTGAGCTCATGATGTAACTCATAAGAGGTCAGAACTCTATTATTGCTATTAGACTGCTAAGGGCAGTAAGGTGCTCTGACAGGGGAGGAAAGGCAATCCTTTGGGGTGCTGACTCCAGGCTCTAGCAGGCCAGTGCTCTTTACCCCTCCTGTTCCAAAATTGTTCTTCCCAGCTGCTGCCCTTCCTGCCTATGTGTCCACATCTGCTCCTGTCTTTCTTGTATCTCCTTTCCTATGTGCTTTCCTCATTCATCTGAGCTTCATCTTCCCCTCTCCTTCCTCCTCTCTGCTTATTCGCCCCTCTGCACGTTTGTCAGGCTGCTCTCATTCTTCTCTGCCAAAGCATTAACAAGGGAAGCGGAGGGCACGGCACAGGCAGCTTCCCTGCTGTCAGCTCTCCAGTCTGGCTCCACAGAGGCCCCAGATAGACAGGGGAAAAGACTGCAGGAAGAATGATTGCAAGAAACGTTTCGCTTGGCCCTTTAGCCCTGGGATGTTCTGTGGAGACAGCCTAATCCGGTTGAACACAAGAGCTGAGGGAGGTTAGAGCAAGGGACCATCAGGGATCTTTGCAGACAAGCTAATAGGTTCCAGCTGAGCATTTGTGAACACTAATTTATTTTTGCAGAGGCTTCGAATATGGGCAGAGGCAGAAAGCACATCCTTGATGAGACGCCGAGCTACTTCCCAAATGCTAAGCCTCCATTCTGGAGCACAGGAGACCTCAGAGCTCTGCACATGGCTGAGTGATACCCCCTCACCAGCTCTCCATCACCAAATTACAAAGTTAAGGAAAGTCTTACCTGAGGTGAGTGCCCAGAAATACTTCAGGATGGCAAGTGAGTCAAAACTACTAAGCAAAGTGAGCCTCCCGCTAGAAAGGCAGTCTATGCACACCTTCTCATATTGCCTACGGAAGAACAGGAGGACAATTATTACCATTTTTGTTTTAATTCTGTCTGCCTCTTGTTGGTTTCAGCAATAGTCCCTTCTCCATCATACACACTCCTTGGATTTTCTGCTTGTTTTTCTTTTTGAAGCCTGTCAAGATATCAAGAAGATATCTTGATGACAGTCCCCCAGTTTCAGGCCTTCAGACACTAAGGCAATGATGCAACTGCTTTGTGCCCCTGCACAAGACTACGGTGCTGCTCCCCTGGGGGATGTTGGGCTCCCTTTCTCCTGCAGCTGGCATGTAGCTCTTGGGACATGACCAGTGCCTGCTTGGTGCTCTCTGAGCCCATGTCTGTCTTCCTGCTCTCAGGTGAAGCAGCTCCAGTGGTGGGGTCTTGAGTGCTACCCTGCTGCTCCTTCAGACTCTCTTCTCAAGTCTTCTGCTCAAGTCTGATAACCAAAATTATCTGTTCATGCTGGTCTGCCAGTTGACGTGCTCACAGGATGAGACAATGACTTTTTGTGGTGGATATTACAAGGTAATGAGAAAAGGTGGTGTTATGTGCCATCTGAGCTGGGTCTTTTACTAACCAATATATTGCCTTGGAGGTATTCTGAGGGGCTGGCAGACTCTTACATTTCCAGTTGGGAGTTTCATAAGTCTTGTCTCTAAAAAATGTGGTCTTCTCAGGGGTTCCCTGTGGATAGCTAAAGTGATCATGGTCTTTGTAGGGCAGTGAATCATATTGGTGTTATTCAAATATCCAAATCAAGGAAGCTGTGACACTGCAGGGTCAGATCTGGAACCAGGGTTCTCCTCTTGGCATCTCTTTCTCCCAATCTGCTCACTTTGGTCATGGTTTATGGGATAGATTCTAGACCACAAAGACTTTCTGAATGGAAATCCTGAGTGTATGAATACCTCTTCTGTTGTGCTATGGAGCCTTTTGTATTGGATTGGTGTCTGAGCTTGCTCTGTGCCTGTTCATCAGAGAAGGCTTTTTATTTAAATAATTGTCCCCAGGATCTGTCTTAAATGAGCAGAAATAAACATGTGCAGAGTTAGGAGGGGAACCTATAGCTGTCTTGACTATGCTATGCTGGGCGCTGTGAGAGGAAGAGCGGCGAGAGCCTGCAGAATGCCATAGCTCCACTGTCTTCCTCCACGCTCATGTTCTGGTGATACAAAAAAAAATATCATTAAAGATTAACTGAGTGGGGAACTATGAAAAATGAGGCTTTCAAACATTAAGAAAACCATAGTGAGAAAGTGGTGCTAGACTTTGTCATAACTGTAATACAAAGTGAAGCAAATAAAACTTGTATGCATGAGGAGAGTGCTTTAATGTGAAGAGATACTGCCTTTAGCTGAGTGATGCTCAAGTCCATTTAGTAAGACAAAACCCTCAGATGTGCAAGAATGAAAAATTAAGAGTGTGTGTGGCTATATAGTTTGGTTTTTTTGCAGCTGAGTAGTTGTAATAGAGTATCATGAAGTAGAAAACAGAGAAGGTGTTACGCCTTTTAGGCAAGTATGGGAGAATAGTGCAATATTTATTACAGGCTGGACACTGGATCTATTTAGAAAAAAAAGAAAAGCTCTCCTTGGAATTTGTTTGACATCTGTCTGGTAGCTGGATCCATTCCTGCTTTAACAGCCCACACAGAGTGACACTCTGCAAACACAACATTGTCACCTGAACAATTCACTCAACAGCTCGCTGTGCTGTCAATCAGAGCAGACTCATTTCTCTTCTAAAAAAAATTTTTTTATACCCCCTCATTTTTTTTCTTTTGTCTCCAAGCCTTTGTTGATGTTGACAGCTCATCCTTTGGCCATCATTCATCCTGGCTACTGCAAACTTTGGAGAAAATAAAAACCCTGCTCCCCTAATCAGATTAGAGGGCCTGCAAATTGAATTCAGCCCCTCTCAGTGTCCCCTCAGCTGGCTGTCATTAGGAGCAAAGGCTGGCCCTTGGCGGAGGTCCAAACACCAGCTAACTGAATTTGAGATGCTGGAGTCTTGACAGGCCAACGAAGGTAATTGAAGAGCTGTGGGGATCTTGTAAAATTTCAGGCAGTGGGGATTACACTGGGGGGATCTTTGGGACCCATCTGTAAAAAGGGACAGGGCACTGAAAAGCAGCTCTCTTCATTGTTAAGACTGGCACAGATGAATAGAGGAAAAATATTGAAATGCAAAAAAGAGGTTTTCAACATGCTGACTTCTTTGCCCCCTTGTCCACCTCTGTCTTGACTGAATGCCCAAATCCAAATATCATTGGTTGTAGTTCAGAAGTGTCCAGATGCCTTGGGCGTTGTGTAAACAGGCTGAATTAGCAAATGCTGTGCTTGAATAATGTTCGTTCTTAAAATATTAAGAACCAAAAAGCAAGCCTACAAACTCCTGTTTGGATTTATTTGCTGGAGTATCTTATGCTGGGGTCATGTTAACTCTTCCCTCCATAAAACTTAGCCTTTTGGTTCAAGTTGTCTTGCTTCAGCTGGGACCAGATAACTCGCAGCAAAACTCTGTGTTGTCTTGGTTGCTTGATGTCTCTCCTACCATCAAAATTTACTAAATATCCCAAGGCAGAGGGAAACATTTTTTTTTAGCTAGTGTTCCTCCACTTGTAAATACTTAGCTTGGTAAAAATGTTTGGGGTTTTATCCTCATGCAAAGGTGTTCTGATGGGGAAAACATGAGTGTTCTGGTCTGTCAACACTTGTGGATTTGGGGTGCTTTTAGCAAGTTGTCCCACCAGAAGATAGACACCACAGTTAATGCAGATACGCCAATGAAATACATACGTTGAAATGATGAGTTAGCACTGAGAAATAATGCTATTGCACCGGGCTGCAATGGTTGCAGCAGACAGGTCTCTATAAAGGCACCGCTAGGAGAACTGATTCAAGCTCCGAGAAAGCAAGACTGACTTCAGAAGAGTAAAGCTGGACCTAACTGGGCTCCTGAGCCTTTTTTGATCTAGGTGCAGCATGCAGAGCATGGAAGAGAAGAATCCCATTTTAAAAATGTCAGGTCTTTTTAAAATATCTGAAACGTGTAGGTGTACCTGCCCTGGGTACAATTTGTGATTGCCCTAGGTAGCAATCACAAAGTAGCACAAAATGTGGAAGCAGATGCCCTCCCTATTTGTGCAGCTTCCCCTTCCACACAGGAGCAGGCTGATCTGATTGCATGTACCCTTGATCTGTTTGGTATCACTTCAGTTATTGAGATGTTAATTGCATCCTTGGTTAGAAGTCATAATGTTCATAGCTTTTTAAACATCCTTCTCTTTCCCTCTGCCCCACCTCCCCCAAGAGAAAAGATGTTTTGCAAAAGAAAACTCTGTTTCTAGGATTCCTGGGTTGACACGCTCTCAGGACACTTCATCTGTTTCTCAGCCCAAGCCCAGCTCTATGCCAGCTACACAATTTCAGCTGAGCTACTGGTGCATATTTGGTCTCTCACCATTTAGCATTGTTATCAGCTGCTTCAGCCTCCTATCCATCATTCAAAGTACAGTTTAGGAAACCAAAGTAACACAACATACATTACAAGCAGTCTTCAGCTTCTGTAGACTTGCATAGCCCTAGGGAAGGCAAAGGAACTATGGTGATTTAAAAAAAAAAAAAAAATAAATTTCTAAGACCTTGTTCTGATCATTCAGCAGCAGTATTATAAGTAGGACCAGAAGTGTAACCTATTGCTGAAATTGTTGACCAAGGTCCAACTCTCAGTCACCCATAACTTTGCCAGGTTATATCCCCTTCCAGTACTAAATATTTGCTTTGGACTAGCTTAATATGATAATGGAGAATCTAAGACTTTCAGCTCTTCTGATCATCTGTGTGGAAGACTGCATGATGACAAATGGTATTCCCCAGGTACGCTTCCTCAGCTCTCCCTGTGATTTATAAGAATTTAGCAATGTTCTATTGATGGCTGCTTCATAGCTGGGCATATACCCTGTGTACTGAATGGACTTTGTGCAAGTGTACAGAGTTAAAGACGATGTAATGTATTCACACCAACGGGCTGATGTAAGGGTCGCAGGGTAGCCATGGTTCTGGCACTTCCCAGCTTGTGATTGCTTAACTCCATGATCCTCCTTATATGTCTGTCCCTTTCTATTTTTTCCTTTAAGATATGGGGTAATCTGTTATAGTGAGGGGCTGAAGGGAGGAAAGAAACATGGTGACTATCAGTTGGAGAAGGTAACTGAATAAAAACCAACTGGAAGTGCTGAAGTTTGCTCTCTTTCTATAGGGAAAATGAGTCTTTCTGGAACATCTCCATCTGTTGCAGGACATCTGAATATTCTAGGTAAAAGTAAAGGTTTCTGGTTAGATTTCTGTTCTATTTTAAATTTTGAATTTATTCTCTGACAGAGTAATTAAGAATATAAAGTCCAGCATTTTTGGCAGGGATGGTGTGGAAAATTCTGAGTCTTTGCCACGGGTTTTGCTCTGGGGAAACATCTTTAACATGGTGTATGCAGAAGCCATATGACCTTCATTAGCAGTAGAAACCAACAAGGGGCATTTTGGGCAGCTTTTAATGACCTGACAAGACAGAGAAGTCAAATCTTCAGAGCTTAATCATCTGCCACTGTGAATGGCTGGGTTATGTGGAAGCTGAACCCTGCCAAACATCTTCAGTATAGGCACAGAAGTCTCCAGATAGTCCCAGAAACTCATTGATTCCTCTTTGTTCCGATAGATCTGAAATCACCTTAGGATGACCACAAAGGTCTCACTTTGGTAAATTTAAGGACACGGCTGTCCTTCACCAGAAAGGATTACTTGAACTCAAACTCAAAAGCCTGGCATACAGCATTGTACTGAGTGCTTATCAATAGTCAAATATGAGGATTTGCTCCCAAACAGCAACATGTAATAACATCCCAGAGCTTATCCCTGTACTTGAATGCACCGTATTGAAAAAAAAAAACCAAAACCAACATACACAAAAAAAATACCACTTTTAAATCCTCTGGTGCTCAGACTCGAATGAGAGACTTATGATAAACTAAATATGGTTAGAGTACCCTTTTGTGCTGTTGAGGCCAGACTGTGTGACTTCCAGCTATAAATTTGCCTACATTCATGTTCCCCATAAACAGTGCTCATCTAGATGTAGAGTGCAACTACAGAAGGCAATGTTATCTATTGCACCATGTAATTCATACTTCCTTAGAAGAAAATCTTTCAGTCACTATTAAGGTTTTACGTAATAGGCTGCCATATAACTATAAAATATTATTTGGGAAGATCGGTACCCACAGGATAGGGCAAGAGAGCTTTTTTTTTTTTCCTTAAACTTCAATGTTTTTCCATTTCAACCTTTTCTAGCCTCCTACATTTAGGTCTGCAAAGAGCAACAACCCTTTGAATGATACGAAGCTATCCCTACCCACCTAATCCATTACTACCACAAAAAAAAAGATCCCACTTTCTGAAGGCAAAATGTTGGTCAATAATGGCCAAACTTAAAAAGGGTGTAGGGATGTAAAGGAACTCTGGGAGGATTATGGCTTGGGTGCAATTGCAGTGCCCCTGTGGAGCAAAGGGCTTCTGCGAAGCAGAATGCAAATGCACTGCTTAGCTGCCCCCAATTCCTTTTGGCCAATTTACATACGTATATATCAACTGGCTTATATTTGTGGGGGGTTTTTTTCTTTGGACTGTTTGTGATGTGTGAGATCTCTAGCTCAGGTGAGGTGAGTGCAGAGGGTTTGGGGATTTTTGTGCTTCTGACTCTGCTTGTGGAGCTGCTTGTTGTTGTGAAGCGCTCCTTCTTCTTCATCTTCTACATCTTAAGATGTACTCCAAAAAGAGACTTATCAGGGAGTTAATCTGTCATGAAACTACCTCTTCAGCAAAAGCTACCCTAAAGAAGAAACCAAAAGTTACTTCTCCAAAGGTTGTCCTTGTTTTCTAATCCCTCTTTAAATTTGCATCTTCTGCCTGCGTTTTTCATCTTCTAAAACTTGAGGGATACCTCATCTTGTTATAATACATTTCTAATAGGCAACCTCTCCAAAGTGGCCTTGTGTGTGTTGGCTGTACAGCTGAGAGTGAGGCCTCACTTTGTGTAATGGTTTAATTATAATGTCAATGTGGATTCATTAGCATGACAGCTGTCACTGTAAATGGGTGAGCGGGGAGGCTTTTGGACCCCCTGGGGTCAGGGTAATTGATGTAGTGAACAGAATACTGTATTCACTGAACAATGGGACAGGTCTCCATTCTGACCCGGGAAGGGCAATCAGTGTAAGCAGGGAATCGATAGCAGCTGAATTTTCATCCATGATCAGATTGATTCAACCATGTTAACCTCCACGTGCAGATTATGTTCTGTTGGAGCCTGGGTGACTCTAGCACACCCCGAAGGAGGACGGGCAAATGCTGACGCTTTCATTTTTAATATAAATCTTGAGCAGACACAAGAGCAGCTGCAGTTTTGTTCCACAACTCTGATCAGAGGAAAAGTGGATCTGCCCAAACATCTGGAGGCAGTTCTTTATGTTTGTTTTGCCATTGCTTCCCCAGCTCTTACTCTTCTTGACATCTATTCCACATCTAGTCTTCCCTTGCCAAGCCTGCCTTTGGAAAAATGAGCTAATAGCACGGCATTGCTAACTTTCCTTAAAGGATTTTGCCCCATGGAGGAGCACAGTATTCATGCTGTCTTTATGGAAGTCCTGGTAAACGTTTGTGCCCTTTGATATCTACGATAGGTTTGTTCCTCTGCAGGTCCATCACAGGTCTTCTGTTGATGTTTCTCCAAATGGAGTTTGTCTCATGCTGACAACTGCTTCCTGTAATATTTGCTCGTCTATTTGTTCTTGTCTTTTCAGTGTTACTTGTACATTTGACAAAATATATAAGCAAAGAAATATTGTTGGATACTACAAGGGTTAAGAAAAGGTGTTACTATAGAATCTGTAGGTGTTTTCTGTAATATTTGTAAGATAACCTGAACGCTCAATTCACCCCTCTAACTATGGAAAGCATTGTTCGGGTCAGGTAAAAATAAGCTGAAGCGAAGAAATTGAATAAATTACACTTAAAGGCTGCAGTGACATCACTTTTCTTTCTTTCTCAGCAGGATAAGAAATGGTCACCACCTTTCTTTCTTTCACTGAGAAGAGGGAGAGGTGTACAGAGACTTTCTTCTGTCTTTCTTGCACAAAACAAACCCAGAGTTTCCCATGAAAATGGAATATTCTTGCTTGAAACCAAGCTGAATAATAAAAGTTAGCAGACGCATGGCAAGACTTAAACAGCTGACAGTCTCCTTTGCCCTCCAGCAGCCATGGCTTTTTCTGCAGCAGGGAAACCGCGTGCATTCAGGGGAAAAGCACACTCTGGCGTGCATGATTCATCGCCATAGCTGTGCGCTGGCTCTGCTTATAGTCAAACTTGAGTTTTGGTCTCCTAAGGCTGACCCTTCCACAACTAGGCAAAAGCCTAAATGTTGGAGAGCCCTGCCCCTCGCTGTTCCCTGCCTCCTCCAGTGCTCTGGAGCCTGGGAGACCCAGACGTGCTTAAAGGTAGTTCAGGCGGTATGTCTGGAAATACAGAACACAGATGATGGGTTTAGGAGAGCCGTCTGGAGGAAGAGAGGAAGCCCAAATACTTGGGGATACAAGATGCTAACACCAGTACTGGGGAGGGCTGGTTGAAGTAGAAACTCTGAGGCCAGCAAAGCAGAGTGCAACAGGAGTTGTTAACCCTTAATGGACATTTCGGTGCATAATGAGATGGGGAGGGGAGGACATATGTAGGGTGTGCTCAATGGCCAGGGTGTCACTGACTCTTCTCTCACACCTAAGGTTACTGCAACTACCAACTAGCCCAAGGCCCTTGCTCTTGGAGGAGCATCGCTCAGCTCCCTTGGTTGGGATCACAAGCTCCATTCAGTGCAGGGCTGCAAAACAGAGCAAAGCGGGGGAGGAGAGATTTGTTGTTAGGGTCTTCCACAGAGCCCTTCCAGCAACCTGCTTCTAAACACACCTGAGAGCAGGAATTGCATGAGGAACCAGTATACATAAAATAAATGTTTTTCCTCTGTTAAAAAGAAATTGCAAGAAACTCTTACATTCCCAAAATAATCTTAACTTTGTATCTTGGGCATTTTCAGGCTATTTTTATAATTTCTTAGTCTGAATAAGCTCAAGTATTGCTGGATGCTAAGACGTATAGTGCACAGCTCTTTCTTTGCCCTCTTTGAATGTTGTCACCATGTGCCAAGACCTATCTGCTCTATGGAGACATGAGGAGTTTTGATTAGGAGTTGTTGACATCTGGAGAGAGGAGGAGGACAGCAGAGTTCTTCCTTCCCATAGCCCACCAGACAAAGGTGAAATCCCGAAATACCACAGTTCCCTCTTCTGCCTGTCACACTACTTCTGTTAAGCTTGTACATTTAAGTACAACTGTTTATAACACAAGAAAGGCTGTACAAAAAATTCCCTTCCCAAAGTTGGGATTGTTTGTTGCTTGACAAAAGTCACTCAAGACCCCCAAAAACCCCCAGAGCCTCTTCTAGCTCGGATGCTTAACTTTTCAGGGGATGGGAGGGAAAATGGATTGTCTGAGATAACCAAGTATTGAAATGGGATTACTGTATCTGGAATGACCGTTCAGACCAGCCTCTCTGGTAGACTGCCCTGGCTCAGTGATGGGGGCGTGTTTAATTTTGTTTATGTCAACATTGTCTCTAACTGCTTATTATGCTGGCTTTCAGGACATATATAGCATGGGTAACTGCTCTTGTTAGTTGGAAATGTATTAATAGAACTAGACTTCAGAAAAAAGTAATTAATGGATAAGAATATAGATACAGTCAGTAGGAAGTGATGTTATGTGAGGGCTACGGAATTCAAACCTAAGAAACAGCAAGTATAATTGCTCTCTAATGGCGGGGGGGGGAGAAAAGGCAAAAAACCCACCCTCCTCTTCTCCCCACTCAAAAGCAATCCCAAACCAAAAGTCAGCAAACACCTTTTCCAAAGACTGAGAAGTGACACTGCAGTTAGTTTGCTACAGAATAAGGGGGACCACTGCAACAGATGAATATCCCCAAGCACACATAGGGGGTTGGGGGTGCTCAGAGTTAATCCAGTGGTCGGGGAATCATTGTCCTGTTAAAAGGAAGCGACTTCCATGATGAAGCCAGACTTGTATAAGTCATCAAAAGGGCATTCTCTGTGACTTTTCCACTGAAGGTAGCAACCTGCTTGGGTTTAACACTGTGCATTGGAAACTTATGTTTAAGATATAGTGGATATCAACCTGCACTTAGTTAAAATGTAAAAGAAAATTATTAATATTGATAAAGGATAGAGAAAGGAGAAAGTAGGGAGAGGGCACAATAGTATTGACTCCTGAGGAGGCTTGTGTATGCACGTGCACATGGTGTCGCCTCTGTTTGTTGCATAAGTGCTTTTAAAATAATGAAATTACTTCCATCAGAAGGAGGAGAGAGATGCTTGGATGATATGGGTTTTGGGGAGGAGGGAGGGGGAGTAGGAAGGTTTGCTTTTGTGATTTTAAAAATATCTATGGCTGTATTTATACCAGCCAGGGAAGTTGTGTTGCCAAGTCTTTTAAGGCTTACAGAGGAAATGCAACACAAAGCAAGAAAAATATCTGTGGAAGTGCTTTAGAATGAGCTCCAGAGGGGGAGGAAAAAAAAAAAAAAGAAAAAAATCCAAATGCTGCATACTGTGTGGTCTTCAGAGGACTGCTTTCTGCTTTGAGGGAAGGAAGAAGAAAGGCTGTATAAAACAAAAATGTACATACATGCGCCTCCTGGTAAACTGCCCTGAAGGTTGTGACCAAAAAGCAAGAGACTTTTGAACTTTTCATTTTATTTTTTTCTGGAAAAAAGGAAGAGGCTCTGCTACAATAACCCTCTTCCTATGTTTCTGTTCTGAATAGCGTCAGGATTAAAGAGAGCCTATAGCAGGAGGAGATGTTTCATTTGGGGAAGAAAGGGGAGGAAGGGAGAACCGTCCTGTGAATAATTTCCAATTCAACTAGTGTTTGCTGATTAAGGTACTAAGAAGCCTGGGGACAGGTGCGGTGGGTTTTGGTGACGAATGGCTCAACTAGAGCCCTCGCATAAGTAGAGGTGGTAGAAGCAGCCCAGACTCGTGTAAGGGAGATCTACAAGTTAACTGTAGACGTGGTAGCATGAGTAGTACTGAGGAGAGAAAGCAGTGGTGCACTTGGTGATGGTGTAGTTGCTTCTAAGTGTCTGTCTGGGAAACGGGGGGCCACGCAGCCCGGTGCTCTGTGTGACTGGGGCTGTGCACCATAATGGGGGAGAGTCCTTCCAACAGCCCTTCTGCCTCTTCCCATCTCCGCTAAACCCTTTTGTGATTCATAACCACTTTCTCCTGCTGGTTTTGGTACCAGTCCAGGGAATGGTCTGGCTATGGATGAGCAGTATTTTATTTCTCTGGGTAACCCCTGCCAGTAGATGCATGTTTTCGAGAACAGTGACCATCTCAACCAGTCAAGAACAACTGGGCAAGTGAAACTTCTGTGTTGTGCTAACTAAAACATTTTTTTCCTCCACAATGGAATAAGGTGAAATTTCTAATAACCAGATGTGGGCACAAAGTATTTTTGTAGCCTCCTGAGAAGCTCTAGTGGAAAAATTCTTTCTTTAATGACATGTGCTTGTACATGAATTTGTGCTGCAGACAATAAATAATATCGAGTGATTTTTTTCCTCAACTTACAACCATCCGTGGACAATGCTTACAACCTCTCCTCTCATCCTCTGTGCACGTAGCCATCAGCGATAGAGCCCGCCACAGCTGACAGCTAAAGGAGCTGCTGCGGAGCCGCAGTGCTAGTGGCTCGCCTTTGGCACTTGCTCTCCAGGGTTCTGCCGTGCTGCCGATCTGTTGGAGAGTTTCATGTGAGCCTCAAAGAGTGCCTAGCAAACCAGCCCGGTGGACTGACCACCTCAGTCCTACTGCTTCAGTGTTAAAACACTAAGTTGAATGTGCAGCTGACAGATTTAATTCCGACCTGTTTTCCTCTGATAGAAGCTGTGGATTTAATGTAGTATGTGACCATTTTTCTGCATAAAGTGTCTAGGAAACTGTGTTTCCAGTGGTGCAATGTAATTGCACATGAGGCATAGGCAGATTAGGAAGAAATTCTAATTAAGAAAAAGGATGTTATTCAGGTAACTACTGAACAGCATGAAAAATAAACTGACCTTCCTTTCTATTCAGGCTGATTCTGACACTGTGAGCCTTATGTAAGGGACTCTTGCAACAGCAGAATCTGTGTTACATCAATATGTAGTAGTCTCCCTGCCCAAGGATTTGGACATGACAAATCTAGCCTACCTCAGAGCTGGTGTAGACTCTCTGTTAAAAATAAAGCTAAGACCTTCTCTCCTTAAGTCCTTCATTCTCCCTTAAGAGTCCTGTTTTCATTTCCCCCTTTCTCCTGTGACTGCTGGGCAATCTCCCTGAAATCCTGGGGACTGTCAAGAGAAATGATGACATGTCTTCTCTTGCAAGTAGACCAGAAGTCTGCAGTGGCAGAGTCAGAGCTGATTGCCTATCTTATCTCAAGTCGCTAGTCTCTAATTCAGGCTTTTGCAAACAACTACCAGTTCTGTTTTTTTCTGGAGCTACAGGTTAGTGTTTAATGTTCTACTTTTCTGGGACTTTGCATATCAAGTCTGAGAAAAAGCCTTTTGCCTTTTTGATCCCAGCTGGGAAGGGACTCAAATCAAAATTCAAGGTCCAGAGAGCCCGGAAGGTGAGCGGGTGAAGGACCGGGGAACATCGTCTGTCACTCAGGACCTCTTTTTCTTGTTACCACTCCTGAAGCATGACAGGCCATGATTTATCAAATAGTAGATAAACTTCAAATCAAACAGAATTATGTTAAATTAACTTGGGAGGTTCACTTTGTCCTTGACCAGTGAGCTGGTGGTGATTATTTTAAAATGTGTTTATTTTTTTGACATATAAAGCTGAAGTGAGATCAATGTGAAAAAGGAACCATACTACTAAAGAAAGTCTTCCTTTGGCATTAACCAATTTTCTTCCATCATTGTGTTATGAAAGAGCTTTCAGAGCAGTCCAGTATCAAGACTTATCCATCCTTCATGACCTATAGACCACCCCGCAAATATGACAGGTGAATAGTGTCTGCCTACGTGACAGAGTACCATCTTACAGACATTCAGACCGTTTAGTTCAGCATTAGATATTTTTGATGATACAGGATGAGCAAATTGCTCTAAAACGTATAAGAGAGCTAAGTGTAACTTCCATGGTGTCATTTTCAGAAATTCATGGTTGTGGGTTTAGACTTCTTCGTGTGGTCACAGTCTGGCTGCTTAGACAAACTGGTGTGACCAGCTGCCTTTTTTACCACCTACCTGAAACATAGAAGCTGGTGTGAAACAACAGGCTGTATGGATGTCTACAAACCTATTGTATGAACCCATGGGCCACAAGGCTAAATTTGGCCTAGTGCATCTTGGTATCTACTTACTTGAAAGGAACTGTCCCTCCCTGGGGGGGAGAAATACTGGTGGAGAGTGAAATAATTTTGCTTACTAGGAGGTGATCACAGATATTTCCTGCTGCTGGTCCTAGATTATTTCCTTATGTGGTAGTTCAAAGATGCCATGAAAATGGTAAACCAGCATGAGCAATCTGGTTAGCGTGATGAGCAAAATTCCCTGTGCGTGTTGGTAGGAAGAATGCTCTAACCTCTCTGGGTGATGAGTCTCAGACATGTGCATCCATGCTGCTATAGTCAGCACAGTCTTGCAGCAGCTTCCTTTGTCCTGCCCTCCTCATGCACCAGTCCAGCTCTCGTACATGCTGAAATCAAGTGGTTCGGTGTTTTTTTCTGAAAGAGGCATAATTATAAAATCTGCCATCTCCAGCTTGTTAGACTTGGGCATGATCATGAAGTATACAATGAAGTATACATGAAGTGTACAATAGAGTATTTTCAGTTGGAAGAGACGTACAATGATCATCTAGTCCAACCGCCTGACCACTTCAGGGCTGATCAACAGTTAAAGCACATGTCATGATGTCTAATATCAAGATAATGTTTTTGGTAGTAGTTACTGCAGAATACTGCAATTAATACACTTCCTAAAAGAAGCTCCATCGCAGAATGAAAAACATCACGTTGCAAAGTTTGAATACAAAATTTCTCCAACGCAGGTATACTTTTAGATTAGCTAGGCTGCACCTAGGTTAGCATATCAGTGTAGGGCAGGTGCGCTTTTGAAGTCCACCTCCCACATATCCCCACTTAGCATGCTTTGGTTTGTGTTGTGGGGTAGTCCTGGAGGTCACAAACTGTGGTTCTTCTGGATGGACTGAAAGCAGATGATGTGTGCCTGATGTGCTCCAGCTAATGGCTGCTAAGTCTGGGGCAACAGGGTGAGAACCAGGCTGAAGCACCCCCTAAGCTGCATGCAGTGTGGAAGTTGGGTTTTCTCCACCACTTGCTTTGCTCTGCTGATCACCTGCTATTGCAGTGTTACTGCTTGCTAATGCAGACCTGGCCTTAATTTTCTCTAAGATTTTAACTTGTGTTGCATGCTCTTTCCACTTGCTTCCATTTTATTGCTTCAGTAATTTCACAGATCATTGAAACTTGACTATCTCAATCCATGGGTTGTTTTTGGTTGGTTGGTTTAGGCTTTCAGTGGCTTCTGGGGTTTGGCTGTTTTTTCCTTACCATACTTTTACTAGAAACTGGACATCATCTACAGCTTGTTTTGGAAGCTTATCAATCTGCTGCTTCTACCACGTTCCAAACGCTTTAATAGCTGCTTCTATATTGTAGTATATGTTAATCAGTCAAATCTCCCCTCTGTATCTAGCACAACATTTTTGTCTGCAGGCCTATCATGTGCCCAAATGTGCAGGAAACTTGCTCAAGGCAAAATCTCTGGTCAGGCAAAGCCACAAAGCAACATAATGGTGCATTTATCTGCTGATTTTTTTAGTTCATATAGAAAAAGCAAGGCCTGGTGGCTCTTACGCGCAGCCTGGTTTTGTAACACTAATACTATCGGTTTGGTGGCTTCTGAGGAAAGCTCTACTGTGATTTCAATTAAATACATTTTCTCCTTAATGCCAGACTTAAAACTCATAATGATGTGTAACATAAGATTTATTGCTGTGTTTGCATCATCATTTGCTCACTAATTCAGTATTGGTGTATGCATAATGGGTGGGATTTTCAGTAGGGACCACTATTAACCTAACCCTTTTTCTGGTGAAGCTTATGGAGGCTTCAAACTGGTCTCAATGAAGCGGATGCATCTTACTTACTACTTATGATGAGGAAGGAGTCTTACCAACCATGATCACTTCCTCAAAATCCCTTTTGTTATAAATACAGATTTATCCTGTTCTTAGCCCCAAATAAAGTAGAGTCAGCCTTCTATCCCTGTATTGACCTACTTCCTAGCTACTACCTGTGTGCGCTGCTGTGGTACAAATAATTAACACTTCACGTATGTGTAGTTCTAGCTGTTTTATTTCAAGCAAACAAGCTAAAGGCTACAACATTTGGCTTGAATGCTCTTTTGCCAGTACTGGCTTATGTGCAATATTTTACAAGCATGCTACTAATCAACTTGTCCTCTGATTTATGCTGCACTACTGAGAGCTGAAACTGTTTAGATAATTCATGAGCGAGATACTGATGCTTTCTGTTAGTGAAATAAAAAAAAGAAAGATCTATCAGCATGTAATATGACTGCAAAATTAAGCACAGCCACAGCATCCCAAACCAGACCAACTGAATCATTGCAAAAAATGCATTCGAAACCAGCCTTGTGCTTCCAATTCCTGCGGTACATTGGGGAAACTTTCAGCTGCTGTCTGGTAACAATAGCTTTGGCTCCTGACAAACTGGTGGGGAGAAGGAGAGGAAGCCTTTACATTTTCACAGCACTGAGACAACAGAAACATGAGTTCTTGTAAGCAAAATTAGCTCTTGATCCTTGAGTTGTCCCTGGACCGACTTGGCCCGGGCTCTCCTGCCCTCGTAGCACAGCGTCCTTGCTGCACGCCGGTGTGTGAATGCTGTGCAAGGCACTTTCCACCATAACACTAAATTTTGTGCTTTATGACAACACCTACT
The DNA here is from genome assembly GCA_003993805.1 of Himantopus leucocephalus. Classification (NCBI taxonomy): domain Eukaryota; kingdom Metazoa; phylum Chordata; class Aves; order Charadriiformes; family Recurvirostridae; genus Himantopus; species Himantopus leucocephalus. The sequence continues at coordinate 55,835,262 of RSEF01000002.1, forward strand.
AAGCTCAGACAGGCACCAACTTGTGCTTGGAAGCGCAAGTGGCTAATTTCTTGGCCTCCACAGTGAGCCAAAGCCAATCAGTGCCTTGGATCAGCCATCCCTGGACCAGCAAGACCAGTGCTTGTGACTGCTCTGCCTGGATGCTGATGACAGGCGCCTGTCACTCACAGGGCAGATAACGTGGCAGGGATGACAGTTCTCTGTCCCCCCTTCGAGCCAGCTGTGCCCTGGGGGCTGGGCGTGTGGTGTCTCTTGCTCATGTCTCCTCTGGCACGGCTGGCTGTGTGGGGAGGCTGCCAAGCCTGACTGTGGAATTGCATGTCTGGGGCATTTCCAGGCAAAGGGAAAAAACACTGCTGGCTTGTTTGGGTAGTCCCACTCAGACCCAAACTGTTGCTTCTCCTGGCAGCATCCCTCAAGTGACCTGGCTATCTTAATACTGTCCTTATTAGTTGGACAATGCATTGTGCTTGCCTACGGACCTAAGTTAGTCCCTGTTTTGGTCAGCTGGAATACAGGTCTTGATCCAGTCCTGAACGGTAAAAGGAGTATTGATGTTTTCAGGCTAAGACCTTGAGATAGCAGAGATTGTTAGTACCAGTGTGACACAGGCTGTCCTGACTGCACTTTCCCTCTTCAAAAAATCCCAAACTCTTTAATTTTCTCTGCTTTGTTCTATTTAACAAAATATCTGAATGCTTCCTCACGCTTTCAGCTGTAATCTTAAAGATGCTAATACAGTAGTTATTCAAAGAATTTCACTGGTTCATTTGCTAGACTTCAAGATTTTTGCTGGAGAACAGAAAAGCCAAGATTTTTATCTTGAACGCTGTACATAGGTGACTCAAAATGTGTCGGCTAATGTTTTGTTATGCTATATTACACCTTTGAGACCTCATTAGATGGCCTTGGATTGGAGAATATGGTAAAAGGACCGTGCATGGAGTCAAGACCCTTCTTTTTGCAGCATCATGTCAAGGTGTCTTTGCACCACCACAGGTAATGCATTTAATGCCCAGTGTCAATCTTCACAACTGCTCTTCAGAGCAAAATTCCTGCAATTTAAATAATCTAAAATAATTCCAAATGCACACTGATGCGAAGACAAATGACCCTTGAAATCACTGGGTGTGAGATAAATATCACAGCATGAGATATAGTCAAGCACTGGAGAAAACTCAACAGCCACCATGTGCTTAAATAACTTGGAGGATGATACGCAAATTCAAGCTAAACAAGTGACGACATGGAAAGATACGTTGTCACTATGAGAATGGTAGCTTGGAAACTTGTAGGAAAGTGCAGGGTTGCACCTGCTCACGCTTTTATTGCACGTTTCTGATGGAAAGATGTAGGAATGTTCTTTTGGCTAAGAAGCAATGAATTCAAACATAAAATTAAAATCTGACAACTTGTAGAAAAATTCACCCTGTGCATCCCATGTTTTCTTGCCTTTCCTGAAGGTTAGACAAACTCCACTAGCAGATGCTAGCAAATCAGGAGAAATCCCAGTGCCAGTCAATCCAAACTACAGGAAATGGTGGTTGTAAGCACTCTGATGATGCAAATATGCAGGTCAATGCACATCTGAGAAACGCATTTACCAGCACTGTTACAAAGACAGGAATTAAGCTGTAACAGTGGTGAAGACATTGGAGGGGTTGTACCTTCCTGAAATCCTGTGCTCTCAAGGTGATGGTGCTGCTGTGCTGGGTTGGAGGTGTAAAGAAAACCCAACCTTCCTGGTGGGGTTTGGATATGAGTTGCTGAGTCGAAGGCCCAGAGAGTGTAGGAGCACCTGGGATCTAGCTCTTTGCTTTCCAGCTTGGCTGTAAGAGACAAAAAAACACAGTTTTGAAGGTGGGTGCAAGGGTAACAGTTCAGGACCTGCTGCTTCTCATGGTGGAGTCAGTTACTGTGCTTTGGGTGATGGGATATAGTTTCCTCACTCAGTAAATAAAGTTCAGGCTGCTATAGCAACACAGGTAGTAGTCAGTTCCAGTTACTGCACGTGTAACTAGCTGAGGTCTGCAGCTTTCCAGCCCCAAAACACATAGCTCCTTACATCGCTTGGCGCATTACAATCCTTCTGACCTTACCAGCCCCTGCAGTCCCTTTGGTGAGTACGACTGTGTTTTTCATCCCTTTTCTTCCAGCTAAAAACAACTTGAAAATATTTTGGCACTTCTTCCTCCGCAGTGAGAATTTGGCCAGGGTCTCTCTGGGAATAACTATCAGCCACTTGCAAAAGAGCCCAACCTCTCTGAGCCTGCCTGCGAGCCAAAGCTTTTATCGGGGAAAGTTTAATTCTCTGTAGCTCTGCTGTGACTCCTTTTCCCTCTTGTTGCCTGTTCCGGGCTAGATGGTGTGATTTAGGACTGACGCCTGGGAAGTTCGGGGTGAAGGCATCTTCCCTGAGGGAGGTGGGCAGGGGACAGCCTGGGTATGTTTTCTATTTACACGCTGAAATGATGTGCTGAAGAAATACAGCCAGCAGCTTGGAAAAGGAGGGGGTACCTTCACCTCTGCAGTTCCAGCTACGGAGGAGGACGACTGCCGCCCTGCCGGGGCTGCACAGATTGCCTGCCCTTTCTTCCCCAGACTTTGGCCCCCCCCTGCCCAAAACTCATCTTCAAAGTCCTTTGTCCAGTTGCGCAGAGAAAGCCGTAAATCTGTACCCTTGTTTAGTGTGGCATGTACTCTGCCTCTAATCCAATTTCCCTTCTGTTTGTTCTCTGTACAGCCTCATTCGGCCTGACAGCTATTTAATAAACCTATTTGCTTTTCTTTGACATGAGGCAGAAGTGGTGGGTGTTGAAGAGCCATAAGGCCCTAGTGGACAATGAAACCCTTTCCCACTCAACACTCTTCCAGCTCAGCACAGATAAATTGTGTAGAACTGGGAAATTAACCCATCCTATCTTAAAAAAAAAAAAAAAAAAAAAAGGAGAANTGGTCCTCAATTGATTCAACTTGGTTGCTTCCTCCTCCTAAATGAGAAATCCTCTCTCTGTCTGTTGGTGCAGATCAACAAGGTTGTAAGATGATTGAAGATCCAGACGATTCTATGATTCGAAGATGATCGTTTATGTACCTTTTTGCTCTGTCACCTACAAGAAAGACAGACATTCAGGAACATTTGCATTTTAAAAAACATCCCACCTAAGGTATGAAGGAACAAAATTACTCTGAGAAATTTAGAGAAACTAACCTGTTAATTTACCCACTAGGAAGATATATTGCAAAATGTCCAGCTTAGGAACCTTTCCATTTGGTTTTCATGTATCATTTGTGTGGTCACCTTTCTCTGCACGCTTCTCCCACACAGTCCACACAGTAATGTTAGCGTGTGGAGCACTGCAGCAGATCTTTGGATCTGTCATGCAGGCTCAACTTGCATGCACTTCCTCCCTTAGGGAAGCAAGGATAAAAGGTATTTGGATCTTTCACGGCCCAGCTGGAAAACACACAGATTCTGCAGTGGTGAAGATGATAAAAGATTAACGTTTATCTATATAGCTACATTTAGGAGTGAGAAAGATTTTTCTTTTGATGAACTTCAAAAAAAAAAAAAAACCCAAACTAAACATAGCGAAAGTTTTAGCTTAGTATCACTCTGCATATTAACTAGGGCTTTCTTGGTCTTTATCTCTTTTAATGATCTGACAGATATATATATATGTATGAAGTTCAAATGCTAACCACCTAGATTCCAGGGTAATGGAAAAAAACAAATGTGGATTTTGAGGCTGCTTTTCTCTTGGGTCTTGAATATTATGTAGACTTAGTGATGACCAAATGACACATTAAGCTAGTAGAATATTCCACGCCAATTATTCCAGCTGTTTAAAACCAGCTAGCTTTTCTTAAGTGGGATTCTTTATTGTTGCCTGTAGACTTTCATTTTGGAGCAGGGCCTTGCTGAATTAGATGCCATATAGAGACACAGTAAAAGGAGGTCTTTCGCAAAGAAGCAATACAGATCATCCGCAAGGAGCCATTCATCTGACAACCCAGCCTGAAACAAATATATGTTGTAGTCACAAGGTTATTAGGAATCTGAGTGATGTATGGACTTAGTTACCATTGGTTTTTTATATAGTATATAATTTCTGATAGGCAATGAGCAAATTAAATATCCCTCCCTTCTCTTTAAAATAGCACAGCAGGTATTTTGATTCTTTTCACGTTTCCTTCAGAGCCACGTTTTCTAGGCTCTGCTTTCTACCTCTGTGCTTTCTTCTAGACTCCCCAATACACATCTCTTCTTGCAGCAGACCCCTAGCCCCCATATGGATTGCTGCTCGGGTAGCAGACAAACGTGGTAGTCCAGAAAGAGGTAGGTGCCCTAGGAAAAGTGGATGTGTGGAAGGGTCTAGAGGCAGAAGAGGGTTTTCAGAGAATGACTTTCAGCACAGCTTTCCCCATCCTTTGTCCCTTTTCTCCTTCCCTCAAGCTGTTTTGTAATGGTAAATGCATTTTGCCTGCACAGCTGAGAAATCTTTACTTTTGCCTGAAGTACTGCACCTGATACCTAATGCAGTATTCCAGTGGAGCATTATCAGGAGTACAGAGGGCACAGTGATGTGCCAGTCTACAGAGGCACGGTTGCTGCTTTCTGAGTAGTCATGGTCAGCTGTTAAGTCCCAGCTCCTTTCCCATCAGCAGGTGTTTCCCAACCTGCATTTGCAACTTCAGTTCTTCCTGAGTCCAGTGTAAATTGCCTCACTGAGATGTCATAACATCCCTATTGATTTCAAGAAAAATATTTTTTTAGAGTTAAAATGTTATAATCATACTTGGCAAATGATACCAATAGATGTGTTCAAAGCAGCACCAATACTCTTCAATGGCATCATCCCCAACACCTACTTTTTATAACAATTCTCAGTCCTAGAGAGGATTTGAAAAGACACCTGAGAAGTATTCACTCCCAGATCCACAACTGCAACTACTCCAGGACACCATTTTTTTTTTGAAGTTGCTGACTCACTTCATTTTTATTGTGAAGGAGGAAGGTCAGCACCAGCAGGAAGATGTAGCGCTGCTCCCTGATGTCATGCGGCAGCTATATCAGCTGTGGCAGCACCTATCCACAGAGAAAGGCCAAGTGGCAAGCTGAAATATGTTAGAGAAAAGACTTGCTGGCAGATTGATGGAGAACGCTGACATATTTCTGTAAACCACAATACAAAGGGAGTTAATCAAGATCAGGAGGAGTGTCCGTCTTCTTGAGAAGTCATTTCCCACCTCAATTAGCTGGTAGTTTAGGCAAACACACACAATGGTTAGCCCCTGTCAGTCTGAGTGATGCTTTCTTGAGCAACTCTTATGCTCCTGCCTTCTCTAACTCTCTCCATGATGGTGCTGCCAGCAACTGGTAGACTTCGTCAGCAAGCCAATAAGTCTTTATTGACAGGCTTAGCTTCATGTTTGGCTCAAATAACATCCGTTTTTAAGGCAGAGAGGAAGAGGAGGAAATATCCAGGCCCAGCACGCTCAATGTCTATCAGAGGGTTGGCAGGAATTTAATTTCTCTTTGTTATATTGACTGTCACATTTTACAAGGGAGCCTGTGCATGTCTCTGTTGCTGGATTGGTCTCATTTGGGATGTGCTTTTTTCTCCCCCCGTTTGTATACTCGTTTGACATTTTCTCTCCTGGAGTGACCAACTAATTCTGCACTGAAGTCTATGTGAGCTCTTTGAAGAAAAGCAACAACTTGTACAAAACAATGACACAAAAAATCCCCCAAATGAGTGATCAAGATGGAAAAATGAGCCTTCAGGCTTGTAAGCCTAAACAAAGGCAGGCAATAAACACGTGGTAAAAAGGATGATTTCTTTTAACCTTTTTACTGTAGTCTCTGATATTATCCAGTATAGGTTACAGCTCTTTTGTTTTTCACCCTCTGTATTTGGCAGACCTCTGCTCCCAGGCTGCAGTAATGTGTTTTTTCCACTGTCTGTTCTCCACTTTTTGGTGCCCCTCAGCATAATGAAACTGTGGATTTTCTTCCTACTTGACAAATACCGTTATTGTTTTGGACCGCACTGGAGGGTCTTTACAGTGAAAGCTCTCAGTAGTAGCATGCGATAAAAATTAAAGTAGCATGTCTCCAGGCATAGTTTCTTTACCTTGCAAAGAGTAAAATGAACGGTTTTTTTTCTTCCCTTGGATCACCCTTTGATGTTCCAGAAATTAAGCTCGAGCAAAATCATGTTTTTCCTTCCTTGTCCATCCATAATAAGAATTCCCCTAGCTGTGCTAGGTGAATACTCTGGGTGAATGTTGCAGTTAGGCATAAAGGCTGAACTGGGTGCCAGCAGCAGGCACCGAGACTGATCCACCCATGTAGGGGTGGTCTGAATTGCTTTTATCATCCTAAGTGAACTGAGATGCCTTAATAGTCCTAGGTCTAACTCAGGCAGCTATCACAAGCAGCCTCCCCCAATAACTTACACAACTACTTTTTTTAATTAATAGACAGCAAATTAGGTACTGTAGAAAGCAGTATGAATTCAGTCAAAAGCTTAGTCTTTCCTACACCCTATATTTTGAGCTATTTTGTTATCAGGTATAAGATAGGAATTAGTGAAATCTCCCTGGTGGAAAACTAGCTCGTAAGATAACATGTTTATGTCCTGGGGAAGGGGTTTGCAGGTCTGTTGTAGGAGAAGCTGGTGCCGATCTCTTATCCCTGTGCAACTGGGAAATGCTGCACAAGGACAACTTGCAAATTCCGATGTAGAAAAACACTGCTGTGGCTGTGATGGTACAACGTCTGTCCTTGTGACGTGGACGGCTCTACAAGAGATGTCCTTTGTTAGTGTGGCTCCATTGGGTATCTGGAGGAGCAAAGGGGCAAATCTCTCTGTCCTGTGTGTGGTGCCTCTTTTGGTTGCAGACCTTAAAACAGGAATATCATCTTCTGGTGTTGGGCCCTTCTGCATGATGGATTTATACCTCTGTGCTGAACGTTCTTGGTAGCACCGAGAACGTTTTGGCCAGGTCAGTGCTCCCTTTGCTGCTGACAGACATAGGGGTCATGGAGGTGGTCTTGCAGTGAGCAATTCAGCCGTAGCGGTGCCTCATTAATTGCCACTGCTAAATAGGATCGGGGGCCTGGGAGTCTGCAGGCTTGGCTCTTCCCTTCTTTGCACCACACGGGTCAGGAGCCACTTCACTGCAGTTACTGGTGACACCGACATAACAGCCGCCCTGAGGGAAAATCGGACCTCAAGTTTATTTTTTGTTAATGAATTCTTGATTGCTAGGTCAGGGAATATTTTCTGCCCCCAGTGCCAGGGTGGCGTGCGGCAGAGGGAACGTGCCCCTCTGTCTGCCCATCCACCCGAGGGAAGACACCAAAAACACCGAATTAATTCTGCCTGCCTAGAAGAGCAGCTCCCTGCCAATGAGATTAAAATATCACTGGCACTAGATGTTAGTCCCAAGCATATTTCTTTTCTGTCAGCAAAATATTCCCCTCTTGCCCTCTCTTATCTCCCAGCTTCTCCTCGTTCCAGCCCCAGCGCCTTGTTACCGCAAGGAGTGCGGCAGCCCCAGCCGAGCCACCTCCATGTCCCCCCATCCCGCCTCTGCCCCCCTTTTGGGAGGTCTCAGGGCTAATTAGAAGCGCTATCGCTTTGCGAAGGAGCGGCATGGGGCTGCAAAGCCTCTGGCACACCACAGGGCGAAGCTGCCAGGGCTGCGGTGGGTGCCAGCTGCGGAGGATGCTAGCAGCACCCCACCGTGCCTGCGCGGGTGGGAGAAATGGTCTGGGACTGCAAGGCCATGTGGAAACCATATGAAAATTGAAACAAGCTCCTTTTCCACTCCCTTTGCGGGCTAGAGGTGGGAGAGCTATTTTCTGGTACGCATCGAGGCCACCTTGTGCCTGGTGATGCACAAGCCCAACGCAAACACGTTTTGGGGACAACCTCCATGCATGAGCAGGACAGAATTGGCACAGGAGCTTGCAGGAAGAGGAGCTCGGCTGAGAGACGTTTGATTTGTGTTGGCAAGAAGTGGAAGGTATCAGGCTTTCGTAAAACAGAAGAGATGGGAGCACATGGGCAGCTTGAAAACTCAGACTCCAGAGATAGTTTGAACTGGTAATGAAACTTTTGAAATCCTTTTTTGCCCTTCAGCCATTTCCTTGTTAACACGTTGACCCCAAAATACTGGCAGCAGTCAAAAGGGTTGGCACAGCAGCGCTCAAACACAGGACTCTCTATTATTTCGGATTTATGCCTTAGAGCAGTAAAGATTCAGCTGAGCCTTTGAAGCATCACGTAGCCTTTTTCTCAAATCTCTTTCTTCTGTTGGGAGGCTCTTTGGTGGAAGGCAGTAATGAGGGTGGGTTGCTTAGATGTCGAGAGGGGCTGATGCAACGTTGCAGTTGGCAGAGTTTCTCTCTGCTGTAAAAGAAAACTGCCCACTCGATGCAATACCACCACAGTCCTACAGGACATTGGTTTTATAGTGATTGTGTATTGTTATGCACTAATAGCGTTATCCCAAGGGGAGCGTTAAGCAAAAATATATGCAAGTAACTTGAGAAGACTCTTGTCATCGTCAGAAGTTGAGGGTAAAACGTTTTAACCTGCAAGTGTAAGTTTGCAACCCTGGAAAGCAGTGACCAGGATAACGCTCTGGTACACTTCTAGCAATTGGAAGGGGGTCAAACATTCAGAGCAAGACTCAAAGATGAAGATACAACAACCTCAGACATCAGCTTAAGCCCCCCCATGGAGTTTCCTAATGTTATCTCCCCTGAATGCTAACCTCAGCCACCCCATATTTGCATTTCCCACGGTATCTAGAGAAGTGGCCTGGGGAGCGAGGGGTGCAGCTGCTCTACCCAGAGCTGGACATTGCATGCTGCTTCCCGGTGAAGCGGTGACGCCGTCCTGCTGTACGTCGCCCTTACCTCAGTGCCTGACCCAAAAAGAGTCGCTCGCGATTTGGCAAAAGGTAAACTTTGCAAGAACCCCTTTCCTCTGAGAGGGTTGAAAAAGTTCTGCAGCTCATTTTAGCTGAGGCTTTTGCTATCAACTGGCAGAACTTGCAGCCTTTTCCTGCCTGGCAGTTGCAGACAGGGAATTGCTGATAGCCAGTCTGAAATCTGTCTCTTGCTCTGAGTTGACTCCATAGCTACCTTGTCTGGCGCAGTTATAAGCTCTGTGAGATTTATATATTTAAAAAGTTGTGGGGTGGGGGGAAGTCTGGCCTAACCTCAGAGTCCTATGGGACTGTGAGAGGAAGCAAACTGGAACCCATTTTCCTATTTCTTTCTTGGCCTTATCCGAGAGCAGCCAGCCTATCTGTAAGTGGCAACTGTGGAAAATGTGCTCTGGCCACTTGGTGTGAAAGATAGGCAAGACTCCTAAAAAATCTTCTCCGCAGCTTATCACCTTTCTGCTGGCTCCACAGCAAACTAGTGCCCCAGTGCAGAAGGAAACTGGCTGTCTGTAAGGCTGGACAGGGCCTCATCAACAACTGATAAGCTCCTCTGTGAACATTCAGGCTCTTCAGGGTTTACTGTCCTTTCAAATACCACAGAAGCTCTAGCTGGGCAGATTCGTACACACGCGTATATACATCAGTGCAGTCGTTATTTAATGCCACGCATCTGATTCTCCTTCGCTCTTTCTGCTATTTCAGGGATGCTGCTCCTGTTCCGTGTGGATGGAAATGCAATAGGTCTGTGTAGCAAGTTTTATAAAGTTGGATAGAGGCATTTAAAGAGAATTCTCCTTCTAGTTGCCTGGCCCTAGTACAAAACTGCAAACATTCACCTTGCCACTAAAACAGTAGTAGGAATAGAGGAATTGGGGGAGTGCACGTTGTGGGAAGGAAAACAATACCTGTGACAAACTGGTGCCTGGAAGTTGTTCAAAAGGTCTAGCATATTTTAAACTGGGACAGAGAAAGTGTGCTAAGCCACTGCCCGAGTTTCTTTTTCTGCTATGATTTCTGTAAAAGCAGAAAAGTAGCACTACAAAGAGCCGCCTGCCTAGTTTGGGGGAAGCAGTTGTATGGCAAGTAGGCAAAAAGCAGATTAAAACATACTGTTATGTGAAAGGAGCAGAGGGGTGCAAGGTGATAGTAAATAAGCAACACACTCCCTGAAATTCTGATTTATATTTTGAAGAGTAATGCTATAAGAGAAGGCTTGAGCTGGTCATGCTGAAACTTTAAGTGAGGGCGAGGGGGGGAATAAAGCATCCCTGTTGCTTTGGCAACACTTTATGTGCCCAGTTTTTGGAGTGGCCACTTTCAAACCAAGGTTCTCGTCATGCACAAGGCTTACGCACGCGCACTTAGTGGGCAACTTTAAGCTGTCATGGATACATGCAACCACCACTCCCATAGAAAACTGCAGCAGACTGGAGCACGGTGAGCAACAGGGCTGGATGTCTTTGGAGGAGTCTGCTGAATGCACTTTGATCAAACACTTTAAAACATAGCTAATACACAACTGATTTAATCTCACCAAAGCCCAGAGCCTTAGGGTTTCTGTCTGCCTTTTGGCTAGGGCATTATTCAGATCAGTGCAACTTCTAAATCTGAATAGCTAACAATTAAACCAATTCTGTTCAATAAACAAGTAAACAAAGCCACAGTAAAAGACATAAGTTCCCCACAGGGCTTTAGATTGCCATTGCAAACACAAAGCATCAGACCTCAGAAGTTTTATGTGTTCAGATACAGAAAATGCTAGCTGGAATAACCAGGTACACAACTTTGTGCCAAAATATGAGTATTTCTGTGCTTGAGAGACTGCAGATACTGGGTGTGATTAGTTGTTAATGAAGAGAACAAAAAAATGGAAAAAGGGAAGAGAAGATCATTATGTGAGATGGAAACCCTATTGGGCAAAGTCTAGTCTCAAAGCCAACAGTCTTTGTGCACGAAGAATAACATTGTGAAGAAAAAGGACACAGAATTGCTGGTTATTGCTGGTATTGCAATGCCAGCAATTTTTGTATGGCTCAGGTAAGTAAAGTATGTGTTGATCCTTTTCAGGTTTGAGGTTTTTGTTTCAAAACCACCAGCAAGAGGGATTCGAATGTAAATGGCAATGTATTTATCCACCAGGTTGTGTAGTAAAGAAGCTGGAGGAAACAAAATGTAATCGCGGGATAAAATGGATCTGCAGTTATACCATCAGGGCACTTTAAGGTGGTTTTGCGAAACTGTTGTTACTGTCACCCAGAAACCCTTGCTGTTAGGAAGACGGTGAAATTTTAGTAAAAAGTGTCTTTGCTCCTACTGTAACAGAACCTAGCACAGGGGTGTGTATACATATATTTAGTTGTAATGCAATTATGAGAAATAAGGAGATGGAAGAAGGAACTGGAAGGTTAAGCTGAAGTGAATGGATGTGTACTTCTGTATTATGCACAACAGGGATATAATGTGTTTATATTACAAATTAGGGTGGTCAGCTTTAACAGGTGACCTTTTTGTTGGCATGTTGGGTTTTTTAGATGTGATTTTTTTTTTTAAAATAGCTCAATAGCTCTCTAACTCTCAGGGTGTACAGCTGCTCCTGTGTTGCATTAATGTAAAATAATGTTACACTGAATATCTTTATTCTATATGGGGTTTTGTAGATTTAATTCAGAATAAGGCTTGGCATCCTGGCATGCATTTGTTCCTTCAGATGACAGACTTGGTCATACAATGATATCTCAGTGATGGGCAAAACAAGGAGAATGAGGGTAAAGCAAGGAATCCCTTTTAATCCCATGTTAAATAATCACCATACATAAATTTTCTAGCTGCCAAAGGATCAAAAGTTGGTCCTTGTCTCCACCATTTCAACGGTGCATTCGTTTTCCTTGGTCACCACAAAAACTACCCGAGAGCATCTGTTACCCACTGGAATTACATGGTGATGGCAGTTTGGGTTCAGCCCCTTCATCATTGTGTAGATTAGGTTGGAGTCTCACCAGAAACCTCTGGGCAAACACTGGGAGAAAGACCCAGTCTGTGCTTGAGGGTTGTAAAGCTGGCTTGCTGCCGGAGTGCTCAGTAACCCAAAACGTCTTGGTGGATGCCCACTGGCAGGTACCATTTCCTAAAAATGTGTGGTCCCTCCATCCTCTTGGGACTAGGGAAACTCTCTCTTGATGAACCTCACACGCTCTTGGCCCCCCCTGAGCGAGGGAGCTACTCGCCCCACAATGCACGCCATACATACCACATGGGCATGTGGTCATGCTGCGGTGCAATGCAGGCAGGCAAAGTGGTTTGGATCCTGGCTGCCATATAGATGTATGTCTCCCTCCCTACAGGACTTGCTGTGCTAATTAGGGTCATGTGCAATTCTCCAGCAAACCTTTTGCTGGCTTTAATGCTAGAGGAAGTGTCTGGTGGTGTTTTCAGGTCGTCTTTCCCTGGTTTTCCTGGTCTTGAAAAGCTCTGGCTTTGCATCTCTGCTCATTTTCCTCCTATGCATCCCCTACCTGGCCCCAACTGGCATCTCTGTGGCCTGCTTTATGCATGTAAAACAACAAAGTAGGGAAAGCTATTTGGGCTGCCAGGCGGCTTTGAGGTTACTTGTTAATGCTTCTATTTAGCGCTGTACTTCTCGCAGACGTAGGGAAGCCTATTACCATTCAATATAAACAAACGTATCCGACTCACTCTCAGAGACAGCCACATCGAATCAATTCCTGTTAAGCACTTGCCTGACCTTGTGGCAACAAAATAAAAATAAAACATAATTAAAAAGCAGATTAAGCCAAAAAGCTTTATAATACAGGTTGCAGCTTGTCAAGCAGGGGTCCTGGCAGATTTTGAGGGGCAGTGAATCTTAAAGGCCAAGCGCCTTGGCTGAAGATGTTTTGGCGTGAGCCTGGAAAGCAAGCTGAACTGATGCATTTGGTCGGGCTGATGGGAGGAAAATCATCCCTCTAGTGATCCAATGCCCTATGGTGACAGCAGTGCTCTCAAAAGGAAAACAAGAAAAAGAGAAGAAAAAGAGAAGTTCAACACTGCAGATTTCCCTCTCCCCTTTCATTTTTCCCCCAGCTGGGCAACAGCATATGGGGAAGCTGTGAATTTGTCCTCTGGCTACTAAACTACTCCACTTCTCCCTTTGGACCAGTTACAGCATTTATGAAGGCTGAAGTTTTATAGAAGAAAATTGTCCTGTTTCCTTAATGAGGGTGATCAGTGTGTCTGCTGCTTTTTAAGAAGACAATAACTTATTATGTTAAGTCTGTGGGATGGGTTTTTGGCTAGAAAGAGATGTTCACTGCAGACATCTGATTGTTTGCTATGGTGTCCTGCCTGGTGTCAGGAATGATGGGGATCTGCTGTTTCGGGGAGAAAAGCACTGCTGAAGCTGCACTGGTCTGTCAACATAGAAACCCTGTAAAGCGGGGCTTTATCCAGAGTCCACTGAATAGTCCCATGGGTTTTAATCATACTCAAAGGACTGTATTTAACGTCCTTTGAAGCAGATGACTCTTCCTACTTAAATTAATGTATGCATTGTTGTATTTGTGTGAGGCTAACATATGCCTACATGATATAAGGTGAAGCAAAAGGGCCTATGCATCTCCATTACCTCTCAAAAGCAGGTCTAGTAATAGGAATAAGTAACTTTACTGTCTAAACTGTACTTAGTTCATAAAATGGCCGGAGCAGGGACTAGTCGTTTCCTCTGTGTCTGCACAGCCCCTTGCATGATGGGTGCCAGCCCCAACAGGCAGGCATACGTGATACTGCTCTGTCACGGGTGGAAGGGATGTGCTGGTCGGGGCTGTAGGAAACAAGAAACCAAGGGTCTGTGTTCTACTCTTCTTTCAACGCCTGTCTGTTTTCCCACCAGCCAAGTGAGGAGAAAGTCAAGGGCTTTGATTGCTGGGTATATTCCATTTTCATTGTTACGGGAGTGTGTTTACATGTGGGAGTGTTTAAGGTTGTTTGTTCTCTCTGGTTTGTTTCTCCAGACGACATATGGAGTCTTTGAAAGAACAGGACAAGGTTTTGGGGGATTCAGGGAAGTCAGGTGAGGCTCAGCTTGCTGCCTCTTAGTAGACCCTTTCCATTGGGCATAACAGGGTGATGTTCTACTGCTGCTTGTCTCTGCCTTGGCATACTGCTACCTCTGTATGTTTTTCTTTTGTAGAGTCATGCCAGTGAAAGACAATGGTCCCATTTTTTAGTGTGTTACAATAAACAGAGAGCAGCTAAAAAGTGTCTGGTAACAGACAGAGTTAAAGTAGTTGGTCAGGGTGAGCGGTGAACCCAATTTTTCAGCATCATTGCTTTCAAGGAGAACACAGGGCTGGAGGCACGATCTTAGGAGTAGTGCATCCTAGTCCTAGCTGAGCATGGGCAGGTGACTTCCTCTGCTTGCCCCTGGCCCACCAAGGCGAAGGTATCTATTCATCAAAGACACATTTGGCTAACAGTAGCCTAGTTGCTTGCACCTTGCTTAAGTGGCTCCTGGAAAGTAGATGCAGAGTAGGAGCAGGACATTGGTGGAGATGCAGAATGAGTCAGTGACCAGAGTAATTGACCGAATTCACAGGGTGCTGGGCAGAGATTTAGGGAAGTTCAACATTTTACTCCAGCTGCTGCCATTCTCCTGCCATGGCCTTGTGAGAAGCTCAGCTGTTTCCTCCCTCCTCTCACCCTTCCTCTCTTTTTTGCCCATTCAGAGCGAGAGGCAGGGACCAGAATAAGCAAGTCTTGACCCTGCCAGTGCTAATAATAATAGCAGCGATGATAGTTCAGCCCAGCTGACACCCTGTGTGATTTAAGGTAAGTGTGAAACCTTTGTACGTAGGAGTTGGACTGGGAGAGGCATCCTCCCCAAAGATACATCTTTTTAAAATACCTGGTACTGGAAGGAATCTGGTGTGCTCTGAAGGCAACATGCTTTGGCTGCTCTGAAGCATTTTTACGAGGCCTGGGATAAATCAGCTCTGGAAAGTATGAGTTAGCAGTAATCAGAGGAGGGAGAGAGTTTTATCCAGGATGTGGGAACCACTGCAGACTGCAGCTTGCTAGTGCGGTAATCATGCGCCAAAAGAGATTTCTGTGGATCCTACAGCAGTGGTCCTTCACCCCCTCTGCAAAGAAAAGGCAGCGCGTGGCCCTGGGGGGGTCCCCAGGACAGAGGACAGAGGGTCTGGACAGAGGGTCCAGATCTGCCCGTGCTCAGCAGCTGACCCACCAAGGAGCGGGGCTCCTCTGGCTTTGGTTGGAGTCTGTGGGGCTGATGCACTGGGTGCACAGGGCTCATCACTGAAAGGGCCAATGGGGGCACTAGCAAAGCTCGAACAGGAGTGAGGGGAAGGAGAAACAGCAGAAGGAAAGGAGTGGTGGCAAGGGTCCAAATTCCAACTATAAAATCAGCTGCATTCACACAAAATCCCCAAGCAGATATGTTCCTAATATTTTGGGAAAATATTCAAAATATAATGGTGCTCTCTAGGCTCTGCTGGGCTATTGACTGTCAGCAATGAAAAGTTTTGGATCTACAAGGTACCTTGACTTATATTTTTAAAGGTGTGCGGATGCTGCCCAGCTAAGCAAAACCCATGCCCTATTTTGGGCATCTAGTCTCTCTTGTGTCATGAAATACACAGTGATTGTGCTGTAAGGAGAGCACGGCTGATGATGAGGATGCTCACTGCAGAGGGGAGATACCTGTCTGGTGGTGTCCACCCTAGCGTCTCTAATACCCAATATGCCAGGTGGTATGGAGGGAGCAAAAGCTCCCTTTCTAGAGTTGTCCAGGGCTTGATGCCAGGGATTGCAGTCTAGCTCACCCATCGCCACTGCCCGTGGAAGGGTTCAGCAGGGACTGCTGGTCCTCAGGCTTCCACTTCCTTGGGCTTCCTTCTCCTCCAAGCTTCTCACAGACGGGGAAAGTGCCAGTTCCTGGGGCTTGAAGTCTGAGTGCTCCAGGTCATCCTGTCCTACAAAGCCCCAAAAGTTTGTGAATCCAGAAAAGTATGCACCTAGGAAATGTAAAAGAGCTCCAACTGTAGCCCTGATGCCGAAGTGATGGCCCCAGTGTGCATTTGTAACCCACCATGCTGAACTGTAGCCCAGGCCTCTGGGAAACAGGGTGATCATGTAACAGGGGAACTATCAGGGAAAGCAAGCTGTGACAATAATGTTTGGAAACCACTCCGGGATGAAAGGCATGCTGCAGATTAGCTATCTAATCAATCTACGTTTCCACACTGAGGCCATCATCTCAGGCCCCAGCTTCTGCACAAGTTAAAAGATCAACACGTGCTTCAGGTAAATCCCCAGATGCTTTGCTATAGCCCTGCAGACTTTATTTTTATTTTGTTACTTGTTAGTGGCAAGCAAAGCCACGTTAATTCTATGTACATGATGCTGAAACAGATTCTTGGTGAGACAAACTCCCATGGCTTCACTGAGGCAGGCCAGCTGAGGATTTGGTCTGCTGTTTAGCAAGGTTTTATGTGAAAATATCATTTGGGAGCACCCTTTGATATTTCCCCTGGTACTGAGCATATTATTACATAGCAGGGATTATCTGAAGATTAGAGTTGAAGTCAGGATTTTTGTGCAACTCTTACAGCTGTGTTCTCTCTTGCACAGTATAAAAACGCATCTGCATCATTTTAGTTTTGGAGCAAATGTAGGATTTATCGGACAACGTTGTCCATGCTGGAGGGGAAGCCACCAGGGACAAGGAGATTTCTGCTTGTGTAATGATTTTTACATGTCAAAATTGCAACTATATCAGTTTTGGCGAGCGTGCCTTAGACCTGTGGTGACTGGAAGTGGAACGTGATAATTTTAAGGAAAAGGCCTGGAACCCAACAAGATACTGCGGGGCGACAGGCAGCCGTACGGGATGGGGACATGGACACATTCCCTGCTGGCATGTGGGATTCAAGTGGGAGAAGAGCTGATAAGTCCACTGCGGCTCCGCCACTCGAGGCTGCCAGCATCAGAACGAATGGCAAAATAAACATTTCAGCACGTGCATGTGTCTTCCTGGCCTGGAGATACCCCGCGGTTGATTTAATTCATTTGGGGTAAAGTTATTAGGGTTTCTCTAGACCTACAGACTCCTGTGCACAGATAGCATCTTCAGGCAGCCGCCTTTACTCAGTAGCTGTTTCTCGTGTAAAATGACTGAAGGATGTAAGTGTTCTCAAGTGAGGATAATCTACACTTGTACTAATCATGCAGCATCACCTTACTCCTTTCAGGGTCTTCTGGTTTTGGTTCCTGTGGCTTTAAAAGAGTGTGTTTCAAGACCTTTCTTGCTAAAAACCCATAAATTACTTAAACAGGGCCACGTGAATGTGGTTCTTTGCATGCTGAAGTGGTTGCAAAATAGGCATCTTCAGACCATAAATATGTGTGCTTAGGCTCATCTTGTCTGAATTTTGGACCACAGAAGACCTGGGACACTCTGTAAAACTACCAATATTTACGTATTAAATAGACAGTCAGTAGCCACAAAGAGTAAGCAGGATAACTTAAACCAGTTAACCAAACATCAGGCTCAGTCAAAATAACAAATTAATTTCTACAAGGCTCTGTTAATGAAGTATTCAAGGACAGGAACAGAATTAATATCAGTTCTTAGATCAAAGCTGATGTTCTCGTCTGCTGTTAGAAGAAGTAATACTATTTTGTAACATATCTATCACACTAACTTCATGCCATTTATCAAACATAAATTAGCATTACACATTGTTAATAAGGTATATATTAGATGGACTAAACCTTGAAGGAATTGTAAGTAAATGAGGAATTTTAATTGAACGTGGATTTTTCTGGTTTGGTTCAGTGGCAATTCGTGTTTGACCTGGCAGTTCAACATCTTTATCTGTGAGTTGAAGTAAAATCATAATCTGGAGATAAGGCAAAGACTGTCTGAATGGTAAAAGTCAGCAAGACTAAGCAGTGATATAAACTGGTCTGAAAGACTTGGTAAGCATAGCCCAGTGAAATGAAGCGGTACAATTAAAATACCAGTTTTTGTATCTTAGAATAAAAAATACAGACCTCATCTACAAGAGACGGGGCTGTACCCTTGAAAACAAAAGGCTCTACTGCTTATATTGGACCAGAAGGAAAGCAGGGGATTGCAGCATAGTACTCCAGTAACGTTTGCATGAATAAAGACTTTACTGAGCTCTGAGTTCATCTGTGGTTGGGACTGGTGAGAGCGATACTGAAATACTGCAGGTTAAGCAAGTTCTGCTTGTAAGGTGTATACCTAGACAGCACAGAAACAGCTGTAAAACAATATCAAGGGTTGGAGACAAATTACTTAGATGGACGTTCTTATGTGTGTTTATCCTCCATAAAGGTCCTCCAGAGAGGCGTCTTCACGGGAGGAAAAGGCTGAACACCAAAGGGCTTTACAGTCCAGTGAAGCGAAGCATAACCTGAATCTGTGGCTGGAAGCTGAAGCTGGACAAATTAAGCTGAAAATAACACGTGTTTTTATTAGAGTGAGCCTAATCACTGGAACACACTAGGGACAGGGTGGATGAGGGGGGTGGGTTGATTCTCTGGCTCCTAAAGTCTTTACATCCAGACAGATGTCTTTCTAGAGATAGTCTTTAGCAAAACACGATTTATTGGATTCGATGCAAAGGTAACTTGGTGAAATGTAATGACCTGTGATATATAACAGGTCAGACTGGATGACGGAGTGGCCCCTCCTAGCTTGGAACATTACAAATCTATAAACACTTAAACTTTAGGAAACTATGACAGCAAGCTATAATACTTTTCTCTGCTGAGATTTCTCCAAAGCTCCTAAATAAATCAACTTATACTTAGCTTGCTAACCAGCATGGTACAGGAACAGTTTTTGGTGGTTTTTTTTTTAAGATATGTTGGGATTTTTTGATCTTCTTTTTTGAGAGAATGGTTTATAAGATTTGGGGTTTTTTTCTTTTTAAGCACAGTTAGGAGGCTCTAATGCTAAAGCTTTCCAAGAGCAGGGAGAATCCGTATGTTGCACCAGGCCTCACCAGGCTATGTTACTTCAGTGTTTTTGGCTTTTCAGAACACTTCCCGTAGCAGTTTGCACTCTCCTCGTGCCCTTATATTTGCTCTAACTTCAACTGTACCATGCTGTAGGCTGCCTGCGTTCTATCACAAATTTTATATAAAATATAAGATTTTGACAAAGCAGGCTGATACAAGAACTATATTCTGATAAGAGGGAGTTGTTAATCTACACACTTCTCACAACAGAGGCTGGCGTCAGGAATCATCTATCGCTTGCTTTCCCTCCTAGTTTGAAATGATTGATTTTCCATTATCAGTAGAGCTGCACTTCTGGGACTTCATGGCAGCCTCTCCTTGGAATATTATGTGGGGAAGGAAGGTCACTACATATAACTAGAAAAGAAGGTATCTGAGTCCCTCATTGAGGAAGTGAGTTCTTAACTTTAAACAGGTGTTGAAGTCCATCAATGCAACATAAATAAATAATCTGCAGGAACATTTGCAGCATGTACTTAAACATACCCCTGCGCTGCCAGTCCTAATGAGTTACAGCTTCGGTCTACTGAAGCACTTAAGGAGCTGTGTAATTCCAAGTGCGGGAGAAGTCCCTTGACTTTAATGCAGTTGTTTGTGTGCTCACAAACATCCACCTGCCTAAGTGCAGAACTAGAATAAAGTGCTCTGAAAAGCAGAAGGAAGCAAACTGGCAGAGCACAGTGAGAACATCCCACTTATTTTGCTGTCCTGTATTTGTTAGTGACAGCAAACAAATCCGCAGGTCTTGGGGCCGATGGAGGAGTGCAAGGCCTTGAGACGCGCTTTTCTTTTGGGAAGGGAGGGGGGAGGGCTGTTGTAGGAGGGAAAAACTCTCAAATTTAAATGCTTTACGGCAATTTCAGGAGTAAAGAAAAACCTAAATCTTAGCCTGTGGTGGAAACAAGCGGGAGTTTGCCTGAGATACTCAATGATTTAGCTGTAAACAGGGGATGAACTGTTTCCTAAATCCTTAGGCAATGGGTTGATGGTTGTTTGCTAAAGAGGCAACAGTTGTTGATTCACTTCTTGTAATTCTTCCCTTGTTTCTCACCTCTCCACCCTATAGTTAATGTAATTATTTATTTAAAAAAAAAGCAAAAAAGGAAAAGAAAGTTTAGCACACACCCCCACCCCCTGAGATTATTACTCCTAACACTGCGTTAACATAATCTCACAGCTGACTGAACACTACCCTCTGACCTTTCTTTCCTTGGGGACAAACTCAGGTTTAATTGACGTTTGTGTCTGTGAGCTCTGCTGAGGAGAGATTAGCAGTGGCTTAGCTAATTAGTATTTAAATGCTCACTAATGTTCCAATGGATTTGTCAATTACAATCTTATTAAAAATTGATTCAAAGATTTCACTTTTTGGAAAAAAAGTAGAGATGTCAGAGCTGATTCAATTTCTTGAAAGGATTAAAGAAAAAATCAAATCTGCTATTATGATCTTTCAGTCATAGTAGAAGGCAAGGAAAATATTTTGAATTGTAAATGGCCCATATGTTTCTCAAAGTGCAAATATGTTTACTTCTCGCTGCTGGGTTGAAAAATTGGGGGACACAGAAGATCTTATTAGGACTATTTGAAAATATTCACGCTGTAATTAGTTGTATTGATGGTCTACTCTTCCAATGAAACCTTTATGGTTTGAAATACTAGAAGAATCTTCCTGATAAATTTAACATGTGACATTAAAATAATTCTATTTGTAATACAGGATATTAATCTCTTTGGTGTTGCTCACGTTGTATGTGGTAACACCTTCCACCCAGTTCACTGAGTGCTATCTGTAACAGTTTTTAGCCAAGGAGTTTCAATTTCAAACTCAATCCAGAGTTTATACAGTAAATGACGAATGCAGCTTCTGGCTGTGGAAAATCTTTGGCTGATCAAAACAGCTGCAGCTTGTTATAAGCTGAAGCCCTCGTTCTGACTTGGTGGATGAGGGGAGGTAACATACTAAGACAAGTTGCTTTGAACCAGCCTTCTTTCAACCCCTTTCTACTAATGTATTTAAGCGCACAGAGCAAGTAAGCAAATATACTGAAGTTAAGTGAAAATTTGAAATTTGGTGCCCTAAATGCAGTCTTTAAAGACATCTTGGAAGCCGTCCATACACCCTAAACACACTTAATTTGACTTTTTTTTGATGATGCCAAGAGAGTACAACAACCCAGCAGGTTCAGTGGGAGTTTCAGCCACTTAGGGGATACACACACCCTCTGCATGTGAAGCTAGTTTATTTGAAAATATAACTGTGAATTTGGGAAGTCAGGAAGGGCAAAGAAATATTGTCATGTGCATTAAATGTTCAAGAATACTGGCATGATGGGGAAGCCCAAGTTCATCAACCTTCCATGACAACTCTAAGTTGAGAGTCCAAGTTGAGCAGCAAGAACGTATGATTATTTTGGGTGGTTTTTTGGCTCATGATTTAAAAAGGAGTTAATCTGTATCAGCACAAAATTACTTTGTTTACTGCCTAATGAATAACTAAGAAAAGATGCATTGGGTTGAAGTAGCGAAGAGAATGTTTTTAGGTTAACCTGAAACAAACTGACATTTCATTTTCAGATGTTTTGTTTAAACTTAACCAAAGAAAAGGTAGCCCAAAGTGTCAGAACAAAACACATACTTCAAGTTTTCTTTTTTTCTAAAGCACTTGGAAACTAATACCAATTTCAGAATTGTTGTAATTTACCCAGGTAATTTTCTTCCTGTACTTTTTTTCTTGCGGAGCAATGTTTCCAAGAACCTGTGTCACTTTTGGAAAGGGGCTGTAAATTCAAGTGCCTATGTGGTTTCCAGTCATCCCTGCCATCCCCCAAACCTGATGCAACGGCACAGACACACTGACTCATTTGGGTCCTAAGGATGTTAAGGAACAAGAGGTTTTCCAACAAGCCTCTTGGGACCTTTCATTAGAGTAGAGTGGTTTTCACTGAATTTATTAGAAGAAATTCTTGGACTACAGAAGAAGAAGAAATCACAAGAGCTCCTCTTCTCACACCTGAGCAATGGTGCTATCTCCCTCCGTCTCTTCCCCCACCCACCACCTTTTGGGTGTCCTCTTTGCCTACTCCTCTTCACCCCTATCTCATGGTCTCCTTCAGAAAGGGCAGTATGCTCAGGCCCAGGGGATGTATCAGCACAGGTGTGAGCAGCACTTGGGGGCCACAGACATCGGGGGACCCAACCCCAGATCTCTAAAACTCTCTACAGTCTCTGACCTGGTGAGATACTACGCTCTGTCCTTTCCAAAATATCCCCCTGGATCCCAAAAGCCATTAGTTACAGTTATCAGAGAAAGAGTTTGGTGTTGAGTTTGAGATATCAAACCGGAGACGTGGGGAGAGCAAATTCAGAGAGAAAATCACCTCTGCATCCTACGGGGCTGTCTGGCATCGAAAGGCCCCAGCCCTTGTGCTGGAAAATGGATGTCTGAGGTAGCCCCAGGACATTGCCCTGCCTCCCCCAAACCCTGATACTGCAGGTGTTAGAAAAAAGCCTTGATAGGGGGAAATGTAAACAGAGAAAGACATCTGGGGAGTGTAGCCAACAACTGTGTTTTGGCACTGCGAGCCAAACCACAGCCTTGGTGCTGCAAGGAAGATACTTGCTGGAGTCACTGCTCGCTGGGGGGAACCAAATCGTGGCAAGTATCTCCCATCTCCACTGGCTGCTAGGGGAGGGGAGCGGGGCGAGGGGCAGTGGCATCGCTCAGCAGCCCAACCAGGTTTTGAGGAGGGAGAGGACACCAACACCAGGTTGTGGCTCTGGTCGGAGTCATTAAAGGGACACGAGCCATCCCCAAATTCACGCACCACCTCCTGATGTTGTGAGTGCCTGGGCAGAGAGCCCAAACAGCTGCTACCATATCCCTGCAGGAGACGTGGGGCTGGCAGGATGTCACATCACACCCACGTGTCTTACCCAGAGCCTGCTGCCAGCAGAGGAGGGATGGAAGGATAGAGGAGGGCATCCTGACCCCCTGCCCATCTCCAGCTCAGCTTATCAATGCACCATTATGGTGTGGGCAAATGTGGTGTCAGCGGATGGGGAGCAACTGTGTGTGGCCAAAATGGAAATAAATGGAAATGGAGCAACTTTCTGTAGCAAATTGACATGTCTTGAGAACAGGTAGGAGAGAAGGAACTAGTGATTTTGGTTTGTTATTGCTTTTATAAAAAGCGTTTGCTGACAGTAGCAGGGCATGCAATGTCTGTCTCTACTGGATTCTCATATCTGTTCTGCTCATTGCCTTGCAAAACACCACATACTTGTGATAATTCCTTTTACCTTGACTTTTTTTTTTTTTTAATTGAGAGGCCAATGTGGCCTTGCTGAAAAGACAGGAGATGGCCGTTTCTGTTAAAAATGTATGTTGAGGGAAACGAATAACTAAAGTAGCGTCTCAGTTGTTAAAAGCTAGAAAGTTTTTATACTGTTTTGTCATCTTTGTTCCCAAAAATAATTGTAGTATAGGAGGAGGCAGCCCACTTTCTGGCTTCTTGCATAATGTAATGTATTACCCTTAATGCTCTGTCGATAAGAGACGATTGGCCAGAGTTCACAACAGTCCTGCAAGAAGTGGGTCACACTGTCCTGAGACTGGGCAGGAGCGGGATGACAGCTGCGTGAGGCAGCTCATCTGCACCACCAGAGGAAATTTATAAGGTTGTATAGCCAAATTGATCCCTAAGGAATAAAAATAGTAGGCATCCATGTAGTCGAAATCGGAGCTAGTAAAACACCAGATTCCAAAAAGGAAATACAGTAAGAATGTATTGAATTAAGTGCCAAATTGTGTGTAGTATCGATTAGCTAATTTAACTGACACATCTTCAAGCGTACTGCCCAATCCTTTTTTACAGCTGAAAGCTTTGCGTTTTGGTTCCACCAGGACATGGCACGGAGCCTTACTGCCCAGGTCAACCTCTGCTTCTGGCAGCTATCAGGAAACACAAGCAATCAAAAAATAATCATTGCCCAGGCCGTGGAATTAAAGGGAAAAGGTGGAAAGAGAAAATATCCATTCCTGCATTTCAGTGAAGCGCGGTGTATTTTTAATCAACAACTTTTAGACGGAAAAGCAAGCACATTTCATTTTGTGAAGGCAACAGGAGGGGAGAAAGCAGGAAGGCTAGTGAAAGGTTAACTGACGGATAGGGATCACCATCCCCTTCATTTTTGAATGAACAAGAATTGTAAATGACATTGAAGTAAACCTGAAGTCACTTTTATTCACTGAAAGCCCAGCATAAAGAACACTGAAGTTATAAATTCCCATTCAATTAAATTGCCTCTCAGTTGAAGCAGGCTTCCTATGTGACTTTAAATGAAACATAAAAAAATCATGCTGAACTAGAAATTTGACCTGGAATATTTCAGTCTGTTGAAATTTGTGAGTGCCCAAACAGTGGCCTCCTGAGTACAAAAGCTGGGCAGCCCCATCTCCGACATACTGCTGCGTACACACATGTGCACCAAGTGCAGGGTACTGCGTGGAAATAGCCTCAGACGGCTGAAACTATATGGTGAGGGGGTGAAAGCTCATAAAGGATGCCATTATTTTAGATTATTTCACAGAGATTTTTGGCTTGGCTGACGGCACAAGGAAATTCTCTTGCTCAGTGTTTTGCACAGCCAAGTGTTAAATCACTTCATATCAGAGCTGAACCTCAACCTCATCACTGTTAATCTTCTTGATCAGTTAAGTCTTTGCTTTCTGTCAGAGGATCTAAAATCTGAGTGTCAACGATCAGCACATGAAGATTTTCTGGCAGAGAAGGGTGCCCCACCTTTTCCACCCCCTTTCCTCTGCTTCTGAAGGGAGGGAGCATCCTCCCTGTTATTTGCGCTCCACTGTTTGTTGACTGTACAACCAGCCTGAGCTGCAGGTATATTCTTCTAACGCTCACCTCCCAGCTCAGTGAGGCTTTTTACTTGTGTACTCCTTATTATTCACCTGTATCAAGTAGTACTGGCCAGGAAAACTACAGACTTCCTTGGGTGTGTGAAGGTATCAGCCTTGAGAATCTGACCATCCTTGTTAAATGAAAACACTGCTATAAGGAGAAAACAGTCTAATCGCAAAAGCCAAAGGCAATTCCAGCTCGTAGTTGTGTGTCGTTGACAGAATTGATTTTCCCATTTCACCAAAGGCTAAATCCTGGTCTTTAATTAACAGGACCCGGTCTTGGCTCCTGGGTGACTGGTCACCCTTGTAGTTAAGAGGTCTCCTCCCTAGACTGTGGAGCCACTGCTCCAAGCATCCTAGGAGTCACACCATGGATCTGCAAGGTGAAATACTCCTTCCTGCCAACCCTGTGCTGGTGACTCCTTCACCCATCCTCAAAGCAATCCACACAGGGCACCCAGATCCCCTCCCAGAGAACATAACCATAGCAGACACCTGCCCATGTTGTGGGTCTTGCTTCCCAACAGCAGAGCAAGTGATATTCGATGAAGCACAAAGATGTTTTCTTCTTACCTCAGACTTCATGCCTTCTTGTCCACCAAACCTCTTAGCCAGCCACTTTGTGACTTAAGCATGCTGTCTGACCCGCACCTTAGTCACAGGGTATTATTTCAGTTTTCTAATTGAATGACGGAGAGATTTATAAAATTAATCAGGAATAACAAAAAAGGTATGGTGATGCATGAACAGGCAAACGAATATGGGCATTAGGATGATTAACAGACATCTCAAATACTTATATCAACAAAACTTTGGGGGTGTAAATAGACCATTAGCAAATAAAAGCCGGATGATAGAAAGGTTAAAGAGGACAGTTGCTCAGGAATCAAATGAATGTTTGAAAGCAAGGTTTTGCAACCTGGTCAAACAGACTGTAGAAAAGAAAAATCAACTTCCAATACACAGCAAAACTCTCTGCAATCACTCCTGTGACACGCAGCTATGAGACGGTCACTGAATGCAGAAGTTCATCTCTGTGATTACTGTGCCTAGTGATGATCCTACTTTCAACCACAGTCACTCCGTTGGATGCCTTGGGGAATAAGGCTGCCAGAAAACTTGCTTACACAGTATGTAGAGCAGTGTTTCCCTCTGTGGGCTCTTTCTTGCAGCTTATCCCCATGGATCTGACAGAACCACAGCGGAGCTTTTGCAGAGCAGCTTCAGCCAAATTTGGAAGGCATGCTTCTGGTTAAAGCTGGGATATTTCACGCAGAGGATAATGTTTGCACTGAATGTCAATGCACATTTTGGTTTGGTCAGGATAATGCCTAGCCGGTGACCTTATTCAGCCCCAATTAGCTGACAACTGCCAGGGAGTCGCATTCCTCATTGTTAGGAGTGAACAAGGCAATCATGGGAGAAAGGTAGCAATAATAGGAATAGCTAATTAGACCGTGAGTGGTGCACAAGGCGGAGAAGGGAGAAAGAGAAATGTGAGAGTTTCTAGATGGTCTGGCTGCCAGCTGAAGTAAAGATCTGGAGCCTGGGGTTCAAGTCAAGGTTCAATTCCCTCTCCTTCTACAGCCTTCTCCTCAAAGCCCGTCGGGCACTTTACACTTTGCAACACATCATCCTCACAGCGATGCTCAGATGGGCACAGTCCCTGTGGCACACCATGGCGTGATACAGAGGTGCCAGCTCTGGCCCTGAAATGACGGTGGTTGGGTGCCTGCAGTGCCCTGCCTGACCCCACAGCTCCACTCCTGGTGGAGCAGTGGTCCTCTTCTGCCAGCAGCAGCCCGATGCTCTCCCACAAAAAATAGTAGTGACCTTTTCCTTGTGCACCGGTGGCGCATGAGGATCAGTACTGCAGGGAGAGCTGGACCTCGAGCATTTTGGGGAGGTATTAGGAAAGTGGCATGTTTTGTGGGAGCCCATTCCAGCACCTTCAAGACATATGGAGTTGGGGACTTTGTGTGCTGCAGCATATTAGTATCAGCAGCACTGATATTCCTCAGATTGGAAAAACTTACTTTGTGAAATACGCCTTTTGGAGGTATTCTTCGCTACTAAATATCCAGATCTGTAGAGCAAAACGTCATTTGGAGAACCTGAGGGAACTGTTCATACTGCCAAGATTTCTGGATGAGGGGAAATATTTTGGTCTAATCCTATTGCCACAGTCATGCCTTATACTTCCTGCACAGTCACTCCAATTCCAGTTTGTTGTATGTCACTCAGGAGAAAAACGTATACTTATTCTGGCTTAATCGTGCCTACAGAAATACACAATTGCAGTAGTATAATTCTACTGAAATTATGATGTTACCAACATGCTCTTCTACAATTGCCTTACCTGCTGTCTTTTTTGCATGCTTGCAGAAAAGTCACTAATGTGGCATTTTTAAAAAGTGTTTGCTGTGGGCTATACCCTGCTCTCACTAATCCTCCTAAAAATCCGGTAATTTCCATTAACGTTGCCAGAGATGACCTGGACTTATATCTAGGCTGGATAATGGAATTTCACCCTCTGCATCTATAGGAAATGTGGTCTTCGGTGTACCTCTTCAGGGGAACCATATTTCCTGAACTGGATGGTGGGGATTCCAAGTGAAAATTGCTGATTTTTTTTACTGCTTGGTGTCCTGCATGCCCTGCTTCCTGGGACAGTCTCTGCGCATCACAAGAGACTGGGGATCCAGCCTGGAAAACCCGATGGTTTAAATTGCAAGCTCTCTGAGGCAAGGATAACTTTTCACTGTACGTCTGCACAGGCTGTAATTGGAGGGGATCCCTGATTTTAGCAGAGAACTCGGGGCATTACTGTGAGACAGATGCAATAAAGTGTAAGTCGTTAGGCAGAGAAGATAAAGCGCCACTTAAGGGAACCACTGACAGATGGGAGCGTGGCTCTGCAGCTCCGAGCAGGGAGAGGGTTGGGTGCTTGCCCCTTCTGCCGCCGAACCTCCTCACAATGCCTGGAGAATAAAAGCCTCATGGCATAATGGCGGTGGTGATGACAAGGGTAATAAGGCTCATGATAATAAGGACAAGCAGGGTTTCCATTTCCATTACCAGAGCAATCGATTGGGGTTTAAGTTTTTTTTCTTTTTTTCCTTTTTCTTTTTTTTTTTGTCTGTGTCATCTAAAGCAAGTTCTGTAAGGGCCACGAGATAAAACCCTGAAAAAGGCCTTTTAAAAGGTCTTTGGAAGCAGTGTGGAATTTTAAAATCTAATCTGTAATTTAAAGAATGAAAACTAATATAATTGGTGCACAGTCCATTTCCATTAGAAGGAGGATTCTGCCCAGTTGTTTCCTCTCAGCATAGGCTAGATTAAACATACAGGTGAATTATTTTCTTTTTTTTTTTTTTTTTTT
>RSEF01000002.1:55863624-55879188 GCA_003993805.1 Himantopus leucocephalus
CTCTCTAGGGAATCTGTGTTTGCGGAGTAACAGATGCAGCTTTTGGCCTGTTAAACACACACATATATTTTGCTGTCCAAGACGGAGATAAAAAGTTGCTCGTTCAAATGGAGGCAGTTTTAAAGCTGCTAAAATCTTGAAGCTGCCTACCTGTTTGAGAAGTTGTGGCACCTCAGTATCCCGAAAGACTTGGGCTGGAGCACCGAGTGGCAGGCTGGCACGAAGCAACGTGGGTGCCCGGTCCCCCCATTTCCCCACAGCACTCCTTTGCCAACACCTGCAACTAGTGACTCTTGCAAGGAGATAAATCAGCCTGGCAGCAGATTAACTAATAGCAGACCTCTGTGCCGCGACCACCAGCCTGGCCTGGCCTGGGCTCCAGGCTGCGCAAGCAAGGCGAGGGTAGGGACTGTGAGAGGAGAGATGTGCGATGCCTGGGGTGGTGGAAGCAGCCAAGGGTTGTCCTGGAGGGGCTGCTGGCAGGAAAGAGTCGGTGTGAGCTGGAGGTTGGGGAATAACCTGGCTGCTGCTCAAGGTAAAATTGCGTTTTTCCTCTCCAGGAGCTTGGAGCCAAGGCTGAAACTGAAGTGCTACAGAAATAATCCTTGCCCAGAGCAGTTGGCTTTGTTTCAGGGTTGAAACTGTGAGTCAAAGATGCTTTTATGTCAAGACTTGCTTGAAATCACTCACTGTGGTCCATTTATTTTAGCCTGTGGCTGGAAGGAGAGCGGTTCAGATGGATAATGATATTTTGGAGCTTCAGGATGAACTTCACTTCCGGATCAAAATGTCTTCTCTGTGCTCTGCCACCCATTGCTCATGGCTACAAGATGTCTCAGATGATGCTCGTGTATGTTGCAATGCTCTGACTGCATGTCACACAGAAAGCAGTCATAAGCTTCATCTTGTGAAAGTTCGTTAATGATGCAGCTTGCTATGTTTTCTCAAAAATGGGATATACGTGTCCATCAGTCAGGTGTTTGTTCAGACAGCGTTGTATCTGGAGGAGAGAACCAGCAACCATTACTTATTCTTCCTCCGTCCATACTATCGACTGACCAGATTGTATCTGGAAGAGCAAGCCTCAAGCAGATGAAATGAAAGAGAGGGAGGGAATTATTTGCTAAGTAGGCATTACATTAAAATAACTATCTTTTCTCATTACAGTAAACAAAAGACAACCTTTGTTAAGGTCTGTAGTTCAAGCAGGACTGGGCAGACGTAACAAATATTTGGTAGCATGGGATTTTTCCAAGGCACAGAGAAAAGAGAGTACTTATCAGCTGTGAGAAAAGCTGAGAGCAAAGAAGGGCATGGTGGGGATCTTGCACAGACAAATAGAAATTTCATCCCTTAAAAAGAACATCTGACGTGAAAAAAAGTGATGAAAGAAGCTTTAACACTAAAGCATTAGGTGTAAGACTTGAGGCACTTAGGCAGAAAGGCTTAGAAACGAGGGGTGTTTAGTTGGGAAGAGCTGTGTACCGTACTTACAGACACACACCTCCCACCTCATAACCCCCTTACACACATAGAGGATTGCCTTGTCAATCCAGAAGATTGGGAAAATAATCTACAGCACTTTAAATGGAAAGCTTAGAGGTTGGGATTTCAATAGAGCCCAGGGAAACTGGGCTTCCATCAAATTCTGATAGGATTGTCGTGCCTCCATCAGTTGGATGCCCCTGGAAATCTCAAGCCGCAGCATCTTATTGAAGCCTCTTACACAAATCAACAATATGTCTTTGCAATGCTCGTTAAGCCCACACTTTTGCAACAGGTTATTTTTCCCCCTCTATGAAACCGTGACTTAATGCATCGTAATGGCATGTCAAAGGCAGTGTTACAGCCCCGGTCCTGAATGCAATGCTGTGAGTCTCCTGTCATGCGTGGAATGTAATTACCATTAAGGTTGAAAAATGAGGGAGATGAACAGTAGTGGCAGTTTTTCTCAAGTTTACATAAACACTGGCTGCAAGAAGAGGGCAGGAACATTAAAATCAAAGAGTTCCTGTCACATCAGCGCTTTAAATCTCTAAGCGGCTCCTTGAAAATCATCTGGCCTCGGTGAACACAAACAACCGATAAAAGCTTCAGTTAAGGTCTGCTCTTATCTGCTAATTTCAGGGCAGTCTTGCCCTTTACCCACTGTCCCTAGGAAAGTAGCGATTTTGGCACTTTCTCTTGGCTCGCTAAACTCTCTGCCGTAAGAATAATAATAACTATCTGGGAAAGAAGCAGGAATGGGGTTGAAGGTGTTTGAAGAAGAAACCCCTGTATCGTTCGCTGAGCAGCTGTGCAGAAACGCTCCCCGTGCTTTGCCTGTGCGCGCTGACGGTTAAAGACTGGGTGATAGAGGGTACCACTCCTCTCATTTCTAGTGCCGGGTGCCATCTCTTGGGCACAGAGCACCAAAGCCTAGCTCAAAAGCTCTCAGAAACATGGGCAGCATCTCTCTCCCACCGGCTCTCGATGGGTCTGCAGGGTTCGTTTGCTGGTGGAAGCACCAGCAAACAGGAACACATTGGGAAGGAAGAAGCGGCAGCGATGTTTTAAGGCTTTTTTCCCCAAGTTGTGGGGGTAGTTTTTTTCCCTTACTTGTGCCAAGTTAACAGCCAAAAACGAAAGCCCTCAGGTTTCAAGTTTCATTAGGGACATGAAGCTCTCAGCAGGTTTGCCAGAGGATGTTTCAAAGGTAACTTTTCTGCATGAAACTGGGCTGATTTATTGTCCCTGTGGTTTTACTGAGCATTTTTGGCTTCTGTTTTCTCTGGGTTTTTTTTTCATGTGAAACCTTATGGCTTAAGCCGGGATTTGTTTTGCGGCTTTGATGAACTGAAGTCTCCTCATCCTGTTGCTCTTAACGGAGCAGTGCTGTAAAGCACTGCGGGTTCAAAACCTCACAAAATTTGGTGCCCGTAGAAAATGTGGGTCGTTCGTGTCTGCGTCTCCTGGATTTTCCACATTGCTCTCCCTCTCCTTTCTCCCAGATCGGCTCTGGGCATTGGGCTGGAGCCATCAGCAGGCAGCGACCCGAGCTAAGTCTGCCTGTGTCTTAGCATGGCCCTTTCAGTCCCCTAATCCCCTTTGGCTGCTTCCTGTACCCAGCAAGGATGGGAGCTGTGCCACGGACATACCCCTGTCGGAACCTCGTTGTGCTGTGATGGAGAGGAAGAGAGAAAGAAGTGGGCAGGAAATAAGAAGGGAAAAAAGACACCCTACTGGCAGTCTGCTCTCTAAAACCTGATAAGGTCTTAATGGAAACAGGTCAAACAGTGGTCTTCTCTCTAGCAGCCATTTCCCACTGCCATTGCAGTCACTGCTTTTGGTGCTTGCCTGAGGTTTTATGAAAACGGTCCTCTTGGGTCTGCATGCTCTTCTCATCTTCAAACTGACTCAGGTTAGTTTAGTCTGTGTGGAAATTGTAACCAGCTGCAAATGGTTTATCTACGAGTGACAGAAGAAATTACAAGAAAAACAAAGAATAGGAAAGTTTCATGCAATCTCACTTGCAGGTTTGAAACCAGCACTCATTTACCATAAAACAATCATGTGTTTTTATA
Organism: Himantopus leucocephalus; assembly: GCA_003993805.1. Taxonomy (NCBI): domain Eukaryota; kingdom Metazoa; phylum Chordata; class Aves; order Charadriiformes; family Recurvirostridae; genus Himantopus; species Himantopus leucocephalus. Next base: position 55,867,188 of record RSEF01000002.1, read on the forward strand.
AATGTCTTCTTTTTCATGAAAACGTCACCTTCTGTGGCACAAGCACTTTTCTTTACAAGAACTTCTCCCAGTGTCTCACTCAGAATTTGTTTCTGAGCTGATAGAAATTTGTAAGCCCCAAATATTTTGGGGAGGAAAGAGGATTTTTTCGCCCCATAAGTCTTTTACCTGAAGGTTCTAGATGAAGCCAAACTGCTTGTCTTGAAGTATTTCCATGTTCTTTGCTTATCAGAATCTGGATCTCCAGATGGACTAGAGACTCATGCTTGCATAAATCCTCTCTGCAAAGCACAGGATGAGTGTCATGGCTTATTTCTTATTCTAAAAATGCCTCTAAGCTCTTAATTAATAAACCTTTTTGGGTCTGTCCCATGGTACTTGAGCTCAGCAAGCAGAGCAAGTCTGGGGATGGTCACCAGGCTGAACTGAGAGCTCAGGTTGCTAGATGAGTCCATGGTGATAAGGCAGGTCCACAGCTGAGCCAGGACTTCTAGTCCAAGGGTCAGGGACGGGGATATATGAGACAAAGCATGGACATACCAGCAACGTAACTCAGGCAGAGACCAGGGGTGGGAGCCTGAGCCTCAGTGCAGCTCAGGAGGGAAAGGGAGACCTGCGGAGGTTTCTCAGGGACAGACCCCCAGGATGGAGCAATCCATCCAGGGACCTACCATGGATATGCTCACCCTTTAAAGTTGTGGACAGGTGTTTGCAGTCCTAAACCCTGGGGAGTACTCTCAGTACTATAAATCATTTGGTTATTCATGTTCCTGAGTGATAGCAATCAATATGAACAACTTCAATGTTCATTGCTGGTGCTCAGGCAGGACTTCATCTAACCTTAACCCCAAGCAGGTGGAGGAAAATGCCATCCATTAAAAATAACTTAATGACACAGTTGGAATAAATGTATAAATGTAAAAACCGCAGCACTCAAGTGGAGTAGAAAACGCCCCAAGGGGCAAGTATTCTTCAGTACAAGTGAGACAAAAATTGGATACTTCAGAAATGGTGAGAATGTTCTTGAGTGTACAATCCTTTTTGCAGTGTCACACAACTAAGCCAGACTTTTATCAAACCACTCTGGTGATAAAAGCCTGGAATTGAGAAAATCAAATGGAAAAACTAAAAGTGGGAGGAGGGTGTTAATAAAGTCTAATGTGTAATGTGCTGTTTATTAGTTTTTAATCAAGTTCTATATGTGGTCACACTAAAGAAATATGACACGATTCCTCTGCTAATACTTCATATTCTTATTGGTGGTCTTATTTATTTACACTGTGTTTTTCTGAATAAAAGCACTGGGGGTGGGCGAGAAGAGGTGGGAAAAGCAGAGAGGGAAAAGCAAAGACCACGCTGGAAAACCAAAAACTCCTCTGAGTATTCATCCTTTATGGAGCTCATTCTGCATTTCATTCCATGTGTGAAAACAAAATGCAGTTCTCCTGTTCCCCAAAGTACCGGTGGACAAAATGGGTTTGACTCCTTTAAATATAATGGAATGAGATCGTTCAGGTTTTTTTTCTTATCTTTCACTGAATTTTTCACTTTACTTGTATCCAGGTTAACTTATGCCTCTGTTTTATTTGTAGACAGTTTGGCCATTCAGTTTTGGTCATCATATAAACCTTTCACCCCTAAATCTGCTTTGATGTGTTTAAAGGGATATGGTCGAGTGGCTAGAGAAGGTGTTATTTTAATTAACAGCTATATAAAAAGTTCTGAACTTTCCGAGCACAACAGTTGCAGGCTTTGGACCACTGTTTCACAGTTAGTTCCGCCAGCTGAGGTGCAACGCGTACAGAAGGATGCATTTCACTAGCTACTTCAAGCAGAAAGGGATAAGCTCCAAACTAAGAGGAAATCATTATGCTGGGGATGATTTTTGCAGTCTTAAGGACAGCAGATGAGACAAGTTGCATGTAGTATCATCTCAGCAATTACGCTCTGCAGCTTTGATCACATACAGAGAGTGAGTACAAAAATAAACATTTTATGCTCTCATGTGTTTCTTTGAGTGAATCCTGCCATGTTAGGCGCTTTCTGGATAGATTCCTGCAAAGGTTTGAGTGATGGAGTTTTACTGGTACGCATATTCAAAGGAGGCAATTTAGGAATGATTTTGACATGACTAAAGTGAAAATCCCTTTATGAAATGCTAGAGATGCTTGCATGTTCATGGTTATAATAAGCAGAGGTGGCACCATGTGGCTTGTCTGAACAAATTAACCCAAAAGCTTGTAATTTCTTCTATTTGTTTTTCCGATAAAGGATAATATAATATCTCGTCCTACAAAGACTGCCAAATTAGTAGAGTTCAGACACTGAATATCAACCACTGGCAAAGGTCTATGTGTTAACTGAGAGGGATAACCTCCTGGAAATAAAGGCAGCAACACAAAAGGTTGTTAGACTTTTTAAAGAACAAGTATTTTGAAGGAAATTATAAATTACCAGCGAAGTTAGACTGTTTTTTTTTCCATATTTGTTTCTTTTGGATTTATTTCTCTTTTAATCTGTATCACGTTTTAAATAAAGGACATCAAAGAATACAGTGGTCTATAATACCACCTATAGATAAAACCACAGAACAGCCCTTTTGCTGCGCTGTGCCCCTGCTTCAGCCCAGGCTATTGTCCAGCACGTTAAGTGCCACGTCACATGCACGAGATCATTTGTGGCACAGGGCGCTCAGCTGCAGCGCTTTTTTCACATACCCTATCCACAATTATATTTTTTGAATTTGGGTATGACATTGCACAGGTAAGATACCTCATCATTCGCAAACAGACGAAAGGTATTATTAAAAGGTCCGAGTATACATTATTTGTCATTTTATTTAAGGGTGAGTGAAACATAAATTATACAGAAACTTAGAGAAGATTCCCTCTCTCCCTAAAAGCAGTTTGCATGAACGTCTATCTCCTTAGTTTCCTGGGAGGTCATCCCTATCTCACCATTTGGAGAGGTGAAATAAGTGCAGCTCTTTTAAAAGGAAGAAATAAAGTCAGATTTTTTGGTTCCACGGACAAGTGTCCTCAATTAACACTGACAGCTATTTAATTTCATTTAAAGTAGGTTGGTTTAAAATATGATTCTTATCTCTCCACCGCAGGATGGACTAAGTCTCTCTTTTAGAGTCACCCAGCAATGGGTATTAGGGGAACTCGGTTACATTTCTTTCTACGGAAACCTGAGCTCCATTAGCAAAATATAGATTTGAGCAGATACGGACCCAGCATCTGGCCTTTTAGAAATAAGATAAAACTGTGAGGAGGGAATTAGAGAAAATCCAAAGCCCGTTTAAATCAATAGGGAGGCTCTATAACCTTCAGCAGGTTTTGGTTCCTGCTCTGAGAGAACAGAAGAACTAGGTTATCATAAAGGAGGAAATCATTGTCAGTTCATTAAGGCCTTGGTTTTGTTTTTCTCTGAAATCTCTTATTTCTTTCTCTAACAGTAACTGGCTGTCATAAAGAAAATGGGCAGCAAATGATGCCATGGTGGAGAGGAGCGGATAGTCTCCACTAAGAAGCATGCACCTAATCTTTTGATGTTCTGGTCCCACCCCAAATGTTGCTCAAATTTTAATTAAACAGTGTGCTGCTCTGTATGCTGATCTAGAGTGGGTAGCATAATAAAATCAACTACTGCAAAAAAAAAAAAGTATCTGTTTTGAAAATGTCTTTTCAAACTAATGGATGCTGATATGCAGTGGTTTTGGTTAGTTCAGTTTTGTGGGCTTCTCATTTCTCAAACGTATTTTTTTTCTTTTTAGAAATTCACTGATGTTATTAGTAGAGACTTTTTGTTAAAACACAAAAAAAAAAAATCTGAGGAAAAAAAATCAGAGGGTAGGAAGAATGAGAAATACCTTTTCCAGGCAGCTCTAGACAGGCCTTTAAAAAGCTTTAATTTAATGAAGTGAGAACAGCTGATGCTGAACTGGTTGCTAAGAAGGTGTCATGTAGCATATTGGCTTATATAAACTCGTTGTTTGTGGCATTACAAAATAGCTTCTTATCTCTGGGGATGTTTAACTCCTGAAACGTAAAGCTTGAGGGCACAGGTACTAAATTAATGTTTATTCAAGTCTCCTGGGTAGTTTTACTGAACTTTGCTCACCCAAAAGAATAACCCAGGTCCTAGGCCCCTGGTTATTATATGTGGTGGGTTCAAAGCAACCCCCTAAGACACCAGGAAAGCTATGAGAAACACAGTCTTTCTTTCTACCAAGATGCGGGCACCACCGGTGAGGGTTCCAGCAAGCAAAATCCACTGGGTGATCTCAATCTAGACTACAGTTAGTCCAGTTCTAGATGGCAAAGAGGTTTTTTTCTCTATCACCAATGAAGATACAGAAGAACAGTTTCAGCTTTTCTGGATAAGCGAACGTGGTGAAGCTGGCTGTCACCATTCATGAATAGCACCTACATAGAGCCTAAAATCAGTACCTATCACCCCTCCACCAGGTGTGGAGCTACCACACCTGTATACAAAGGCACATCTCCCTGCATAGGAGAGCGTGTCTGGGGTGAGGAACTTATTCAGGGCTTTCAGGTGCTCCTGGTTTCTTTCTAGGTACTCTTGGGCAGGTGTTGAGCTTGCTAAAACCAACAGGGAAGAGTAAAGCAATTGAGTGATGTGACTATTTCTTGGTTAGTAAGTGAGTGGACTGTTTTGCTTCTGTTCATCTGGAGGTCCTTGAGCTGAGAAACATCTGTGTTGTCTGTGGGATTAGTGGTACCAAAGAGGGAAGGGCCATGGAAAACCACCACTTGCTTGCTGGAGCTTGTACTGGTGGTTGGAGAAGCAAGTGGACTCCTGGAATAACAGAGAAGGGGGGAGTATAGCTCCCTGAACTCAGTGAAATATCTAACTTTTCTGTGAGCCATCATCTTCTTCTACGGTCATGCTCCTTGTATGCAACAGGCACCACCGTACAGATACTGCTACAACACAGGTCTATGCAGAGAGCGTCTCCAAGGACAGCTAAAGGCAGGTAACCCTTCTTTGCTATGCAGTTTTTTGAAGTTCTCGCTAGTTGGTTCTCCCTTTCTAAAACTTCCCTTTTATCACATGAGGTGCTTGCAAGCAGTGACGTTATGGTTTCTACTGCTGCAGTTAACAGGCTGTCTAGTGCTCCTGAGAGGAGATGGTTAAAACTGATGTTGTATGTTTTAATGTAGACTCCTGTTAGTTTAATGGAACTGAGTGAGGTACTGAGGTTTAGGAAAGAATTGTTGTTAACTGGAAGAGTAATTGATTTTCTGGACCTTAGAGTTAGCACTTTAATTGTATTACAATGATAAAATCATGCACCATTTGAGGTGTCTGCTTTCTAGTCAGTGTTGGTGTCATCCAGCCTACTCATCTTCCACATTCCTTCATCGTATATTTTTTTAGGGTATGTTTCTTGGTGAAAGAAGCACTACTGAAGATAGTCTTAAAAAGAGATTACTCTTGGGTTTTGGTCTGATTTTTTTTTTTTAGTTGCAAAGTCTTAATTTAAAAAAAAAATAAAACCTAAAACTACCAGCAGGATTAAATTATTTTCAAACTAGAGTATTAAAAGAGTGACAAACACAAATGCTAAAGGACTGCAGCTGAATTGATATGCTCCAGAATTACCCTATGGGCCTAGTTTTTTAATATGCACTGACGGATTTATCCTCTGGATTTCCCTAATTCTTCTCTGAACCTCTTTTCTTGCTCCCGGCCTTCACAGCCTTCTGTGGCAATAAGTCCCAGAATTTAGCTATTTGCGTGGAAAAGTACTTCCCTTCCTCTACTTCTAAGGTTGCTGCTGAATATTTTCATCAGGTGCCTCTTGGATTGTTTTGTGAGAAGCTGATGCCATCACCCAGTTGTTTTTGCTGTAACGTCTACTATTTTTAGGCGCAGTTAATCTTGAATATTGTTTAAAATTCCTGCTTTAGTGAAGAAACTTTGTTGCGTCTCCAATTAGTAATTTTATAGCACTTTTACCTGTCTTTATATATGCTTAAAGTCAAATTGCAACCACACAGTTTTTCAAGTAAACTGTCTGGTTTGTCCCCAATAACATTTTTATTATCTTACTCAGTTTTCTGTTTATGCTGTGGTCTTCTACCTTATGCTTTTTTTGAAACTTATTTTTGTATTAATGTTTCATATTTGTGAAAAATAGGACAATTTTGTGATGGAGATGGTGTCATTTGTCTTAGGACACTACTTTATAACCATGAGAGGTCTGACTGAATAAGGCTGAAGGTAAAACTATTGTAGATCATAGTAGCAAATAAGCTATCTCCCCATGCTTTATCTTTGGGGAGGAACTATAAAAACTAATGAAATTTAGGTTTTGCACTTACAAAGATTAAATATCTTATCTACCCCTATGTAAATTATCCTACTTGGGCCCCACCATAAATGATACTTAATGAACAAGTATTCTCAGCTTGTTCCTTTTGGGGGGCAGCAATGCATTCAGGGGGTATGTGGCAAGTTGTATCTCAAATGAGGTTTTTTTGAGAGCTCATTTGGACCAGTTGTCATGTCATACAGAGACTCACATAACACTGTGATGCTGAGTTTAAAGTAGAAGAAATCTCTGCCTCTCTGAAGCTTCTTTGCGAGCTCTGCACTGCAGCAGGTGTCCCTCCACCTGCTCCAGCACCATCTCCAAAGCCAGTCATGGCTTGAGTTAACGCTCAGCCGTTAGTTAGCACAGGTCATGCTGCAGCTCCCCAATCCCCTTTCCGCAGCGAGTTGCAATGTGTGTGTACCAGGGAGCCCCAGGATGGGCCTGGGTGTGTGGGATGGCTCCTTGAGACTGCAAGGGATGGGAGTGGGTGAAAATAAGTGTTCATCAGCACTTGCCTCATCACCACCAGTGCTTGAAAACCCTTTTCTGCACTTGTTTTAAAAAAAAAAAAAATCATTCCTTGCATTTACTTTGCGCTAATCTTTACAATGTAAGGGTGGCCGAAATGAGCCTTTACAAATAAAAGATTTTGTACTTTGAACTACTTCACCTTGTCCTACATGGAGATGTTCAGAAGGACTTAAGGGCCTTGAGCATATTGAAGTGGGAAATGGGGGCTGTTTTTTCCAGTGTCACAGCAGTTGTTCGTGCTAGTGGAGGGTGTGGACCAAAAGAAACAAACAGAAAGCTAAACAAAACCCCAAAATGTACTCCAAAAATAAATTATTTTAATGATAGCCAGCACTGTTTTCAGGATCAATTGATTATTCTTTAATATGAAATAGTCAGAGAAGCTCTTTGACACAACAGAGAGTACAACATGCTTAGGAAACTCTGACAGGTCTATTCTATGGCCAAGAGAGGTTGGAAAGGTTAGGATATTTCCAGCTCGTTAGAGAGGGACAGTGTCCCGGTAGTCGAGTGCAAGAAAATACTAGATGGAGTTCTGTGTCCCCTGGACTCCTAATGAGGGTCTCTTTATCACTAGCTAAAGATAATCCCATCTTCTTCTGATTTAGTATGAGAGACCGGGTGATGGGAACTCATAATCTTCTACTTCTCAACCCTCCTGTCCTAGAGTTCAAGTACCCCCAGTGCTTCTAAGTTCTCTGACACTTTTCCAGCACGTCACTCCCACTCTTCAAGCTCCTTCCCCATTCCCAAATTATTCCTACTCATTGTTTTCTGTTCCTTCCCTCAGAACAACCTTTCATCACCATCTACCTTAAACTCCCCTCAATCCTTCCAACTCCCTTTCCTCACCGTGCCCGTTTCATATCACAGCAAACTTTGAATAAAATTGTCGAAAGCACTGTGTTTGGTGAGCTCTCCTGGTCTCTTCCCCTCCCTCCCACAGTGATTATATCTGATGAATAGGTTTTCAAGTATTCACTCCCAGCTGTCTACAATGGGAGTTGATGTATGTTGAAATATTCCTATAAACCTATAGGACCCTATTCTAATGAACAAAGGAAAATGGCATGAATTCCCTCTTAATAGACAAGAATTTGGGGGTTTGTACTCATGAACATCTGGTAAAATGTGATTTGGTGATGAAAGCGTCCTTCAGATGGTCAAGTCCCAACAATATCCCCCACTGTTTAGTCTAAACCTTTATTTCACCAAGTGCTACACTTTTGCTTTCAGTGACCTTGTACGTCAGTCAGAGGGCATGCCACACACAATGCTGTTTCCACTCTGAACAGGCAGGCCGAAGTTGCAAATTGCAGGTTGGCGGCTCTACCGCCCCGATGCTCTGTTCCCATTGTTGTGGCTAAGCTTGTTATTGTGGAATAATTGTTGTTATGTCGACAAACCAAGCACAGGGCAAATGACCTCTGCAATATCAAGAGCGCTGTTTTCATAGGACTCATTTCAATAGACATTTGCAAGTGACCTTGAACTGCAGTGAAGATACCCTGCTGTTCTTTTGTGTTTTAGATGGTCTGCATCTCACGTGCATGATGCTGCAATAGATTCCTTCCACAATGATCTCTGGGAAATCTTGGTTGTTGTGTGTGTTCTGATGTGGCCCCAATGATGGGACCTAAACTGTTCTTCTCAAAGCTGTGTCAGAACTGTGCTTTACTTCACCTTGCCTTGTTTTGTTTCATGTATGTGAAAGAGGAAGAAGTGTGCATGTGGGGGGATGTCCAATGCTTGATAACTCTTTTAGTGAAGAAATTTTTCCTAATATTCAGTCTAAACCTCCCCTGGCGCAACTTGATGCCATTTTCTCTTGTCCTATCACCTATTGCTTGGGAAAAGAGACCAACCCCCACCTCGCTACAACCTCCTTCCTGATAGTTGTAGAGAGTGATAAGGTCTCCCCTCAGCCTCCTTTTCTCCAGGCTAAACAACCTCAGTTTCCTCCACCCCTTCACCAGCTTTGTTGCCCTTCTCTGGACACACTCCAGCACCTCAACACCTTTTTTGTAGCGAGAGGTCCAAAACTGAACGCAGGACTTACTGAGGGTGCACTTGATCCCTTTGTTCAGATCATTGATACAGATAGTAACAGAACTGGCCCCAACACAGACCCCTGGGGAACATCACGTGTGACTGGCTGCCAACTGGTTTTAACTCCATTCAGCACAATTCTTTGGGCCTGGCCATCCAGCCAGTTTTTCACCCAGTATGCCATGAGCAGCCAGTTTCTCCATGAGAATGCTGTGGGAAACGGTGTCAAAGGCTTTACTAAGGTCTAGGTAGACAACATCCACAGCCTTTCTCTCATCCACTATGCAGGTCGGCTTGTCACAGAAGGAGATCAGGTTGGTCAAGCAGTCAACGTGAAGAGCTGTTATTACAGATACATATTACAGTAGGAACTCTAGGACAGGAGGATACCAGCATCTAGTGGTCTGTCTTTTAGCATGTGTACTTGTGTGTTTCTGATCACTTGATGCAACAGGAGCTTTTACAACCACACAATTGTGGCTGCACTCAAGGTAACTGTACTACTCAATACATGCTGTTGGAACATTATCCAAAAACATAAGAATAGGATGGAAGCAACTGTTCCTTCACAGATGGGTAGAACATTACCACTATCTCTTAGAACTGCTTCAGAAAACTAGAAAATATGCATTATTTTGTATTTAAAAGGAAAAGTTGAATGCAGACTTGATGTAGGACAGGGCCTTCTAGCATTCTGTAAGTCCCCTCTTCTGTTAGCAAGCACTTCTTGAGGACATGTAGGGACAGATGTCATGGCTGAACAGGGCAGCCCGCTGCTTTGGTTTTGGAAGATTGCATGCTTGGAGGGAATGGGTACACCAGGCATGACACTTAGTGACCTTTCTCTTTCATGCCTGTTAGGTGGTTTTTTTTAATAATTTTCTGAAATAGGTTGCTAATGGAATAAAGATAAAGTTCTGCAGGAAAGTCTCTTGCCAGTCTATGCTGATGTGAATGTGGAGGAAGGTGTTGATGAGATAATATTCCCCTATTTAGACAAAGTCTAGGTGACGGAAGGTTGAGAACCCATCATTTAAATTAAAATAGGGCCTACTGCAGATGCAGTCAGTGAGAATGAAGCTGTTTTGCTGCTAATGTGCTAAAATAGAAACCCTGTGCTGCTAAAGCATGAAAGCAAGGATGTTTTGTTACTTCTGTGTCATGCATGAAAGGTGTCTGAGGTGGATTTTTGCTTTCACTATTCCTTTTCTTCCAGACCAAGATAATCATCCACAGCAGAGCTAGAGATGGTAGGAGGAGAAGGATTACATGGTCTGCTATATGGCAGCTCTTAAAATATATGCTCTTAGCAAGTCTGAAAGTGTCTTCCGTTATCTTGAATCCCCAAAGTTTGAATGACTGAGATGATATTTTTCTCATGCAGTACCACAAGAAAGGCGGACTGGAGTAGAGAGTTACCTTCTACCACACTGGTAGGCTATTAAAATAGCAATGCAAAACTCTTTTGAACTGCTCTAGAGAAGTATTAAGAAAAAGTTGTGGGTTTTTTTAATCTACATTAGCCTCTACCTATGTCACAGTTTTTAAATTCAGTTGGACCCGTGACAGTGCTTCGTTTGTCTGGACTCCCTCTCCTTTCTCTGCTTTCTCCCACCTGTTTGTGGTGTGCACTCTTTCTCTTCCTTACTTGGACAGTCTCGCTGAAAAGTGAAGCATATCCTAAGCAGAAATTTTTTGAAATACCATATCTTGAAAGAAAATTTGAAAATCACATTATGACTGCTGTGTAAAGCCCCAAAACCCTTGTAATTTAGTAGTGACTCTTATCAGAAAGCTGACATTTATCATACTGTACCGATTAGTACATGTTCTCTGCATATCTCAAAGACATTTCAAAGGCTGGAATTTCATAGATCTTCAATAATTGTTTAGTTCTTGTCCAGCCAGTTGAACTTCTACAAAATTAATTTCTTCAGAGCTTGTAATGTTCTATCTGTATGCCTCCCACTTGCCTATATTTCCGTGCCATAAGTTAGACAGAAATGTTATCTGTGCTGTGTCCAGAAATGAGCTTTCTAGTTGTCCAAATTCTACTGAGCAGCAAACTGAGAACTGGAAGATATATAGGTGTTTGCATATGTACCTACATAGAACATCTTTAATTGAAGGATGTTGGACAAAAGGAGTTGAGCAGATGATAATCACTACTAAATGTTTCCCGTGGAGATCATTGCTTGCATTTCTTTTCTTCTTGCTATTAACATCAGTGTCAGGTCTTGTTCACTCTTTACCTCCAAGACGCATTGGATAGTTGAAGTCCTCCTGAGACCATCAGGTGTGAAATCAGACCAAGGGAGTCCTCACTTGGCTGAAAACTCTCCCGTTTCCCTCGGATGTCTATGCACAGCGTGGAGGAAAGTCTGTTAGTTAAAGTTGCACAACGCCAGCTTTTTCAAGTCAGGTTCTGAGGATGCTGATGTACACATAGTGATTTCCGAGCTGTCTTCCCCTGAAATCGGAAAGCTATGGCTTTGCACTCTTGAACTCCTTTGCTAAAATTAAAAGCATCAGAAAGAAAAGGGGGGAAAGCTGAACCAACAAAATCAAAATCTTTCTTCCCTCTATTACACAGTTGTCATGCCTCGATTGTAAATTAGAATTTTAGGACTTTAGAGGGAAATGGAGCATTTGGCTGCCTCATTTCATGCTAAATCAGAAATAACTTAAGAGAGCATTTATTGTGCAAGGAACGGAATGGGGACTACTGCCCAGAAAACTACCGATTTTCTCCTGCCTTCACAGCCAAGCCCTTGCACCCCTTTCATCTCGGACCCGGCTATAATTGTAACACCTGCTCTGGAGCTACACTAAGAGCTGAGCCGATAAAGGTAGCAGTTTGCAGACCTGAGCACACTGGAGCGCCTTAGCTGTTTTGGAAGGCCCTGCTTTCCCTGGCCCAGCTCCAATACACCACTTAGACATCTGCTTAACTTTAAGCATGTGAGTATCCCCTTTGAAGTCGTATGTATGTTGTTTTGCTGGACTGAGGTCAATGAGCCTCAGTACCTTGCAGGATTGAGCTCCTGAATGTCAGATTTGATTAAATGCTCCCCC
>RSEF01000002.1:55879288-55890080 GCA_003993805.1 Himantopus leucocephalus
GTAGCTTGGTCTTGCGGATCTAACCAGAAGAAAAGCAGAGCAAAAAAAAAAAAAAAAAGTGAGAGATCTAGCTAAAAATTAAACCATCTACCCTTTCCTAAGGGAGCTGCAGAATCTCAGCTAGAAGCGACTGCTTATCGATCGCGCTGCCTCTTCCTCTGCAAACTCCGACGGGACGACCACCCGTTTTATCTAAGTGGTAACCGCTCCCTGTTAATTGTCCCCCTGCTTCTTTCCTCCTGCGACTCCAAAATGTGCTCTCCGCCAGCGGAATGAACCCCACTCTCTCTCCCGGTCTGTTCCTTGTCAATTCGCATCAGTTTAAGGTCAGGAAAGCTAACGGGGAACAAGGCGCTGCAGCATTTGAACTCAACCTTGCTTTCCCAAGGAACCAACTGACAATTAGTACAGGGATCAGCATCAAAAAAGAGCAACCCAGCGTGAAGCCTGTCTAATTAGTCATATGAACGGAGGGCTTCCCCTCCACTTCCTCGGGAACACATGCCTGTCAGATCTGATACAAAGAGACTTCTCTCCCTAACATAATACCGAAATTAGGTTGAGAACAGGTAGCCCTGGCTGAGTCGCTTGTTTAAGCAACGGGGACGCGTAGCTGCGACATCTGGTTGCATGCCCGTATCAGCAGTTGCGGCGCACTTATGACCATGTGCTTTGCAAGTGATTGCAGGATGCTTCTTTCCTTCCAAAACACAGAAAAAAAAAGAAAAAAAAAAAAAAAAGGAGGGGGGGAAAGGCGTTGATCTTGTTGCTAATCTTCTCGATTTAATAACACTTCTTGTTTAGGTGGAAAAATGAGCAAAGGGAAAAATTGGAGATGAAAGCTGAATGACAGTCTCCTAATCTCAGAGAATTGTGCTGGTTGAGACACCCCATGTGTCTGACTTCTCCTTTTTTCTTCCTTTTTTTTTTCTTTACGAACCAAAATATGCATTTATCTCCTACAATCTGCAAGACAATATAAATAACAGTAAATGTTTGTTATTACTGTTAATTTTGCCATAGTACCTGGATAGTGGCTAACAGCTTAAGCTGAAATTAAGATCCTGTTTGTATTTGCTCTGTGAACGTAAAAAACAACCAAAGCTCGTGCAGTCTAACAGCTTGTCTATACAAGGACACACAGGAAAAAACAAGCCAAATGAACTAAAAGTGTATATTTTATGATTAGTTAAACTCCGTTAGAATTCCTGAATCAAACTCCTAATTCAGAGTTTGAAAGTCCTTAATACAATTTTGTTGAATTTACTTTTGAAAAGGAGCAAATAAGATGAAATAAAAGCTACTTTAAATATGTCCTGGAACTTTTCTGATGTGGGCTGCAAAATATACGTGGCATGCTAGCAATTCTGAGTTTTCATTTTGTTCTTGAACATAAGGTATGTTTTATGCTGGCATGGCTTATTTCTGGAAGGAAAAAGGAATAAACTACTCAGACATAATGGGCTTTTGCATGGAGGTAAAGAAACATCTGCATCGGGGCTGCATGCATACGATAAATAAATAAAGAAAAAAATACCCTCACCACTGCCACAGTTTTATCAGTGCATCTGCTGGGTCTTCATGATGGTGACGTGTTGCAACAAGTCCCTTGGCACTGGTTTCTGTACAGATCATAGCCTAGATCTGGCTTTTTCTTTCTTTTTTTTTTCTTTTTCTTTTCTTTCTGTAGCCAAAGTGCTGTATGCCTTGATTTCACTGACACGACTGTCCCATCAGACAGGAACTCTCTGTTCCTTCTGTAGGGGCTGCCAAACAGCCATCAAAGAAGCTTTGCCCCCGCAAGGTACCTCAGGCTGTTTGTTTCTGACAGGAGACAGACAGCTGCATCTCCAGATGTGGATTCCTGGCAAAGCAGGGAAAATGCCAGTACCAGTCCAAGCATCTGTATTCAGGTGGCTCCTTTGTTTATATACCAAAAAAGAAGCATAGATGTTTGCTGCTATTTGGTGTAGCACTGGGCTGAGTCTCAGGAGAGATGCATGCGTTTCCTACTGTGGCGTTTACCTTCTGGTACTTCAGAGGACAAAGCTGAAACAATTTGTGTAGTTCTTCCTTTCCTAGCTATCACAATAATACCCTTATTTGCAAAGCACTTGAGTTGTACCACTGCAAAGTGTGATAAAAGGCCTTTTCATCGTTATTTATTGTTAATACTATTAATGAAGAAGCCCTGGCAGCTGTAGCTTGAGCTAAGCACATGCTCAGGAGGAGCACCACTGCGCCTAAGCAGAAATGCCCAGGAACTGAGACTGTGCAACTGAGCTCTTTGTTTCCTCACGTACCAGACAAAAGAGAAAAAGAATGATTTTTTTTTTCTGATGTGTACTGAGTAGTACAGAAGCAGTGCCACATGCTTGCCAGTGAAGCTGCATCTCTCTAGTATTTGCATGAGTACGCTCTGCTTCCTTCACGCAGATTCTCCCTCTATTAATTAACTGAAATCAGATGCTTGGTGCTTTTAGCAGCTTGTGTTTGAATAGACACTTGGTGGCACACTTTCTCTGAAGAGTGCTGTGGGATAATGTAGCTGTTTTTCTAGAGTCCCTTTTTGTTATCTTCCCTTGTCCTTGGCATGGTGTGTTCTTACCGGCTGCCAGCCTTGTCCTCTGGCTCTTGCAGCTTACCTGGAGAGCACAGGCAGCTGCTTTTAAGAAACAAACAAACAAAATGCTTCCCCAGAGATCTCTTCAGCTCCCAAGAAAGAGAAGAGAATCGACAGCTACGGTATTCTGCAGGTTTCAGTGACCATCTGCGTGGTCCAAGCTCAGCTGAATTTCACTGTATTCTGCGGGTGCTGGAAACACAAAGTCCTTCTCTCATGGATTTCTTGGGCATCCCTTCCTACTCCTGCACGGCTGCTTTCTAGAAGACACGATACCATTCAGTATTTACACGTACTCAACAAAACACCATCAGCTTTTGCATTAGCTAGTCCTTGTGGTATATATTTCTGTTATACTCACATAAGGAAGAATCTCACTGTACTAAAAAAAAAAAAAGTATTTGTACAAGTAAGAAGATAATGTGCTTTGTGATTTGTCCTCAGGCTAATATTCGTGGCTCATGAATGGTATTTACCCTGCTGCCCTTGTTACATGAATACTTGCCTAATACCATTGCTCAACCACAAAGCTTACAGTTGCTTCCAGCAGAGCTCAGTGGCATGAGCTGGCTAATACCAGCATCATCTCTCTCTAAATCTGCATTAATGGGTCATTAAAAGAAGAATTGTGTATACATTGCCCCAAAATTTTACAAGGTACTCTGTTGCATTCCTGTGATGGTTGAAGATACTGGTTGAAATGGGGGGAAAAGTATGTGCAGTAGCCAATGTCTGTTCAACTTGTAGCTCTAATCATCTTTTCCTCATGCTGCTTCTACTGTAGCTGGCACTTCAACAATGCAATGGACTGCACAGGATTGGGCACAGGGCCTGCTAATGAGCCAGCACTAATGAACACTGCCAAAATCTACTGCCGTTGGAGTACAAATGTAGAGAAATGGCCACGGTGTCTTTCATATACTTAGCCATGGACAAGAACTGAGGGGGAGAGGGAAAGACAACAGTGGGACAGTAGTATGTTACGTGTCAAAGACGTCTGTCGTATGATGACTGGTAACTGGTTGCCTGGTGCTTTTTCTGCAGTTCCCCCAGCCCTGCAAGCAGTACTTTAATTAACAGGCTAGTTGTCCAAAGCCATCTTTACTTTTCTGCTCATTCTCCCTACTCAGTGTATTACAGCATTTGCTGCTCCGCAAAGCTCTGAGGGCTTCTGTGAGGAGGAAAAGAAACAGCAGATTCGGTTCCCAAAGGCTCTAAAGCTCCATTTGAAACCAGAGAGAGAGTCGAGACTTCCCATCATTCGCATGGGAAGGTTTCAGATGATATAATAGTGTCTTTTTCATCCTTTACGGCTCTGGTTTAGGCCTGTTAGCCATTTCAGCAGTGTCCCTCTGAGGGAACACGAGCGATGCTGCTGACTCACAAAAGGCTCCACTTCCTTGACACATCGCAGTGACTGCAAAGAAAGCCTTTCTCCATGTGAGCAATGCTCCAGCTCAGCCTGGTTCTCATTATGTTCTTCTCCGTACCATTATACTTCTGCATAGACGCAATACCCACCCAACTGGGGTCACGTCTGCTGCTAACAATCTGCTGACATATTAGATAAGTTATATGGGTTTCTTCACTGCTGCCAAGGGCAAAATATTCCCACTTCTACAGTATTTCATGATCTTTTTTTTTTTTTTTTAACCAGATGCTGGTCAAGCTGCAAAAAGCAGGGAAAGTTCCTGAAGTACTGTGATCTTACCTTATTAATGCCGCCTGTTTTCCTCCCCAGAAGCGTAGGATATGAAACAACAGGGAAGTAGCAGCCAGGATTTCTCCACTCGGCCTCCCCAAGGGGTCTTTGGCTTTTTTTGCTTCTTCCTACCCCCACCTGATGCGTACACTATGCAATATGCTTTCAGTATCTCTTTTAATTAAGGAAGGTCTAATGTAATGAGTCACCTGTGGGACCTTCATCTTCAACACTGAACACATGAGCGGTTTGCAAGACATCTTAACGTCTCTTCCAGAGTTTTTTGACCCTGAAGCACTGTCTTTGTTTATATAACACAAAACAGATACATTTCAGTTGTTGTGATATTGCCATGAGGGAAAATATGCTTGTTGCCTGTTTCTTAAAACTGGCTTCCTTAAGGAAACAAGACTGAAACAATTCTGTCTGTCTGTCCATCCCACCCATCCTCCAACAAGACTTCTGAGCTACTTGGCCAATTTCAGCTTCACTTAAAACTAAAGGCAGGATGTCAATGATATTAAATGTATACTTGTTTTGTGAATATAGACAGACGTATAGGATGCAGAGATTCTCTTTACACCTCCACTGGTGGAAGAATTACAGCATGACTTCGTTCTCTCTCTTATTAGATAATTATTGACATAGCAAACTATCACAAGACATAAACGCATGGGTGACCAGCCTTCATAGATTCTGCTACTTTATGCAAAGTATTTATTTTTTTATGTCCTCTTCCATACATGTTCTTTAGAAATTGTACCTAAATTTGCACATACTGCCCACTCCGTTGCATCATAGAGGAATGGTCTGGTCCTCAGTAAACCCAGCATAGGGTAGATGTATTAGTAGGCTGGTTCCTCAAGCCTAGGAAGTGAGTCAGGTTTCCCAACACAGAGTTTTGTGAGATCTGACATGTTCTTCCTTGCTTTGATTACACAGGTTTACGCGATTGTTTCAGATGTCATAAACTTACATAAAAAGAAAAAAGAAATAATCAGTAAATTCCAATTATACCAGAGGGGGCAAAATTAACTGTAGCTGTGTTGCATGTACCATTATCTCATATATAATAATTTAAACCTCTTCCAGTCCCTGGCACTTGGATAGCTAAACAAGCTTGTTAGGAGCTTCACCGTAAGCCTTCAAATAGGACCACACCTAGACCCGTCTAAAGCTATTTGGTATCAGTGTGGCACATAATTATAAAGTCTGCTGAACAGATAGTAAATCTGGTTTCTGTCTCTCTTCTGAAGAAGGGAACCCAGCTTTTGTAAAATCTGGGTTCCATATGCAGAGCCAGCTATGAAGTCTTTCCTTTCACAGGAAAAGCCTGCACCAGTGTCCTCAAGTTTCATCAGCTCTGTTACGTCTCTCGTGTCCCTTCCCCCGCCCCCTCTCCTCAGGAGATTCAGCGTACCAGTGCTTTGGTCAGGCCTGCCTCTTCTTTACTAGAGACAGATGACGATAAGTAAGTTTTGTGTCCCCATTACCTGTTAATAAACAGAGGCTCAGGGACAAAAGTGGATGGGCACGTTGCAAGGACCTGGGTAAAGAGCTTACTGAGGAACCGCAGCTTCTGCTGTCGGTCACGTGAGTCAAGGAAGACTGGGTTGTGGACGGCCTATTAGTATAATTCACCCTTAGTTTGGCTGCAAAAGCGTTTGTTGCAATCCTTCCCCCTTGATTTATGGCTCTGAGGAGAGGTTATTTTAAGATACCAAGAACTCAGTTCAGGAATATGGTTAACTGCTGAAATGACCCCGTCTTTGCTAGATCATGTGTGGCATGTTTTCTGCGGATAGCTGAGCTGAGTTCTCCAGTAACTCTGGGCGTTAGCAAAGCTCCAGCTAAACAGTGGCTTACAAATAGAAAACGGTGACACACCGCAGAATGATCACTGTTTCTTAACTCCTCTGGATCCAGGGCTGAGTGTGACCATGTTTCAGCTTTACCTCAAAGCTTGCTTGCTCCGAGAGAGAGCTGGCGTTTCACAGCAGAAATTGCTTTTCTTTAAAAAAAAAAATTAAAAGTAAGATGAGAACCAAAGTGAGTTACAGATGTCAAGGACTGCAGGCTGCCAGTGATGGCTATGAGATAGCACACAGATGACCCACACAGTCCTTGAATAAACTGACAATTCTTTTGTTTAAAAAAAAAATAAGACAGGAAAGAGAAAAGATGGCTTTCAAAAGAGCTAACCCTTCCTTTCTTTCTCTGCCTGTACAGTTTCCCTTCTCTACCCCTGTAGCCCATGCACAGAATGGTCAGGGTGGGAAGGGACCTGGGAGATCATCTACTCCAACCCCCCTGCCAGAGCAGGTTCACCTGCAGCAGGTTGCACAGGACAGTGTCCAGGCGGGTTTTGAATGTCTCCAGAGTGGCAGGCTGATTCTGCAGTTCTCATTTATGTGCTTCAGATGCACTCAAAAATTGGTTCATTTTGGTTCTTGGTGTTCTGTGAAAGCCCTCTCCTTCATGTGACAGTTGGTCCTCCAGCATGATGCAGCTTTAAGAACGAACACTTCTGTCAACAGAAAAAAAAACAAAAAAACAACAGGGTAAGCGACAGGGATACATTAGAAATCCCATTTGTGCAGTGTCTGCTTCTCCAGCCCCCATCTACACCACTGTCGGTGGGACAAATGCATGCTGCTCCTGCTATTCCACCATCACTGCCTCTGAAAGCACCAACCCATAATAGACACAATTTTTCAGGCAAAAGAGCACTGTCTAGAGACAGACAAGAAATACCAAGGTTAACGTGTTATTCAAAACTGTATATACTCAGGTTTTAGTGGAGAAGATCAGCAAAATAATGGTGACCATTGTGTTGTGCTTGCGACTGTAGTCTGTACCCATTCAGTCTTCCAGTGCTCAGGTCACACATTAGAGAGGGATCAGTCACTGTAGATTAGCACATGTCATCCATTTTAGTGACAGCAGAACTAAGTAATACTCCCTTTCCTGCAGCAGTCGGTGGCTTCTCTAAAGACATTTCCAAATTCAATTGCTGTTGGGTTAATTCCTCTTCTCTTATATCATGCTGCAAACTGGACAGCTGCCTCAGCTGGTGTCTGAATCTTCAATAGAGAAGAGGTCAGCGAAACTATTTTTCAACATTTAGCAGAAATCTACTGAAACTGTCAATTTTAGAAAGCTGATGGCAAGTTGTTTGACAGATGCCAAGTGGTAAGAGCCCAAATATACTATTGGGAATGTTTATTTGTGGGCATAATCTCCCCTGTCAAACTGAAGAAAAGGATGCCACGCAGATTGCAAATATTAAGTGACAGATTTCATACAGCCTTTCTTTTGGTGAAAACCTGAGTGCATGTTAAACATAGAAACGCTCTTCCCAATCGCTGGGAACGCATCAGTGCGAAAGGCTCACCACCCTTTGCAAACCGAACTTAGGAAAGAAAGGGTTCAAATATTGGTTGCTTTGATA
This sequence comes from Himantopus leucocephalus, assembly GCA_003993805.1. Taxonomy (NCBI): domain Eukaryota; kingdom Metazoa; phylum Chordata; class Aves; order Charadriiformes; family Recurvirostridae; genus Himantopus; species Himantopus leucocephalus. Next base: position 55,887,065 of record RSEF01000002.1, read on the forward strand.
ACGAAAATATTTAAGAAGCTCTCTGAAATTTGACCTAATTGAGTGTCATCGACTGTTAGTGAGTAGCAACGCCAACTTTAAGCACAGACTCTATCTCCTCCTTTGTGAAAGCTCAGACAGAGCCTACAAATCAAGCTGTCTTCCAAATGCCCTGTTTTGTAAGCGATACTAATACCAGCTCTCTGTATGGTGCTTTTACTTAGCGGACTCCAAAGCCTCTTATACAGCAGGCTGGTATCGTTGCACTCATTTTTGGGCAAAGCAAAGAGCAGGAACGTATAGCAGTTGCATTTCTGGGCTAGAGTCTAAGGCGAGTAAATCCCGGTTTCATGTTCTGGTTACCGTCTCGTACTGATGGAGAGCAAATGCGGCACTGCCAAGAGAGGGTGGAGGCATCACCTGAGGTACAAAGCTGTCATTACGGCTGTAAAAGTTTAGCCGCGCTTAAGCCACTCTTTTTTTCTCAGCAAGTATTTCCATCCCTGGGACTTAGCACCAAATCTTCTCTCTCTCAACCTTTTGGTCTTAATTTTCTTTCCATTACCACGTGTCAGATACGTCTGTTTATTTCGCCAGCATTAACCTTGGTTTTCCCTTTTTCATATAAAATACCTGTTTTCAAAGTACTCACTAAATTATGTCCAGGCTTTCCCCCCCTCACCTCTGCTATAGCCTACTGTACGCCATTATCTTTCTTTTACAGTGCCAGCCTTGGTTTTACTATCCGCTTAGTAAATCCATATAATTTATTCTGGTAGGCTAAAGGGAATTTTCTTTTCGATTCCCATTTATTCTAGGCCTTTTTAGGATATCCACACTGATCACAGTGAATAGTTTTAGTATTTTGTGCGCTATATAAAGGTAACTATCACTTTCCACAGGATCATTTACATCCAAGTGTTTCAAACCTGAGAGACAAGGTTTGTCTTACCACCAGCATTCATAGCATTCCTGGTGCTAGAAAGAAAAATTTATTAAAACATTATTTCTTGTCCTGTGCTTTGGCAGCTGTATTTGAAGTTGAAAGATGCGCGACAGGGTCCTGTACTCCATACTTGCTCAAGACTTTCTGTAAAAGAAAGAGGAATATAGACTTAGGTGTATAAAAAGGGGCTATGCCGTGGACTTTTTAAGAGAACCCGCTCATTTCAACTTGTGTGAGACCTAAGCTCTTGGTCAAATCCTTAACTTGCTGAAAAGTGACAATATAAAATATGTTTTTAACGTGAAATGTATTCTTCTAACATATTTTAAATAATAATTTCCATTAATGAAAAAACATTTCCATTAATTAAAGAGATTTATTATTTGGCAAATATTTTTTTACTTTGACTCCACGTACAGATGGAATTACAGACTATGGCTGATTTTCATCAAGACCTTCATCAAAGGAAGATCTCTTAAAGAGAAAAAGAGAAAGTGTTTAACCCTAAATTTAAGAGGCTACCGTGGAGGCAAAGTAAGTCGCTGGTTTAACTGGACTAGGCTTAGCCCAAACCTCAGCAGTGGGTAGGAGTCAAGCTGGGGAAGCTAATCAACTACTAGAGTAACCCAGGGCTGCCCTTGCTACCAACCATCGACTATGTCATGGTGGGATTCAGCTGTGCTGGGTAATTATAGACATACAGAAAGGCTAATCCCAGCTCCCAAGACCTTGCAACCTCATCAGTGGCAGGGGACGGCCAGCGGTGGAGGGTCGGGTATGATGTCTTCCTCTTCTGATGGTCGCCTTGCACAAGAGGAGTTCTTCCTGCCCGGCAGTCTTTAAAAACCTCCCCATTTACCTTTCTAATGCTGGGCTAAAAGAGCACACTGGGCTGCAAATGGAGTTCAATCCTTGTGTAACACAGAATCATCAAAATAAAAGCCTAGGAACGGTGATTCCTCTGCCATGGAAAAAGTAAGGTGCATGATAGGTAGTAGGTGTTGTCTCTTTTTTGGTGGAAACGAGCTGGTTTTAAACCTTTGTACTCCCCATTGTTTTTATCCCTAAAATACCCAATTCACATTTGCATTTATAAACTATATCTATGATTATATTTATTGGTTATTTAGTCAACGTGTACAGCAAGATACTATTCTATTGGTTGAACTACTTTTGCTTCATCCATGTTTCACCATAACAGCAGTCACAATTGTGTTAAATTTTCTAAACCTTCCCAGTATCTCAAAAAACACAGCCCAACTTTGTATCCTGTAAGAAGGCTTGAGGCTAACACGTTATATAGTCTCATTTAGCCATATTTTAAATTAACAGATTCGGGCACTGCAATATTATAAATTTTCTTCATTAAGAAAAACTACACATTCATTTATGTTAAATATAAACAGTTATAATCTCATGTCTGTCAGAGGGAAATGTTAATTTCTATGTCACCCAGAAGCCTGATCGGTTTGTATTTTCATCACCACGGTCATTATTTCTGAAACCTTTAAGATCGACCATGAACACTGCACTACAGTCAACAAGTTAAGCTCCCAAACCAGCCTAAGAGGCTCGGTAAGGTTGAACCCAAGTATTGCTTCAAGTTCTTCTCTGATCCACACAAAATGAACTGTTAACTTTAAAGGGGCCAGATTTTCACCTCTGATCGCCTGAAAGCTGATGGCAACCTACCTGGCTTTTAGCCACGTTTTATGGTGCAAATTCCAGGTGGATTGGTTTCCTCGCTTTGATATAACTAATGGAAGCAAGGTGGCCGCTGCTGCAGACCCGCGCGGGCAGGGCAGGAAGCGCTCAGCTCGTGCAGTTGTCTTCACGTCGCTGAAATGAAAACCCTTTCGGTGCCAGCCTTCCGGCAAAGCCTATGCCGAGAATCACACAAACTTGTGAATTGCTTCCCCCCGGTGTTATTTACGACCACGTTATTTCAAATAAGCTTAGTTTCCCTCTGCAAGCTTAGCCGTTGCCAAATAAATCAGCGGTATGTTATGGGTACTGAAATATGTTTTCCAAGCCCTAATCCTGAATACTTTTGAAATTGCAGGCTTTAAAAAAAAAAAAAAAAAAAAAAAA
>RSEF01000002.1:55892872-55905143 GCA_003993805.1 Himantopus leucocephalus
TTTTTTCTTCCCTCCCCCCCCAAAAATCCTGCAGAACAATTCGTTGAGAAATCCTCTTGCGCCCAGCCTCTGAGTGACTTATCCAGCCTGGACCCTCACGGGGATTTTAGCACCAGCCCTTCGTCCCTGTGCACCGAACCCCTCATCCCCACCACCCCCATCATCCCCAGCGAGGAGATGGCCAAAATCTCCTGCAGCCTGGAGACCAAAGAGCTCTGGGACAAGTTTCACGAACTTGGTACCGAGATGATCATCACCAAATCCGGGAGGTAAGGAGGGGGCAGCCCCGGGTTCCCTCCGGGCAGCTTCCTAAAAGCGGCTGTGGAGGGGGAGGGAAAAAAAAAAGGCGAAAAAACCAAAACCCCACAGTTTTTATTTTGGGAGAGCAGCACGGATGGGGCTAAGGGGAGGAAGAGGAGGAGGAGGAGGAGGAGGGTGAAGCCCTTTAATCGCCACCGCGCTGGTCAGCAGCTCCTCGGCGGGCTCAGCCCGGGGGTGCGGTGCGCGGTGCGGTGCGCGGTGCGCGGAGCCCCGCGGGGAGCGGAGGGAGAGGCGGCAGCGGGGTGCGGTGCGGTGCGGTGCGGTACGGTGCCTTGAAATGAACCCGGGAGGTGGGTGTCCCGGCGGCTGGGTAGAAACGTTGTTTCCTTGATAATTTGGTCTGTGGCTAAAAAGCTCCTTCGTGCGGTGCAGTGATTTTGCGGGGCTGGGTGGGCACAGACACAGGGAAATGCGGGGTCGTGGGGAAGTAATTCAGTCAGGGCTCGGCTTGGTTTGCTTTGCTTTTCTCTCGGCTGCAAATAACGCGCGAAAGAATCCCGGGCTTTCTCTTCACCTCAAACCACGCCGCTTTTTCAGCAAAGCTTTTGGGGTTTGGGTCAGTCAAATGCAGTCTGCAAGAGCCGAATGACTTCTCGGGTTTTGTAATCCCCAAAGTTACTTGTTGTTAATGTTGTTCCCTGATGATTTTTTTTTTTTTTTTTTTTTTTNGAGCCCTACCAGCATGTGTTTTAAAAAATAATTTTAAAAAGTCCGTAAGAAATCTGCAATTTGAAATTTAAAATATTAAACTCTCGAGAGTTATTTATTTATGGTCTACGGCATAACCTTAAATTTTGGTAAAACGCAACTTTAAAATGTAAGTGATGGAAGGAAAGTTTAGTTTTGAAAACTCCTCTCAGAAATACCATGAGCAGGCTTAAAAGAACACCCATCTAAAATATGTGAGAACATTAACAGAAGTAATTTCTGCAATATTTCCCTAACACTAGTATAAATCCTATAAACAAAAAATAACCTATGCTTCTAAGGACTTATGTACCTTAGGTACAAATATTTTCTGAAATCGTTGTGTACTTTTAACTAAGATTAAAAGTACATTTCTCTTTTACTTTTTCACTTTCAACATTTTTTCTTTTTGCTTCCAAAAAAAATCGTTCTGATTTCAAGCTGTTCTTTCTGTGCGTATTAGATTTAACACAGGATTTAACTTGTCTCATACTGAAGCAGAATCGATAGATGCTTTAATTTTTTTCAGATGGTTTAAATATAATTCTTACTTTTAGCAGCTTTTCAGAAAGTCTCTTTTTTCTGTTCTCCATCCGTGTGTTTATTTTCTGATTTGCCTTTATTTCAGGAGAATGTTTCCTACAATCAGGGTTTCCTTCTCGGGAGTGGATCCTGAAGCCAAATACATTGTGTTAATGGATATAGTTCCTGTGGACAATAAAAGATATAGATATGCCTACCACAGGTCTTCCTGGTTAGTGGCTGGAAAAGCTGACCCTCCGCTCCCTGCAAGGTTTGTAGATTTTACTGCTGGCCTTTCTTTTATTTTGTTTCTCTTTTTTCCCCCCTTTTTTCCTTCAAGAAATCCCTGCTGTTAATCTTTCTACACTGTTTGCAAACAGTACACTGAGACTTTGAGTCCGTGCTCAACTAAGTTGATTGCAAAACTCTGATTAATTTCTGTGATGCAGAATCGGGCCTCAAATCTCTGCTTGAGGCTTGATTTATACTGGATGTTCCAAGACATGCAGGATTTGGCTGAAGGCTCTTTTATGTATACATTTTTTTTAAGCTCAGTTTGCCTCAATTCAGACAAGAAATCTTTAAAAAAAAATAAAATATTGATTTATCTCTCGGGTTTGCCCCCCCTCAGCATTTGACCTCATAATTTAAAGCAATCCAGCTAAGTCCATGTAGAAATGCTACATTACAGTTCAATGCTGTTTATGCTTGAAATTATATTATTGCCTGATAACATATCCAGTGTTTACTAAGCAGTAATTTTGCTCTTGCTTTTAGTTGTCTCTTAGACAGCAAAGAAAGTATGGATCAGTTCTACAGCACAGAGATTTTTATTTTTTTTTGTTAAGGAATCATAACTTTTTCCGGAGATATTAGGGAAAAAATCAAGTAAATTCCCCCCCTTTTCTATACAGAAACAAAATGCGGTAAAAAAATTAATTTCTAAAATCATTCCGTTAATGTAATTAATGACTGACTCCTTTCAGCATCGGGAAACTGAGGTTGCAGCACTAGGCTGTACGGTAGGAGGGCACTTCAGCGGAGACCCACACTTCACCGTATTCAGCCCAGCACTTCAGTACGTACTTAAGTCCCCAAGTCCAGTAAGGCTGAAGCACATGTCGAACGGCTTTGCTGAGTCAGAGCCGGAGATATGGAAATAACGTGGATGCCTCTCTGGCTTCAAAGAAACTTTTCGTGGAGGGCTCTGTGCAGACACACAGATCCGCTCCAGGTGGCTCAGCCCGGGGTTAAGAACTTGCTTATTACAGAGTCAGAAATTAGAAGTGAAACACAAGAAATGGAAGCACATTTTTTGTGTGTGTGAATACAGGGACCAAATCCTGCATGCTTTCCTCGTATAAATAGTTCGACCGAAATCTTGCTGACTACTGATCTCTGGAAGGCGGCTCAGGGAAGTAAACAAACACAAAGTGCATGCAGAGAAGCTGTGATTAAAGACAGCAACCTAGGAGTTATGTCGGCTTTGTTTTCATGGCCAAAACTCCTTCTTGCAATGTGGTTAACGTCTGAGGGCTTCATTTGACGTATTGTAATGGGCACTGATCAAAACCCAAAGAAAAAACACGGATCCTGCTCCAAAAGAGTCAGCATCAAAAGAAGAAATAAGGGAAGGACAGAAATAGTTTTTAAGGCAGGGTTCTCCCCTTCTTATTTTTCTGTTCAAGTGCCTTTTGGGATGCCTTTAAATATATGGCTAATTCACGCTGCCTAGCACAGTCTAGTTCAATGAGGAAATACAAGAGATTGATCCTTGGAATAATTAGCAACCGCCCTACTGACTGTTTTAGAGCCGAGGCCAAACCTGCTTGGAGTTTAATATTTATTATCATCGTACTGTGGGAGCTCTTTAAGGTCCCCATTGAGTCAGTGCCCCTGTGTGCAAATGTATACCTGTGCTGTTTCATTTTCAGGATGTTTTGCCCCTATGTGCAAACATACACCTTTCCTGTTTCATTTTCAGGATGCTTAGCCAAAAGAGCATTGATCATAGAACAGGCACAGATTACTTTTTGCTTTGTATGAATGGTACTTACATATACATTTATGCACTTTCTCCTTCGTACGCTCCTGTTTGGTGAGGAAAAGGACGTCAAGAGGTTCGGTGTGCAGATGTTTGCATTACTAGTGCTTTTTCTGGGGTGTTAATGCATGTTTTGAGGTGGGAAGCCTCGGTCCTGCTCGACCAGATTAAAAGTAGTACTCCTCCTGTCGCGAAATGGGTTTGGTCCTGCTCCAGGAACAGGAGCCCTTAATGAAGTTATCACCCATGATTTCTTGTCCTCCAAACACACGGTTTTAGCTCTCCTTACTTGAGGGGCGTCAGTGAGGGGCACAGGTGTGCTGAGCATCTGGGCGCTGGTACCCAGGTGCTGAGTCCCCCATGCACATCACTACTTGCATCTGCATAGGCACGACGGCATCGGGGGAATTATTCAGGAGTCATGTTATGCACGAATGTAAGACTTTGCAGGATCCAACCCGTTAGATGTTTTGCTCTTTCCATTATAAAAATAACTTTCAACGCTAAGACAACTTTTTTTTTTTTTTTTTTTTCAAAATTAATAACTATTCTGTGATTCTGTTTGAAAGATTAGCCCTTCAGGGAACTTTCTACAAAACCCAGTTTTATCCCTGTCTTCCTGCTGTCAACATTTAAGACAAGTTTATGTTGCAACGAACACTTAAATAAAAATACTTTTCAGAGAATCTTTTGTAAGTCTTCTAAAGTGCTATCTGGTGATAGAATTCTGATGTGATATTTTATGCTTGTTCTTCCAAATTGCTAAGACTGTGTGAAACATCAGTTTAATAAGTTTCAGCATGTACCTTTGTTCGCTCTTCTTCCTTTTTCACCTCCTTTCTTTCACTCAAAAGTCTGTCTTTTTTTTTTTTTAATTTCTTTTTTTACTGTATTTGGCTACAGTAATTTGTTTAATGAAGTTATAGTGTTCACACACTTACAGAGAACTCTAGGTAGGAGACCCTTAAAAGGTATTATATTTTGCAAATTATTCGAGACATTAACGTAATTAAAAGCAGCGTGCACAGGTCTTGTAGGACCAGACCAACTGTTAAACTAAATAGAAGGAGAGCGGTGTTGCGTTCCGAAATATGCAAGAAGGAAGCAGTACCCAAACCTTGCATATATCATGAAACATTATAAGACACGGAGCAGATTCACATCCTAATATGGCTTCTAAAGCTTTTGTGAATCGGAGCGAGCAGCCACTCGCATCTGGCTGGCTTATAGGCAGCAGAGCCCGCGCGAACTTCTGGGGGAGCCTTGTGTGCCGCGCTGGAATGCGCACGTTTATTTCTCTAACCCGTTCGCTTGTGCATGCTTGCGGTCTCGTCGACTTCTTCTACTTCAGAGGGCGACGCATCTAGTTTTGAACCTTCTTCTCCGAGGCGTACAAGCTCAGGCTGGAGCAGAAGCGTGCAGATAGGTGCAGTTCGCCAGGTGGAACCACGTGCTGCTGTGGGATCGATGGCGTGTAGCAAATCAGTAAAGAACAGCAAGGTCTATCAATCCATTTATGTAAGTGATATTCAGGTGACGATCCTTCTGTGACTTTCCCGTTAGCGCTCTAACATCCAGGCACTTTGCAGTTTGAAAGCAGTGCCAAGTGTTAACTGCCAATGGCGTAAAACAATTGTGCTCAGATTTTAGACACGTGAAGATCTTTACTTGCTCCCCAGCACATATTTGAAATAGTTTGGCTTTTTGGTCCCAATTAGCCAAACCTTGCTGAGCCCGTGATCACAGTAAACATTATTAGCTATCCAGACATACAAAATTAGGAGTCAGGCTTCAAAAAAAAAAATAATCACAAGACTGGCTGAAAAGTTGCAGGACACATTTGGGGCTCTTTTTGTTTTGCCTCCTCTAATTCAGGGGTCTACAGATTCACACTTTTTTTACAGGAAGGCAAAGTTAATTTTCACGAGAGGTAAAATTCTTTTGGCGTAACAGGATTCCAGGTCTTGGGTTTTCAGATACATCAAAATTTTCCATGAGCCTTGCAGTGCAATCAGCAGAGTCGACAGCAGTGCGGATGCCTGTATGCTAGGAATATTTTATTGCGATGGGAACCCTGGCTCAGCATCCCTCCCGTGGACACAGCTATGCCAGCCAAGCTGTGCTTCGGATCAATGTAAAGAAAAGTTCCTGCACGTCTGAAGTGAGCTGTGCTGGTAAAACCTTCGCTGGAGAAGGGGATTCTGCTGGCAAAAACAGAGAGTGCAGGATCAAATCTCCTTCCTATTTGAGCAAGAGAGCTGTGCTCCCCGGAGTTTTTAGTATGGGCATTCCTTGGTTAGGGATCAGCGTAGTCTGTCAGAGAGTTACACCCCATCGTTTAGTGGTTTTCCCATTCTCCTCTTGCCTAAGCAAAATCGTAGCTCAACAACAACAACAAATGTTTATCTTTCTAACCCATCATCTCAGCCCTGCCCCACCTGCTTAATGGAAGAAATCCATCTGTGTGGCCAAAGACATCACCCAAAATGACAGTCAGGCTCTCAGCAGTGATAACCAACACCAACAGAAGCAGAACAGGTCCAGTTTGCACTAGCTGAAGGTCTAGTTCAGCTCTTAATTCACTATCAGAAAAGAACATTTGGGTCAAATAATTTTCAGCAATACATTATTCCTACAAAATCATCATTTTTAAATAGCCTGGCACTTGCAATTAGTCTAGTCATAATGTCTATATCATTGTATCTACATGTCTTCCATGCTTCCTTTTCTTCTGCTTAATTTCCCAAGTGGTGGATTGTTAATTACAGAGCTGCAATTAATTTTTTCATGTCAGACCACTGTGCTGGACTGCAGCCTTCAACCTCTTATAAACAGACGTCATCACAGCTAACATGTGATCGAGTGCAGGTTAAAATCATTATCACAGCTTAATGTTACATATAAAGAAAAATGCATTTTTATCTACATTCCCCCATTATCTCTCTAATGACACCATGTTTTTTCTCTCGGAGCTGTAGTCATTGTTATTTTAAGTGCTTGTTAGTACAGCTGTGGGGAAAGACATGATCAATTTTTCATTTGGGAAAAGACACAACAGCGAATGTTAATGTCTCCATTTTAGATAACTAGATAAAATAATAGGTATGGTTAGAGAGCAATCTAGCACTTGGACATGGGATTCTTCATTATGTTCCAGTGAATTAAACAACTCAAGTCATCTGCTTTACTGTCTTTCATTAATGCTTGTATTTCAGGCGTTCATTAATTTGGGGGAGATTGTGTGTGTCTTGTTCGAGTAGCAGCTCTGTATTACCCTAAGCTCTCAGGAAATCCATGTCTGTGAAACCCCCGCGTATCCTGAAAGCAAGACATTATGGGCTTTTTGCTTTCATACGGAGGTGGTGCCCACGCACAAGCCAAGAGGTGAGATTTTTATGAGCAGGCCTTTTCCCTGTGTTTTTTTTTTAGGTTGTACGTGCACCCTGACTCCCCATTCACGGGAGAGCAATTGCTGAAGCAGATGGTATCCTTTGAAAAAGTCAAACTCACCAACAACGAGCTGGATCAGCACGGCCACGTGAGTAGCCCTCCTGGTGGGAAAGGGTAAAGGAACTGCAGCAGGGGAATTGCTCGCCTGTACCACAGGGCTAAGCTTGCGGCAGAGACACCACAATGAGGAACGGCTGCCGTGGCCCCCATGTTATGCCTTTCTTGGCCAGCCCTTCCTATCGCAGTGGAGGAGGACGCTGCGTGAAGCTTAAACATGTTGGGGTTTAATCTCTGTTGTAGAGGAACAGGTGACTTCAGAAATCAGGTTTTTATCTTTCATAAGGTAGAGCCCAGGTCAACGCAAGTGTTCAAATCATGCTCCTACTGCTGTCAGAGGCAGAATATCCATCGGGGACAAGTTCAGGGTGGAGTTGAGCATTGAAGTGAGGGAGAGAAGGGAGGCAGGTGAGCTTTTAGTCATGCTTCTGCCCCCATTTTGCTGTTACTTGGCAGTATGCTTTGCCACGTGCACTGGCCAGAAAGCTCACACTCTTTTCCACGTGTGCTTGGAAGCTTCCTCTTGTTACAGGCAACCTGTTAGGGTTGGGTCCATCAGGAAGAGCTCTTGTACTTCCAGAGTCAACACAGCGTGGGCACAGAGTCAGCAGAAAATAGAGATGTGACACCAAAGCAAAGGCTATTGAATTAGAAAAATACGTGTTCCTCGGTTGCCCTTGAAATAATTGTAGGCTACCTGCAAGTCAAGGTGTCACAGGATGGACTTGGACCTCTAAAGGAGACAGGTCCCAGCTCTGATTAGTACCAGTTTGTTGTCGCAAGCCCTGAGGTTGCAAGCTGGTAAATAGGATGCAGAGCTGGTGGCCATGAGCTCCTGCTGTGCTCCATCAGCGGGGACAACTCCTTTAGCTACTCGGCTGTCTAATGGTAGGTGGTAAGGTGGTAAGAAAAAGTGTTGTCTGTCCTGTCCCCTCCCCAAAAGTGCCTGTGAAATTCAGGAACAGCTTGGTAGCACCTCCAAATTGCAAAGGAAGAGCCTCTGGGGTTGGCAGTTCCCCAGGGGAAGACTGAAGGAGCACAGGAACAGACTGCAAAGGGTTGTTGGCTGAGAATGGGGCAGTTACGAAGAACAAGTGTAAAGGCAGTGTTACTAAACGAGGTGTCAGGAAGAGAAGAGTGATTTTGAACTCTGAGGCATGTGTAGGGGTAACTAACCTGTAAAGCTGAATAATTGTGGCATACATAGTATCAGAAATCCCTCCCCTAGTGTGGTATTTATTGCCTTTTCGGACTGTGTGAGACAGTGGCTGTTCATCTGAGCTGTGTTCTGTGCAAATGTTTCTCATCTGAAAGACAGTTGTTACTCATTTCGAGACCTAAAAATTGAACAACAGCCATGATAATTTAAAATACATCCTGGAAACAAGAACAACAAAAGTAGTTTGTTGGTGTTTTTTTTTTTAAAAAAAGAAAGCCCCGATAGATGCCTCTGTGTTGTTCTTTTGTAAAGTTCTGTCTGTGGGTATATTTTTCTTGAATCCGGTTCCCACTGTTGCTCCCTTCCTGACTAGCGGAGAACGTCTTCTTTTTTCCTCTCTTTTATTTCATAATCTGTAGAAGGGCAAAGCTGAAGATTTGTGGGCTCTATCACCGAGTGATGATAGAGCAGTATACGTGCGCATTTAAAAAGAAGCATTTTTCATCATAACAGGGGCCATGTGTGCCTCTAATAAAGCGCTCGCAGCAGTATATTGCAAACTAGTTAGGAGCGGTGCAGTTCCCAGAAGCCCAGATGAGTATAAAAAAGAAGTAGGTCTGAGAAGCTGTCGGGAACAAAGACATGTGACAGAGCAAGAAGATGTAATCGTCTCACATACAGGCAGTGGGAGAAAATGATCCGTAGCGTTTGAGATGCAGCCTCCCGATTAACTTTCCAAGAAGCGGCAGAGGTGGATCCCATTTTTTATGCGAAAGCTTTGGACAGCCAAAGTCGATGGAAAGTTTTGCATGTTCAGTTAAGAATGAGCCCCGAAGGCTTGATCCTGTGTTGAGATTTGCGTGACATGCGTTACACCTTCACGGAGCACTCCCTTTTTAATATTTTGTGGTTTTTTATGTTCCAAATTAGGGTGTCAGGTTTTATGTGCTGCCTTATTGAAGCTGTGTAAATACCGTCACTGGATGCTCAGTAGAATTAAGGAAGGAATTAATTCTTTAAGGCAGGCTCACTGTGCTAAGGCCAATGGCACTTCTGAGCTCCCGTGTACTAAGAGGAGGAGAGAGTTGAAATGCCTCCTGAAACCTCTCCCTTCAATATGCAAGAGCCCTTCTTCACTGATGAGATCTTTTTAATTGACCTGCTAAAATCTGAATTACATTTGATAAGGTGTGTTGGTTCCTGAGGAAGTTTTAATGAACTAAAAGATGCCGTTAAATACTAGTTATAGGTAGAGAAGCTGGATGCAACCTGATTCCAGTTTGTTCTAGTTGCTTGCTTTCTCCATTCTCCAGAAGACACTTTTGGTTGTTAAGGTAATTGTGGTGTTTTATTTGTAGGGTGGTTCATTTCCTGAAGAGGAATTTGAAGAGAAAAGAGGCATTTGTTTGTTCTAGCATTTGTTTGTTTTCTCTTATTCCGAGACTTTTGGAGTTGGCAAGCATCTCTGCTTGTGTATCTTCAGCAGCGTGCTTAACCCCATAGCTATGAACATATTCTCCCCAAGCATCAGGCAGAAGTCTTATCTCTGTGTGCATGACATACAGCTTGCTCCATGGAAACACTTTCAGATATCCTTACCAGAGGAAGGAAATGGTTCCTGTCTCTGGATTTTTACGGCCGAGCGAGTACTTCCCATTTTTCTGGTTGTGGAACATTTATAAACGTGATTTTTTTTCCCCCAGATTTCTGGTGATCTTTTTCACATGGGCTGCTTCTTTTAGGACTTTTGGTTGCACTTAGGTGGGGTAGCATTTTTTCTGGTTTATGGTGAGGTGAACTATGAGTGTATACACTATCGTAATTGCTTTTCTGGCATTTAATATAGCAAAACTCAAACATATGAATGTTTGCAAAAGCAAACACAAAGGTGTGAACGTGGCCAACAAGCAAGCTTGAAAACAGGGGTTTCAGAATATCCACAAGGAGTTACACCCAGGGTTTTTTTTTTTAAAGTCAACCTGGCAGAAGTTAGCAACCTCTATGCTTTTACAAATAAAAGTTTGCCTAGTAACACTCTTCTTTGGTGAATGTGGAAGCCGCATTCACGGCATAATTCCTGAATTCAAAGTCGCCTCGGGGATTTTGCAGCTGGCATCCAGATTGCCTCTGGTGACCAGTCTGCAGTCAGTGGGAGCCAGATGCCTACAAACCTGCCTGACCTTACAGCAAGCAGGATCCTGTAAGGACAGATCCTGGTCATCTCCCCTGCTGGAGGCTGTCAGCATGAAGGCAGATGGGATGGCTGGGAGCTTGTGACCACACTGTACTGCCAGTAAGTGTGTGCAAGGGGGGCTGCCATAAGTATATGTGCACTTGATGTTTCTCTCTGGGCACACCAGCATGAACGTGCAGAGCTGGCATCAGGCATTTTCTGATAGGTCCACCATGCAGGTAGGGGACTGCTTGGACTTTGAGACCACCATCGGACGTACCCTGTGTATCTAACTCCCTTAGCTGTTTTGATGGTTCTAACATAAGAAGATGCATGGATATTAAGGGGTGTCTTTGTGCAGCATCCTTCCGACTTTAGCATCAATGAGTGCTGCAGCATCGGCAGACTGTGCGGGGATGCAGATACAGCACTACGTACACAGACCCTCACGAAAAGGAAATACTGACCTTAACCTTGGCCATGGGTCTTCTGTGACCTCCTGGCTGCCTTCGGTACTTGTTTTGTACCTGAATGGCCTGACTTGCCTCAGGTGGGACCATGTGTGTAGGGCGTCGTGGCAGGGGGTGTTATCCATGTGCACTGCTGGTTTCGGAAAAATTGCATAAAGGATTACGTGGTCTTGTTTGAGAAGTTGAGTTTCTTTATCACAATTTGCATTCGCAGAGGAGTGAAGGGAAAGGGCATGTGTGGGAGCTGGGCTGTCCCAGCCTTTTCCTCCTTCCGCTTGGCTGCTGCTCAAATGTAATGCCTTGGCATGGATAATGTGGCCATGAAAGGCAATGGGAAGCGCCGAGATCTGTGGGCCAAACCCTCGGTAAGCTCACCACCACCCGTGCACCATCCTTGAAAATGTCTTTTCTAGATGCTTAGAGCAGCCCAACTGGCTAGGCTTGTAAGACAAAATTTTACAAAGAGAAGGAAAAGTTCTGAGGTTATTAATGGCAAGATCAATGGCCAATGTGTGTGTGCGTATATAAAATGGTGAAGTGATTTGAGGAAGGGCTTGATTCAGTAAAAGTGGACATGCAAACCTTTCAGGACAATGGTTCCCCATCACTCTAATGTCTTTCCTCTTGCTGTGTACCCCCCTCCAAAGTCACGGTGCGCGTAATAGCAATATTTGGCCCTGAACGAGCAGCAAAGAAAACGCTGAGGGAAATTTTAGCCATGACACAGCTGTCTCTAAGCTCCCTCCCTCCAATGCATCATGCAACCTTTCTCATTGACTGAGTTAGCATGAAATACTGCACCGCTTCTGCTGTGTTTCAGCTGAAGTTAACGCTTCCCGAGGAATGCACATTAGCTATTCCAGATGTACAGAGCTGGCTGTAACGTCGTTATGGCCCCTGCAAAATAGAACCACCCACACCATTGCCAATTTCGTCTTGTGACTCCGATTATATCCAAAACAAGGGCTGGTGTGAGCTGAGCTCTGTATTTAATTCTTCTTATATTGTAATACTGTGGTTAGAGGCAGCCAAACAGGCCTCCAGCCAGCGGTAACTGAAGCAAGTGGGACTCTCGCTTTGACTCCAGTGAACGTTGAAGTTGGTTAGTTGGTACATTAGGTTTAGAATTATTTTGGGAACTCGTAAACAATTATTAATGAGGATAAAATGCCAAAACCTGGTCATTTTATGGTTCTGTACTGGTTTCCCTCCGTACTGCCGTTTTCGGTAGTCTGTGGTGAAGAACATCTAGAAAGTAGTTTGCTTTAAAGGTTTGCCACAGTAAAAGGATCTGGGGAGTTTTATTTTTGGTCAGCCAGGTTGTGCTGCTGCTGCTGGTGGTTTTTTGGTTGGATTTTATTTTCTTTTTTTTCTTTTTTTTTTTCTTT
>RSEF01000002.1:55905243-55954383 GCA_003993805.1 Himantopus leucocephalus
TTTTTGAGGGGTTCCTGGCTGTTCTCATTCAGCACTGGCACATTTATGCAAGTGTGGATTCTCGGTCACGAGCTTTCAGAAATTACATATCTCCACTTGCAGCTGACACCTGCAAACTGGGGCACACGCTAGCAATAACAAGTTCTGTATGTAAAACACCTCACCTGTAGGAACAGGTATTTATGCTTCAAGAAACGCGTGCTCACCAGTGGTGTAGGCGTGAAAGGAAACCAGCTCCTGGGCTGCCTGCTTTTCCAGCTTCATTTTCTGGAACTGCCCAGAGGAGCTGGAGACTTTTCTCTGAAAATCAGCCCCCAGCTAGTTAGATTTCAGATGTCTCCTCTGCAGTGCTAACTGCATCTTTTTCCCCCTCTATGGTTTTATAGCCTTTGAGGGTCCTGTTAACCTTCCTCTCAGGACAGTGCCTTCTCACTCTTTCTTGCAGATCATTTTGAACTCCATGCACAAGTACCAGCCAAGGGTCCACATTATTAAGAAGAAGGATCACACAGCTTCTTTGCTAAATCTGAAATCGGAAGAGTTCAGGACATTTATCTTTCCAGAGACAGTTTTTACAGCTGTTACTGCCTATCAGAATCAATTGGTGAGTACGGTTGGTAATTTCCACGGATTTAACTAAATCCTATCCTGCTGAAAACTCCCTTTCCACCAACCTAAACTAGGAGACTTTCTGATATAACCTACCTTTCCATGCCAATGTCTGTAGTGACCTTGCCCAACCTAATTCATATTCAGGAGTAATTCTTATGTATACGGGTTGTACTACTAACTTCAAAGGGCCATAAGGATTATTCATGGAAGTAAAGATGACATGAAAGAGGCTTTCATTTGTCTTCCCTTCTGTCTATACAAAGCCATTTGTGTATTTTCATGTAGTCCTTTTCTAATTATAGCTAATTAAGGAACTGTTCTTATTTGCAGTGCCCTTTCACACCACAAGCTATTAGCTGAGAGATATTCTGTTTTGCACATGATGATTTCATGGGCTTAAAAAGTTGACTAATTAAGCTGTAAGGCTCAAACGTAAGGGAAATCACTCAGAGATACGCTTTTCAGAGGCTGCCCAGATTACATCCAGATGTCTGAATTTCAATTTGCATGCCAGTGAATAATATATACAAAATGGAGGAGATCATAACAATGGCTTGCTAATGAGTAATTTTAGGAAGTATATAAACAATCGGAGAGCAGAGGCTCTGCTTGACAGTGGATAAGGCTTTAATACTTAAGTCAGTGGAAATATGTTGTTGGCTTCAGTGTGATTCAGAGCGTGTTTTAAGGGGTTAAGGACCATAGCACTTTGCAAAAATATCTCTTTCCCTCTCTAATTCCCCCAAGTTAAGACAAATATAAGTACTATCCAAACATGTGGGCAGGCAGCATGACAGAGTCAACGTACCTGCTGGTTTATTTAAAGAAGTCTGCATTTCTTATTAAGAAGCAAAAGTTATTAATTTCTAAAAGCTATGAATAAAGTGAAACTACTGCATAGGGGGCCAAAGAAGCTATGAAGGTAATAGTAGTAGTATTAAGTCGGTGCTTATGACAGACCCCACATCCCGCTTTAAGGCTTTAATATCAGAATGTATTGATTTTAAACTCAGGTTTGTATCCGAATGCTGCAGAAAATGTATTCAGCACCTGGCAATCTCAAGAATATAATGTTTGGACAGGCGGTTAGATTTTTCCATGTAACTTTCTGTAGAAACCAGCAAAATAGTAACAGGCACAAAACCAGCTAAACCTGGAATTTATTTCTGTAGGAGGATTTGTGTTTACTGACAATATTTACACCAGAGATGTTTCTAAACTAACCTTCCCAAAGCACATACATTGAGTCCTGGAAAATTTCTCAATGGAACATCTCCGGAACCCCTAGAGGTTGATGCTGTCATTTTATTTATGACTAATGAAAATGGAGCCTTTTTTCATTTTTGCCATTTCTTTCAGAACTGTTTTAAGGAGGGGTTGATTACATTTCTGGAGGTTATTAGATAAAAGCTAAATACATTACACTTTCAACAAACTATCTCATAATTTAAGATTTAAAGGGCATGCATTTATTTAAACAGTCAAACCACTGCCACAGAGTTGAATTGTAGGTCAGATCTCATTTTAAAATGCTTTCTAGCAGATGTTCTCTGATTGTTTGTGAGACAGTCTCTCAGGAAAAATATGGCCATAAATGATCGTGAGTCTCATCTGGCTTTGGTGGATACAAAAAGTTTCTCTTGTGATGTCATACCAAATCTTTAATATTAGGAAAATGGAAGTTTGATTGGTGAAAATACGCTCAAGAGATGAATAGACATCCTTATTATTTTGCAGTGCAGTTGGCTCAGTGTGTTGGTGATCTAAGTCAATGGAACTAGTTAGAACTTGTCTTTGTTCAAGGTAGTTTTCAAAATGCTGCCATAAAAAATGTTCACTGTACATGAGGTACTAACCTGCCGCTCTTTGCAACATCATCACGAGTCAAGGGCTTAGGGGTATCTTGGGAGTAGGATGAGACAAGGTTCTGTGGCAAGGCTAGGGTTCAAGGTAGTTTCCATCATTTGTACCTGCATGAGGAGACAGCCTCAAACCCTCAGCCAGCACTGAGGTCCCGTGCTGCTTGACCAGCCCATAGGAACAACCGGTGAGCCACGGTGCCTCTTGCATAGTGCCTCAAAGTAAGGACCTTCCCCAGAGAGTTTGCCCCTGGATGGACCCAACATGCTGGGCAGGGAAGGCAGCAGCCGAGGGGTGCGGTGAGTTTCCCAGGGCTGCAGAGCAGGTCGGTGGCAGCACATCATTCGTATACTGCAGACCAGTAATTAAATACTTTGATTTTTGTCTTTGTAAGCCTGTCCCTCCCATTCTGTGTTTCCCTCCCAGAAGACCTCTTTCTCAGAATGAAAAGTTGGGTTCAGTTGTCCTCTTTTTTTTTTTCTTACTTATTTTTTGGAAGAGAAGCCACCCCATTTTGAAATACCTTTGTTTGATGAGAGCATTTGATTGTTTGAGGATTTGGAAAAGCTCCCTTTTCTTTCTGAGCCTCGAGGGCCAGCTATTAAAAATAAGGTTGTGGCCTCTGCAATACAGGCTTTTTTTGAGGAAAGCCAGGCTGACATAGCTGCTCAGTATGAAATGCTGAGAGCCATTGATTTTCCTGGGCTTCAGTTGGTGGCATTCACTGCCTTGCAGGACAGGTCCTGTGTTGTCCCTCGTCAAGCTCTAACTCCCACTTACAGTTTTATTTTTATTTCTTGGAAGAAGTATGGCTGGAAAATCTAAATATTATGATGATGTCTCAGGTTTTATTCACCAAATCTCATTTGGTTGGACAGCTAGAAAATTTCACAAGGGCAATGGTGTATTATTTTCCTGCTCCCAAAAAGCACAGTGGAAGCCACAACCTATGCCTGAAAAGTTTTACTGCAAAGTTAAGGGGAGCCCTGATGCTTTGGAGCAGAGGGACTCCTGATCAGTGGGTTACTCTGACAGAATGGAAAGGCTGACAGGATGCACTGGGCAGGTTTGTAGCTGCATTTGAAGATGGGCGGAGAGTTTTTGTTGTAAGAACTCTGTTTTTGCAGGACTGTGATGATTGTAAGGAGGTTACTCCTTTAGCCCGGGCTCTGTCACTTTAGATCTCTTTAGATTAGTTCTCCCCACACTTTTCCTCCCTCCTTCTCTTCCTCAGCCTTTTCCCATGCAAAACCAGTTAAATTGCCCCTATGTGACGGCTAGTAGGTCTGGCTCAGAACATTTGCATCCCAGTAAAAAACCCAAAAAGGTCGGGATGAACTGAAGCAACGTGTTCAGGTGTGCAGGCAGTGGCTCCTAGTTTGGGCTCATACCAGGTGATGTGCAGCTCTGCCAATGAGGCTCAGATATTAGCAGGGTGCTGCGCACTGCTCGCGGAACGGACAACCTGAGTCATGATGTTAAAGTATTTGGAAACGGTAATGCTGTGCATGGGTGGGTTCCTCCTGCTTGTGGGTAACATGAAGGCTGAGCCCACAGTGCCTTCGGTCTTTCCATTGCCATATGTGTAATACACCCTGGTTTGCCTCCCCAGCTTTGCAGCATATCAAGAGTAGCGTGCGCACACACACACACACAGGAGCATGGATAAAATTAGCAGTGGAGTCAGGAGGATGGATTGGTTAACACTTTGTACGCTGCAGTACCTTAACACTGTATTCATGTTGCATTGCTCTTTTCTGTGTTTCCAGATAACCAAGTTGAAAATTGACAGCAACCCTTTTGCTAAAGGATTCCGGGATTCTTCCAGACTCACTGATATCGAGAGGTAATGGGGACTTTCTGTTTACTTTCCATTCAGATAAGATAAAGAGAAGAGAGAGTTTGTAGGAAAAGCATCCTTTCAACTCCTGAGAAGCTGTGCATTTTAATGTTATCTTGTTGCATATAGTAAGCCTCCTCCACCTCCTTTAAAAATACTTATAAACTTTATGAAGAAAGAACTGTTTTGAGTTTTGACATCTGTTCCAGTTGGGGCCAATATACTCATCATCTTGAGGGGGCTTCTTGAAGGGGGGAGATGGTCAGTTTTACAACTTCAGAATGAAAAGCTTTTTTCTTATCATGTCATTTAATCCTATTGAGGGCTGTGAATTGGGTCACTGGGAAACAAGGGCAGTGGTCCTGTGAAAAACATCTTTATAGCTCCCCACTGCTCCACACAGTGGAAAAGAGAGAGGGGAGCTTCCCAAAATATACTTCAGCAGTCCCAGACACTGAAGTCAGCAATTATTGCCATCAGGACAAATCCCATAACTCCCACTCTGACGACAAAGATGCCATTTTTGTTTCACCAAAATTGTACTGCAGGCTGCTTTATCTGGAAACTGTTGAGTTTTGTGTGCGTACAGCTCGTTATAAGCAACTGCTGCCATAGGGACAGAAGCATTAACCCACAGTTGAGTAGGAAATAAACTTCAATCTCTTGGTAGCTCTCCAGCACGTCACATTTTTATGATATCGTGTCAAATATTTTGGCAAATGAAGCAAATTAAGCTGCCTGCATCCTTTAGGCTGGAAGAGAACTTGATGGAGATGGATATAGCACATCCAAATTTTCCTATGAGCACACAATCATGAAAGAAAGCTTGGAGAGGCCAAAACCCTCTAGGCTCCTATGTGGGGATATCCAGATGTATCTGTGCATCATCTTTCACGGGTGCATATAGGGGACAAAGTGCTCAATGAAGTCATATCCATACAGCTAGAGAAAATCTTTACAGCATTTAAAAAGTACATCAATCTAAGCATGTCCACGGCTGGGAAATACTGGTATATTTTATACCTTACTAGCGACTGGATCATTAGTGATCCATTGAGTAACTGGGTGAAAGAATAGTAATTTGGGAAAGCAAGCTTGTAGACTGCAGTGCACACTTGCGAAGTTGTTAAAAATTGCTTCCTAAGTGAAAGTCTGAGTTGAAAATGGGAAAAAAACCCAAAGCAGATTTAATTAACTAGCATAGCCTGCTGGATTGACAGAGTACTAAGGTAAACAGCATCCAGAGCTCGGGTTTCTATGCAATAAATAGTCAAGAAAGGACCTGTAGGAAGAGAAGAGGCTTTGATTTCTTACATTTCAGTTTCCTTGTTTCACAGACAGGCAATATCTAATGAGACAGCTTTGCAAGGACTGAGAGAGTCTGAATAGATAAGCTGGGAGAAAAACTTAGTTACCTCTGTGCAGATGAAGCAACTATCATGGTGCTGGATATGAAGGGAATTTTTCCAGAGGACATCTTATTATAACAGCACATGGCATGGAGTCAGAAATGCTGAGCATAAACTGCAGTGCCCTTTTGTTTATTGATAAGTGTAAGAATAGAGACTGAGACAGGCAGCTTAGCCCAGGCACGAATGTTGCCATGAAAGATAAAGTGGCCAAACGTGAAACCTACAATAAATACAAGAAATGTAATGTGAAAAGTATTGAAATGACATTAAAACTCTGGATTTGAGAGTCCAAGTTTGGGTAAGGTCTTATTTAGACTTAAATGGGAAAGCTTAGCCCTGATCAGGGAACAAAAATATTAAAAAAAAACAAACCTGCTGCACAACACATCAGGTAATGAGACAATAAAAGTGTAACACACAAGAGGGCTGGTGAAAGACTGTTTGAGAATTTCCTAAGTTATCTGATACTGTTCAGAAATACCAAGGGTTTTATTCAGTTCCAGCATTAAAATATTTAGGCAGATGAGAACGTCATCCTCTAAGTGCCCACTGGTTCTATAGTTTTCATCTTTGCGCCAGAAAAATTGCTTAAAGAAATCTGATAGAAAGCAAAAGAAATGGCAAAGTGAGATATGACAACAGAAAGAATTTCTTGCTTGATGCCCATCGCGACGTGCAGTACAAGATGTAGGTGATACGTTCCATACTACAGCATGACTCTTGCTCGGTCTAGTTGGAAACGTGGTTATTTCTGTAAGATCTCTGTCTGAGAAAAAATATTTATTTGCCAGGGAAAAGACTATGCAGGCCAAGCGCACATTTGCACAGCTCTTGAAAATCGGATAGTTATCTCGAAGGTGTGAAAATACCTTCCATGCACTGCTTCCTAAGCAGGCCTGAGTAGAGCGCTTGCATGCATGATCTGCAGTGCCGTGCCGTGATCCTAATGGTCTCCTGTAAAGCATCCTGCCATGTTAGGGCCAAGAGAGCACTCATTTATCGCGAGTTCCAGCTTTTCCCAATGACCTAAGTAGTGTGAAAGTGTACAGAGCTTTGTATTTCATTTCCAGGTATTTAAGCCTGCTTTTTCCTAAACAGCCTTTGGGGAGGGAAACAAATCAGATCAATTGATCTTTAGAGACCTAAAGAAATTAAATTAGTCTGGAGTCAGTTACTGCACTAAACCATCCAGTAATTGGATTGCTCCTTGTAACTGATTGAAAACAGCCTCTATCTGTAACAATATAGGGAGCTTTTCTTTATAGTAGATCTGAGAGAAAAACACATCTTTTTATGACATGATGACAGAAATTGCACTTTTTTAACCTAATTGAATATGATTTTATAAATATGTGACTTTAACGATTTCAGGCTTCCCATTCTAGATTTACGATCCCTGTGTAGGAAATTCAAGCTGCAAATGCCTTTAGGATTAAATCTGTTTGCATTATATGTGTTGGAGTTAAAATAATATATGTAAAGGTAGTGAAATTTCCAAAATGGTAGAGGAGGTAGGCAACAGCAAAGCTATTGAAGTGCCTGTATTTTCTTTTCTTCCTGCCTAAACACCTTACAACGGTTTCCTTATACTCATAGCTATAAATGCGAAGCTTTTAACTATTGAAAAAATCCTTGGTGGGTTTAGTATATACCGAATTTTCAGTAGGATGTGAGAATCCTTCCACAACCAACTCTTTCCACACATTACTTGTGGTAATCTATTTATGGTAATGGGGCAGACTTTATCTGGGGCTACTGTGATTTAGATAAGTCGCTGATTCACCTTTTGATCTTTTTATGTGGTATTTACATTTCCTCTATTATAAAAAGGCTCCCACAGTGGTTGTGATTGAAAAACTGAACATTTAGCAGCAATTGTCAGAATGTGGAGCTTAACGTACTGTGGTGTTGACTACGGGGTGCCAAATGCAGTAATGTGGATGAGCATGATCTTTTTTAACGGTAACCTTTGTGAGAAAGACTAATGCAGGTTTTATGAGCGATTCACTCTGGAGACAGGCTTTAAGGGAACACCTTTATGCTTCTGCTTAAGAAAAAACTGCCAAAGCCATGAAGGATGCAAAATCAGAACCCAACATGTTAATTTTTTTATCTTGAACCTGAATTAATCTTTTGAGTTGCTGTGAATAATTAGCCTTTTAAAAATAGACAAATAAATAAAACCATCACAATAAAATATCATGCAAACAATCCAGGGAAAAAGGTGATCATTTCAAGAGTGTGAGTCAACAGAAGTACTGAATCATAAAACAATGATCAAACAAGAATTGACAGATCATAGTCATGATCTGAACGTTGCTTCTCCAGCTGATCCAGCATGTGATAGGCATGTTTAGCTTGTGGACTTGTAACTATTAAAGAGAGCTAAGGGACTATACCCATCTGCACAAGTCCAATTCTGCTTTTCTGGGTGGTAGATACATACTTCAAGTGGCAACATCTTAGCTAATGGAAAAGTATGGATGCACACTCAAGAAATTTTTAGGCAGAGAAAGAAAGGGTTGGGGGATGGGGGAAGTAAGTAAGAGAGCCGCATCCCAGCTGGATTTGCATGGTAATCAGATTCCGAATTTTCCCCTGAGGAACTTCATGTCTGAGATGTGGAAATACATTGTATGAGCTTACAAGGCTGTAAGCGAAATGGATGCTAATACTCGGCACTGCTCTGTTGAAGTGTCTTCGACACTGCTCACGTCGAAGCCACGTGCTTAATGATGTGCTGTCCACAGCAGTCGTTCCATCCCTTCCCTGCTCACCCCGCAGAGCTGCCTTTCTCCCCATTCCCACTTCTTACTGCTGGTCTAGCAGAACTTCCTTGACTCTTGAAAGCACCCTACTAGCAGCCAGAAATACATTCTCTCTACGACCTACTCCCATGTCTGTGGTTAAGTAGGGCTTCATCATAGTTCTCCTCCAATAACTCAAACTCGCCAGCTCATCTTTTATCCTCAGCTAGTTCTCAGTCTGTGAATGTTGGCGACCAGCCATGGGAGATCATCTCCGATGTTTAGGTTGGGAGAAGTGTGAGTTTAGGGAGAAACACCTGGGACTCCAGTGGTATCTGGTGCCATTCCAGATGTGCACAGGTTACTCCAGCCTCCAGCTGCTGCTCCAGAGGGGTAGATAGATTGTATTTCTGTGTCTTCCCTTCTGTTGCACATGGCTTGGATGTCTTAAGACATCTAGAAATCACTACCTGCCTACATTTAGACACCTGAAGCATTCCTTACAAATCTGATTCCTCCAACTCTGCTTACTGTTAGCCAGGCAACTGTTCCTTTTCCCCAGCAGAAAGCCCTCCGTGCCAGCTAAAATCTCTTCAGCTCCCAAGCTTTTAAGCACTCATACCCTGGCTCATTTTCCACTTAGGTATTCTGTTATCTATCTTTTTACTTGTGCACAACAGTATAAAAGTGTTTCATTTTGCCAGTGTTTTCCACTGACACGCAGGTGTAGTGTATGCATAAGGCGGGGGGGGNAGGGGGGGGGGGGGGGGAATGATGATGATGATGATGATGTCGTCAGATCA
Source organism: Himantopus leucocephalus (assembly GCA_003993805.1). Lineage (NCBI taxonomy): Eukaryota > Metazoa > Chordata > Aves > Charadriiformes > Recurvirostridae > Himantopus > Himantopus leucocephalus. Next base: position 55,914,518 of record RSEF01000002.1, read on the forward strand.
GACCCCTGAGTTTCCACCCCAGAGGAAGTTTTCCAGGGACTTCCCCCAGTTTCACAGCACTGCTCTGTGTCACTTCTCATCCTCTGCCTGGCAGTCAGAAAGAAAAGGTTGCAGTCACTGGCTGAAGTGCAGCTCTGTGGGGTTGGCTATGTTAGAGTTAAGTATATCACTGTGTTTGGGGAAAAAAAGATACAGAGAAAGAGCTTAGACATGTATTTGCAAGTGTATGCTTTTTTCCGAGTCAGAGAAGAGAAATGTAATTTTCTCTCTTTTCTTTTTGTTTGGTTGGGGTTTTTTTTCCCCTCATTCCCTGTAAAAAGCTGTTTTTCTCATTTTTACTTGCGGTTGAAAGAAGTGGGTTGGATATATTTAATAATCTCATGGTCCTTCTTCATAAGTGTCATTACTTTTCCCATCTCGTGACTTCAGCCAGGCTACATTATGGCCATGCATATTATAGCTCTTCCAGAATTGCCATTGGTAGCCAAGTGTTTATTGCAAGGGCACCAGTAAACACCACTTTGGAGATACACTTGTTCTTTTTCCCGCAATCATCGAAACCTAGATTTTTCATAATTTAATTCTCATTTCACTTCTTTGTTTAAATTACATGTATTCTTGGAATATTGCATTCATCCAACACTTGCCCAATAGTTTTGACTTTGTGTGAAAGTGTTTGGTGGCTCTGTATTAGCTTTTGGGACAAATGAAACTTCAGCTCACGTGACCCAATATAGTTTGATGGGACCTGTTTCTTCCCCTGGTTGGAAGTGGTTCAGCTCTAACCTGAGCAGTGGAATGGAGCTACTTTGTTCTGGTTGAGGATTTGGTCTGTACCGTGTCAGAGCTGAATTAGGTTCCTAGGGTCAGTCTGTAATATTCATCTACCAGTATAAGAGCAACTATATGTAGCAAATCAAGATGTCTGTATGTTTGTACATGTGTAAAATAGCAACTAAAAGCCACAGGAACACGAAGGCTGAGTGATATCTGGAACAGTGGTTCTGAATGTGTTTGTTGTTCACTCATAGCTGCTGTTATGGAAATGTATTTGTTCCTCCTGCTGTGTTGGGTTTTTTTGATTTGGGTTTGGTTTTTTGTTGTTTTGGGTTTTTTTACAGACTTGTTTTTAGCACTTGCGTCTTGGACAAATTAGTCATCTTTTCCCTTAAAAAAAAAAAAGTTCTACTACAGTGCGACTTCCGACAAGTTTATTTTTGTGCCTTCTCAGCCCATTTATTCCATCTGTCTTCACCTCACCTCACTTCTGATGTCTTCTGTTATCTGGGCTTTCTTCCAAACATACTAACTGGCAGCTACAAAAAAAGGAAACCTTTGAAATGCAGAACTAAAGAAGTCATTCAGGCTGCAAACTGATAACTCATACACTTTATATCCTGTTCTGTATTTTTCTTTGTGTTGAACTGAAAGGCCAAGCAAAACATGGTTGTCAGTTTTATTTTTTTATTTTCTTTCTGTCAATTTTTTTTATTAGCATTGCCTTTTTCTTGTAAAGAAAAAGACAAAAAACAAAAGAAAAAAACAAACCCCATGACACCAAGATCGGGGAATGGATTCTGAGGATATCCTTACCTTTTTGGTGACCTAGCACTTGGATAGTAAGGGCAAAAAGAGAAAACACTAACAGGTTGCTCAACTCTGCTCAGAAATTTGTACCTCTTGTAGCCATTCCTGAGACAGCAACTTCTGCAGAGGATATGAGTTCAGAGTGCCTGCTCTTTCTCACTCCAGTCTGGCTTTTGCACATTGTCTTCAAAGGAGGTTGAACCTGGCTCTCAGTGGGATGGGTGGCAGCCTATTACGTTGACTCCATCCTCTTTGGAGCCATGGTATAGATCTAAGATGGATACTAACCAAGGCCTGGCTCCAGCAAGCTAGTTCTAGATTAGCTTTTCTAACACCTTCTACCAAAATCAAATATATTGCTTCAAGCCTCCTCATCCCAAAGGGAGAAGTTAGGCTTCCTGTCTCCATCCTCTGGGTGCGCTCTCTGCCAAATTCAGGAAAATCCATAGCTCCAGGTGCATGCAGGCATGTAGCAGCACCAGTGTTGACGGTGCATTGTGGCCAGGTGAGCCCTCTTCCATATCAGCAGGGCTTGTGGTCATGCGCTTCAGAATCAGGGTCATGGTGATCACCAGGCTGCTGTGAATGCACAGCTGAAGCACAGTAACAGCAAAAGGAGCCGAAAAAATTACACAAAGAAGCATCAAAGAGATGCCTGCTTCTACCTACACAGAAGCACTGTTCTTTCATCTTGATTAAAGATCCTGCTCAGGGTAATCTGGGACTTTACCATCTCCCGAGAGAATTTCTGTAATCCAGGTTGACACCAAAAGGAAGTGAGCATCCACACGCAGGGCCTCACTCCTCAGCTGCGTCCCAAGTCAGCTCTGTTTTCTACCATCTCCCAGTTCATATCCACGGCAAGAACTCGGGTTTAGTCTGTAAAGTGTTAGTGAATCATTTGTCAGCTACATCAGGATTTTCCTATCTACTTTTGATCCTCTGAGACTACTCTGCACATACAGGGCAGTATTAACTAAACAAGGCCAAAGACTCAGCTTGTAGCTGCAAGACATAAAGCATCCCTAGCTGGAGGTTTAGTTTTGGAATTGGTTGCCAGCAGGGACAAGACTGAAATGTTCAGTCAAGAGGTTAAAACCTGCAGAATGGCAAGATGGTCCCTGAGCACCCTAAAAACCTTGAGAATTGATAAATTCTACCAACCCTTCCGCTTCCTTTGATCCCTGGTACAAAATTCCCTGTTTTATTTCTTGCACAAAAGGAGAGAAGTGCTCCGGTTATGATAAGCAGAGGTTTATTGGCAGGGCTGGGCTTAAGGTGTGCTTCTGTCAGAATGCAGATCATTGGGAACAACCTGAGCTCCTTTCCCTTATTATCTCTCCTCACATTTGTCCTGCCTCGGCGTCTTCTCTGTGGGTGTGCTAGCCAATATAAGCTTAGTTTTTTTCCTCTGCATTTGGCACACGGTTCCTTCATCCTTTTTCTCAAACAGCTTCAGCCCCTAACTTGCTCTTCTCCCGCCTGTCATCTGGTACTATTATCCAGTTGTACACATAGCACAGCTTAATCATAGCAATATATTATGCCTGTGTGTGTGTTTTCCCCCTCCTCTGGGTATTTACAAGATATCTGTGAGCTGAAGAGCAGTCTGGAAGACTGAAAATTGTTGGTAGACCACACAAAAGAGTTTGACAGAAAGAAGACATTTTCCTTTTATCCAGCTGACAGTTTGTGATCTCTCAAAACAAAGTTTATTGCAAATTTATTGCTAATAGAAGAAAATGTGGAGTTCTAAGATACATTAAAAGTTAAAAATTGTTAGGTCCAAGTGTTAGATAACAAGTGTCTGATCGCAAACTGAGTAACAGAAGTATAGAAGTTGAGCATTGAGTAACTGGAAGTCACTTTGTTCTTCAGCAAGTTTAGTGTGGGTCAGCTCTGAAAAAAACTAAAGGAAAGCTTTAAAAAAGCTCCACCATACTCTTCACTTGTGGGTTGTTTTTTTTTTTTATTGAGTGGAATCATAAAATGGCAAATATTAATTTATTATTCTGTAATTAATAAAATTATTTCCATAAATCCTTTGAACCACATGGAGCTATCTGAAGATGTTGCATACAGAACTATAAAGCCAGCGATTTAAATTAATGTCTTTCCCTCTTAGTAGTAGTATTATTATAATAATATTTTTTGACTTTAAATTTTTTTTTTTCATTGGACCACTCCACTGAGCACTATATTCTGGATATCCTAAGCAGTTCACACTTCCATAAACAGAATTTTCAGGAACATTTTGAGATTTAAGTCCTTTTGGCCCCAGTGGACAAAAGCGTATAAGCAGGAACCTGTGCCAGCTTTGCTCCTGCATTTTGAACTAGATTTCACAGGCACTTAAATCTTGTTGTTAATGTTTTGCTTCCTCCAACACATTTTCTTTGGAGCAAGTCCTAAAGTACCTTTAAAGGGTGGAGGAGGTTCAGCTCCTCTTTCCGACTGGTGTGGGAAACTCCACGTGTTTCCATAGATAGATGAGTTGCAACCCCTTCCTTCTCGGAGAAGACTTGATCTCTGGGTAGTGTTATCTGAGCATGAAATATTTGAGTGTGGTGCAGAGGCCACCACCTCTTCCCTTTGAAACGCAAAGGGAAGGAAAGGTTATCCCTTAATTTGTAGTTAGGTCACTTGTCCAGGATGGGGGAGACCTGAGTGCAGAACTCAGCTCTTGTTTTGCTAGGTGGAAGAAACTGTGATTGGTGGGATAACCAGAGATATGCTTAATGAGTGGAGAAAATACATCACTTTTTGCTTGTCTTTGTTTCCCTTTGCATGCTTTAGTTGGTTGCCTGCTCAGCCTTTTGCATTTCATAGGTCTGTTTGGAAGTTTATATGCAGCATGTGTTGTATGTGGAAAGAAGAGCGTCCACCTGAAGGCTGTGGGGACCAGGTGCCTAAATTCTGGTGTGAATCTCAGCGCTTTGCACTCATGATGTGAACCACAGCCTCTACCTCTAAAATGAAAAATTAGTAGGCGTGTTGTGATTATAGCGTAAACCACCAGCATGGTTAGGCAAGATAAGCATATACAGTTTTGAATATTAAATCCCAGCTGCACAAAAGGAACGGCTTTTGTGAAATTAGTTGCTTTCCCTGATCCAAGTTTCCTTGTTAAACTGTTTTCTCTGCCATAAAAACCTTTGCTTCTTGTGCCAATGAATTAGATTATCTTCTAAAACCTTTAGCATACTACCTGCAACCTTACAACATTAAAAATAAATAAATAAACCTACCACATAGTTCCCTGGTTTCAAACTTTGCAGATTCAGGGTTCACTAAGAAGTCATCTCTCTTTTTCCTTTAAAAGAAGACAACCATATAGAATAATAGAGTTCTCTGTCTAGCATACAAGCCCATCTGGAAAGAATTTAGTCTGCAATAATTGTGGGCATTTGATTTAGCTTTAAATCCCTGTAGGTAATTCAAATGTAAATTTATTGGGGTGAGTTTATCCCCAAACCGCCATTGGATCCAATGTTTTAGAGATGAATTTGGCCCACTGCACTAAAACTAGAGCCTGCATTGTTTCTGTTGCATCAGGATATTATTACATGCTGTAATGTCTGTCATTATAAGCAGACCTTTATTAGAAATAAAGTCAATAGAGACAATACAGACGATCACCTGAATCACATTTATTTTCAGACATTTGAAGATTAGTAATTCTTTGGTTATGAATATGTTTATAGACTGGTATATCTAAATCACTCAGACAACATTGGTCTAATTCATTACTCTGTTATTCTGTACTCATCTGAGATAGTCTTTTTGGTTAAGTAAACTTCTTTGCATTTCACATTCTGCTTCAGAAAAAAGAAGTTTCAAGAGGCATTCAGCACATAATGTAAACAATGCCATCTGTCTTTTTCTTTGTAAAATCTTCTTTGAGATAGCCCCGATATGCCTACTGTTTTCAATCACTTAAAAGGCAGTAATTCAATTATATCATCCTCTATGTAGGAACTGCCATTGCTTTCAGTCCACTTCCAGTCCTGACACAAGTAAATCACTTTGATAAGATCCCCTTTTTATTTATTTTTTTCTGAGGAGACTAGCATAAGTAATGATGCCAGTGATAGACCAAGGACAAAATGACCATAATGGGCTTTCTGTAGGAAAGGAAAACATGTGCCATTGTGATTTATTATTTTACTTGGAAAATGTTTTTCCTTGGAATTTCTGCAACAGCCACGCTCTCCAAGCGAAGGGCATTAGCAAATATGAATGGCCAAATGGTAAATTCAGACAAAAACTTCACCAAGCAGCAGATTTAAACAGCTATCACTACCTACATTTCTTAAATGGGAACAGAAGGTCAAAGCCATTTTGGAAATGTGCCTAGGTCGTATTCATCTTTGGTATAATGCCACCTACTTACATGGAAACACGCTGGGAACGTGTAAGGTTGGATCTTCCTTACAAACTGCTATGGCTTATCATGCAGATATGCCTTCCTTCTATTTAAAAATTGTTTGGGTGACTTCAGTCCTTTGTGCCACCAGTGAGGCGGGGGCCTGGCAGGCACGTCTAACCTCCCAGAATAGACGTGGCACGAGATCGGTAGTATCTGTAGACTTCCTGCTACGAACTGGCCTCGGCCCTGATGCTGAGAGAGCATGGTTAGAGCTGAGCTGTCTCTGGACAGATCTGTCTCTTGCCCCTGATTTCAGAAAAATGGGAAAGCGTCAGATGAGGTGGTCGTGTGTGATGTGAAAGCTTGCTTGAAAGGAGCTGGACCACAGGTGTCTCTTTGAACGCAGACTGATGACTCAGTACGAATAACCCCAGAGATTGCGTTTTCAAATTTGTGAAGAGTGCTGGTCTTATATTCCCTGTCTGGGACCACATCCAGGAAACATAGTGGGAAGTTCACTCTACTTTGCTGAAGAAGCAGTACCACGCAGGTAAGAGGTGATCAGCAATGTTAAAACACCACAGGCCAAGTTCAGCATTTTCAGGGACATGCTATGAGGTAACCCTTTTGTTAAGTAATTTTGGGTAGTCTGTCTCAGAAAGCTGTGATCTGGACACAGGAAAAAGCAGCACGTTCATTGTATTTAACTTAATAAATTAGGAGGCTGTTTAGGATGTATTGATACAGTGGCTTGTTTCCTTTCACAGAGAAAGCGTGGAGAGCCTTATCCAAAAGCATTCCTATGCCCGATCCCCCATTCGAACCTACGGAGCAGAAGATGATCTCGGAGATGACAGCCAGGCAACACAAAGCAGAGGTAGGAAAGTGTGCTCATGAGGTAAACCGTGGTCACCTAGTTATGCCTGAGAAAAGGAGAACCACAGTCAGTACTGTGGTACTCTCAAGCATTTCTCTGCTGTGTCTCTCTGTCATGAAGTCCTATAATAAAGAAGAATACTTGTTACCCTATGGCTCTTCTGGGCATCTGGTATGCCCATGGCACTGGTGTGGGTGGCTAGTTCAGGAGGCAGCTCTAGAGATGCATATACAGCCTTTGCCAGTAGAAGAGAACCATCTCTGCTTCCTCTTCAAGAGCATTGAAAAACAGGCAACTTCATTACTGTGGTGCTGAGAACAAGCTAACGCTCCCCAACCCTTGGCAGACTTACTAGCTGGGGCTCAGCACCATTTGTAAAGTACCATATAGATGTGCCATTTGCTGCCCCTCCAGCCTTCTGTGAACAGAGGACTTGGTTCTGACCATCTTCAACCAGCTTGTGGTTAACCTGCTTTGCCTCTACAGGAAGAACAGTCCATAGCTCCCTGGAAAGCTGATGTTTAATTGTTATCTCTTGGTCTCTTAAAAGGTGCTTTTCCCGCTGAGGCAATTCACCTCAAATGCTTTATCAAATGGTTTGTCTACTTCAGCAGTTGCAAAAGTAGTAGCAAGGCAGAATTGTTCTTTGTGGGGATACTCGCTGGACAAATTGCATCTGTCATAATTTGCCACTGGAAATAGATCTCAAACCCGTCCTGTAGGATCACTGACTGGCATAAACTTGTGTTGCATTATACTTTGCATGTTGACTTTGTGACCTGCCTGATATGCAACAGCCACTTGAGGTAAAGCAGTTCTATCTGCCTTCCGACTGGCAGTGCCCTTGTCTTGTCCTCTAACTTCATACAGTGTTGCTAAGATAAGAGCATTATTTCTGGTCATAAGCTCTTTGGACTTGTGCAGGGAAAACACAGTTATTTTTAACCACGAGTTGCTCTTCAACAAAATGTGATTAGGTGGGTTTGTTCATACACGTCTATTCTAAGAGCAGTTCCTTAGATTGCGGAGTTTCTGGAGCAACTCCTCAGCTGGTACAATGCCATCCTTTCATTTACTTCTGGGGGATTACCTCGCTTCACGTCAGCTTAGATCCTAGGCCAGTTATTGTTGAAGACTGTTAAATTTTCCCTTGCCAGAAGTGCTCAGAGCAAGGCACCTTCTCTCCAAGAATTAAATTTCTCCCTGGTATGACGTCCTCCTTTGGGAGTGACAAAGCAAACAAGGTGAACCTCAGTACGAGAGCTGGCCATTAAAGCCTTTCTCTTCTGAAGAGAATCCCTAGGAAGGTGTCATAGGATGAAAGAACAGTTTTTTACAATTAATTTTATGTATAATATATGTAGGGTCCAGTTCTGCATTTGCTCGCAATATGGCAAATGAGTAAGTGAGGAAGATGATGAGTTGTGGCAACCAACTTTTTCCTAATCTGGGAGCCATATGCTAGCACAGGACATGATTGTTCTGGGCAGCCAGAGGCATGCACAGGGGGTAAAATATACTGCTCTTGCAGATGAGTAATTGGTACTGCCTTCATTCTCTGTTTAGGTCTGGTGTTCTTAAATAAGGAAAAGTCCTCCAAGATATGATGAGGGAAATAATGATCTTATTGAAACTCCACAGACATTTCCATTTCTTCTGATGCATTTCAAAACTACCTTGCCTGTAAAATTGAGGGATGTCCTTCCATACATAAAAGAGTTGACAGCCAAATACATATGCATTTCTGGGTAGTGTGTGTTATAAGCTCTCTGAGGCCTCAACTGCCTCAGAATTACTAGAGCACATTTCCTTGGTGCTGGCAAATGTGGCATGCAAGACTTTTCAGAGTAATAAGTTGCAATTAGAGACCATTGCTGTTGGAGGAGGAAAGGGAGCTCATGGCGGTTTCCTTATAAGAATCATAGAATAGTTTGGGTTGGAAGGGACCTTTAAAGGTCATCTAGTCCAACCTCCCCTGCAATGAGCAGGGACATCTTCAACTAGATCAGGATGCTCAGAGCCCCGTCCAACCTGACCTTGAACACTTCCAGGGATGAGGCATCCACAGCTTCTCTGGGCAACCTGTTTGAGTGTTTCACCACCCTCATTGTAAAAAATTTCTTCCTTATATCTACTCTAAATCTTCCCTGTTTCAGTTTAAAGCCATTACCTCTTGTCCTATCGCAACAGGCGCTGCTAAAAAGTTTGTCCCCGTCTTTCCTGTAGGATCCCTTTAAGTACTGGACGGCCACTATAAGGTCTCCCCAGAGCCTTCCCTTCTCCAGGCTGAACAACCCCAACTCTCTCAGCCTGTCCTCATAGGAGAGGTGCTCCAGCCCTCTGATCATTTCATGATCATTCATGAGAAGGAATCACACATTTTATTCCATGTAGAACAAAGAAAGCCTGTCACTGCTATTTATTTCCAATTACTTCCACACCCACCCAGAGCATTCTCAGCTCAGCCAGTTTCAGCCGTCTAAAGATGGAAGCAGCTAGCCTTCAGTAGCGTATTTATCACAAGAAGTCTATTTCCAGAGGAATTAACAGATAGGAAATATATAAATCCAATTAAAACTCTTTAATGCACAGTGTCTGGGTGCCTGTGCTCCAGCATGCACCCACAGGATTCATAGTAGCCACCTGGAACAGAGCCAAATGTAAACCTTGTAGGCAAATCCAGATTCGCATCCGGCTTTCCCTGTAGTGCAATAATGCTCAAATATCTCCTGATTTGTTAAAAGGTTTTGCTCTGGTCTGCGAGTATAGTGTTATACTTACAGTTTGGCTCCGGATCCTAACTTCCCAGCAGTTGGGATTTGGTTCAGTGGTAGGGCCAGGATTTGGTTCAAGTCCGTTTCTACTGCTGAATCGACACAATTTCTCTTTATTGTTACTGGACTGTTTTACTTGTTTCATTAAGCAGAGGAGGAATTAATCAAGAGTAGCTCTCTTTCTGATTTAAGAATATATCCCTAAACAGATTTATGATTGTTTTTAAATCACTATTTGCATTTTTTCTTTCTGTTGTCATTTGCTTATAGTTTTGTTTTGAGTATGTGGCTACGATTGGTTCGTATACATAATTCCAAAAAGTTTACCTTGACAGATAGGTGTCTTCATACTTTTTCTTTTCACAATTTGGATGAACCTATCTTCCAGAATCAGATTTATGAAACTAATACCTGTTGTAAAATTTGTTGTCTCAGAATGTTTTGCAATACCGGTTTGAAATTATATTTCATCAAACGTTCTTGCCAGTAAATTACTTCTTAAAGTAAGAAACATTTTCTCAATGGATGAAGTTGGACAAGAAAGAAAATACAGAAGGAACATGAGTTGAATTATTGTTTGAATAGGAATAAAAATTAAGAGTTTATTTACAGGATTTTATTGTATTCCCCATTTCTAGAAAGCAGACATCTGATGATAACTAGATGTATAGAGGAACTGCAGAGGTGAAGGGCAACATCATCACCAGATTATTTGAAAATGACCATGCATAATTATCCAAAAAAATATTCATTGTTTCCAAAAAATTTTACTGTCAAAATAAAATAATTAGTTCTAACTTAAAGAAAACATTTTTCCTTTTTTTAATGATTCTGCAATCTCTCTTCAGAGAAAAAGTATTTTAAAAAGGTGGAAGATTTTTGAAAATAATTTTTGGAACTTTTCAGATTAAAAAAATACCAAAGAAACCACTTCCATTTGATCTAAAGTAGATAATTACCCCGAGAGCAAGTTTTTAATATTTTTCTGCATTTCACTTAAAGCCCCACATCTCTTACTATGATTCATCATTAGTGTTGTTTCTTAGAGCACTGTACACAGTTGGAAAAATAACAAATGTTTCGACATTTTAGAATTTTTTTGTTCTATATTTTGGAAAGAGTCAGATTGAGTGAAAAGATGCAGTGTTGACAAGATTTACTGGGGTAAAAAAAAATAAATATGAAAACTTGTAGTGCACATTACATTTTTTTGCATTTTTGCCAGACTGAAATTTTAGAAAAAAATAACCAGTACTACTGTTACAAGCATGTCTTCAAAACAGGGATGTAATACAGTGAGATTCCACGTCAGAGTAGACACTTCAGTGTTTAGTGGCAGCATTACATGGTTCTTCAGTGTTTAATAGCAACAATGTCCAATGGGCAAAGCTGATTTTACTGTTCAAGCCACTGCAACCAGCTTGTTAAAATGGAAATTTGTCTAAGATGTAGTGGCAGAGGACAGCAACCGACAAACAATAATATAAAGAAAGATATAAAGAGAGAGAAGGATTTGGGAAGCATTGTCAATGACAACTTGTCATTAAAATCAGCCTTGCTGTGAAAGACACTTTTTCTCCCTTTTTGCTAATTTCCCAGCTTTGTGTGTTGCAGCGCAAACGTCAGGCGTTCTTTCTCTTTGCTTGCAGGGTCAGCCTTTACAACGTCTGATAACCTGTCCCTCAGTTCCTGGGTATCCTCCTCAACCAGTTTTCCTGGATTTCAGCATCCCCAGTCTTTGAGTGCTCTGGGTACCAGCACTGCGTCCATAGCTACACCCATTCCTCATCCAATCCAAGGATCTCTGCCTCCGTACAGCCGCCTGGGAATGCCTCTTACACCCTCTGCTATAGCCAGCTCCATGCAAGGTAGTGGCCCCACTTTCCCTTCCTTCCACATGCCTAGGTACCACCATTATTTTCAGCAGGGTCCTTACGCGGCTATCCAGGGACTGCGTCACTCCTCCGCAGTGATGACGCCATTTGTATGAGTGATGTAAGACAAGAGAAACACGAGATTTTAACTGTGCAAGTTTGGTATGAAAAGATACAAGGGACCTTCCTGAAAGGCCGGTGGCAGGAGTGCGGAACTCGTAACAAACCAGCTAAGAAAATGCGTTATGGATATAGATTCCTCCGTTGAGGGATGACAAGAAGAAAGCATGCAGCTTGGAGCTGCTCACAGATCTATGCGTAACACAGCCGAAATGGATTCCAAAGTTCCCAGGATTTTTGGTCGCACGCAGCTTGTTCCAAAGGTGCATTATACCTAGTGGGAAGAGATTATGTTTGTGCAGCAGTGTACAAATTAATTGTGTATAAGTCTTTTTTCATACGCTAGAAGAATTCTGAAAAAGGCAATACTCTTACTCATCTTCATCTCTTCTTGTGACTGATGAGCCTCTAAACACAAAAATGTATTGCTATAACTTTGAGCATGTTTTAGGCTATCTCAGCACACACCTGCTGGGAACGGGACAAAGTGGAGAAGGCCACTGTCCTTTTTAAAAGACTGGCTTATATTCACCAAAAGCAGTATTTCTTAGTTGCTACTATAATCCCAAAGAGAAAATTATTAATAAGTCTTTCTTTCTTTGTTTGTTTCTTTCACAAAACACTTATCAGTTCCAAGAAAGAACTGTGTTACAGGACTGTAGCAGTAATGATGTATTCTGTCCTTCAGTCTAAAAAGAAGTTTGTCCTATATCCTAGGAGAAGCAATTTAACTATCTGTTAAGGTATGATGAAGGAAAACGTTGATTTGGGAAAATCTGTAACTTCAACTTAGAAACCTAAGCTATCAAATCTTTAAATCAATGCTTGTTTGCTGCTGCGCTTGCCACTGAAGACCTGTTTCTAGCTGCAAATGTGTTCCAAGTTAACCGAATTTCTGGCTAGATCAGTCTGTAGACTAGATCAAACTATGTTCGATGGACTGGTATAAGATGAGTGGCATTGGAGTATCCTTCTACTTGTTCTGATTTTCTTGGGTTTGGTCATGGCTGGTCATGGCATTATACAAGCTCTTTGGCCAGGAAAATGAGGGTTGTACTGTCTGTTTCCATGTCCCAATAGAATGGTAGAGTTTCCTTGGGAAAGTATTGGTGCAGAACATCACATGTAATTTATTTTTAAATTCATATCTGCCTTTTTTTAGTTAGTAATTGGGTTCTCATTCAAAGTACTGTCCACCTTTTCTAGTATGTTAAGTCTGATGCAACAGAGAAACTGTAGAGGTATAAGAAAAATTGACCTCTCTGCAGAGAACTAGCATGAATCCTTTGCACCACTGAAAAAAGTACCAGCGCGATGCTGGTTTTCTGCATGGCAGGAGCTGGGATTTCACTGTAAATAAGAAGTCAACACAGAGTTTCTGTGTAGAGTTGCATCCAAGTTATAGACGAGAACACATCTACTGATAAAAAAGAACTAGCAATCCAATCTCATATATTAAAGATCTGCGTAGAACTGGAACACAGAATGGAAACCAGATTTTTTTGGCACTATTCTCCTCTACTTTTGACCAGTGTATGTTGGTATCGTATGGTAAGAAGTGAAGTGCAGTACACTGAGTCACCTACCTCCCATCTCTGTGAAGTGCAAGGCAAGTCACACGCCTTGTTTTTCCCATTGCCTCGTCTTACATGCCCCATCACACAGAGTAATGACAACCTCCCAGGCTTTTCCTAGTTTCTATTGTAGGCCAGTACTTGCATCCCACAGTTAAGGGCCATCGTTATGTTTTTCCCAGTAGAGGAATTTAAAGTCTTGACAAATTGGCCATTTCAATCACCTCAGCTATCTGCAGTATCATCCTAATTTCCCTTTACTCACCGTTGGACCTGCTGATAAAAAATGACCTGAGGCAATTTGCAACTTCTGTGCTCTGTATGTGAATGAAAACAAACTTTTATTTACGGTTTCTCAGTTCAGAGCTACTACAAGGAGTTCCATAAATACATGTAATAGCTCTGCAGTATATAAATGGCTTAGAATCAGACACTGAATTTGGCTTGATGCAACCAAATATTAGATTTTGCTCCAGGCTATCAGATTCACCTGAAAAGTGCATGTTGCAAGGCTGTGTCTACGTACGACCCATTTTGATATAAACCCCGTTTTTCAGGGAATTAGATGATGCTGGCCCCACAACATAACTCTTCAAGTACATATATGATTCCACAGAAATGAGAATTTCAGAGGAGATTTGGAAGAAAATATTAAACCCTCTCCTTCAGTTGCTTGACTGAAGGCCCTATGATGACACGCACTAAAGCCTGTGGGGAAATTCTCTTTCTGTTTCCTTCTGCAGCTCCATTAATTAATCTGGAGTTGCAGGGGATATGGTTAGGTTCAGAATTCAAGACAGTAGATTTAATGCTGATACTTTCATCAGGAAACGGTCAAGTAAGTAGGCAGCTTTTACACAACTCCAGAACTAAGTTTGGATCAGGTAGGCTGATTTAGGCATGCTTTACAAGTCACATAAAGCCTGCCCGTACATTTACCTGTCCTTCCTTCGTGAAGCAAATTCAGAGAACTAAACTGTACAATCGCTTCAGCTGCTCTGAAAACACCAATATTTGGCATGCAGAAATGCCCCTGATACTCTTTCAGAGAAAATTCTCCAGGCTCTTCCTGGAGAATGAAACTGGATTTTGACAACATCATTTACAAAAAATATTAAATGAAAGACAAGTGCTTTTTACTACGAATAAAACGTGATTCATATCTGAAAAAATATGGCAGTGGACTGTCCCTGTATAAAACATGGTAAGGCCAATTTCTCATCCAAATTCTCTGTTAGGAGTTTCATATTGTAGATGATGCGGAACTGTCTGCCAAAATCCACATCTTGATTTTCCCCGTCAGATCAAGTCTCTCTCAGTGTGCTCATCCCTCCCTGTGCTGCTCTCTGGCATATGCTGCTCTCCGATGGTTTAATTCCTTTGCATCAGAAACCAGCTGGGTTCCCCGCTAACGCAGAATCACGGGCAGATCCCAAGCAAGGGAATGAAGGCAGCTCGTGAGAGCCTTCCCTAGAAACAAAGTCAATAGGTATGTCTGGTTCTCACGTCCTCTTCTTTGCCCTCACAATCCTACCTCCAAAACCTGCTGTGTAGAGTTGACGTTGAAGGGATTAAGTTCACAGAGACCACAGAACGCCCAGCGAAGAGGTCTTGACACCTTCCAAGGTTTCTTCTCCCTGTCCCTCTCACTGTCCGGTGGGCAGGGGGCAGCATGAGAGTGATTCCAGGGACTAAATTCCTGCCTCACTGAAGTCTGCTGCAAATTTCTGGACTGTAATGGAGATGGGATTTCATTCAGCATTCTTACCTAAAAAAGAAGTCTGACTGTAAGAATAGTGACTGTAGTGACAGCAACAATATAGGAACTCTACTGAAAAGACTGAAAACTGACTACAAATCAGCTTTAGCATTGATTACACAATTGGGAGAAAATGAATGTAAATTCATAATTAATTGCTTAAAGACTGAAATTGCTTTTCCTAAAAAAAATTATCTGTACTACTTTGACAATAACTCAGTAATTTATTTAAGGAGTTGCTGTACTGCTGTCAAAATTGTATCACTTTCAGGACAGAACATCTGTTGCTGGTAGATGGTCTAGGAATGCCAAATATAATCTAGAGTTTATTTTCCAATATAATTCACATTTTATATCCCATGAGAAGTGCTCTTCACCTTTATGAGCTCTCTTGGCTGAGCAAACTGGTGCTGGTTTATGTTGTTGTTTTGTTTTGGTTTTTTTTTTTTTAAAGGGTGGAGAGAACATGCCTGAATATGCTTTTCAAAGAGAATGATAAGTTTATCCTCCAAAGTGTTGCAAGTACTTTGGGGTGTTTTCTGGATTACCCTTTTATCCATAGAGAGCCAACAGCCTCAGGTCTTTAATCCAACAAAAGCATCCCAAAGACTAACAAAACTGACTTAGATGCATCTGTCTGATTTTTTTTTCTTCTACTTTTGGAGCCCTGAGACAAGCTAGACATAAAAAAACATTTTAAATTTGGCTGTTTTGTTTGCAGTACTGCTTTATATGGCCTGAGGCGCTGTGAAAGATAGAAATTCAATGCTACTGGTTTCAGTGGTACTCTTCTTGGTATAAGCTGACAAATAAGCACAGACTCCTTCATGAGTTCAAAGATGGTGCGATAGCTAACATACTTGGTTGTACAGTCTATGAAATGCAATAGCAAATTTTCTCCCAGAAGGCTTTATCCATGGAAGCCGGGACACTGCATGAGCGTGTACACATAAGATGTTGCAGCTTTCAACATCCAGCAAACACTAACCAGCATTTGAAAATGAACCTCTTTTAAAGTGAAAACATTTTGGCTGGCAACTTGATTATGCACTACATCCTCTTTATGTGTGTGTACTACAGGGAAACAGATATGTCAATGAAAATTATTGCAAAAACTTGGGGAGCTTTCCAAAACTGTAAGCTAATATAAACTGTGGTAATTTACCCCCAGATAAGGGGTAAAAGCAACGGTGAGATCAGTGTAACACTTAGGACTCCTTATCTGGGTGGAAGTTGTGGCCACAGCGCTTATACTCATCATCTGCAGAGGGATGACATTCACTCGCTGCAAGATTGGTTTTGGTTTTGGTGAGATCTTATTCTCACTGTTCCTTACAAAGTGTTTTCTGCCGCAGGAGATGTGGTTTCTTTACTAACCACTTACTTTCTGGCCAGAGGATTTATGTATTACTCTGTGATAAACTGTCCTTGCATATAGTCTCTAGTTTATCAAATGACAACTTCTTTTCCTTTATTTTATCTTTTTAAAAGAAAACTAAGCAGTGATTTAAGTAAACTTGGAAGTAACTTTTTATAATAGTTTAAGGACAAAAAATACAGTTTGCTGTATTTTACCTTTAGCACATTTAAACAATCTCTCTTTTTTTTTTTTTATTGTACCTTCAGAAACACGAGGAAAGATTTGGTTTAAAAAAAAAAAGAAGGTAAAAAACTGGATGTAACCTCTTTAACAGAATGTACCACAGTTCTGCTGTTTGCTGTGTTGACTTTGTTGTTTATAATGCATTGCGTGAGCACATTCACCATGTACTGAAGTGTGTGTTTGTGTGTATGGGGTGGGGGTAGGGGGAAAACTTTTTATGGAAAAAGAAGTTATGAACATAAACTATGAAGCAACATCTAATGAAAAGTTTCTTTTTAAGTGCAATATATTTATTTCTGCTAGAAATATAATATCAACATTATGTAATATTTGAAGCATTAAATGTTATTTGTAAACAGCTTAAAATTATATATATATCACAAAAATTGTACAGAAGTGCAAATGTGTGGATATTCAGTTTCTTTCATTAAAATATTGGGTGTTTTGATATATCATTCTTATTTAGCCAAAGCTTTCTGCTTCTGTTGGGTTTCCTCTAACCAAGTCGCTGAGTGCAGGGGAATCAGTGACAGATTTTTCTGAGAGCGCAGAAAATCTGGTAGGGCTTTTCACTGCAAAAGGTGCTCTAAATCTTGGATCCACTTGGAGTGATAGTTGTACTGTAGTTAAATACAATAGTAGTTTGCATATAGTTACGCAAGTGTTTTTTTTCAAAGTGCTTTGCAATCATATTCAGAAAAATTGCTGTGTTTGCCACCGGAGCCCAAATAAGTGGCTGAAATACGGGGTTTCTACGATCCCCAAGATAATAAACAGAGACCTAGGAAACATAGTCTAAGAAGAAAGTGGAAAGGAAATAGGTCTGTTTAGTCTGGAGAAGTGAAGATTATGGGAAGATACAATAAAGTTTTCAAATGTATGAAGAATGTAAAGAAACAAGGAATAAATTCCTCTCCATATCTGCTGCAGGCATTTATTTAAAAGGATTTTATTTAAATTTTAATAGCATATATTAAAGCAAGGGAGAGTTACCTGAGACATCTAAGATATTCAAAGAAGAGGGATAGTGAAGCACAGCACTGGATTGCCTACAGAAGATAAGGAGCAATGTCTATCACTGGAAGTCTTTAAGAACAGGTTGAACACGCATTAGTCAAGAATGATGTGATTAGACCTAATCTTGCCTTGGGACAACCAAACACTCTCTTGAGGTGCTTCTGAGCTTTCTACGAGAGCCATCCCTTAAAACAGCTTCTGACAAAACGTTGCTCCCAAAGTTTTTGTTACACACCTGTAGTTCAGCTTGTCCTCAAATTGAGATCAGCTGCTGAGTCTTCTGCAGCTAGTTCACAAGAGTCACTGGCTTACAAAGAAACTCAGTGTGATAGCAGAGATGCAAGGTCCCAATGAGCAGCAGCAGTATTGCCTTAATTTGGTTTTGTCTGTGAATGTAAGCAAGGAGAGGACAGCCTGAGGTAATTCAAATCCACTTTTAACTATGCTGAGTTGCAACCGTGCATTAACGTATGTCTTTTACATTTGGAATATATGAAAATGAGGACAGCTCACTGAGTTGGTAAGTGTATATTATGCCTTTTGTCTCTGTATTATATTTTTACGTTGTTTTGGTAGCAAAAAAAAACCCATGAATTCTCTCATGGATATTCAGTGCTGTGAAAGTCTCTTGCTTAACCTGAGGCTAGGGGGGCTTTTTTGATTACATGTTAAACTAAGTGCCATGTATTGGCACTTTCCTGAATCAGAAATATTGGCCGTATGCTGATTCAGGATTAGTTATGCTAATGGTCTCACTGAAATTAGTAGGCTTGCTCGCTTAAAGTTAAAGCAGTGCTTAAGTATTTTGGTGGTTCTGCAACTGTAAAACTCCTTGTGCTTTGTAGAATCTAGACCTTTGGGAACAAGTTGTCTGTGCAACAAACACCTGTATAATTGGAGCCTTTATTTGCTATTGTCCAAAGAGAAACCAGAGGATTAAAGAAAATGAAGATTTTGAACTGCCTCCCAGTAGGCTTACTCTGAAGAGACTGATGACTAGTCACAATGACTGCAGGCTGCCTTGTGTTTCACATTTAGAAAACAGATTTATATCCAAATTATCTATCCTGGAGATAAGCAGTGCAGAAAACAAATTATTTGGAGAGTGATATTTTCTAAACTTCCTGTGCAGAAGCATGATGAATGCACTGATTTAATGGTAGGCTGAAACTAGGGAGCAATGAATGATATTTTGAATCATGAGTAAAAAGACCATTTCAAATACACATAAAATATTTAGATTATACACCATCAATTCAATACACAGAAACTAACAATAATGAGTAATGATAATTCTAAGAATAAAGAATTAGACTATCAGTGGTCTAATGCCCAAGATCCTTATTAAAGTTAGTCATTGATATCAGGGTTAGTTAGTGAGGCTCTGAGAGACTTTTGTGGGAACTACAGAAGCCAGTCCTTGGTCTCCATAGTAATAACCAGAGGGACTAAGAAAAACCTACAGGATTGCCTACCAGAAAAGTTTGCCAGAGAAGTTTTTTTGAAGAGTAGGATGATAACTTCTCCCAATGCAGACAGTATTAGATAATTCACCACTGCAGCATTTTTAGCTCTGTTAATATAAAATACGGTTTTACAAGCAGACCCAGCAAAATCTGGTATTTTTAAGGCTTTTTAGGTTGAAAAACAGGCTTAACACGGGGACTGCATTGACTAATTTGTTGAATTAAAATCAAGCAACCACGCTGAATCATTTTGGTCTATTAGTTGACTTTGAATTGTTTGTATTCTCATTGTGAAGCCTGCCAGGAATATGTGCAGTAATTTTTTAGCGGCTTCATGTTTCTGTGTCCTAGAGAATCTCCTGGTTTTGACTCATGTTTTCACGGACTTCATGAGTACCTGCTTCAAAGTTCTGCGTTCTCCTGTGTTTGGAGAAGTGTGGTTAGCAGACATGGTAATGAGATGAATGATAATCCTTCAGATATGCAAGGGGCACTCAGCTAGCTCTTTGTTTTAATTCAGCTAGCTATTGCAGGGGACTAGCTCAGATAGTAAGATGAATTAAAGAAGGGCAAATGCTTGCAACTGAACCTGTAATAAATGATATTTAGAAAAAATAACCCCCAAAAGGTGCAGGAGATATAGTTCCTTGAACAGCTGCAGCTTTTATCTGTTTAGATGCTTAATGTCTGGTCATTTGTCCTTAGAGATTCATAGACGGGAACAAGTACGTAGCATAAAATCTGTGTCTCTTATCTGCATCAGAAGTCTGTTGTCTGCTCTTCCAGAGGCAATGCATTCATATGCCTTTGTCACCTCAAACCAGAATTACTACTGTGCTTTTTACCTGGGTCTAAGTCTTAAGGTATCTTAAAATGTCCTGAAAGCAATAATATGGAATTGCAGAAGTTCATGATGTCTGTACTTAGAGTCTGCACTGTCTTCCAGTCAGATTCTAGAGACAGTGCACACTTCAATTTTGACTATAAAATACTAAATCACTTGGGTATTTGATGTCGTCGGAATCCACTCCTTCTCTTTGAGTTCTCACAGAGCTGGAACAAGCTGTGATTCTTAAACTGGTAGTCTGTGCCTAGTAGGGGCTGCTGGAATTGGACTGCCTTCAATCAGGGGTCTTTCTATTGAAAATTGCTCCTCCTGTTCTGACTGTACCTGCATTTTCATATGCTTTTATGAGACAAAAAGCCTATTGGTCTTCACTGGTGTTCTCTGGTGTGAAAGCTGAGTGTGGGAGAGAGCAGGTTTTTTCTGTTTATCTTACTCCCTGTCTTAAAGTCATGGTTGATACATAGTCACTTACAAATCTATCATTATTTCTTCCTGTGCTCTCTCATGGATAGATCCCAAGGCAGCCAAATGAAGAAATAATTCTTATCTTGATGCAAATCACTGGCTGTAAAATTTGCATTGATAATATCTGAACGTGTACCCAAGGCTTTGGAATGGCAGGCTTCAATTACCTTCCTCTGAATGTCATAGCTTTTAGATTTGAGACACCAATCATACTACTCATCTTCAGTGATACTACAAATAAGTTAGTAGTACTCGGGAGATTTATCAGCCTGACTTTATTTAATCACTCCATTTTCAGTTAACATAGTCACCCTAAACAGTGCATTTCCAGAGGATAATTAGATTGTTTCAGATGGTTAAAGACTTTGGCCGCCTTTGCTCCTTCATTTTACAATGCACTAGGAACCTCATGCATTTTTGTATGAACATATAAAAGTCTAACGCTTGTGCCCCCTAATTTCCTTTACAAGGCTTTAAATATCTTTCAGTTGTTCTTAAATGAATTAGTATGTACTGTATAGCCTGCCTAGCACTTAAGACAGCTTGGCGTGGTTTCCAGTAGTTCTGGATGGACAACTACGTGTGTTTTCAGTCACAGAAAATGCTTTCCTTCCTACATGCCTGATGAGGGAAAGGACAAACAAGGAATATTATAGGCTGAGATTTCAAAGCCATTATGAACGTAGATGCACAGCTCTCACTAATTTTAGCAAGAATCATGCTTCTAAGTCCTGTTTTGAAAGTCAGCTATAGTGTTTGCTATTTTGAAAGGTTTATGGTTTTTTTCAGAGACCAGCCTAAACGTTTTATCATCCTTTCCTGAAACAGTATTTTAAAGCTTTTGCTCCATGCCATAATATCAGGCCTTTGTTCTCCTGTTCTTTCAACCTTGGCCAAACTGTTAGAGAACACATGGATACTTCCTTTTTACTGGCTACCTCAATAATAAAAGCACTCATCTAAGTTGCAGAGGTTAATTTCTTTTTTCCTTTTTTTTTTTTAGTGGGGTTTGGGACATGTTTGCTTTTGTCGATCCTCTTCTTAGGAACTCAGTTGTTCTTCTGCTTTGCAGAAGAATAGTCTATATACCTGTCTCAAAGGCAGAGCTGCCACCTCGACAATCTAGGCAAAACTGAATTTTGCTGTTAGAAACACGAGGGATGGGCTAGAGCTGTCTTGCCACAAAAGAGGATGGGAGAAGGCAGAATGTAAAATTACATGGAGGAGCATAGGATCAGCACGCTCTTACTGCAGTCAGCAAGCGGTGCCCTCCAGCCTTGCTCCTGAGCAGCTGCTGCTGCCCTGCCCTGCACGTTCAAGTTCCCATTTTCCCCACACCACACCCCCCAGCAAAAGCAATATATTTTGCTTTTCAGGGCTTTGGTATAGGCAGCAAAGCAGGCAGCAGGTTTGGGACAGGTCTGTCCCCCCAGTCCACCAACATATCAACACACAGACTATTTGATTTTGAGGAAGTGCCTTGTCAGCTTGTGCCCAGAGCCACTCACGGCTGTGCGTTGCCCTAGTGATCTAGGAGCCTAGAAACTAAGATCTGCAATGTTCAAGTCTCTCTCGCACATGCAAGAACTTATGACTTAAAATATTTTTAACACTTGTATTATTCTGGAAATGTGAATCTACAATGCAGCTGCGATGAGATTCACCAGAATGAACGCACTGGAAAAACTAGAAAGACATAAATAGCAACTGTCCGGATGCTAGAGTAGAAATAAATTGGAAGCTGATCATAAGATCCAAGTGGGTATTTAGAGTTAGTGTAAATAGAAATACCAAATTAAGCAAATAACATGTAATTTAGAGATGAATTGCTCTACCAGCCAAGCATAAAACTTTGCACTGACTATGTGCTGTATGATAAAAGGAGGCTAGGGGAGAGGTTTTAAACCCTAAAATCACATGAGAAATGGCAAACCACAAAAAAGAGCACTTTACTAAAAGTCACACGTGCAATACGATCATAAACAAAACTGCAGTATGGTTAAAGACAACTCTAGCTTAGGAAGGTTTCCACTATCCTGTAACCTGAACGAAAACCAAGTCATACATCCAAGCTTCAGCTATACCAGATTCTGATTGAAGAAAACCTTTAAAATCACCCGTGTAAGCATGCCTAAACACAGGAAAAAATGAATGCTTATCCTAATTTTTGTGTTAGCACTGCTAATGCCCTATTTACTGCTTTGGTTCTGGAGTGTGTCCACATAAAATAAGTTGCATGGCTGGGGCTAAACCAGTTATTCAAACACATAAAGACAACAAATGGGACGACAATAATGGATTTCTGCTTTATCTGTGATTCATGACAAAGGCTAAGTATGCATCCAGATGGAGAAATTATTCAGAGAAGACGAAAAGGACCCCAGAAAAGGAAACGGAGAACTGTATATCATCTTCATTTAAATAATGAAAGCCATAAGAATTAATAAGTGCACCAAGCTGTTGGAATAAAATGGAGAAAAGAAACAGAGCTCTGAAAAATTTCCCCTACTATTGAATATGACATAAATAATGTTAAAACGAACAATGACTTCATTTTTTGTTTCGCTCCACACTTCACTGATGTTGAATTAACGAATGCCTTAAAATAGATTCCTCCATGTGAAGTCACTTTGAAAAGTAGCACTTGCAAGAAGCATTTTAAGCTAGTGAGGAAATCCCAAGTTTAAAAAAAAAATGCAAGCCTCTGCAAAAAAGTTATGTGATGCTCTGCGCTTTTGCTAGTAGAGAAAGCAATGATTCTTAAACATGATAAAGTTCACATATAAACCCGATTCTGTAAGTGCTAGGTATCTCTACGATGGAAAGGACCGCAGCAGGGAGCTTGTTCATAAAACACAAATGTGGTTTCAGCTATTTTTACTGGATTTCCTTATTTGTATCAACAAGACGTTACAAACTAGTGGTTTCTTTGCTCTACTCAACCTCACGTGTATCAGATATCCAGATGTAGAGCTGTAAGCTACAAGATTAATTTTAAATTTGAATGTGGGATGGCTGCAATCCCCATAATCTAATTTTAAGACTGAAACATTTCATTTCAGCATTAGGGAACCCTTTTTTTCCCCCCAGGAGACCCTCTGATTTTTCTTTTGTAATTTTATTGTGAATTTTTTGATGTTTCACTGTTTTTATTAAAAGTATGCCCATAAGAAACAAAATTTCATGAGAATCACAGATTCCATTAAAAAAAAAAAGCCNGGGGGGGGGGGGGGGGGGGAACAGGCAAAATAAATCTGCTACAAAATTCAGGATAATAATATCTAAAACACCTTAAGATTCTTGTTATGTCATTACTTTTTTTTTTTTAATATTTGGTACTGGAAAGAGCAGAGTAACTTTTGCTGTTGTTGCTATGCCAGCAAATACATTTATTTCTAACATAATTTATTCCAGTTACATAACCAAAATAAACAACAATGGCAAAGTGACTTTTCACTGTCATTCTTTACGGAGCTCTACTTAGGAATAATGGGTTTGTGGATGTTTTTTGGTTGGCTGATGAACTGGAAAAATAGGGGAAAATGAATTCAGAATGAATTGAAAATGCAAAAATGGAATTTGGAGGAGTATAAAGGGCTGATTTAAAAGAAGAACAAGAAGAACCCACATTTTGGGTAAACGTGCAATATTGTAGTCAGTGAAAATATTTGACTGTGTCCTCAGGTTAGTTACCACTCTTCCTTATTTATATAAGTTTCAAAATGAAATATTGAAACACTGTATCACCAATCAAAATAACACTTTTTTTTTTTACTTATGATATAGTTTCCTCTTTTTATTTCCAGCTGAAAATCATTTGGTCTGAATTAGAAACTCATTTCAGTTTCAAGGAACCAGATCTTTCTTTTGACAAATTCACTCATCACTGAACTTCTTGGCCATGTGGGGTCCTAAGTCACACTCCCTCGTTTGAATAGCTAATCTTTACATTATTACACACTTCCACTCCATTATACTTTTTAATTGTTAGATGCCAAAAAAAATCCCAACAAAAAAACGCAGCCTACACATATAATTGCAGTCCTGACTACTGTAAAGGCTGAGACAATATATAACTTCACACCCCCTTCTATAGCTTGGGATGCTGTGATAGATTTATACTCTCTTTTGCAGATGCAAGATGAGTGCTTTGAGGGCCACTGCTGCTCCCACACTTCCCCATATGCCGCACGAGCTTGCATTGTTGAGCCTGGAGAAGAGAAGGCTCCGGGGAGACCTTATAGCAGCCTTCCAGTACCTAAAGGGGGCCTACAGAAAAGGTGGAGAGGGACTCTTCATCAGGGAGTGTAGCAATAGGACGAGGGGTAACTGTTTTAAACTGAAAGAGGGTAGATTTAGATTAGATATTGGGAAGAAATTCTTTACTGTGAGGGTGGTGAGGCACTGGAACAGGTTGCCCAGAGAAGTTGTGGAGGCCCCATCCCTGGAAGTGTTCAAGGCCAGGTTGGATGGGGCTTTGAGCAACCTGGTCTAATGGGAGGTGTCCCTGCCCATGGCAGGGGAGTTGGAACTAGATGATCTTGAAGGTCCCTTCCAACTCTAACCATTTTATGATTCTATGACTGTGGAGTGCTGACTGCTGGAGAATGGAGGTATCCTACATGGCTGGGCTGCTGCAGCACTGCCTTTTTCCACCGCTCTCCTTTTAAAGGTAGAGACATGTTTCCCTCTTGCATGCTCTAGTTGGGGTCAACAGCTTACGCCACTCCATGCCACAAGCCTGTTTCTCTGCCATGCTGCAGTGGTTGGAAGCTTTGCCCACGTGATGTTCATCCTGACGTCCACGTGTGCACACATACGGTTCCTGTCACGTGTGTCTGCTCACAACACAACCTTGCTGTGAAACTTCAAAGCTCAGGGAAATGCTTTCAGCCTAGGTGCCACCATCAGAGAACTTCACAGGGAGTAACTCACGGAGAAGGCTGCTGCAGTGGGGGGTGGAATGTGCTGCACTAAGTGGAGGGGAGTCACCTTCATAATTTCTTGTCAGGTATCAGTGAGTTTTTTTCCTAAGTCTTTCCCTAACACTCAGCCTAACCTGAAGCTTTATAGACAGAGCAATAATTTCCACCTTTGTTTCTCATAAAAAAATAATGGTCTTTGGGGCACCATCGGGTCCTTCCCCTCCTGTTCTTGGATACAACTGTAAGAAAAATGCCACCTGGAAGAGAAAAATGTCTCATTTCAAACACAGGATTGCAGCGGTGTATTTCACAGGCGTCCTGCCCCCTCTGCCGGCGGCACAGCGGCGTTCTGCTGGGCCACCACCAGCGGCACTCTGCAGGACCACCACAGCCCCTCACCAACAGCCGCTGCCCTGGCAGTGGGGTCCTGGTGGCTCAGAGTGTGGTGTCTTCGGGTAGGCATAGAAAGGTGGGAGAGTAAAGAGGGAATGGGAAAAATCAGAAGGAGGAAAAAAAGATTTAGTGTATTCTAAATTTTCCATACGCCCCAGATGCCGTTACAGGTATCCCCCAAATTCCCTTGTTCCTGCTGGCCTCCATCCTCCAACCTCAAGTCCCTGCAACAACAGTGTTATTCCAATTCTTATCCAGGAACCTATTCCATCACTGCTGCAAAATTTCATTGTACTGCTTCAAGCATTTTTCAGGCAGCGAAATGCATTTTTTTTTTCCTACGCAATATATAACCTACAGTCTGCATTGAGTATATCTTCTGAGATTTTCTACCAGGTCCTCAGGTGCAAAATCCACACGATGACTGAAAGGATGCTGGCCTGCATCAGCAAGCTATTTACGTTTCTTAAGTTGATTAGGTGTTTCTCTGGTTTGTTTTTATCTCAGTAGTTTCGTTTGTTTGTTTTCTACTTACAGGTTGGATGGCATCCAGGCAGTTGTAAATTGTAATGTCTTTTTGGATTATGGATGGTAAGAGAGAGAGATATATATATTTTAACTCTCTTATTTGCAGTAAATATTAGTGTTTTCTGTAATAAATGCTGTGTGAACAAGAACAAATAATTAGCTCGTATCCACATGCACTGTTTCTAATTTCTTTCCGGTAGACGCAGCAAGTGTAGCAGTCCGTATCTTAACAAAGAAGTTGTCTTTAAATACTTTTGGAACATGTACTCAACACCATACCAGGCAGAAAATACACAGCCTGATTTTCATTTACACAAAAACCAATTTATAACGCTCAGGAAGCCTTGCAAGGCTTAAAGCAGATGTCTGCACCCACTTAAAGCTTTCTTTCCACACCAGAGTTGTGTAACTGGATAGTTGTCGGGGACTCGCTGTTGCTGAACCGGGTAAGTGTGCCACACCTAACACCTTACTCAAGGCAAAACTATGTAGATTGCATGTTTGCATAAAGCTGCCTGTATTTTATTTTGTGGCAATAATTTTCATACTTTTGCAGACCTTCACTTCGAGTCTCAGAAAGCATGATGACACTGAGCTGTAAAGAGACCTTGCGATTTATTCTCTCGCAGTGGTCTCAATGTTTTGTCCTCTTTTCCTTCCACTGTTTGTATAGATCTAAATTGCTATTAACACAGAAGCCATCTGAATACAAGAACACACTCTACTATTGTAAAATGTGACTGTTGAATTAAGTTGAAATTGACTAAATAGTAAAGAAGCATTTGGTATAATTAGACAAACTCATATATGCATAGACAGAGACTGATTTCTGTAGGTAATGGAGTAAAAATCATGAGTTTAAAGACTTATTTTCATATCTAACCTTCAGGATTTTGGATTCTATATTCAAGTGGACACAATGAGAGAAACTGATTCCCCCCCCGAAAGAGATGAATACAGTCTCTGCTGGAGGATCAGAACGTCTCAGCTGGACTCCCTAGTGAAATGGGACTAAATCTCTTTCTAATGGAAATGCTGAAGTCCAGAGCATGTGTCTACCATAGCGCTGCCATCTCTGAGAAGTAAAAGACACATGCTTGACTGGTCGTGAAGTTTGAATTCCTTCTTGTTCTTCTAAGCCATATTTGGGGAGCTTTTCAGAAACAGGAGGGCTAAACGCCAGGAAAGGAGATGCCAATTCCATCAGTGCTAAAATTACAGGGACTGTAAGACAAGGATAAGGCATCTTTGAAAAGTAAAGCAGAGAGAGGACAGAAATCTGACAGTATTTATTGAGGTAAAGCTTACAACAGGAGAAATGTAAGAAAAACTTGAAGAAGCAGTTGCAATCTTTCTTCTTGTAAGGTGTTTGTTCGTATGAACTCCTTTGCCTTTAGATTTCTTTTCCTTCAAGCACAAAGGGTGCAGTTCTCCTTTTTCAGACAGTAGTGACAATGAGGAAGAAGAACAAGGAGCATGCTCTCCACAAGATCTTTGGGACTTATTTGTGGAAGCGTTGAGGTGGAAGAGACCTCCAGAGTCAGTTCAAGAGAGGAAGGCATAAGGCATATCCATTGCATAAGAGACAGACAGACCCATTCTTGAATGTGGGCAACAGAGTGGATATAATTTCATGAGAAAGCAACATTTATTATATCCTGGCGTAGAGAACATACATACAAGGATGCCTTCTCAATCTCTTGAATTACATGAAAAATTTAACTATGGCTGACTGAGCTTTTATGTACTGCCTCGGAAATGGGAGACCTCAGGGCCTCTGACCTACTATAAGCAGATTCTACAACCAAGAGTCTCTCCAGCATTTAGGTATTTCCTTTCTACCCACAGCACTCCTTTAAAACATATGAAACACTGAAAATAGCAGAATCTTTGTTGGAGTTAGGCCTCTGTTGCACTTGTACATTTAAGGTTATTTTCCAATATGACTTTTCCTCCCTCTTTCCTTCTTTGTCTTCTGACTTTTCATTTTCTTCCTCATTTATTGCCTGCTACTGTCCAGTCTTGTTACACATACACAGTCCCTACTCTCAACAGTACTGGTCAATTATTGTCACCACTCCCTTCCTTCCTTGTTATCAGCTCATTTTAGATCATCCACTGTACTTACAATGTAGATCTGTGGCAGACCCATTAGTGAAACTCAGTTGTCTCTTTAAGACCCAAGCTAGTTTTCAGCTGCAAACTCAGTGTTTCCCCTTTCTGCTCCTGCTCCCTCACCTCAAAACAAAAGCCCAAGAAAATATTACACGTTCGGTCCTGCTCTTCTGCTTCCAGAGTTCTTTTTCTTCTCTTTTTTTTCCAAGTGTTGGCAAATTTTGAAGGCGCTGCCGTGTATTTCACTGTAGAAGACTGATAATCTCCAAGTTACACAGAACCTTCAATATAAACAACCATGGAATGGCAGCTCAGCATAAAAGTGGCATTTTCCTAGGTATATTAGGAGCTGGGTGGTCTCTAGCTCACAGCTGGGTCAGGGGATACTTGGGATGAATTTTTTTCATAAAGACTCATTGAGGGATTAGCTGGTATATAATAATAAAAAGTAGGGCAGGAAGGGATCTTCAGACATCATCTCCTTGGCTCAAGCCAAGATCAGTTTATAATTAAACCACTCTGAAAGATGTTTATCTTATTTGCTTTTAAGAGCCTCCAACAATGGAGATTCCACAGGTCCTTTAAAGAGTCCGACGCTTAACTATTCTTTTCTTAGAAATTGGCCCCAATGTCTAACCTGACCCAGACTGTAATTTTAGCCCTTCACGACTTACCCAGTGCTTCTGTCTCTTCTTGTAGCAGCCTTTTGCCTATTTGAAAACTGATATTATGTTGCCTCTGATTACTCTTCTCCAGGCTATTTTTCACATCCTCCTTGTGTAGACTTCAAGGGGGGATTCTGCCATGCGTATGTGTTTGGTGGGGGGAAATCTACTTTGCAGCAACCATGGCTGATGTAAAATAAGAATGACAGTAAGGGATAAAGGAGATTAGGAAAAATCCCTACCCTTCAGTGGGTCCACATCTTTCCTGAAATGCAGTGCTCAGTATCGGACACATTCCTTTAACTGAGATCTCACCAGTACTAACTGGAGTCAATAGATGACTTCATGAGTGAGATATGAAACTCCTTTTCACACACTCCAGTGTAGCATTTTGTTTTTCTACAGCTGTGCAAAAATGTTGACTGATTTCACTATACTGTAAGAGATATTTTTTATTATCAGTTTACAGTAAAGTAAGACAGTCATAATCTATTTTGCATTCTTTCCGCTGCAACTTTTCTAATAATGCTGGCAATAAGGCTTATAATGACAGCAGAAATGTGGAGGCTCCACGCTGCTTGCAAAATGCACTTCTGCATAGGCATACGACATGTAAATGTGAAGCTCCTTTAAACACGGTACAGGTAGTTTGTGAGTTGTTAGTGGGCAATGAAGCTCTTCTGTTTGATAAGTGGGTAGAATTTTTCTAGGTATTTCCTCAGCAGATGGGAAAAAGGAAACCTTTTTAAAGAGGAAACGTCTTTTAAAACTTAATCACCTTTTTCTGATAGTCATTCTGCATTTCTCTGCTCCCCTGCGTGATCCCGACTGTGTGTTCTTGCACGTGAAAACAGCACGAAGTATTCACTCCAATCCAGCATACTCTTCAGCTCTTTGACATCCTTTTCTCCTTCCGTTAAATGGTAATTTTAAAAGCCTCCTTCCTGTGAGGTATTTCTTCAGAGAAACCCAGGATTACAAATGCGACACAGTCCCCTTGCACTGTAGCCTGGGGGCTCATTCTGGACCCTCAGCTCTACTCAGTATCAGTGAAATTGCCTGTGACTTTACGATGTGGTAGTTGCAGGAAAAAATGGCGAAATAAAGACAAGTACGTCTGCCACATTCGAAATATGCCTTCCATGCCCAGCATTGCTGTTTCCTTTTTTAGTATTTTATAGATATTTTTTTATACATACATGCATGCAAACACACACTTATATGAGTATGTGTACACTTGAAAGTGCATTGCTTAGTGAACTCTCCTCATTTTGCTATCAGACTAACATGGGAAAATGAATGCTGTACTATACTCAGGCATCATCAATACATACGTTGATATATATCATCAATGTAATCGCTCAGGAAGGAAAATCCTCTGAACTCCTACGTGTCATGCTATGGGGAATCATGCTACAAGATCCCCTACTGGGAAACAAGTTGTAGCACCTTGAGTAGCACCTGGAGTGGTTGCACCTGCCCCGTGAAACAATAAGCCAGCTGCTGCTCTCTGAGCATAATGAGTCATTCCGTCAAGCTAAAAAAAAAAAATTCAGAATATGAAACAAACAGTATATTTTAAAAAAAGTTCCCCAGCCCCTTCAGCGCTACCTGCTGCATGTTTCTTAAGAAGTGGGCCAGGATAGGGATTTTTGTTGGATGTAGGTACTTCTTTTGATTTGAATTCTCTTTGCTAAACCCAAAAGCAAGCAGGATTTTCTAATGGTAGGGACAGGGTGGGCAGAGCAGCCCATGTCTTGCGTGAGGGTAAATGGGGCTTTGGGGTGAGAGAGGGAGTGTCACAAGGGGTCGGTGGTTATTTGTGAGAGATGGGTTGGCAGGAGGGCAGGGATGGTCCCAGGTCACTTGCAGCACAGCCTGTGATGCTCCAGGGGACGCTCACAGCGGGGTGAAACCACCTACAGTACCCCACATCAATCATGAAGAGAGATGGTGAAGGCAAACCCACACAGGAGAGGAGTCTACAAAGAACGCCTCCATATGTAATAGGTGATTTGTATCTGCAGATTTGGAATGATCACCAGAAGCAATACAAATCTGTGGCAGATGTATTTACAATTTGTACTTGAAACACAGGCCTGGTTGTTCTTACTTTGCATGTATGTCAGAGAGCTTCCTTATGTGGAATTACTCAACATTTACAAGTCTGGTGTGATTCAAGCTCTGCAGCGATCAGCGGTTTAATTTAAATTAACAGGGACTCTGACAAAGCAGCCTTATAGTCAGCAAGAAATGACTATGCCCTGGCCAACCTGTTTTCTGTCCAATCAAACAACCCAGATTTGGCCTGCTAGTCTAGATGAAAGCGTATCTTTAAACAGAAATGAATGTGTTAATTCTGAGAAGGAAAAAAAAAATAATTGCTTTTTAGGGAGTATATGTAAACACTTGGCATACTGTTTTTTTAACCAAGACGATGCAGAAGTAAAGAGGAAGCATTATACAGTAGAGGGCACTGTGACCTCAAAAATAAGATCTAAACTGGGCCGTGGTTGCTCCTATTTGTCAGCACAGCTGATGGGACACAGGCAAAGGCGTTACTCCAACTGAGAGGCAGCACTGCTTGTTTTATAGTAGCTCAAGAAACTGGCGTGGTGATAAGAAAAAGTAAGGGGGGACAGACTGATACGTAGTGTAAAGCCATGATGCCAACAAATGAACTATATTTCCACATGGAAAACTGAGAGAATTCCATCACGTTGTTTGACACTGTAGCGCATCTTAATGTTTTGGGAACACAGTCTTTAAAGCCTGATTTGGGTGCTTTTATTAGCAAGGTCTTAGAATGTATAATGAAAGCACACAAATAGTCAGGATCATGATTTGAGATAGATTACCAAAAAGTTGAAAAGGTGAGGAAGGAGATGAGGAAGACATAAACTGCTGCTGTCAGTCACCAACAAGGATTCCAATATAGGATTTTCAAAATTTTGTGTGTAAAATTTGTATTACATTTTTAGTTTAGTGTGGCCATAAATTAAAGGGTTTGTAGCCTCAGCATCATTTTTTCCCCTCTTGATAGGGTCTCTGGCAAAAAGACCAGACTTGCCAAGAAAGGATGCCCTGCAGCCCTTGAGGTGACCATGCTAGTCACTTCAGTTTGTCACAAAGAATTCACCTTTGCTCAGTCATATACAGGAAGCAAACAACATTCTCAAGTCACGGCTTTGTTTGTCCTTCAAGGGGTGTTTGATGTGTAGGATCATTTTGCTTTTGGTCCGGTCTGCCATTTTCCTTAGTTTGCCAAAGGCAGTTTCTACCACTGTCTGTGGGTAATTAATCTGCCTCTTCTCTACCTTCATTAACCAGGGCAGTAAAAGATATACTGAAATGAATATCAGGGTAAGCAAAGGGTGAAAGAGAAATAAACTTGCTAACATCTGAGCAGGCAAACTTAGACCCTGCTGCTGTTTCTGCTACAGCTGTCTGTAAGTATTTCACAGTAGTCCACAAGCTTCTCTCACCCTCTTGCCAAAGTAGATTTGCCAGTAAATCTCCAGCAGTGTAGGTTTACTGACTTTGATATGGCAACATATTTCAAGAGCCCTACTGTTTCTTACATCTGGCTGCTCTGCCAGTTGTTAACTGAAAAGCTATTCTGTGAGCACTTCCAGATCATCATTTTTCTCAGGCTTCTGTTCTAAGTCCATTGCTGCCTTCCTGTACTTCCACCATAAATGGTGTACATATTCTCAATCTCGCATAGAGGGCATCTGCCACGAAATATAGTAATAGCTCAGCCCGTGTTCATATGAACCTGTTCTGTTGTTGTCACTTAGCTCCTGCTTGGCACTGCAAGCTGCTTCCTCCACCTTCTCTGATGCACCTTTTGGCAGCAGCTATTTAAGAGACACACACTGACTCTTCAAAAAATAAAGCAAAACCATGGTG
Organism: Himantopus leucocephalus; assembly: GCA_003993805.1. Lineage (NCBI taxonomy): Eukaryota > Metazoa > Chordata > Aves > Charadriiformes > Recurvirostridae > Himantopus > Himantopus leucocephalus. The sequence goes on from RSEF01000002.1 coordinate 55,947,388, forward strand.
GCTGGTAAATCAGGTTAGGGTAAGCTGGATCCATCACTCCTGCTTGTAATAGTGAGTTCTGTGGTCCTCAGGCAACTTGCTCTATAATTTACTCCTCCAAATAGAAGCATAATGAGATGCAGTTGCTGTGGCTGTGAATCATGGCATCTATGCCAAATTAGCATGACTACTTGCTGGGGCCAAATGCCATGCCGTGAGAACGTGGAGCGTACAGCAAGAGATCTTCATTTTGAAAGCTGTAAGGAGATTATGTCATGCAGAGGAGTTAAAAGTCCTCAGAATGGTGAAGAATTACAGAAACATTCCAGGCCCCAGTTGGGAGGAGATGATCACACTCCATGCTATAAGAAGGGGCATTGGCAAGTCTCCCAAATCAGCTGCTCAACAGGGCAAGTGGATGGATGTGCAGCTGTGATCATTCTGTCTGCCATGAGGAAGGAAGAGTGTAACTGAAGATGTGTTACACCTATGAGGTTACCACTGTAGCTTGACTTTTTTCCCTGATATTCATAGTATTTCTTGTTCCTTTTTTTAAATTTTTTTTTTTTTTTTTTAGGGCTGCAGGGGAGCATTTAAGGGGAGCATGAAAATGGTACTGGAAACTGAAAGCCAAGAAATCAGAAACAGTCTGGTAGAGAATAATTGGGGTTTCTGAGTCACTAATGTTCTTCAGTGTTATTCTGGCAGCAGGCAGTTCGAGACTTACAATCATCTTTATAGAAATGAAGGAGGTAATTTCTGTGTCAAAGAAAGAAGGGTCTTCAGGACCTCTCATTCTAAAAATGTGATTTTTTTTGTTGCCAGGGTAGGCAAGCTGGGTAAATTGTTCTCATTTGTTTCTAGTAGAAACAAGCTTTTGCTTGTATGAGAAGTTAGCCAGTTCTATTCGTTTTTTTTTATATATATATATAGTTAAAATGCAACTGCAATCGCTCCAGTTATATATAGTTACATACATATATAGTTAAAATACAACTGCAATTTTAAAAGTAAGTGAAGATAGATGTAAACAGAGATGTGCAAGTAGAGATCAGATTGCTGTATTAATGACTCTCCAGGAGTACATTTTTCCTTCTTCGGGACACAGGCAATGCATGCTGAAAGAAGTTAACTCAAGGTGGGGACATTCATATCCTGAAGAAAGAGAATTGGTCCCACAGAGCTGTTAAATAGGACAAGGTATACACTATAACTTGTTTGCCACTATATTCTGCTGTTTTTTCCTGGCAGATTCCTCCACGTACAAACTCTGAGGGCAATCCTGCTTCTGTACTTCTGCCTTTAGAGACTCCTTAACCTTCTGCACTTCTATTCAGCTTGGTCATCACAAGAAGAGAGCTCCACTATTTCTTTTCTCATAAAGTTCTGTCCTTAGGTAAGAATTTGTCTGCTCTGTGACTGAAGCTCAAATAGGATTAATAATGAGTTCAGTCAGATATGGCCATATGGTATGGAGCTCAAAATGCTCTAACTGCCTGGCTAGTTACCTGAGGCTCTGAGCTCCCCATTGCTGCAACTGTGTTGCTGTCAGCACTCAAAATGGCTAGTTTAATGCTAGGTCGATCTAACCAGGCAGCAGCCACACAATTGCTTGCTGAAGAGACACACTTTGCAGACTATGCCTTCATTGCCTGCTAACCTTGGATTAAATAAACGAAGGAAAGGGAGCCTGAAGTTCCCTAACTTGCTACAATGCAGTCCTGCTATTATTAAGTCTGCTGCCGAATGTGTGAAAGTGTGGGGGATCAACACAAACTTCGCAGAAGCAAAGCCCTGTGGTAGGTGGCAATGGCAGCCTTGCCACAAAATCTGCAGAATATGCTCTGAGGCAGTGCCACTGGAACAAAGCAGAGCTGTACAAGAAACATCATTATACACATAAAAAAGGAATTCTCTACGGGCACTCTTATTCAGATCACCTTGGGAGAGAGAAGGAGTTGGTATTGGTAATAAACTGCTAAGTGAAGGTCTCGCTTGAGGTAAGAGGAAGAGCGAGAGAACTTGTGGCAAGAAACAGTACAGAAGATGAGAATGAGTGGAGGAAAAGAAAGCAAGATCTGGACTATTTGGTGACAAGGTATGCATGCCCAGTGTCCTGAGCAATAAATACTGCTAGAGAATATACAGGAACTGCCAAGGCAATGTGTTTTACTCAGAGGGCATGATACCTGGGGAATGTGGGTTATCTCCATTGACAGTGTGTCACAACTACCATCCAACTCAGCATCCTGAGGTTGCTGATATCAGGCAGAGTAATTTGGAAATATGAAGAGACAGTCCAGTGATGGTGGAAAATGTGTGGTCAGAGAGATAGGGAAGACTTAGCAGAAACACGAATGTTGTGGTCCGTGATGGGCTTTGTCCTGGGACAGCAGAAAACTGTGGAGCAACATCTTACGGGTTTTGCTGTCCCTGGACAAAAGAAGTTAGGATAAGCTGATTAAGAGGATGTCTCTCCTATGGCCTAGTATATATCCTTCAGCACCCTCAAGAGTTAAGAGAAATCAAATTTACTTTCAGAGTTATCGCATTTCCTTCCCCACTTGCTCCCCCCCCCCTTATTTTTTGTCATAAACAGAAAGGTATATGCGAGCTTACTGGGATCACTGCTTTTGCTGGGATGTGCAGGATTAGTAATGAGCTACTCTGTATGAAAAATTACGTTGGAAATAAACATAGCACTTCTGGAAAAATATGCAACTCCTATGATGATAGAAACCCAAGGTTCATTTCTTGCTACTTGTGTCTCTCACAGATTGAAGCAAGCGTCATTTTATTTTTAGAGGAGTACTGCAATTCATAGTTGCTGAATATGGGCACCTTTACATTTAAGAATGTGATGTTCTGTCTTTGCATTCTTATAATAACTTTTAAAATCATTAGAGTTGTTTAGTTTCATAGTACGTGTCTTTGTAATCAGGTTCTGTGGGTGGTATCTTTCGAAATAAATTGCCTGCAGAGTTTTAATAAAAGAAAACAGTCTGAAGGTAATTGATTTGCTGCAGGCTGGAGCAGGCCCAGTTAATCTTAATGGTTGACCCATCCCACAGCAATCACTTGAACCTTAATAATCTCAACCTTTCTAGTTCCTAAGTGTTCCATGACTCTATTGATTTTGGCAAAATTTGAAAATAGGTTTCAGGACTTAAAAATAAGCAGAACATATCACATTACTCTTTTTCTATTCCAGTTACATGCAGAACTTAACTATCTGGGGCCCGTACATTTCAATCACTCAGCCAGCAACAATAGACTCCTTTGGTTACTAAATTTATGACAAGGCTGCATGATTAAAATCAAATATGAAAAGGAGCAGATTGTGGAACTTTTTCTCTTGGAAAGCCGGTGGGAAAATAGGATGAAGTCTTCAAACATTCAAATGGTGTTCCTGTCATGCTTTCATTTAGATTTAGTATATAATAACCACAGATAAATGTTTCTTGAAATATTAAACTGCTACAGGTATTCACATTGGAAGAAGGGCCTGCGTGCTCAGGAGACTGGCTGTTTTTAAGCTGGTCAAATAACACATACTATTTCTTCCTCGCTCACTTTTGTTGAGATCAATGTAACATGTACCCTTTGCAATTATCTCCCCAAAACAGCTGGGGGTAGAAGGACAGTTTTCCCTCAACAGGCAAAAAAATGTGGAGCCAAAACTACTTGTGGCCACACAGGCCCTCTGCCAGTCCCACAGAGTTGTTTGCTTTATCCGACTGCACCAGCTTGTACCTTTATAACCTTATTGCCGTAACAGCATTCCTCCTACCACGAAGACAGCAAAGGCCGTCCTGTTCTTATACATCTGCTGCCTTGGTAGCTGAGTCTGGACCAAAATTACCTTCCCGCGCTAACGGTATGCCGACTACATATTTATTAAACATATTTTTTTAAATACTAACCTAGTATGGTATTTGCCGCATAAGGCTCAAACCTATGATAGGATTCATAAAAATAATTAGGAAAAGGATATGAATAAGGAACAGAAGTGGTAAACGTTTTAGAAAGAGCACCACATTTGTTATGTCAGAGGAAAAGGGTGTAAAGGGCAGGAAAAATAAACGAAGAGTTAAGTGGAAAGATGAAAAGTCAAACATGTAGAAAGCTTGGGAGCAGAAACATACAGAGAGAAATTAAGAGTGAGTAGGATCAAAGAAAAGCCTGAAGACAGCAATGAAGAGCACTTGAGAGGCAAGGAATATGTACAGCCAAGAAAGAACTTCCAGGGGACAAAAATAACAAGGGGATAGAGTGAAAAGAGTGGAATGGATCCATTTGGAGAGGTTGCAGTTAATGAAGAGTTTATCCTCTGCCATATTTAATCAATATTATCAAAAAATGGCACTTAAATTAATATATCCCTATCGGATGAGTCATTGTCTGACCACGGCTGTGTGCTGAGCAAAAAGGCACGCGCAGGAGGGGGAAAGATATAGTTCTGCTGTAGTTGGGACTTGTTTGGCAGTTGCATTGTGTATTCGGCAGCCTTAAAAGAACAGTAATTGCAGCGGTTAGTGTAGGGGCCACAGTAATTGCTGCTGCGAGGTGCTGAAGGTGACTTGCTCTAGAAAGCTGCGAAACGACATTTCAGGCCTCCAGGGTGAAAGGACATTTCAGGCCTCCAGTGTGCGACACAGGACCAGTGTGCGACACAGGACCTCTGTGTGACACCTGGACCTTTTAACCTTCGAGCCCAGGGGAAGTTTTTCAGCTGGAGTTGCAGGTTGCTCGTGGCCTCGCCCCACTGGGAGCCTGGGGCCCGCCGGCGGCCCTGCCCGGCTCGCTGGCCCATGGCGGAGGCCGCACAGGTGTTGCCCCGTCACTGGCGCACGGTCAGGCAAACCATGCTGGTTTGAGCCACACAGGACTAATTTCTTCTTCTGATACTTGGAAAAACTGCACTTTTAGAAGACTCTAGTGTCGGAATTTGTGAAAATATTTACTTTATAGCCAGCTATGGTGTGCGGGTTTCAAGGTTTCAGTGTTTTTGAGTTCACCAGGTGCAGGGATGAGGAGGAGCGAGACCCAGGCACTTGACCCAAGCTGGCCAACAGGATTATTTCACACCATCAACGTCACATTCAATATAAATTAGAAAGTTTATTGTGAAGGGCTCTCTCCCCCTTGATGGCGGCAATCCAGAGAACTTCTTGGCCCAGTGCTGGACCCCTGAGCCTTTCCCTTCCTCCCGAAGCCGTAGCACTCGCAGTGTCCCACATTTGCTGTCCCCTGCTGGGAGTGCACAGCTGCCCACTGATACAATGGGCTGAGTATAATCCTTGTATGTTTTATATTGGTCTCAGGATCAATATTGGTTCTTCAGTATTACTAATGTTTATTATCTAGTCATATTCTATTAAATCTGTTTATATTTCAACCCCTATTTTTCCTTGTTTTTTTCCCCGGTTCCCCTTCCCAGGTGGGGAGGGGTCATCAGGTGATAAGAGTAATAGCCTAAACAACAATAAATTGTTGTGGGTTTCTCAGACCACAACAACTCCAGAACAAGGAGGAGAGCGAGGTGCTTTCTGCGGCCCTGGGACACCTTCCGGCAGTTAAAATTTTGGGAATTTGGGGTGGGGGAGGGGCACTCCAGAGATATCTCCTGTTTTTTCGGGGGGTGGGCTTGATGTAACGTAGACGATCCTTCCAGAGCCACACGGCTTGAGGACGGGCCAGGGAAAGGCAACGGCGAGAACCACCGGAGGAGAGGGAAGGGGAGGCCCGGGAAAACCGCGTCCGTCCCTCCGGGGTGGGGGGGGCGGCGAACGGGCAGAGCCCCGCTCCCGCCTCCCTCCTCCTCCTCCTCCTCCTCCTCCTCCTCCTCCTCTGAGGGAGGGCTCTGCGGAAGGCCGCGGAGCGGGGGGGGCGGGCAGCACGTGCGGCGCGGTGGCGGGAAGAGGAGGAACGGCTCCCCCCCCACACGCCGCCGCCACTGCCGCCAGCCAGCCGCCGGCCTCCGGGGCGGCGCGTGCGTGAGCGGCGGGGCGGGGCGGAGCGGGGCGGCGGGAGCCGTTACCCGCCCCAGCCGGGGAGCGCCGCCCCCGCCCCCACGTGGCCCAGCCGGGCGGAGCAGGCGGCGGCGGCAGTGGCGGCGCAGCCCGGCGGAGTAGTGGCCGGCCGTACCCCCTCCTCCCCCCCCCCGGCTCCCTGCTTCGTCCCGTTTCTACGAGCCCGCCGCCTACCGTCCCCGCCCCCGTGGCCTCCGGGCCCTGCCCCGGGGGTGGGGGAAATCTCCTGGCTGAGGACCGCCCCCCTCGCCTGCCTTCCCCTCCCCTCGCCTCCGGCGCGGTACCCCCCCCGGCGCCGGCGGGGACTATGCGGAGATGGTCGTCCCGACCCGAGGCAGGAACAAAGAGTCGCCGCCGCTCAAGCCCGGGCAACAGCAGCACCAGTCGCCGGGCGCCAGCCCTACGAGCGGCCGCGGGCGCCCGCCGCACTCCCCCGGCAGGCAGGTCCCCGGCGGGGCCCGCGCCATGCGGAAGGGAGGCGGCGGCCGGCGGGGAGCCAGGAGCGACCCCCAGAGACCCTGCAGGGAGGGGCCCGCGGCTGAGGGGGAGCGGGACGCGCTGGGCCGCGGCCCCCTGAGGCTCCTGCGCGTCTGCAGAGACCGGCTCCGAGGTGAGGTGGTGGTGGGGGGTTGTGTGTGAGGGGAGCGAGCCGCCTCCCCCCCCTCAACTCCCCCAAATCCTGCCCCCCGCTCTGCCCCCGCTTGGAGGGGGATGGTGGGGTGGTCGGGGCAGCCCTTCCGCCCGGGGGAAGCGGGATGGGGCTGGGTGTCGCTTCCCTTCCCCTCTTTCCGGGTGTCGGTAGACTTGCCCGGCACGGCGGGAAAAGCTCCTTTCGCAGTGGCTGGGATTTTCCCTACCGCTTGGGGAAGGGGAGAGCCGGGACGTCCTTCCTCGGGAAGAGGGGCGAAGCGCCTCGGGCAGGCAGCGGGGTACCCCCCGTGGCCCGACGGCGTCTCCCCGCGGGAGGGAGGGAGGGAGGGAGGGA
>RSEF01000002.1:55954734-56057718 GCA_003993805.1 Himantopus leucocephalus
GGGCAAAAAAAAAAAAAAGCTGACAAGACCCACGCTGGTATCGGCGGGAATCGGGGGTGAGGGCAAGGGAAAGGGGTTTTGAGCACTTTGGTGTCTTTTTTGGGGGGGGGGGGGGAAAGGGGAAAATGTGCTGTTTGTGTAACTAACTTGTTAAAACAGTCTGACTAGTCATGTTGACTAGCTCAGCTTATAGTCTTGGCGTGACCAGTTTATTTCTTGGTAACGCTTCGCTGAAAGGATGGAGGGTTGCTTATTCTTTAAAAGGCTGACTTTCTGTTTGAGCAAATTTGTCAATAACGTATCTATGTAGAAATCCTCTTTTGATAAGTTATTTTGTAAAAGTTATTTCAGGAATTAAAACCTGTAGATTTGTGTAGTCACGTTAATGGTCTGTCTGTGATGTTTAAGGCTTTTGTGTGTAGTTACTAACTTGCTGTATGGAATTTCTTTCATCATTTTTGAAGTCTAGTTGAGATTTTTACAGAAAACTAATGCTTCAGAGTTCGAACAGATTTCTTTTTACAGAGGCTGCCCTTAGTGATGCTTAAGGTATTTGTTTTCTTTTGACAGTGTTTGTTGATGACAGAAAGGCCTTCGTTGTAAAAGCTGATAGCAAGATATGGCTCACTTTCCTTCTGGGTAAGTAGAAGGAACACGTCAGGGGAAAATACTGTTCTTTATACCTTTCTTTCTCTGGACTTGTAAACTGTATCAAAATATATTTGGAAATATAACTTGGAAAAACAAAAAAACCCATAGCTAATATTGAAAAGGGACAGTAAATAGCTTCCTACCTGGTAACTTTTGCAAAGCTGTTATTGTAGCAGTTGATGCGGTATCAGAACACTTGTAGGAAAATAATTGTCCAGATATTTATGGATCTCTCCTATCCAGTCATTAATTTCTAGAGGGGAAAAAAAAAAGCAACTCTTATTAAGTAATGTAATCAAAACAGCTTTTTTTGTAAGGATTGCAAAAGAACATGCAACTGTAGGGGGATGTAAATTCAGATGTTATTATCTCTGGGAATATTTTGGAGTAAATAATAAAATGGCTAATGGCCAAAGTCTTGGAAAAAGCACCTCAAGTATTTGCAAAATTAAATAAGGCATGTATTCCTGAAGTTAACAAATGTTAAATGATACGATATTTGCCAGATGAGCAATTAGATACACTCTTAAAGGTATTATATTAAAAGACTGTCAGGGTATTCCAAAGATGCTGATACTATTAATCACACCACCAGTAGTCCTTGTTGCCAAAGGGAGTTTCTTCAGTTTGATGAATTACATTGCAAAGTAGTAGCAGGGAAACAACCCTTAGCTTGCAAACTAATTGATGAATAAACTCTTCCTGAGTTGCTTTGCTTACCTTTGTTTATTCAGCATTTCCTAGACTACTAGTTACTTAAAAGACATAGAAATGTTAAACTGATAGTCAAAATTGAAAAATGCTCTCATTTGATTAAAATTTGAGAGCAGATTAGGTAGAGAACTGTATAATTTCTGGAGTTTGAATTTGGCTGTGAGACCCAGATAACCAATTAAATACTTCAGGAAGCTGTTTATATTTTTAATAGGAGTAAACCCTTAATAGGAAAGTATGTAATAGCATACAGTGTTTGCAGTAGCAGGGAATGCACATATACTAAATATGAAATAGTGTTTTTTGTTTAGTTTTAGTGGTATTTGAATTTTTGTTGTTACTTCAGCTTTAGGGTCCAGATTTTAAAAACAGAGGCTCCCACAGTTCGAGCTAGTTTTGTTATAGGGTCTGGATTTTTTTTTCTCTTAAGAATTATCTCCAATTTATGTGCAACAATAAAGTTGTCAGATTTTCAAGGACATTCTTATACACCACTTTGCCCTATTATGTTGTTGTTTTTTTTTTTTTATAAAAATGAGCATTGAATTGAGGCCTTATTCTTGAAGGCATCCTTTCTAGATTGCACAGAATCTCACAATGAAACATCTTGACTAAGCTGCAGTAGTAGTCAGTGCCTGCACATTCCTCATTGTTCCCACTTCTGCTGTATTCCTACCTAGTCGCTTTGGGGATACTTGCAAAGTACTAATCAGTTTCTAGTACGTTTCACATCCTGTTGCATTACAGTATCTCAGCATTTGTTATTCTCTTGGTAAATGAGTTCTGTATATTATGGCTTTATTCTGCAGTATTTAATTTCCAGAATTAGAATGCTTTTTATATGCCACTCATATTGCTTTTCTTGGAACAGAACACAGGCAAAAATAGGAAATCTGAAAAATATACATAATAGCCCTGGTCTGCAAAAATCTGATCGTATGCTTTGCCTTTGGGGATTCTGAGGTTGGGTGAGAAAATGCATCTGCAAGTTCAAGTGCATAGTAGCTGTATAAGTCTTTGGAGCATTAGTACGCTAGTATTCCTCTCCTGTCCTCTCCTTCATTCCCTCCCCAGTAATGACATTAATGGGATCATAGGAAGGTAATTTAAGAGAGCTGATCTGCATGTTTTCCATCAGAAACTAGCTTAATGTAAGTCTGGATGCAGTCTGTTGAAAAATGTCGATTTGGACTCATAGTGTAAGTCTATGAATTAAGCGCATTGTCTCTTGAAATGTGAGTAATTACATGAATTGCTGTGTGATTATGAAAGGTCTTTGTTTTATACTTGTAACAGAGTGATACTGTGAAGTTCTATGAAAATGTATATGAAATTCTCCAAAATAACTGTGGATGTGCTAACACTTAATGCATTGACTTTAAATAAAACATTTACTGAAGGGAAGAATCAGATTTAAATACATTGTTTTCTCTATGAAATAAGTGGTATGTTTGAATCTGAAGTGTAATTTCCATATTAATAGATACATTACTTGCAACAGTAAAATACTGCGTATTTGGCTTATTTGAAATGACATGAATTTGAGATCATGAACAGTACTGGTAGCTAGTATGCATTTACTTCGACTTTACTGTATATTCTTACCTATCATGTAATGTGTCCTAAAACTGATATTTTTTTTTTTTTATAATTGGGGTGTGTGTGCATGTAAATGTATTTCAGCATCTAATTGGGAATGTTATTGGGAATCTGAGAACTGTTGCTGAGATGCATAAATAATGCTTTGTGCAAATGTGAGACAATAAGTAGTAACTAAGAAAGGTATGGACTGATCTGTTTCTTTTCATACAGTTACTGCAAAATGTGTTTGTTCATGGAATATGGTTTGCTGTGTTGCTGATACAGCTAATGTGCTTACCTGGAATTCCGTATCATATCCAGATCTGCTTTTCTGAAAGAGGAATTTGCAGCTTTCCATGACAACTAATGTAAATGTCCTTGGTATAAAAAAACCCTCTGCAGTTCCTAAGGCTTTCCTAAGACATCAAACTCCACTTAATGAGAACTATACTGAGCAATCCTTCAGTGAATTTTTTTTCTAGAAAGTATATGTAAAAATGTAAAGTTTTAAATGAAAGCTTGCGGTATTCATTTTCTAACTGAAATCCAGGCTTCTCTATGAGAAAACTACTTCAGTGACTGAAGTGGAGCCGAAAAACTCTTAAGGAAGTTTGTGTGGTATTGTACAACCTGAACTACTATGTGAAGTATATAACTTGAGGTAAATGTTAAATTATACAGGCAGGTAGTTTAGAAATTCTTTTTCCCTTTAGGTAATTCTTTTCTTTCTTATTTTTTTTTTTTTGTCTTACTCAGTTGCACCTCACACGTTACTGCACACAAAACTTTAATATTAAAATTGAGGTTCATAAATGTAGTTTGTTTCATTATGACCTGTGGTGACAATGATAACCAGTACTGCCAGCAGCAGCGGTATTTCCATGCCCTGTGTTGGAGGAACATGTGGTTTGGGAATATATACTAGGGTGTGAAGCATGTATTCAGACCACTTCTCTTCCACATAAATTTAGTGGGTTTGCAAAGGTGTGGGGTTTTTTTTTCTCTTGTCCTTGCTGCTTTCCAGAAACAGGCCGCCATACGCATGTAACACGCGGTCCAAGCACACGCGCATTCACTAACTCTCCGACTACATTCTGCCTCAGTGTGCAGGCATTTGATGTATGTTTCACCTGTGTGCCAGCAACTTGACCCATTCCGTGTTGTCAGGGAGGCGTGGGCTGTGCCCGGGTGCCTGCGGGCTGTGGGAGGTGTGTGCAGATCAGCACCCTGGAGAGGGACACGGTGCTCAGCACCTGTCTGGCTCCCGCTGGGTGCGAGCGAGGAGGGTGGTTGTCCTCTCCACTTTCTCTCTGCTCCCTATAGCCTATGTGAGTAAGAGGGCTCTACATTAACCATGGCAGAGAGCCACCGTGTGCCTAGAAGGCAAACAGGACACCTTCAGTCTAGAAGGAGCACCGTCATCCCTTCAAATGCCTACCCTTTATCCATCACTCATGCTGGCTTTGCTTCCGTGGTGAGCTCTGGGTACGTTGTGAATGCTGCCCAAGGAAAATGGAGTGGCTTCTGCTCTCTGTGGATCTTGTCATGCTCAAGAGCTCAGAGACCTACACTGTTTACCCGCCTCTTTATCATCGTTTGTCTTTTCCCTTTGTCCCTCAGATTATCTCCCTTGTTCTGTACCTACGTGACAACAGTGCAGATAGTCTCCAAGTGGACAAACGGAATGTTACTACATGCAGAGTCTACCTTTTTTAGCAATTACAGTGTCAATTAGATTTGTGTTGGTTGTGGTGGTCTGTTTGAATCTCTCAAATTTACAGGACAATGTACTCTGTAAGTTAAACTTTATTTTATGAGCTCATTAGGAAAGAAAACAAACAAATGTGACAAACAAGGGCTCAGTCTGCTTTGTACAGACTAGTCTAACATGGAAATTCACTAATTAATCACTTAAGGCATGAGATTTCTAATGCAGAAGTTCTCTAATTCACGAACTCATAACTTGTAACTCCTAGCTTGTGCACCTGTGAGCAAAACAGTTACCTAGCCAATGGTGGAAGTGCTCATCCATCCTCTTCCATCATGGCGCAGGTGTCCCCCGTATCACACCAGGAAGCACGAAAGCCTCAGCAGCCCAGCTGCTTTAAAAACATTTGGGTAAGCTGATGTATCTATACCTTCCATCTTGGAAGTTTGGTCTATACCATTTCCGTGAGTTAACAGATTCTGAAGAAACTGCCAGACAATCAATATGCAAGGATTATGGCTGCAGGAGACAGCAAGCTGCAGGTGATAATGGCTGCGTAATGACCTTTAGCTCTTTCTGGCCACTGTGTCCTGCCTATGTGTTGCCCTTGCTTTGACCTAACAGCACTGCTCCTAACATATATCAGGCCTTAGCATGAGCTGTGTGTTAGTCAAAATCTGAGCAAGAGTTAAGTGAACAGTCACAGCAGGTATTTTAAAGATGTTAAAAATATTTATGCTTATTAAAAAAATGCTGATAACTCATTTTTCTTAGTGGTAGCTGAAATGGGTGAATCAGATTCTGATGGATCAACTTGATTGATGCAGGATATGGGTGGGAACATTGCTTATTGCTGAATACCATCAGCATAATTGCAGATTTTCAAAGAGCTGGCCATGAAAGTTAATTCACGTGTTCCTATTCTCCTCTTCTGGAGGCTGAATACCTTCTGTGCATCTCTGAAGTAGTACTGTAATGAGTTTAATGAACGTGATTTTATGTTCAATTATTTAAATATTTGAGTAACTTGACACCTTTTGTTTCCTTTACAGCTGCTTTTGCAGGAGTCCTACATTGGTAAGGTTAAATTTATTGCTTGAGGTTAATACGGTATTTTAAAATAATAAAAATATCATTTTGACTTTTATCTAGACAAGCTGTTGGGATAACTTATATTTAGATCTTTCCTCTCCAAACCAAATTCTTGTCTGTAAGATGAATAATTCTGTTCTTGGGAAGCTGATGTGAAAGGCTTCTTAAACCTGTTCAGTGAGGAGTGAATCCTGCTTTTCAGGTGGAAAATTGTTGCTTAGCTATACAAATTCAGGTGCATTTCCACTAACAGACCTTTTTACTCTCAGTGCATTTTGAAAGTCCAGGTAAATCCTTTCAACTTTCTCCTGTTATGCTTATTTAGATTCTGCTTTAATTTCTTAGTTTTACATCATGTTTTCTCTAACCTCTTCAGAGAAGTCTGGCCAATGTTTTCTTTGTGTGTAGAAGAATGGCCTTTCAGCCACTTTTTGTCAACATAATCCTTGTGTTTCATGTTCCATCCTAATCCTCACCCTTCTTTTTTGTAGTATAGACTTGAAATAGAATGGCTTCTGTAGTGATTTTCAACAGCTGCTTTTGCAGAGATAAAAAGTAACAGCTTCTGCCACTCTGTTTTTTGTTTCCTAGCTCAAAAAGACCTATTGATTTTTAGTGGTTTGTTTCTTGCAAATTCCTATTCAAAAGCAGAGTCATGTGCACTGCTCTGTTTCTTTCTTTTTTCATCCTTTCTGGAGATGAAGCTCTTCTTGGACATTGCAAGTTTTGCCTCCAAAATGATTTGCATTTTTCCTGTCTTTTATTTTTTTTCCCCTATAGTTGCACCTTTATTTAAATATACTTTTGGTGGTAAGCTCATCTATATATACTGGCAGATAGCTGCATTACAATACAAGTCATGAAAGAATTTTGTGGAAAAAACATATGTATGTGCACCATTGTTTTCACCAGTTTTTAGTCTGTGATTCTTTTCATTTGTCAGATATTTAAATTTTCTTTCCTAATATGTAGACTTGACAGTTTTAATAGCATTAAACTTTTGATCCTTAAGTGTCTGCACTTAAGTTTAAGTTAAAATGCATCAGAGTATTATAACTAATTCCATAGTAGAATTTAATAAATGCTGTATGGGTTCATATTTTTTCCATGCAAAATAATCTGAATAGAGGAGAATGTTGGTATAATATATGAGTAAATTAAAATTGCAGTTTGTAAGTAAACTTTGGGTCTTCATTGAATTTTTTGTCAGCTGTTCCTTGGTATATATGACTTAGTATGGTTCTAAACCTCTTTATTCAGCTTTAACTTTTATTTTTTAACAGGTGTCACATAACAACTCTTTTTGAAAATGACCGTCATTTTTCTCACCTGTCAACGCTAGAAAGAGAAATGGCTTTTCGCACGGAAATGGTTAGATTATGTTTCAATAAAAATCCAGTGATTGTCAAACTTCTATCTGTAATCTTATGATCGTGGGCTTTCCAAAATTTCTTAATATCTTCTGGATAAGTAGATATATTGCTATCTTGCAACTAACATGTGTTACACTTTTACATGCAGAGCATTTGTGTGTCTTGCAGCTGATCGCTGTGAATGTACTTCTTCATAGTTCACTTAGAATGTAATTTTAAAGTATGATTCTAGAGGACTTAAAATACAAAACTGCAAGTACTTTGTAGCTTACTTTCAATTATCGTCTTGTTATGCAGCTTTTTTTTTAAAAACATCTTTAATTAATAGATGTTTGCATACGTACACACCTTTTGGCTGCTTTTATGTTGAGAATTGCAGAGTACTGTGCTAGTGCATATTTACCAGCCCAAATGAGAGATTTTCAGATGTGCTATGAAACAAGGTGGAAGGAAACACACATTGCTTGTTTCAGCGGCACTAATAGAAGAGATTTGAAAAACTGGATAGTCGTCTTGAATCATTTTCTCCTATTTGTTATATTAGAAAATTTGATTTAAAAACAAAGCGTGTATATGGCAGTTCATGAAGCAGAAGTGACCACGTTAATCGTAAATAATGATTCTGCTCTCCTGTAGGGTCTTTATTATTCCTACTTCAAGATCATTATTGAGGCACCATCGTTTTGGAATGGAGTATGGGCAATTATGAATGACAGAATAACTGAATATCCTTTAGTGATTAACACCTTACAGAGGTTCAATCTTTATCCAGAGGTGAGCTATGTTTTAAAAATAATACCTTCTGATAAATCTTTGGTTTCTGTAGATTTGACTACGAATTCCTAAGAAATGTTACTCTGGAGAATGTGGTCGTAAAGATACAGTGACTAATGAAGTGTTGCTTAAATACTGTATTTTAGTTCCAGATTTAAAATGAGAAAGTTACTTCATACATTGTGATCAGTTCTCAGCCTTCAAGTATGTCCAATCAAATGTGAATACTTTCTAGATCTTAGTATTTCATTCCCTCAAGTTGCAATCAAATTTTATACTACTTGTCTTTTTTTATTCTTTTCACTGAAAGCAAGTAAGTTGCTGACATTGTGTACTTTAGGAAATATGACATATGAAACATCAGTAGTATGTGACAATAATGCCTGCAGTGATACAGGTACTGAGAGGTTATTTTGGTTTGCATTTTGTGTAGGACAATGAACTAACACATCACAGTTCACTGTGGCCCTAAAATCCATGAATGGTAATAGTTTACTTACGTGTTGCAGAAGAAATTCCTCTGTAGAAGACTGCCTGCTGTTATTTTGTATGTACTTGATGTTAGATTTGTTACCTGGTTGGATTACATTCCTGCTCTGATTTTTTTGTTGCTAAAAAGAACATGTCTAAGTACAAAAATGTTTGGTTTTCTCTCTTATGGTTTTGCCAGTGTATCTCAAACATTTTGCAAAGGGAGAACTCCTTTGGTTAATGTATGTTTCTGTGACTCCATGTGTCAGCAACAGCTTATTTTTTAGAGAACCAAGGACTAATAATGGCTGTAATTGTTGGGTAATAGCATTTATGCTCATTCTCCTACTCTGTCGGAGCAGAGCTACTTTCAGGAACTGCATGTGTAAAAGTTGTCAGCACGCATGTATTTATACAACTTGCATGTAGTGGTTTCATTTGTTTCTTAACTTCTTGCTCTGGAAGAGCTAAATGCTATAGATAAGTGCTTTTTATTACCCTCTCCCTGGTTTTGTTTTGGTTTTTTTTTTAATTTGAATACTATAAAGTTATTTTCTTTAGCTGAGAAGGAATTATTTACTTCAGCTATAGTCTGACTTACAAAAATCAAAGGTAACTGGTCAAATGAACTTGCTTGTAGAGAATCGTCAGTATTGCCATGAAAGATGTCTAAGTAAATTGGATGATGAAATCAAAACAAGAGCAATCAGATATAGTGGCTGACATTCTGTAAGAACGTTAGGTAGATTACTGTGCAAAATGTGTAGGCTTGTCTGTTCATTCAGAGTTTTCTAGGATCATACTGCCTCATAGAACTTGGTGATAAGGTATTAATTCATTCATCTGTGCCTGTGTGGGCATGCAAAGCAGACAAATAGTCTCCTCTGCTCCTTTCAGTCATTTACTCCTTGATGTCTAGCCTTCTTGTAAATATTTTTTTTTTAAAGTGTATTTCTTGAGTACTCTTGTTTCCACATAAGAACATCTATAAACTGCCAATAGGTGCAACTTGACATTTGAAGTATGTTCTCCAAATTTATCTGATTTTACTTTTGATTGTAATGGGTCTGGGTGGTGGGAAGATGCTTGTGGATTTATTTGTTGACAGTGAAATCTTTACTTCTGATGTTCAGTATCCAGTCATGTTTTCTGAAAGTGTTTCATTTCCATTTGATATTTTAGGATCTTTCCAGCTCTTTCAGCCCAATAATAGCATTAAGGCTGAATTTTAATAAAATGTTTGTTTGTTTAGTGGATTTCAAAATTAATTGCATCAAAATTAACCTTGAAACCCAGTTACTAAACAGGATGTTAAACCCATTAACAAAAGTAGAACAATTCACTTGCATGTACAGCCGGTACTAGCCATGAAAACTTCAAAAGAAGGAAAAAAAAGGTAAAGAGAGTCCATAGCAGTCACTACATCTTCTGTGTAAATTGCAAATATAAGCAGTAAAAAATATCTGTCAAAAGCAACAAGTCAATCTTTGTGGTTGTACAATATTATAGTTCCAATAAAGTCTTGATTTTCCAGGTTTTTGCTGCATGGTCAGGTTGTTCCAGTAGTTGTGGTGGTGTTTTCATCTGTGATCCCTGATGCAAAATGGCAGAGAGATAATTTGTTTAAATTCTGTTGCGGAGAGATAATGTGTTGTTTACTCTTTGGCTGTTCATCATTATGGAACAGTTGATATTTCTGTGTGGCAGTGATGATGAAAATTTGAGTTGGAGTGATGAGTGTTGCAAAGACCTGTGTACTTGGTGGTAAAATGCTTGCTCAAAGGCAACTAGTAAAAGGGATTGACTCTCAGCCTCTAGAGATTTCTTGGGTCTGAGAGCCAGTCTTCTGTTTTCCAAGTTGTGCATTTACTGCCTCAAGTGATACGGGACCGTAGAGATTCCAAAAACGCCATTGTGCTCTAATTGACCTAGTAATTTTCTACTATTGATTTGATTCTGTTTTTATGCCCATGTTAACTGTTACATGTAAAGTAGCTTTTGGCAAAAAATATTTCTGTGTTTTGCATGAAGTACCTAACCTGGTACCTTTTTAGGGAGTATTTATGTGTGGTGACATCTGCAGCAGACATGGGCACTTGTGACATAAAAAGATGAGGTTGATAGTTTTTTTTTTGTGCAGAATTGGTTCAGCAAGAATGTTCTTTGTGCTTAGGGTAATGTCCGCTTCAGGGCTGGTGATGCAAATATGCTAGACAGATGTCTCTAAGCTGTCATATGCATTCTACTGGCAGTGTACAAACCACATTCAGGTGATAAGAGGAAAGATTTGAATTTGGTTCCCCAGTCCTGTTGTTGCCTATCTGGAGATGGGGCAAGTGTCTTGTTTTATGTATGCACACATGCACAGTCAGAAGTGCCAGGGCACGGATGTTCAGAAAGCCTCCAGGAATTAAGGATAGTGTACTTTTCGCAGGATACAACATTGAGGCAGGGAGTCTTGGTCTAGAAAGGTGGAGTTGTATTTTAAATATACAAGACTTACATTGTGAGAGTGTAAAGGCCACAGATAAAATGAGTCATGATGATTGGAGCCTTGGTATTAAAAACTAATGAATTATAGCATCACAGAACAGTTGGACTTGGAGAGTGTCTGAAGATATCTAGTCCGAACACTGTGCTCGACACAGGGTGAAGTAGAAAGCAGATTGCTCAGGGCCATCTCTGGTTTTGTTTTGAGTATCTCCACCTCTGGGCAACCCGTTCCAGTGTTTGACCACCCTCAAAGTAAAAAAGGTTTTTCTTATGTATAAGTGGAATTTCCTGAATTTCAGTTTGTGCTCTTTGGCTCCTGTCTTGTCAATCAAAAAGAGTCTGTCTTGGTCATCTTTATGTTCTTCTTGCCTTGGGCAGCCCAGAACTGGACTCAGCATTGGAGATAGGGCCTTAGCGGTGCTGAGTAGAGTGGAAGGGTTACCTCTCTTGTCCTGGTGACATACAGCCGAGGATACATTTGGCTTTCTTTGCAACAAGGGCTTATCACTGCCTCAAGTACAACTTGTCCACCAGGACTCACAGGTCCTTTTCTGAACAACTGCATTCTAGCTGGTCAACTCCAGTCTGTACTGGTGAATGGTGTTGTTCTCCCTAGTGCAGGACTTTGCATTTACCTTTTGTGAGATTCCTGTTGGCCCATTTCTCTAACCTGTTGAGGTCCCTCTGAATGGCAACGCAAGCGTCAACCACTCCTTCCAATTTTGTATCGTGTGCAAACTTGCTGAGGATGTTCTTGTGTGCCATCATCTAGTCGTAATAATTTGGTGCCAATTCTGTTGGCATTTTTAAAAAAAGCATCCACAGCAGTCCCCTCATCTACCAAGACAGTCATCTCAGAAGGTTATGAAGTTGGGCAGACATGATTTCCCCTTTGTAAATCCATGCTGATCACTTCCAATCACTTTTTTTTTGTCCTTAGTATGTTTGGAAGTGGTTTCCAGGAGGATTTACACCATCATGTCCTCAGGGATCAAAGTGTAATTCCTTCCCATGTTTCCTTCTTGCCTTTCTTGAAGATAGAAGTACATAATGAGTTTTATTAATTAGATGGGGAAAGAAAAGAGGAATTCATCCTTCTTGTACATGTTTTCTGTCACACAGGGCTGAGACAGCTAATACTGCAGTGGTGAAACATATCTCCAATCTGGGAACCCCTGCGTTATAACTTTCAAAGCAGCTCAACTGGAATGGCCACATTACTCATTTATGAACTCTATGAAGTCAGTTATATCCTGACAGAATAGCTTAGTAATGTTAACTAGTGACTTTGCTGTGAAATGAATCATCGTTTTTCTGTATGTAAAATACTGATGTTTTCTGTGTCAGGTGTTGAGATTTAATTTGGTTTTTGTTATAAGAACATTATGACCTTTGCATGCAAAAATGGAAATGCTGTTTTACATTGCATCTGGAAGCCTTTTCTAATGCATGCTTAAATTGAACCTATCAGAGTTTATCTGAGTAAAAACCCTAAAGATTTGGTGTGTTAATATTCTTGTCAGGTTGAAAGAAAAAATTAATTTGCCGTAAAGGATTTAATTCAGCTGTCTTGTGTCAACAAAATCTGGGATTTTAATGTCTGATAAACAAAAATAAATAGAAATGGAGAACCTTTCAGGCAATATTGAAATAAATAATTTTTTCAAATATTTCAGTTTGATGCATGAAATTATTTCTGTTTTAAAGCAGGCATAATTTTAGTCTATTAATGAACACTTGGTCTATGATGCCTTTAGGAAATTATGGTCAAAAATGCTAAGTAGTTGAGATAAATTCTGAGTTTAAAAACATCCTGTATGAGGGCCAGTTGTCATGAGAGGTTACCTTGGGCATTGAGCTAATCTCAAAGTTCCTTTTCAGAAACTTCAAATCCTGTTTTCCACCTAGGTGGTCCTTGCCAGCTGGTACCGCATATATACTGCCTTTATGGATTTCCTTGGTGTACCAACAAAGACATGTTGGACTGTAAACAGAGGAAAAGGGCTTAGTCCTGTTGAAAGCTGCGAGGGTGAGTTGTGTTTTATTCTAGTTTCTTCCTGGAAGCATATAATTGTAGCTTTATGTATTTCAGAAGTAATAAATATTCCTGTGTCTTTATCACTGACTTGCTATCATTTGGCTAAGCCTGTGTTTTTGGCAGGTTCACAACATAAGTGGGAAGCATGAAAAAGATACTTTTAAGAACACCGGGGTGAGAACGTGGGCTTCGCTTATTAGATAGCTCCTCCTACCTAGGTTGAATTTCTATACTGCACTTCAAAACTCCACAGTTGTATTCTGAGCCTTCATGATGATGGACTGTTGTAAAGAATAAGATGTCCTAAGTGTAACTGGAGGCCACTGTATACATGTATCAAATTTTTGTAGCTTCTGTAGAATCCCCAATACATTGCAAGTTCCTACATTTCAAAACCTTACCGTCTGGATTTGCTCCTCTAACTACAACTTGAGGAGTAAGGAGGAAGGAGGAAAAAGGTAACTACAAGGCTGCCTTTTGGAGAGATCTTGTGTAGTGATTCTGCTGGGAAGAATCCTCTTCCTCTAGTGACCTACTATTCAGCATAAGAATTTCAATCTTACATGTTAATTTTAATACCAAAGCTTGGATGCTTTTTGTTTGGGTTTGTTGTTTGTTGTTTTTTTTTTTTTTCACATTTAAAGTATTGGCTTGTCAAGTAAGTATTATGCAATAAAAATACTTTGCCGAGAAACATTTTTGAGATGTTCTACAGTCCATTGAAGCTGAATGATAGACGGTAGCTTGTGAAGTTGTTTCATTTTATCATTTAAAATGTCTTTGTGTGGTGACAAGTTAGCATTTTTCCTTTGCACAAAGGCTATAAGAACTTTCTTCAGAGCTTGAATAATTCACTTTCTCTAATTTTGTCAGAAGCAATAAACAGTGAATAAAGGTATAACTTTTCATTCCTGTTTTTTGTAAAAAGAAAACCAAACCAACAAAAACACCAACTATTGAGACTACCACGTTTGGCGAGCATATAATCATCTTACTTTTAGAGAACTGTCTTGCCATGTTTTCAGCAGTGGCAAATAATTATTTCTGCATATGAAACTATGAAGTTTTGCTACCTTCTTTATAATGAGTGAGGCTTTTTATGCTGTACTGCTGAAACTATTAGAGCCAGGAGGGTTTAAAGAAATAATGGGAAAGAGAATAACAGAAGTGTGAATGCAGAATTGTTTGTGAATGCACATCTTTCAGTTTATTCATTATTGGAAAATCTTTTGGCTTCTAATGAAACAAAGAAAGCAAAGAGCATTGTGTGTGATATGTTTAAAGATGGATTTTCTCCTTCAAGAGATGGAAAGTGAGAGTACAGGGAGTACAAACCTCTTCTAAAAAGCTCTATGAAGTCAAAACATAGCCTGTAGATAATGTTTTTAGTGATGCTTATGCCTTCTATATGTTGCAGGGTTTTCTTTACAGAAAAGAAAACTTCCCTCTTGGCTTGTTCTGTTGCTGACTGCCACAATGCTGTGTCCGCCCCTCCTTTTTTTTATTTTTGTTTTCGGAAGTGTACTCTTCCAATTGAATCGCCACAGTAATCTCGGTGACGAACTTTTTTTTTTGTCTCTTTCTGTACATATATTAAGGTAGTGTGCTGTATTGTACTGATTGTATGGTGGTTTATAAGCAATATGATCTTTCTTCTATATTTGCCAACATGTGTTACCTGTTTGTTTGTTAGGGTTGGGAGACCCTGCTTCCTTTTATGTTGCTGTGATTTTTCTTTTGAATGGATTAATGATGTCACTGTTCTTCATATACGGTACATACCTCAGGTAAGGCAGTTAAGATTGAGCTATGTAGTTGGTACTAGCTGTCAGATTTTATATTAAATTTTAAAAAAGTGAATGCTAAAATATCTTTATGGGTATTTCTTATTTGTTTGTACAATAGTAGCGCTTTTTATTACATATACATTGTCACTAAAAAATTACTGGGATAGAGAAGCTTGTTGCTTAAAATAAATAACAATGCTGGAAAAAGTTGTGGAAAATTCAGTGAAGTGGTATCTCTTTGCTACCACAGGGTCGTAGATAAAACTAAACACTATGCAGGTTTTAAACAGCTTTTGACAGGTTTGTGCTCTTAAAATTATCAGTGTAACTAGTTTTTAAACAATGTTTGAATGACAGTATACTTTTAACCAAGATTGAAGTTTCTCAATGCTTTGCCTCAAGTCATATTGCATTTCTTTCAATTTTAATTTAGCTGGGAAGGTAAAATATTTTTTAAGATAATGCATGCTCTTGGACACATGTATACACGTCCCTATTTCTATGAATTTCTGTTTTCAGTATCTGTCCTTAAATTTCAGGAACTGTGATCCACTTTCTTACAAAACCAGACTCGCATTCAGCAGAAAAACAGAAGTGGAAATATTTTTTCTGTTTACATCTATTTTCATTTGTCAGTTTTGCAAAAAAGCAAGAGACTGTTACATTTTCCTCTTAGAGATGTGATTGTTTTTCCCCCTCATTCCTTGGCTTCACTCTCATTTGTTCTCAGTGCTCTCTCTGAAGCATGTGCTGATAGTTCAAATAAAGGATGGTGCGGGGCAAGAGCTGACAGTGTGGGCAAAGCATATAAGTTTCTATTTCTTAACATAGGAAATTGATGTCTCATGTTTTGAGGAATCATAAAATCATAGAATCGTTAAGGTTGGAAGGGACCTTTCAGATCATCTAGTCCAACCATTAACCTAACCTGACAAAACCACCTCTAAACCGTATCCCCAAGTACCTTGTCTACCCTTTTTTAAAACACCTCCAGGGATGGCGAATCCACCACCTCCCTGGGCAGCCTATTCCAATGTTGAATAACCCTTTCCGTGAAAAAATTTTTTCTAATATCCAACCTAAACCTCCCCTGGCTTAACTTGAACCCATTACCTCTCGTCCTATCACTTGTCACTAGGGAGAAGTAGATAAATGATCTACTAGGAAGTAGATAAATGAATATTCTTATCATTAACTTGTAATTTTTCTCATCAGGGAGGTGTATGGAAACCCACATTTTATATAATAATGTTATTGAAAAATCAGTAAGGTCTTAATTTCTCAGTACTTTCCTTAGGCTTGAGCTGTGCTGAATCTAAGTAACTATTGAGTATTGATAGTAATTCAGTTGTTAATATAAACGATCTGCAATGAAGGTAGTCAAGATAACCAGAATATAAATGCAGTTCTGTCAAGGTGTAAGCTGTTAGCTATCTGGCGTTATGAAAAATAACAAGTTGACTATGAATTTTCCTGCAGGTAGGATTTTGATCTTGTTCGTTTATTTATTCTGAAGAATATTCATAGTTGGATACCAGATCTAGATGACTGCCTAGCTATTATGGCTGTTCCAAGGTTCTTCTTAGTCAAAGCAAGACAGAATATTTAGGCTTTTCCATAAGGTGTGAAAAATAAACGAACTGAATCTGGAGTAGTGCAGTTCTACTACACTGAAGTGGAATTGGCATAAGTCTACTTCTAAAGCTGGTTTGTTTCTGCTATGTGTTTTGAAAGGTTTTTTCACAGCCTGGCAGATTTGATGGTGGGAAACCATCCTCTAGTGTTTTCTCCATGTTTTCATTCCTGAATTTGTTAGCAGTAATAGTCTCAAGCTTACATAATTGTTTTTTCTAGGGTTTTTTTTTTGTTCCTATAAGTTCATAGAACGTGTAATATTTTTATTTCAGCCTTTACTGGCTTTTAGTCTCTTTGCAACTTTGACTAGAGATGGAAGGTAGTAGGAGAGTGGAAGACCACTTTCTTATCATTGTTTTCCAAGCTAGCATGTGTTCTCACATCTGTGCTTGCTGTACTCTATAATGGGCTTGTTCAAAGCGTTAAGCTAGCAGAAAGCTAGTTGCTTTTGTAGAACTAGTTTTTTGCTGTAGGACAAGTTTTTGCTGTTTAGCTCCCTTAACCAATTTCCCCACAAGGTTAGAAGATTGCCAGACATAGGATGTCCCTGCCCTAGCACTCTGTGTATAGTCTCTGGTTATGCAAATGCACTTGGGAATCTTCTTAGATGTTGCAAGGGGGTCTCAAGCCCTGGAGCATTCTCCGTTAAGATAACAGAAGCAATGTGGTGAGAACTCATACCCTTTTTTAGTTTGGTTGTTTGGTTTTTNGTTTTTTTTTTTTTTTTTATGGACAAAGGAGTGGCATTTGGATGATAAGTACTTTATGCAATTGTAAGCTTTTGCCTGCCCCCAACCTTCCCTGCCTCTCTGTTCTTGTAGTCAAGGAACACGACACTTAAGCTGATTGTCAAATACTGCATCTTGAGGAATTACCAGTAAATTTCCCGTATCTCCTTCTGACGGTACTTTTTCAGTATTTTGTTTCTTGCATGTCAATCAATAATGAATTACAGCATTTCCCCAGCTGACTTTAAGCTTCAGCTTATTGTACCCAGGGAGTCAAAAGACTAGTTCTTTCATTATTCCAGAGCTGACTCTACCAGACAAAGTGTAACTGTTCAGGTCATCTGCAGTTCTTTAAAAATTACTAACTGTTTATTACATTTAGATTATTCTGTATTAAACATCAGGGAAGTAGGTTCCAACTGAATCTTCCTGAGGGTAGGAAGGCTCTACAGAGGGATTTGGACAGGCTGGATCGATGGGCTGAGGCCAATAGTATGAGGTTCAACAAGGCCAAGTGCCAGGTTCTGCACTTGAGTCACAACAACCCCATGCAGCGCTACAGGCTTGGGGAAGAGTGGCTGGAAGGCTGCCTGGCAGAAAAGGATCTGGGGGTATTGGTTGACAGACGGCTGAATATGAGCCAGCAGTGTGCCCAGGTGGCCAAGAAGGCCAGTAGCAGGCTTACATCAGAAATAGTGTGGCTGGCAGGTCTAGGGAAGTGGTCATGTCCCCCCTGTATTTGGCACTGGTAGGGCTGCACCTTGAATACTGTGTTCAGTTTTGGACCCCTCACTATAACAAAGACAATGAGGTGCTGGAGCGTGTCCAGAGAAGGGCAACAAAGCTGGTGAGGGGTCTAGAGAACAAGTCTTATGAGGAGTGGCTGAGGGAGCCGGGGGTGTTTAGCCTGGAGAAAAGGAGGCTGAGAGGAGACCTTATCGCTCTCTACAACTACCTGAGAGGAGGTTGTAGTGAGGTGGGTCTCAGTCTCTTCTCCCAAGTAACAAGCAATAGAACAAGAGGAAACGCCCTCAAGTTGCCCCAGGGGAGGTTTAGATTGGATATTAGGAAAAATTTCTTCACTGAAAGGGTTATAAAGCATTGGACCAGGCTACCCGGAGAAGTGGTTGAGTCACCATCCCTGGAGGTATTTAAAGGATTTGTAGATGTAGTGCTTAGGGACATGGTTTAGTGGTGGACTTGGCAGTGCTAGGTTAACGGTTGGACTCGATGATTTTAAAGGTCTTTTCCAACCTAAACAGTTCTATGATTCTATGAAGGGCATGCAGTTCAATTGTAGTATGGTATGGTAGTTTCAGCGGAATTATCCTTTATCTTTTATATTGGCATAGAAAGGCTTAACTACTGTATTTCCTACATGATGGCATTGCACTGTTAGAAGATAACCAGTCTAACTCAACACTATTCATAACCGGCTGTGAAATAGTCTCTGTTCACTTCCTTTTCTGGAAAAGGTACTAACAAGGTGCATTTCCCTATTCTGTGCTAAAGATTTACCGATCTTTTCTCACGTGGTAAAATATTGATCCCTTATAGAGGCTGATAGTTCTAAAGCATTCATAATACAATTAAGACTTTTGTATTCTAGACTTTAAGGTTTTATCACTATGTTAACCTTCAGCATAGACCTTGAATTTTGTTTCTCGTTTTGGGTGGGTTTTTTTGCAAATTTTAGTTTGCTTTTGTTTCTAAGACGTTTTTTAATATTAAGCACGTTCTTTTAGTAATTTTGGGTTTCAGTGTTGATGCTTTTAGAATTTTGGAATGAAACATTACGTTTTATGTGCAAGAATGCACAATTCCTGGAGATTGTTATAGCACTCAATTGGCATCTTTAATCCTCAGATATTCTACCCAGAACTTGCTGATTCCTTTTGACTTGTATATTAGTGATGGGTGAAGGATCTGAGAGGATCTGAGGTTTGGTTTGTTTTTTTTTTTTAAAGAATCTTAAAAGCTGGATGATAGTTTTGTTTAGTAGAAAAAGTGGTATGTTCTGTCATTCATAGTAGTAGTGCACTTGTGTGCACAAAGATGTTCTTTGCTTTTTATCACAGGTCATGAGTAATTACAAATAGAGTCAAACAAATAGGAACCTTATCTACTGCTATTTTGAGATGGGATAAATCTAAGTAATATCTTTGGTTTTAGTGTTGACTCCATGGTGCTAATTATTCACAGGTGAATTTGATTGGTTTAGAAATGTATAAAAATCCTTAAGTCAAGGGCATCTTGCATTGCCTGTGCCATGAATTGATTTCTAAATACGGTTTTTGAATGTGCTTGACTTGATTACACTAACATAGTCTTAGATTCAGACCAAAATTCCCTGTTGGGTGATTGAGCATGCAAATTCTAAAGTTTTCTGGTCAGCATCTGAGGGAAGAAATACTCCATTTATATTGCCTTATGTTTTAAAAAAAAAAAAAAAAAAAAAGCTTAGCACTTTTCAAGACCAAGCTCTCAGTACAGCAGATGAAGCACCAGATGTAGTGATCTAAACCAGAGTTTGTGAGGAGTGGAATAACCATTTTCCAAGTTATTTATGTTAAAATTGGTGTTCTACAGAAAAGAGCTGATATATGAAGTGGTCTGCTCTGAAATAAACATGAGCTGAGTAACTTGTATTTTAGTATGTAAATTAATTATTTTAATATTTTAATTACTTTTCAAGCATCATTTGCTTGATGCTTGAAAGCATTCCCCCCCAATAAACTTAGCTGTGCATAAGTGCTGTTTCATATTTTTAAGCAGCAATGACCATTATGAGATTCTGTTGTACTTATTTTTCCTGTTCTTTTCACAGTGGGAGCCGTCTAGGAGGCCTTGTTACTGTGATGTGTTTCTTTTTCAACCATGGAGAGGTAGGTCTCCTTCCTCAACCTCCCCCCCCTCCCCCCCTTTTGTTTTTTAAGTTTAAACTAATTCTCATTTCATTAAATACAGTGACGTTGCTTATCTATTAGGGGATGAATTTAAAGGGGATAAGAAATCACCAAGAGCAAAATAGTCTATGACCCAAAAATATATAGCACAGTCCAATGTGTCACCTTAGATGTTAAAAAAAGAATAATTCAGAAAGGAAATATATTGTAAAGGTGTCCTGAGGTCGAAATTTTAGTGGCACAATCAATGAATTCAAGTTTCAAAACATCAAAATAATCTAGTTTTGTGCCCATTGCACACATAACTGGGCTACATGTACCATATAGACAAGCTTCAGAAATTGAGGAGGTTTTCTTTAAATTGCTATGTATTTTACCAGAAATTCATGAACACACACACAAATTTAGAAATATTATATGTATACAGAGGATTCCAATGCTAAACTTCTTTAGTAAGCTGCACTACAGAGGGAAAAAAGAACAACCCTGTCACTTAAAACATCTCCCTGTGTCCCCAGCTAATGCTGTTCATGTCATTGTTTCATATTTTGGAAGAAAACTCATGGCTTTTATGCTGGTACCCTTGGGCAGTGTTTCTGGGGTTTTTAATGTTATTTTATGTATATAAATTAATATAAATACTTGTTTTATTTTACTTAAAATGCAGCTATACTGTAAACATTTTCTAGATGGAACTGCTACCTTATGATCTTGTTAATGGTTAAAGTTATGTATTTGATTATTTTTCTTATTTTACTAAGCTGAACTTGATAGAAAACTGAGTAGTAAGAATATGTAGTTGCACATAACAGATTCAAAGATGCTTCTATTCATAGTGAGCTTTGACAATTTTCTTATGAAAAAAAAATCTTTGTGATGAAATAGCTATTTTATTTTTAAGTTTCATTTGAAATGTTTTTCTCTAAATACCCACCCTGAAGAATTTTCACCCATGGATATTAACTGCCTGGTCCAGACCAGGTAAATGTTAGAGTTTCTAAACTTTTTTGGTGCTATAAGAGGGTAGATACAAAGTTTTGTGGGGGTTTCCATTCCTCATAATGGGATTCTGAAGTGAATGTTTTACCCTTTGCTAGGAAATACTGGTAGAGTGCACACTGTTTTGCCAAGTCTGTGATAAAGTGTGACTTCAGAAAGGAACAAGTTGAAAACTTCAAAGATAGTGGTAGCAATAAAGAAAAGAAGCATTTATTTCGCCATGGCACAGGCAGTTCTTCTATCCATAGGAGTCTCTGTAGGAGGCATCTCCTTGATGATGATGACTTGACTTTGGGGGGAAAAAAAACACAGATAATGTGTGTATTTTGGAGAATGACATGAAATTAGGTCTGCATAGCTCTACACAGATGTAGTCTGCGCTTAGTTAGAGCTTAAGTAGAGTGAGCCTGATTCAGGCTCAGCTGTATGGCTTTCTGGAGAGCCATAGGAATGACTCAATTGCAGAGGTGCAAGAGTGTAGATCTCAGCTGGCTCTTTGCGTTTGTACTGTACCTAAGGAAATAACTCAGAGTTATTTGATATTGTTGTGTATATAGAGTTATGGTAATATATGGAGTTACATGTATGTAGGTGGTCTAGCTTCACTGTGTGTACTGTTGAATCATGTGCAAGGGGTGTGCATGCGCACGTGTCTGTATAAAAAAACCTATCTTATTTAACTCTTCGATATGCCTTTGATTCAGTGGAAGTCACCTTGCATGTGGTTCAACAGCATGTACTGTGGAGCTAGACCAGTTGCTAAAAATTTGCTTTTCTCTTCTGGAGGGATAGGACTGAGCTACATGAGTAAGCCCGATCTGCAAGTCTTGGTATCTCAGATCTAATGCTGTGTAACCACTTATGTGGTTAGCCTTCTGGCACTGAGCTGATGATCCTAAGGCAGGATGTTTTTGTTTGTGCTGTGCTTGTGCTACTGTGTTTTAATGATTTCAAGCTTAGACAGATCTGAGGTATTTATACCTGCAGCAAAGTTAGTTTGCAGCCTTGATAAATCACCCACAGATGATTGAGTGTAGTATTACATTCCAAATACAGAAAAATAGCGTGGGCTACATTAGTCAATCCCCTTTTAAAGTAATGCTTCCTTTTTATGGTTGTATATGCTCATCGCTTCTTTCCTGTCTTTATCTCATCAAGTATCAAAAGATTTGGTAAATCAAATGTTGCTGTAGTCTGGAAAAATAATCAGAAATACGACACTGCTTTAGTTAAAATTATTTTTATTAGCAATAAATATAATCATGATTATTCTAATCACATCTGTGCAGTCAGCAGAAGACAACACATTAGTATATATACATTTATGAAAGGTTTATTTTAGTGGTAATCAGGGTGCAGCTTTTACACAGAGTGCTTTTAGACAGCAAGGACTGTGTTTGATTAATGTGATGGGCTTCTGTACTTTGCATTTATTTTACACTGTTTCTACACATTTATTTTACCCTATTAATTTAACATATTTGTGAAATAGCAAGACGATAAGCAAGGAATTGTATAATGTTGATTCTAATGACTTCTGTGATAAAACAGTATTTTTAAAAAAGGTTTTAAGATTGTAGGAAGCAAGGGGAAGGAACATCCTGGTATCAACATCCTATAAGCTTTCATAGATTCATTATGGTCCATGATAAAATGAACTGCGTTTTTGTCCTATAGTTGTAAAGAACCTACTGCTAATTTTTAGTGCAAATGTATCGATAGCCATTTTGAACCCATTTGTTTGTACGTCAAAGTTGTTCTGTAAAGTTGTAATTATTTTTTTGATGGACAGTACCATCTGC
The DNA here is from genome assembly GCA_003993805.1 of Himantopus leucocephalus. Taxonomy (NCBI): domain Eukaryota; kingdom Metazoa; phylum Chordata; class Aves; order Charadriiformes; family Recurvirostridae; genus Himantopus; species Himantopus leucocephalus. The sequence goes on from RSEF01000002.1 coordinate 55,977,487, forward strand.
AAGCACTTTTTATAAAGAGCTGAATATAAACATTCGAGATGACAGTTATAGCTAGGCCATTTGCCATGAACCCCAAGAAGTTAATGAGAAAGCTATTCATTTGACTTCATCGTATTATGCTTTGCTTTACTAGGGTTAAAGAACAAAGTAGGTAAGTTAGTATAAGCTCTGTAAGAGCTTAATTTCATGTGTTCAATTTTACTGACCTGTTTTGGAGGGCACCTTCAGATTTTATACTTTCTGTGCTGTTGCTGGTAGAAATGTGAAATGTTTATAACCTAGAGAACTCTAGCATAATGAGGACTCTGTTGGTTTATCCTTCAGGTCCTCTCTCCACACACTTTCTCTGTCTAAGTGTGGCAAGTCACTGCCTGAATTTGAGAACAGTTTTAGTTACCTGAATGAGTTGTTAATTTCAGCAGAAGCAGAGACAAGCAGCTGCTGTCCTGGCTTTTTTCTTGGATGTTCTCTATCTGCCACATTTAATTTTGGAAAAGCAGTGATCTATTTTAATTAAACAGTGCATCATAGACCTCAAGTTTGGAAGGCTTTTCCTTTTTTCTCTGCTGTTCTGCTTCCTGGCTTGGTCTTTTTTAAAGTTTGTGCATAAAATCTCATGTAGCTTGGGTTTTGCTTTATTGAAATATCTGCGGTCATTCATTTTGAAATATAAATGCATTGTTTTATGGAAATGTAGCAGCAAATGTTACCATCTAACCCAGTTCTTATTTTTAGTGCACTCGCGTCATGTGGACTCCACCTCTTCGTGAAAGTTTCTCATACCCATTCCTTGTGCTTCAGATGTTGCTTTTGACCTATATTCTCAGGTACCTCTTGATTTATACTTAGCTTTTTAAAATGATTTAAAAAATTGAATGTCACAGAACAAGTATTTAAATGGATTTATTTAAATATTTATTTAAGTGCCTCTCTGTGCTGTAGCAATAATATCATTAACATAGAAACTTTCCTGTGGCTGTTACATTGCAGACGCTGCACCAGTAGAACTGCAGTCATATTACTCACTTATTAAAAGGAAAAACTTTGCAACTTGAAGACATGATTAAAATAAAAATCAGAATTACTATGTTGGAAAATATGTATTAAACTAAAAAATCAGAATTTTTGGTTGATGTCACTTCCTTCCCATGAGAAATATGCTGATACTCCATCAATTGGTTTTGTCCCTCTTGGAGAGTGGTATGTCGGTTGCACTTGGAATAAGCCTATGCTATGCAACAGAAGATGCTATAGGCACCCATAAGCTAGTATGTTCTTGCAGTTTTTTATGACTAATTAACTAGTCTAATTAACTAGTTCAATGATTTAGAGCAATCTAATTACGTTAATGCAGGGATGCTCTTGAGTTCATTAGCCCTGCTTTTCAGTGTTGGTTTTTTTTCTGGCTTGCAACGTGATTGTGTTACTGTCTTGCCTCTGTTTTGAAAAATAAGCATGATCGTTAATACTTGAGGGCTTTTCCATCAACTCTGTTGCATCAGATTTGCAGTGTATTTATGATATAGCTGAACTTTGTACTTGTAACCCCAGATTTTCCTTTATTAGGTCATACTGATTTGTAGTTATTGATGATTAAACCAAAAAATATTTCATGCTTATCACTAACTTGTGGGTTTTAGGTGAGGAAAAGATACATGCTCTCTCGAAAAATATTTTGAGGAATAGTTCGTAGAGTAATTGCTAGATTTCGTATTGGAAAGACACCTGTTCATTTAATGCTAAATTGTGAGGTCAAACGAAAAACTAGGAAATTCCCCTTTAAGTTAGTGTGATCAGAGCACATATATACTGTACCTATGATTATGACACTTCTTGATTAGATAGATTCACTCCTGTTCTTCAAATCTTGGTACATAAAATAGTACTTGGGTTTGCCTACCAGTAAGAAGTAGGTATTTAATCTAAGTATTTCAGAGTGAGGTTCCAAAAAGGGGATAAAACATTTTAACTTTGTTTTCAGATATAATTCCTGCTTCAAGAGCAACTCTGTGTTATGTATAGCAATATTCCAATGAAACATAGGAACTATCTTTGAAGCAGAGACTGGAACTTAAATACTCCATTATTTGTATGACTTCTATCACATTTGTATAATGTATTACTTAATACATTAGACTCATGCTCAGCATGACTTCCAATAGAAGTTAATTTTGAGGCTTTGTAAAATAAGCTGAAGAAAATTTTACAGAATTTGGTGAGACTGCTGTAATCTGTTGGGTTTGGGTTTTACCGCAGAACATTTATGGTGCCTTCATTTGTTGGAGGCCACTTACTGAAATGTGAAACATGATGTGTTTCTGAAGTGAACTTGAGGCTAACACAGGATTAAATAAATAACACTTATAGCAGGACATGGAGAATGGGCTGTTTTCAGGTCAAGATGAGTTTCGTGTATTTGTCATTGTCTCCTGCACTGAAACCTCACTTAGGACTACTAGCAGAAAGCTGCAGAGAGTAATTATGGAAGAAATGTGAGAGGAGTGAAATCACTTTCAAATGCAGACTGTTCTGAGAATAGTTGTGATCCCAGCTGAAATGGTTGTGCCCTGACTGTAGAGTTGTTACAAGAAGGTGGACCACTGCAAGTGACATAGGTTGGCGTGCTATATTGCTGCTGGGAGAAGATTTGTTTGGTAATGAGTGACTCATCAAATAGTTAAACATTTAGGCATCAGAACTATTGTTTTTGGAAACTGATGGAAAATGGATACTAAATTTACTTGAGCAGTGTTATCTGTAGTTGATCAATATTGCTAGCTAACTTCCAAGGTACCTTTGTTCTTATTGCGTTCTCTATTGTACTTCTCAATAATGTGCAAACACCTGTGTAATTTTACTTACTGATGCCTATTCTGTCTCTCTTTCCCAAGGATTCCGAATATTAATACAGGAAGCTTGATTGCACTGTGTGTTTCTAATATCTTTTTCATGCTTCCCTGGCAGTTTGCTCAGTTTGTTCTTCTAACACAGGTAAGACCATATTCACCTCTAAAATAGCCTCTTTGTCTTATCTAGGCAAATTGACCGCTGTGTATAGACAGCCATTGAATTCACGACTATACCAATCCTTCCCTTTTAGCTAGATTTCACTCTTGCTCTCAGGAAAGATTCACACCATTTATCACATCAATATTTTTCTAGTCTTAAATTTGAAAGTTGACCATTTACACCACTCAGTCTTCTGTTTCCAGGACTAAAAACTTTACTTTTCTCTTAAAAGCAGCCTCCAGCCTGAGATCAGTACATTAGAACAAGTGCAGCAGAAAAAACTTTGTATATTGAAATACAAAACTAAAAAAGGCATTGATCTTGCATCTCTTTAGGCTGTTCCATATTTTTAAATGGAGCAATGTTTGCATGGCATGTAATATCTGGCATGATTTTGCATGATTTCCTGTTTAATTTTGGTGAGCCTGTGAGTAGTGGCATAATCTTAGTGTCTCAGAGTGTGGACAGTTGAGGTAACTTTAGCTAGAGTTGAAATATAGTAAATGCTAATGTGAGCAATAGGATACTGTCATACAGCATACTTTCTTAGTGTTTAAATTGATTGAAATGTAGCCTGTCGATTGAAATGCATCTATGTCTCCATACCTTTTCACTTGTCTGTCCTACTTGAAGCAGATGTTGCTTGGTTTGAGTTGCTAGTTTTGAACAATCAATACATGCTGTGGTATGCAAATTTTCTAACTGGAGAAGAGGAAGCCATTAAATTCTGTAAAATATTATAAGAAACTCATTGCTGTAACCTGTTTAAGATGCTGGGCCTGAAATTTGAAATTACAGGCTCAGTTCATAATTTCGTAACATTAATTCACATGGGAAACCATGTGACTTTTAGCAAGCTGCCAAATCAATGAATCTCATTTTCCTCAGCAGTAAATTATGGATGTTCCCATACTTTGCTGAAAAGTTAAGGTTAAACAATGTTAATGAATGACTTTTTGTTTTGGTTTTGTTTTAAAAATACAAGGTGATGACTTGCATTTTTGTAAAGCTGAATACTTCTTAAATATTTGAATATATTTGATAATTGTTATTCAGAGCACCACAACAGGTTTTTTGAAAGAAACCATTATAAAATGCCTAAGTATTTACTTAGCAAAAAAGTAGCAATAAAAGTTAGTTTATGATTGTTTGAACAATCACTTTTTTTTATATTAATGTGTATTCTGCTAGAAAGAGTACACCACTGCAAATTGTTTTAACTTATCTTTCCCTTTTGATTCTAGATAGCTTCGTTATTTGCTGTGTGTATTATGGGTTATATTGACTCCTGCAAATTACAGAAGATACTCTCTGCTCATATGGTAATACTTCTTTTTAAAAAAACCTTAAGTCCCCTCAAACAGGTTAGAGCATCAAAAGAGACCATTTGTCTGTAGTGTTTTCTTTAGTTGCAAGATGGTTGAAAAGATGGAATAGTAAGGGATGGAGGGGCCTGTATTTGAATATTTGATCTTGTGTATATTTACATCACAGTGTCAGAAACTAGGATCCCTCTGGCACACAGAAATTTTTGAACTCCAGAAAAATTATCAACCTAAAAGATTTGTAGAAATATTTCTATATTTCTGTCCTTTCTGTCTCTACTCATTCCATGGACTTGAAGATACTGTCTCGAACACCAGATTAGAAAACATACCAAGTAATTGTGCATGAGCAATAAAAAGTTGAAAAGGCAGCATTCATCTCATGCCATAGGTTAGTAGAAACAAAAAAATGAGAAATTAGTAAGTCAAAACTTACTGTTAATAAGTATTTATCACTGAAGGAGAAGAACCTCAATTGAAACTGGGTTTTGAAGACTACTGTAGTGTTGACCGTGCAAAAATGTTGTGATTGAACTATGTGGGGAAGGTAGTTAGAAAGGAAGGCAAAGAAAAGAAACTGTTAGTCTGAGGAAGAACTCTTTTTTCAAAAATGGTTGAGAAAGTCAGCAAAAGGAGGAGATGATTAAAAAAAGGCATGTATTTTTCTGCATAATATATCTGATTTTCATTTTTAAAGTTAAGATAATGATCAAATTTTGCTACCAGGAGTTTTGCTCTTTGAAGTGAGATCATAGTTTTAAATATACAGGAAGATGTAAACAGCTTTTTTGAAGAAATGCAGTTGTCTTTAAAAATACATTTTTGCTAAAATTGTGCTATGCAAAGTCAGTGGACAAAAAGAAAATGTTTACCACAGGAAAGAAGCTTTGAGCTAAATTGTATTTCATGTTTTCAAATATATTTTGAAATACTGTAAATGGTAAATTAAAGGCAGTAGTAAGTTCTATGCAACTCATTTCTGATGTAAACCTGGGACACCAAGTGCTGTTCCCAGTCAGATTTACCAGGAAAACTTGCAGATAAGTGTCTTGGTTTAGTAATATTTTGACAGAAGCGGGGACAAATACTTAAGTCTTTTGGCTTATATCAGTAGCTGTATCAAAATGTTGTGCCAAAGGGTCATAAAAAACCTAGTTTCAGATAGATAATCATGTTATATTACAGAGAAAGCTTCATGAGACTGAGTAAACTGCCAATCTGTTTTGTGGTGTTTTCAATTTTTGGTTCCCTTCCCACTTTTCTGTGGAAAAGGAAAGTCTAACTATGTGAGATGGGGTGTACAAAAGTCTGCATATTTTACAGATAACTACATTATTTTTTCTTATTTCTGTGTGTAGGAGAAGGCAGAGATTGATCATTGATTTTGCTCTCCAAGTTAGAAAATGTAATTCAGCTTGCTTTCTATTAAAAAGAAAGCACAGTAGGAGACCAGGATGGCTGATAAAAGTTGTATTTCAGCCTTGACTTTCAGCCTCATGTAGTTAAGTGTGTATGATCAAACAGTCAGAGTTCTGCTTCCTTTACTTTGGTGATGATTATATTTCAAATATATACTTCTCAGTTTGGAAGAAAGAAGACAACAAACATTTTATTCAACATTTTTGTGTTTGTCCAGGATTCTGAAAGATAAGAAACAGGATGGAAAAATAATACAGCAATTTGAAAAAAATGATTGTTAGGAATAACTTCAAAAGTGTAGCTGGTGTATCATGTAAGATGAGTTAGTCCTATGATCAAGTCTTTTTGTCTATAAGTACTTTTAAAATATAAATTAACATAATAATCTACACTTGGCTACCTGTTGCCATTAAGTTATATAATCAGTGATTGATTTTTATTATCCATATAATCTTATAATCAGTATTTTCAGAACAATTCTGTAAGCTGGGTTTGCACTTGCTGTGAAGTAGCTGTCTTTAAATTTAAAGCTGTTGATAGAAGGTAATTTCTATACTTGGGCACGTCTTTCCATTTCTATTTTAAATTTAATTATTTTTATTTTCTTCTTTCAGGTATCTCTTGTAGTGTGTTTTATTCTGATGTTTGGTAATTCAATGTTATTGACGTCATATTATGCTGCATCTTTAGTAGTTATCTGGGTAAGTTGTCTAAGAAAAAAATCATAAGACCTTAATGCTGTACTGTTATGTATGTATTGATAGACAATGTGAAACTGCTGCATTACCAGATAGTTGAAAAATCTTTCACATGACATACAGAATGAGACCTTAAAGATATTTGGAGAATGGGTAAATACTAATTTAAAATTTAAATTTAAAAATTAAAAAATCATGTTTTTATGCCAAGACCTCTTAATAAAAGAAATTCATTTAAGGCTCCGTTCTTTTGTTTTTATAGCTCTCTTCTTTTTATAAAAGTATAAGATTTACCACGTATATATTTTTGACCAGAATAATTGTAAAACAAGAACATGAACAAGGAGGATTTTGATTTTAAATGCTTCTGTATTGATTGTGAAACTGCAAATGCGGAACAAATGACTAAAACATATGACAATGGTTTTATACTATTTGAACCTGCTGAGTCATACTGCCATGTTAGTGAAATTATTCACTGAAGACTCATCATTTCATCATTCACTATCTTAATTTTTTCTTAAATAGGAAAAACAACCCCCAGCCTCTTTCCGTTTCATACAGTTTTTCTTAAGGGAATTATGTACATAGGAAATAGGAGATAAGATTCTGTGAACAGATCTTGTTTAGTATACTGCAAGTCATCTCCATTTCTGGTTCTTTTTGCTTCTCCTAGAAGCTTGGGGTGAGCTCAGTGATTTTTTTTTTTCATCTTTTGTTTATATTTTGTCCATCAACGTAATCCTATGCTAAGAATAAGATGCATTGGCTACTGTTATTTGCTGTAATATAGTTAGCTTGTTATAAACCCACTGTAGTTTCTTGTAGCAGCTTTTGTAATTATATAGTAAGTACAGGTACATTGAATTTCTTGCCTACTTTCTGCTTTGGAAAAAATATTTATTGTTTGTCTGTTACTTGGGTGCTTATAGCAGCCTCAGTGTTAGTGTCACATATGGACTGGGTTTCTGAAAGCTTTTAAGTTAATTCTCAGTTTTTCTTAATTACTTTTTTCATCAAATTAGCTTAAAGTGAGTTGTCTCTGTCATAAAATGAGGAACGTAATGTGAAACAGCAAAATACCAGTAACTCCTACCACACCCCATCTTCTGCTGCCTTGTTTGAAAGTTGTTTGTGTTATGATGCTAGTAATTTATTTATTGCTTCAGAAGTGTCTTAAGNTTTTTTTTTTTTTTTTTTTTTTTTTTTTTTTTTTTTTTCTTTTTTTTTTTTTTTTTTTTAAAGAAGCTTAGAACTGTGTAATACAGAATCTTACTTGTTAAGGGGAAGAGTAGTGTTCCGTTAATTGTATGTAAACTGCAGTAAGAGCTTTTATGTTGGCATGTTGTGCCCGTGCAGGGTGAAATCACAATATTATACATACATTTATATTTCAGGTTGTATTAATTATGGAGGGGTTTTTAATAAATAACTGTGTGGTACAATAGGCGCTTACCAAAACAAAAAAAAACCCCTCATCTAGGGTATTGGAATATCTTGCTGTTACTATGCTACCTGAGAATGTACATTCATTTTTATTATTAGGGAATTCTTGAATTGAGTCCAAAAGTCTTGAAAAGCAGCAGAAGAGAAGTCTGCCTATGGGTAAGGAATTTCATATATTTTGAATTCCAGAAGAGAACTATGACTCTTTTTTTTGTTTTAATGAAATATGGAAATAACTTCTGTTTTCGTTTCTAATAGTTGGAAATAAAGAAACATAGCTGAACTACTCTCTTTAAGTAAATTGTCCATATTCACAGAAATTAATCTTAAATTACTGAAGAAGAAAGGGGGCATAAACATATATTTATATTAGAAAATTGAAATAGCCTTCAAATAGCAACACATTTAATTTTACATTACCAATTTAAACATGTTTACTAAACCTAAGATCTGTATGAAAATCCCTTTAAAATAAAGGACAATTTAGAAAAGGCAAGTAAAAGGCTAACAGTGCTTGGAGAAATGGAAATTAAGATACTGCACTAAAATGTGTCCTATGTAACTTTTTTAGAATATTCTTTATAACAATGGCAAGCAACTTATAATTACCTAACTAAGTAAAGGAAGCAAGTCGAAGTAAAACACTAAGGTGTGTGGGTGGGGTTTGAGGGCAGAACAAGTCATGTCTAAACATGGAGGACACCTTCAAAACTATGATAAAATATAATATTGTAACCATGAGAATCAACTTGCTGCTTAAGACATAACATTAACTTGTAAAAACACCTGAAATGGGAGCCTACCAAGACTATGTTCTTGTTAAGTGAAGGTATCCTGTTAGCAAAACTGGATGGAATTCATACAGTTATTATAAAGGAATTAGAATACAAAGGAATAAAAAAAAATATTTATTACAAATTGCAGTGCATGTATAACCTGCCAATGCAGTTAGCTGTGGTACCAGGGGAAATGGGAATGTAGGCAAATCGATGTCTTACGATAATGAGATAGGTCCAGTACAGCCTCTGTGAAAGGAAGTCACACTCGCAAATATATGACTTCTTTGAAGGATGTAGATAAGGGTGCGTGGGTGAATGTAATGCACTTGAATTTCAGAAACCTTTTGGGGAAGATATCTAACTGGAACTATAAAAGAAAATAAGCTCCATGGGATAAGGTGTTAGAAGGTAAGAAACAAAGGGTGGGATTAAATGGTAAGTTTTCAGAAGACGACCACCACCACCCTAAGTGTGTATATAAAATAATTGATCCTAAATAAGTCCTGGCCACTTAGCAGAGAAATCTTGGTATTCTTATGAAAAGTTCTCTGAACATATCAATTCATTACTGAGCAGGCATCGAAAAGGAAAATACATGATGGAAATCATGGAGAAGGAATTGCAAAGAAAGCTGAAAATATTTTTTTTTTTATTTTGTAAGCTCATACTTAGCATCCTAAATATATGCATGCAGTCTCAGTCAATGTGTCTTGCTTAAAAAAAAAAAATAGAATGCCTTCCCCCAAAATGTACTACCATCAAATTTAAGTAGAGAGTGTATGAAGTTAATTATTAATGTAGAATCGCTAAATAGCTGATATTTTAAAACAGGTTTGAATTCCACGTCTTGTAAGATAAAGGTAAATATGACAAAGCCAGTGAATAGAAGTAGGATCTAATTATAGTTTATTTAGTGCCCCTTATGCTAGCAGCAATAAGCTTGTAAGAGAGAAGAAAGGTACTATGGAAGCAAAAAGAAAAAAAGAAAGGAATTCAGAAAAGGATTTGGTACCTCCTAGGTAGTTAGGTTCGTTTGCAGCCATTAAATGGCATGATTGAATGCAACCCATCATCACATAAAACTCCTGGTTTATATTTTGTTATATTCTCTCAGAAAGCATCTGCTGCTGGTCCCAGATACAAGATACCGAGCCAGGTTGTCCTATTCAGTTGATCTGGTTTTATAAAGAATTAGATTAAGCTAGATTGCCAATAACTTAATCTTTCTGGTACAGGGATAAACATGGTATGTGACTAAAAGTAGTAATTGTACATACTTTCTTTATATTTCTTTCAAGTTCGAACTTGAGATTATCTTGAAGGTACTATAAATCAGTAAATTCCTCCAAAGATTTGAATTACCACAGTAGTACAACCTGATAATATGGAGAGGCTACGGGTGGGAAATAATCACTACACACTGGTGTATGCAAAACAGGTGGAATTGACAGTTATGCTGCCTCTGTTTAAAGTTAACTTTGGTACCTCCTCTGCTATAATGACATCATGTGCAGCAGTGCAGCAGCCATAATTTAAATTGGTTGCACAAAATTATTTTGGCTGCAATAGAAAAAATAAAAAAAACTTAAACACCCCAGTGTATTGAAATTTGGGAAGTGTAATTGGTTAGAAATTACTGTACTTGTGATAACATAGAGTTTGTAACTAGTAGCTAAATTTTATAAGCCTTTTAGAAAAGAAAAGGTTTATTTAAAGGTTTGTTAAGACATGTTTATTTCATTCTGAATATATTTCTTTAAGGTCATTGAAGGATGTGCCTGGTTATTTGGGACAGTCACCTTGAAATACCTGACTTCTTTAGCGTTTGGAATAGCTGATGATGTAAGTTCTCTTACCTGAGTATCTGGGTGGTGTCTTTCAAAATTTTTATAACACTTAACACTGATTTTGGCATCTTACTGATACACTTTCCTAAAATTCCAAGCTTTGTTTTGCAGAAATGGGAGAGGGATTGCATATTTGCTTTCTCATTTATTATGTATTATCACTTTGAGGTGTTATTACCAAAGTTTGTGAAAAGACAAATGTTTTTACTATTGAGTTAGTAAATGCTCTATGTGTTTGTTTTTAAATGTGGGTTTATAGCTCTTCTGTTTATTTTGGATATATTCTACTAGCATATTTTCCCCATTTACTCAATTTCTTAGTTCACTTTCCTCTGAAACTAGTTTTTAAGACAGTTTTGAAAGGTTTGTTGTAACTAGGACTCCTTGCTTCACTTCAGCCCCTTTATTGTTAGGTTGTACTGTTAAAAACCTATCTGCAGATGTGCATCAAGGGGCAAAAGATGGGAAGCTCATATCTTAAAAAATGAATAATGCAAAACTATACTCTTGTTGAACCCATTTGCAATGGTAACACCCTTCTGCTGCTGCTTTCTGCTCTTTATTTAACACAGTCCGATCTGTGTTACACGCAATGATGTAATTTAATATATCAGAAATATATTTTTGGTGCTCTTATAACAATATTGTAAATGGTATAAATATCTGTTCTAATTAAAAATACTTCTCGTATACATTTAAACTACTTTGTTGTGGAAAACAGAACAGTTCTGCTTAATACAGCTTTTTTTTTTTTTCCCCTGTATATCCTACCAGGCTCATATAGGAAATATATTAAAATCTAAATTTATTGGCTACAAGGATTTTGATACATTAATGTATACCTGTGCTGCAGAGTTTGACTTCATGGAAAAAGAGGTAATTTGATCGAAAAAGAGGTAATTTTATCAAAATAGATGATTATGGAAGAGGGAACTTTTAGTTTTGTCTGAATTTATAACTTAAAATATCTGAGAGCCATAATCTCCTACTGCCATCATAAGTTCAAGTGCTTACTTATGAAGTTAGAGATACTAATGAACTTAAGCTAAATTTAACTAGGTTTATTGCTTTTAAATGAACTAAAAACAAAACAGTGTTTTGATTTTTTGGATCTGAGAAATGTGCTTGCATGGATGAAAAAGTGCTTGCTCAGTGATAAATGAAAGGTTACAGTTCTGCAAACTTAAGATTTTATGTGGCTGACAGTAACTGGTTTTGAGTATATGGAAGACGTACTGAGAGCTGCAAAGGTCTTGTGTGGTGTATTTAGACTATGGAAGAGCATCGAAGCTTCTTAATGTGGCGTTAGACTTCTTTTAGTTCATCAGTATCTAGATATGCATTTAGAATGTTTATAGGTTACTCAACCCATAGTACTTAAATTCAGAGGAGATACAATCTACTTGTAGTCTTTAGGTGACTTGCTAAAGAACTGGGAATAATTTACTAATGACCTTAATATTACGACCTCTGGTGTGATTGCTGGGTGGAGTTTAAATTTGAGTTTCTTTCAGCTTACTTTGTTCTTGTTGAATGTTTAAATTACATTTTACTCAAGGAAGAACTCATTGTATTGTTTTCTTTAAAATTACTGTTGAAGTAATTATAGGTGAAGGGAAAGTAATTAATGCAGTTTATTTGCCTTGTAGACTCCAGTAAGATACACAAAGACTCTGCTATTACCAGTTGTTCTGGTGGTTTTTGCAGTAATCATCAAAAAAGTAAGTGATTGATATAGCGAGTCACCTTTACCTTGAATTTACTTTTTAGGTTTTTTGAAAGGATCGCTACATATTTTGAGATGGGAAAAAGTCAGTGTGGTGGGTTAACCTTGGCTGGCTGCCAGGTGCCCACCAAGCCGTGCTCTCATTCTCTGTCCTCATCAGGACAGGGGGAAAAAAAGAGTTGAAAAATCTCATGGGTCAAGACAGGGACAGGGAGATCACTCACTGATTTTACTGTCATGAGCAAAACAGTCTCGATTTCGGGCAGATTAATTTAATTTACCGTCAATTAAAAATAGAGTAGGATCGTGAGAAACAAAAACAAGACTAAAAACAACTTCCTCTTTTTTCCAGGCTCAGTGGGTCCCTCCCACAGGCTGCAGTTCTTTAAGAACTGCACCAGCATGGGTCCTTTCCACAGGGTACAGTCCTTCAAGGTCGTAGCTCCTGCCAGAAAACTTGCTTCTCTGTGGGCTCCTCTCTGCGAGCTGCAATTCCTGCCAGGAGGTTGCTCCTGTGTGGGCTGTCCGTGGGTTGCAGTTTCCTTCAGGCCATGTCCACCTGCTCTAGCATGGGGTCGTCCACAGGCTGCAGGGTGGATATCTGCTCCACATTGGTCCTCCATGGGCTGTAGGGGGAAAACCTGTATCACCGTGGTCTCTCCACAAGCTGCAGGGGAATCTCTGCTTTGGTGCCTGGAGCACCTCCTCCCACTTCTTCACTGACTTTGATGTCTCCAGGGTTGTTTCTTTCCCATTTTTCTCATTGGTCTCTCTTAAAGCTGCTGCACAGTGTTTTTTACCTATTCTTAAACACCATCAACAGAGGCACTACCAGCATCACCGATGGCGCTCAGCTTTGGCCAGTGGGAGATCTGTTTTGGAGCTGGCTGGAGCTCACTGTGTCTGACATGGGGGCAGACCCTGGTCTCTTCTCACAGAAGCCACCCTTGCAGCCCCCTTGCTACCAAAACCTTGCCACATAAACCCAGTACAGTTAGATAAAATACAGGTTTTCAAAAATATTTGCTTAAAATTCTGTATTCTCTTTACATAGATTTTTTGCAAAGGTCCAGTCCTTAGTCAGTGGTAAAACTTGTTTAGTTGTTAAGTGCCAAAAAAAATTCTGTCACTTCGCTGATGAGTACTATAACTGAAGTTTATAACTGTTTTTGTAAATTTGATTATGTATAATTTGTGTAAAAACAGCTTACGGTTTGCACAGGAACAGATGGGATAACTGCTAACTGCCTGGCTAATTAAACATCCTCAAAAAGAATTTTTAGCTAAAACATTGCATGTCTTTATCTTAGCATTATCTCAAAATGAGGTTACCCAGGTGTAATTTAATTTAGCAAATGTTGAAAATGCTTTAGAATGATTTTGAAAGTTTATTCAGACTTTTTGTTGGCTCTTGTTTTCTTCAGGCAATTAAATATCTTCTGTGGGCCTTATCTCAGCCAGGCCAATATGAAAGGTAAATACTGTTGTCTTTTTTAATGTAAAACTGAATTTTCTGCTGGAAGTTTATTTGATTTTCTATATGTGAGATAATTCAGAATTCTAAATTCTGTTGGTCCTTTTTGAAGGGTAAATTATGTATAGTTCAGTAGCTGAGTGGCTTGGATGTGCGATATATGGGATTTTCATAAGATGTCTAGAACTGAGTTTAGCTGATTAACTTAGTTTTAGACATCTTAACCCTCTTACCTGCAAATTTTCTATTTAATAATTTATTTTTCTTCTGTGTTCCTAAACCAATATTTATTTATGCGCCTATTTGCTTTTCTTCTCTAAGTATTGAATGCAAATTCTTTCCACCCCATAATTTTTTTCTGGGTTACAAGGTACCTGTGTCTCATCTTTAAGAAGGGATCCCACCTGTATTGATTTTATCTTCTCTAAATATCTATAATCCTTATCACAGCCATTTGGCATCACTTGTTGATGCTGTGCTCAAGAGCAGTCAATTTGTGCAATTGAATCTTGTCATTTCCCTGACATTTCTTTTTGCTTCCTGATTTTTTTTTTCTTTTTTAATTTATCACTAATCATTTCAGTGATCTCTGCTTTCCATAGTCTAATGACCATTATCAAGATTTCAATAGATGTGAGCAGGATTCAGCATCCTGTCTTCATAGATGTTCTTGGAGAGCAACAAGTATACATGATTTTGACTCTTTTCACATTTGTATTTCCTTCCGAGAATCGAAAACCAATTTATTTAGTACCTGAGTAAATGATGGACTTTTTTTTTTTTTTTGTACCAGTGCTATGCCTATTTTATGTTACTGAAGCTTTATTCTCTAAATAAGCTTTTCTATATATGAAATAATTCCTGGAAGTAATTAAAAAACCTGCTAAAATTAATTTTCCTATTTCCAGATAGATATGGGGATTGAGAAGGATAGTTACTAATTTGCAATATATTTCAAAGCTTGTTACAGAGGGGGGGAAAAAAAAAAAATCTGTGCAGGCGCTGACTCATGCTTACTGGATTAGTTCAGCTGTCTAGAGCTCTACTACAGATGACTTCAAAGTAAAACCAGTGCTTCTGTAGTACATAAACAAATAATGTGATTTTCTATTTTTTATTCAGAGAGGAACGTTTTAACCATGGTGAGGTAAGATTCGTTTTCTGCACAATTTTATTTGTATGTTAATGTGAATAGTCAATATTGAAATACAGGTTGCAATGGTCTGATCCTGATATGTGGTCTGTTTGAAGCTAAGTATTTGCATCTTTTATTCCCTCGTCTTAAATTGGGTCTGGTACATCACCAGAGTAACTCTGGAATGTTGAACAAAAAAAAATACTAGCTAATGGTGGGGTGGCAGTGCAAGAGAGGAGTCTTTTGGACTTTTGCTGTAGCAGTACAGAAAGGCACTGAAATTATGCTGGACCTCCCATTTTCCCCATAAAGACTGAGAAGGAGATTGGTTCCTTTACTGGGGCTTCACGTGACAGATAATGTTAAAATTCTGATTTGAAATGTGCCATAATGAAAATAATTCTACATGTGGTTCTTTTAATAAAATTATGCAAAAAATCTAATTGAATGGCAGCTTTCTTATCTGGTTTCTTTAATTGCAATTAAGTCATCAAGGACAGTGCAAAACTTCCTTAGCAGCAGTTTATTTGTGGTTTGTGCTTATACCATTCAAAATATGATAATCAATCCGTTAGATAAAAGCACTGATTGCAAAAATGCCTGTATGATTTACCACAGCACTTTCACAAATAACAGAGGTTCTTAGGAGTGGTGAGTGACATCTCTGCTTTTTAACCTTTTTTGAGAATACTAAAGCAAGCTGCTTGTGGTTGTGCGAGTACCAAGGATGATTTTATTTGCTTCTTTCATTTCATACTCAGGTATTTTAGGTATTACAGAGCAAGGTCTCCTCACTTATATAAAGAGGTTATACAAGAAATTTTACATCTGCTATTGCCTGTTTATGTTTCAGGATCTTTTGCATAGCTAGCCATTTCTCCAGCTCCTTTTGGTTTTATCGTTAATATATATTATTCCTGTTGTTCCATACCTTAGCATACTACATACACTTTAGAAAAAAGGTAACAGAAAGTCCTTATCACTATCTGAAATGGGAAGATCTTTACTTTGACACTTTTTCAGACAAGCTCATCGTTTAAGCTATACTGAAAATGAAGTTGCATGTTTAAGACAAATGAGAAGTATGCAAATATTATGCTTTTGTTTGTTTGTTTTTGCAGCTGGTATACCATGCACTGCAGCTGTTGGCATACAGTGTCCTAGCGATTTTAATCATGAGACTAAAACTTTTTTTGACACCACATCTATGTGTTATGGCTTCCTTGGTGTGTTCAAAACAGGTAAGATTTTTTTTTTAAATCCTGTAGCTATCTCACTACTTACAGTACTACCCTGATATTTGTCCTAAAGCAAATTTCTGTGTCTAATTGCTGAATCTGAATGCACCAGTTAAAAATAAACCAGATTACATTGCCTGTCAAAAAATATGGTTGCACAAGTTCCATTCTCCCTTCTCCCCAAATAAAGCAAATGTCTTGTTTTATGCAACTTGTCCAATTGCATTATTATACGAGTTAATATGCTGTGTATTGATCCTGAGCATAGGGAGACGTGCACTGGATTTTACTGTATTTACACACTTCTGTGCCATTGCGAGTTTTTATTGACTATTAATTTTATCCAAACAGTATTTGACTTTGTTTACATTGTGTTTCACAGCTCTTTAGAACTTACTGCCTTACTGCCGTATTTTTTATTTAATTCTTTCCAGAAGTATAGTTTTGAAGTCTTGCATGTTGAAAACATCTCAGCCTTAAAAATCAACCTAACTCAGATTTAATTTTCCAGCTTGAAATCATCCATAAAATATTACTAGATTTTCTCCAGATACAAAATATCTTAGAATTGGCTTTCCATGTTTTACTATCTGTGTTTTTGAGAAGTGAAATAGATTGTGTCTGAATAGCTGTTTTAGAAGCTCTGCAGTTGCAGCAAAAGTAGGGTAAGCAGTCCTTTGTCTGGGAAGCAGACAGGGAGCTAGATTGAAAACTGGCTGAATGGCTGGGACCAGAGAGGGCTGATCCGTGGTACGAAGTCTAATGATCCACTAGCTCGCAATGTACCCCAGGGGTCAAATACTGGGTCCAGTCCTGTTCAGCATCATTGTTAATGGTCTGGATGGTGGGGCAGGGTGTACCCTCAGCAAGTTTGCTGATGCTACAGAACTGGGAGGAGTGGCTGGTACACCAGATGGGTGTGCTGCCATCCAAAGGGACCTCAACAGGCTGGAGAGATGAGCTGACAGGAGCTTCATGCAGTTTAACAAAGGGAAGTGCCGAAGTCCTGTGCCTGGGGAGGAACAACTGCAGGCACCAGTACATGCTGGGAGCTGACGAGCTGGAAAGCTGCTTTGCAGAGAAGGACCTGGGGTTCTGGTGGACACCAAGTTGAACGTGAGTCAGCAATGTACCCTTGCTGCAAAGAAGGCCAACAGAGTCCAGGGCTGTGTGAGTGTTGCTAGCAAGTTGAGGGAGGTGATCCTTCCCCTATATTCAGTATTGGTGAGACCACAGCTGGATCAAGTTCTCAGCTCCCCAGTACAATAGAGGCATGGACATACTGGTGAGTCCAGCAAAGGGCCACAAGCTTGTTTAAGGAGCATCTCTCCTGTGAGGAAAGGCTGAGAGAGCTGGGACTGTGCAGTCTGGAGAAGAGAAGGCTCAGGGGAACCTTATCAGTGTGTACAAATACCTCAAGGGAGAGTGTAAAGAAAATGGAGCCAGGCTCTTTTCAGTGGTGCCCAGTGACAGGACAGGAGGTGATGGGCACACAGGGAAATACAGGAGGTTCCCTCTGAACATCAGGAAACACTTTATCACTGTGAGGGTGACCGAGCACTGGCACAGGTTGCCTAGGGAGGTTGTGGAGGCTTCATCCTTGGAGGTACTCAAAAGCCGTCTGGACACGGTCCTGGGCAACCAGCTCTAGGTGGTCCTGCTTGAGCAGGGGGCTGGACCAGATGACCTTCAGAGGCCCCTTCCAACTTCAACCATGCTGTGATTTTTGTAGAAAGTGTTATTTACATCACACAAAGTAAGTATCCCACCTTGAAAGCATGAAAGATTATGATTACTTGTGAGCTGGGCTTACTAACAAGAAAACAAATTGGGAAGATGAGATGAGGAATTTGTGAAAATGTCTATATGGAGAACATCACCGTGAGTGGGAGAAAGAATCCAGTGTTAAGAACTGTTGCAGACATAACACAGAATAAGGAAAAGAGAGAAATGTTTGACAGAGTGGGGGAGCTAGTGATGGCTGGAGAAGAAAATTGGGATTTTTATAACAAATGTGAGTCATTAGGTTTGCTGTTCTTGAAAACTGAAGAAATACAAGAATAACATTATAATGTTCAGTACTCAAAATCCAGAGTGCCAGAACTGACAGTGTATGTACAACCTTTTTCTGGGTGTCTTGTGCATATGCAGTATGATACAGAATATAATCATAGAATTGTTTAGGTTGGAAAAAACCTTTCAGTTCATAAGTCCAACTGTTAACCTAGCTCTGCCAAAACCACCCCTAAACTATGTCCCTAAGCACCCCATCTACATGCCTTTTCAATACCTCCAGGGATGGTGACTCAACCACTTGAGTTATGCCCAATAGACATACTTTTTCCCACAGTATCTGTGGTTGGAACCCGTCCTAAAGGTGAATTAGGGTTGTATGGTGAAGGCAATTACTGTCTGTGGAATACCTGACACCTGTGTCATAAAACTGGAAGATAAGTGAATGAGACAGAATTATGCAAAGAGGAGAAAGCTGTCCCTTGCTAAGGCAGCTGAACAAATGATTGTTTCCCAGAAAACAGAATTGCTTCCCTGGATGTTCTTTCAGGGAAGGACAGATTCTTGATAATGCTGGACAGGCTACACAGTATCAGTCTGCTTAAATGTTGTGCTCCTCTCTTTCTTGATGCCTGTTTTGTTACTTGTCATAAGTAAAAGTGTTGAGTGTTTGCCAACATCAAATGAATCTGTACAGTGAATATATAAAATGCTAAAAAGTGTCAAAAACTCTTTATTTATCCACCTTAGTTACAAGTATTGAGTATTGAGACTTAAGAGAAATTTAATTTCCTCTGCACTTTTGCTATTCTGTAAGGTTCACAGGTGTTCTTAGGATATTTCCCAGCTTTTAGTTAGTTGTTGTTGAAGTACTGGTGTCCTCTGGTGGTCTGGTTGTTTAAGTAACAGCAGTTACATTGTGGTTAATTTTTTCTAAATGAACTTTCATGAGGTGTTTCTGAGTAATTTGAAATGAAGTTGCTTTGCCCAAGTCAGAAAAGCAAAAAGAAAAAAGTCTATTTTCTTCTAACATACGATTTCTAGAGAACAATTACAATATAAATGAATCCTGTCCAAAGTTAATTTGTTATTAATTCTTGTTTTAACTTTGTGTTCCTAGAATAAAATTGATGGGGTTTTCTGCCTTATTATTGAAAAAGGTTTGTAGAATTTTCCAATGGGTGAAGTGTAGAACTAAAAATATTTCTGTATTTTGTGCCACAGGAAAAGGCCTCTCAGCCTTCTGAGAATTGAAAAACAAAAAAAATCTATACTGCTTTGTTTTTGCTGTATGGAAAGAAATAATCTCTGAAAGACAGGAAAAAGTACCTTGCAATTGGTAATGACTGAAAGATGAGCTATTAATATGTAGCCTCATTTGCTTTTTTCCATATAGTAAGCTGCTACATGGCAAATTAGCTGGTGATCTTTTTATTTCTTTTTTTTAAAGCACCTGAGTAATGGCACTACAGTAATTCACCCTTGATCGTTGTGGTTTTTGTTTTAGTACTGCAACTAAGGTCATCAGGCCAGTGATGAAAAACTAGTGCGTTTGGTAATCATTGCGTTTTGGATCTTAGAGGATGTCACATGTTATCACTATTGGAAGAAGGACAGGTTCAGAGTATTTTACCAATGTTTTCTTTTCTCTGCTTCCAATGCATTTTGGCCCTTTGATTGTTCTGCTGTTTCCTGTGGTGGTAGAGTAAGAATAAGCTTCTCGGGAAGCTACAAATGCAGATGATAACCTATTCTGGAAGCTGCCCCTGTTGGACCAGATGGCTCAGGTCCAGTGGCTTTTGCGCCCTCCTTTGCAGCATTGTGGAGGCATAATTGGCTTGATAGAAATAGGTCTTGAATGCTAGGGAAGACTTAAGATTACTGCAGTATGGGCAGTTGTTCTGTGCAGGAGATGATAAATGACCAGCTGCCCCATATAATAAGGCCTGTGATTATCCTGGCCCTGACTTGCGCCCTGGGAGAAATACATACTTGTGTTCAAGAGTACCCAACTTTAGGTGAACAATGTAAGTAAAAAGAAAATTAATTCCCTTGTCTTGTTATCAGTGAAGGTTCTTTTGCCTGTTGGGCATGTTCCCTAGGTTGGTGTTGATTGATACCTGTAAAAGACAAGCTGGGTTTTTTCTGGTCTGACTGATGAACACTTTCTTTAGTAGGGAGCGGCTGGTAATCTTCCAGGTAGTACACGGTTGGCTTCAGCGTGAGAGAGAAACAGTGGCCAATAAGGCTGTTGAGCCACTATCGATCAGACCACTTCTAAGACTGCTCTGACTTAAGCAAGCAAAGGGATAAGAAAACTTCTTATTTTTTTGTAGGGTCAGGAAAATATCAAGTGGGTTTTAACAAGCTTTTTCTGTCCTACTGGCTGCTGAGCAGAAGTAGTATTTTGAGGTTGAAAAATGTGACTGTATGTGCAGTATTGACTCAGAAGAATTGCTGCGATGGAGGGAGATGAGAAGGGGAAGATGGGACTTGTGACCAAATGATTGATTAACACTCAGTACCTTTATCGTTATGTAAAGTAATTTATTCTGAGGCTATAGATAGATAAAGTGTTAATCAGCTGCCTTTCAAAATATATCCTTTTCTTAGTGAACAGTCAGCCTGAGGTGGACATTGGTAACACAAACCAAAAATGAGCAAACAGGTGAAAGACATGCTACACATGGAAAAAGAATTTTGTATGTTGTGTTCTCTCAGCCCATCGCTTAAATCTCTGTACTTTCCATTACCTCAGTGTTGCAGCTGGTGGCACCTGAGGGACAATAAAAGTAACTGTTCACATCCACACATTTCCTCTTTCTATTAGGAGGAATTATACTATCCTGAGTGAGAATTTTGAAAGCAAAGAACAATAGCTGGAGAAAGACTTAACGTATTCATTTGACAAAAACAAATAAAAAACCTTGAATCGGTTAAAACCACACGAGGAACAGCATCCCATAAAAGAAATGCATCTTTTACATTGCATATATGTTTGACCATTCCAGAGTCTTTATGTAAAGAAAATAGTGGTAAATTTAGATACTTCAAACATTAGTGAGTTTTTATAAAAGTGTGATAGCAGTGTGATTTTTCTTTGATTTGAAAAGCCATGGAACTCAAAGAATTCCAAAGTTCTAACATGTTCTTGAAGTGAGACTTTTGTGACTGTTGGTAAAAAGAAGGTTTGCTCATGTAGGGCAGTGTACAAGTGAATTTATTTCCCTTCATCCGTCCAGACCTACACAGTGGTCAGGCATATTTGGTATATTAAGTTTCCCTGGATAGTATTGCTGTTCTTGCTAGAGTGTTTAGCAAGTCTTTGAGGATGAGAGTACAGAACATTGTATTTTTGGAGAGGTGGCTTGAGAATTCTAATAATCTAAAGTTAGCTTATGGTTAGTTTATAACAAAGGTAACATGCACCGCCTAATTGGTGTAGTCAACCTAGTGGGAAGTTTTACTGTGAAACTTTATTGTTTCATGCTTTAATTAAAACATGGCTAAAGGTACTCTGAATGAAATGTACTTATTTAGTGCAGGTTTGATATTTTTGAAATGTAGAGCCTTACTTCTAATTAACAATAGCTTGGGGAAAAAAAAGTAATTCATACTTTGTCTTATTTAAGGTATAGGTCAGGTATGGATGAGATAAAGTGTTCTTGCTCAAACTGCACTTCAACATAGCAAATTTGGTACTTCTTTATTCTTCACTACCCATTTCACATATTTATGAGCATTTGCTTAGAGCCTCCAGCAAACTATCTTTAAGAAAAAAGACAAGAGCCATCTTTTTCAGTTCAAGAAAGGGAAGAGTAGGATATAAAGCAACATTAACCTTATATCCCCAAAGTCTGCTTTTCTGGTATGTTTTCAGAAGTTTGCAGTGCAATCTCTAATCCATATATTACAGATAGAAACTTTCCATATAAATAGGAGATAAAATACTGTAAAAGTGCAGTAGGCATTATTGAATCATCTTTACTTGCAGACTTTGACATTTGAACTACAACTTTAAAAGCTGCATTAATGTAAATTTTCTTTTTATTGTAGAATTAAAAATACAATACCTTACATCCAGTAAACAGTAATACTTCTTATGAGGTCTCACTGAAGTTTAGTGGAGAAGCAATAGCAGAGATGTTTCATATTGTAATATATATTAGGTTCATTATAGATAAATAAAAATGAATTGTGCTGCATACAACATTACGGAATTGTTGTCGAGACATTAATTGATTCTTGCATTTCAGTTGTTTGGATGGCTCTTCTGTAAAATCCAGCCCAAAACATTGGTCTTTGCTATTTTAGCATTGATGGCAATAGAGGGATCAGCAAACCTTCAAACTCAGTGGAACATCATGGGAGAATTTAGCAATTTGCCACAGGAGGAACTTCTAGAGTGGATAAAAGTCAATACCAGACAAGGTAAACTATTTAATAATGTAAGATGTTTCCTATTAACTGTGAGATGTAACTATGGAACTTGGTATGAATGACTGCAGAGGTATTGCTACTACCTGTGGCTTTGCCTTGGGACTGTCCTAAAGCCATGGTTTAGTGACATGTACTTGTCCATATAGAAGCTATCTCAAATGGAAAAAACACTGAAAGCTTGCTTTGTTAGATTCCAGGCTACCAGTCTGGAGGTTCTAGCCACTGTTGTAGTATTTCTACAAGAAAAGTGTTTTTGCAAAGTCCAATTAAAGTAGATTTTTACTTAAATGACACTGGTCCTGGATGTGGGTCCATGATCATCCTTTCGCTCTAAGAGAATTCAAAGTGTGTGCGTCGTGGTTGCACCAGTCCTTTTACTAAAATGAGTAAAAGTGTCAGAAAACTAGCTGGAAACAAAGTCGTTACCTTTTTAGCAGGAAAATACTTTCAAGCTGAAGTGGACTGAGATTTTGTTGCTTACTTGGCAATGGTCTAAGAAGTGACAAATGAAAACTTGTTGTCATAATGAATATGTTATTTTACCAATTCAAGAAAAATAAGATGTATTAAATGTCTGTTCTTAGATGTTTACTTATCAAATGACTTATATTGAGTTCAAGGTTTAAAAAAGAAGGTGATTTCATGCATCTCCTGTTGGTGCTACGTAAGGCTTTTTCAAAAAGAGA
Organism: Himantopus leucocephalus; assembly: GCA_003993805.1. NCBI lineage: Eukaryota > Metazoa > Chordata > Aves > Charadriiformes > Recurvirostridae > Himantopus > Himantopus leucocephalus. Next base: position 56,000,722 of record RSEF01000002.1, read on the forward strand.
ACCCTACCCTTTTTAAATTTTTCTACAGGATTAGTGTTTAGATATTTGAAGATTGCTTCTCTGCTTTTACTGCTTGATTCTTCAAAGGCAAACATGCCTTTCATTCTGTATTTCAGATGCAGTTTTTGCAGGAGCAATGCCTACAATGGCAAGTGTTAAATTGTCTACACTTCGCCCTATTGTAAATCATCCTCACTATGAAGATGCAGGATTAAGGTAAATTTCAAAGATGAGGATTTATTTTTATTTGCTACTAATTCTCTTATTGTTGGTAATATACAGTAGGAATGGCATCACGTTATAGTGTAAAATTTATTAAAACCCCATAGAACTTGATTTCTTATTTTAGTCAGATTGAAAACACAAGCAGTATTTCTTCGGGATTTGTGTTCATCAGAAAGGATATACTGTAGGATAGATATGGCTTCAAACTTGTATACAAAAAAACCCCAGAATATAATTACTGGAATTGGAATTAAAGTATAACATTGTATCCTTTCTTCATTGTAGTTACTCCTGACATTGTAGACGGACTTGATTTTTTCTCAAGATAGCCAGTGTAGTTATTCCTATTAGCTTTCTGTAATTGGTTGTCATTTTATTTCATTAAAATATATCTAATTACTGAAATATTAAGACTAGTTGAAACTGAAATTTTGTGATGGAATTACTGAGTGTTCTACTTTATTTGCAAAATCAGGATATTTTTCTAAATTGAAATTGATTTATCTGAAAAAGTAATGAATTTCTTTTTTTAATATCACAGCATCATTTTTTGGTAATTTGGTAAAACTGGTTAAAAAGACACAACAAGAAAACATCAAGATAGAGAAGGAAGGATAAAGGATAAAAGGAGAGGATTCATTTTACATGCCTTATGTCCTTAGTTCTGTGTCTGGCATTAACTGGCTTTAACTTGGTCAGCCCTGAATTGGTCAGGCATTTGGACTAGATGGTCACTGTAGGTCCCTTCCAACCGAAATACTCTATTCTGTTCTATTCCTATTCTATTCTAACTACAAAAATATAGGACAAGGCACGTTTGGGGAAAATAAGCTGGAGAGGATACAGTATCAGAAAATAAACAGGTTCTAACAACATCATGCTTTGCACAATCAAAGGAGGATATCACTGGGTAATATAAACAGGATCGTGGTTTACAAGTGATGATTTTGCTTTATTCAGCATAGGCAGGCATTAGGTCTTGCACTCGGCATTTTAAAAAGTCCGAACAAGGGCAATGAGTATGACCTTTTGCGGAGAGAATGGGCAGATGATTTCTTCTGATCACCATCAGTCCAAGCAAGGTCGTTTCTAGCCTTGAATATTATATGGTGAATGCATTGCTTTGACATCTTTACATATTCTGTTCATAGTAACCATGGATCTTGTTACAAAGTTGTCTCCTGCTACAGAGAAATCAAAGGGCTGTATACATTGTTCTTGGAATAATTGTATTTGTGAACAAATAATCACATTAAAGCAAATGGCACTGTTAATTTAAACTTTGTTTTAGCCTAGTTGTCTTGTGAAATAAAAAGCCTTCCTGTCACGTCTAAAGTTAAAGCTTACATTTTCATGCTATGTTGATAACTAACTCTTATTTCTCTTTTTGAAGGGCCAGAACTAAAGTTGTATATTCCATGTATAGTCGAAAACCTGCAAAAGAAGTGAAAAGAGAGTTGATAAAACTAGGAGTGAATTACTACATTCTGGAAGAGTCATTGTGTGTAAGCAGAAAAAAGTGAGTAATCTCTCTCCTTCTCACAAAAATGATATGCCGCTGTAATATGTAGTCTAAGATTCATATCAAGTAGTAGTTTTGAAATGTTGATCTGTGCTTTATTAAAAGTGTCCAAAATACATTTTTGTCCAGCATCTCCAGATATTATTAAGTATAAATTTACCCACATTAGCAACCTTGTGGTCTTTGTGTGCACCTGAAAAGCTGTGTTGTATGTATTTTTAAACTTCACTGTAAAATACAGAAGAGATTCACAAAGGAAACAAGTCATTATTTTGTGATGGCAAGAGCAGATGTGTGTTTATAATGAAAGCCTAGTAGGAGTAAAAGGTGCAGAGTAAGAGATAGTTTGAGCACAAAAATATTATCCTATGTGTTTTTCCTTTTTTTTCTCCTCCTTTTTGGCCTTTTGAACATGATTAGTTTGGATCTTTTATTTTCTTTGCATTTAGAATAAAATGAAATGAATCTATTCTATTTCTTTGCTATTTGACAAAATTAGGAAAGTCTCATTAATTCTAATTTTGAAAGATAACTATATAGGGAATTGATGTTGGTTATGTGCCTTAATAACAAAGCAAGGAGTCATTACTTTTTTCTTAAAAGGTGTTTTATTTCCTGAGTTTCCTCTAGAAATGTTAGAAGTGTGAACATCACCCTCCATGGTGTAGGAAGTTTTAAGGGTCCCTGGTAAAATATATTGCATAATTTGAGTTGTTTTGTATGTTTCCTCCTCCAAATTAATTCTTATTAATTCTGTAACCACAGAAGCAGACAAATTTTACACATTCTCAGTACTGTTTTTTAAATTACTGCTATATTTATTGATTTTGTAATCTGATAAGAATTTCTAGGGTAAAGACAAACTTAAAAAAATATAGGTGGCGGGATCAAATATTCATGGGGGGGTATAAAACTGAGTTCAGCAAACTATATGGTTTTGATGGCATTTCTTCATTTCTTTTTTCTTATTCTTATGTTTTCTAGGCCTGGTTGCAGTATGCCTGAAATTTGGGATGTCGAAGATCCAGCTAATAGTGGCAAAATTCCCTTATGTACCCTTATGAGCAAGGATTCCAGGCCGTATTTCATCACAGTATTTGAAAATAGCAATTACAGAGTCTTGAAGATTCCAAAGGAATAACATTTCAATGCAAAGAACCATCAGTCTTTCAACTTTTTAAGCTAGTAACTATAAGAATTCTAAATCAGAAATACCTTTTCTACTAGACTTAAAATGGAAAAATGTGTATTTTATTTTTTACCATTTTAAGTGAATTCTGATTATAGAAATATCTTAAACCTAACAGTTTGGATTTCTATTTCAGGGTCAGTCCCTTGAGATTTGCTATGCAAATGATTATATGTTTGCACATTTTATTTAACACTGATCCAAAAAGAGTTAAAAGTAGCTGTGGGAAGTAACTCCATTCTCAAAACCAATGATATTGTGAAATGGGACTGTCAGAATGTCTTAGCAAAGCAAGTTTGTTTAAAGCTTTGGTGCTGGCAGCTGGGAACAATGGAATGGTGCTATAGCATCTGGCATCACATTTCTCATGTCTCTTTCATTACCCATCTCCCTTCTGGACAAGGCGATACTAGAAATTCTCTTAAAAGTCACATAGTTTGACTAGTCATATCTGAGAGAAATAATTTTTTTTTTTCCTTTGAGAGGAGTAAGAACATTCGTCATTTTGGATCACTTAACACGTGCTTTTAAGCTTGCTTTTGAAATGGAAAAGTTGGTAGGCAGACTCGAAACTTCATTATTTAGGTGCATGTTCTTGGAATCTTATTGATATTAAAAAAGAAGACTAATAAGGGTAATATTTGCAGTGAGCAATAGTTTAGCTTCTCCAAGGACCTTTAGCATTCTTATACATTCAGAATAAGCTGGCATAATATACATGAAATTTTTAAGGGAAAATGCTTTATTCAGGAAAAATCTGTCATAAGCCTTAGAAAGATACTAAAATAAATCCTTCACTGCCTTAACTAAATCTTCAGCGCCTAACTTGATAAGAAATTACTTTCAAAATTTATGCCCTATTTTCTTTTGCCATGTGTTAGATCCTGCCTGGACTTTATCATCAGCATTAAAGAAAAATGAAATTCAACCCAATTGTCATATGGGTATAGTCAGTTGTGTGGGTATAATTGCTCCAGCAATATTAGACTGGTTCTGCAATTTTTCTGTCATCTTGGTGTCACACCAATATTATAGGTAATAAAGAATTTAGAGAATTCACTTTCCAAGATACCCAGTGCAAGGACACCCTTTAGTCGTTTAACTGACTCGATAGAATTTTTGTATGTTTATTGCCATTGGGAAGTATCACAGTAATTGTGATTCTACAGTATGAGACTTCTAAAGTCCAGTGTTTGTGTATCATTCATGTTCAGGTTTTCTTTTGGCTTGTTTTTTTTTTTTTGTTTAGACATCAGTCTATTGATATGACTGGTCTTTTTTAGCCCTAATAGCATCTAGAAATATTAGATGCTGTAGGAATAGCATCCGTCATGCCTGTAACAGTATCAATTAAATGGGAATCTATGATAAAGTAGTAGTGTAACAACTGATTAGTATTCTAAGACTCTTATTTTTTTAAAATCTGTTTTATTGAGAGGGTGAGGGAGAATGGCTGAAAATGCATTAGCTTTTTAACTTTTACAGAATAGATTTTGGAAAAATTTCTATAAGGAAACTATCACAAAAAGGGCTTTTGGGAAGTCTCTTTTTAAAACATTAATTGAATTCAAGGAAGCAGGAAAAAAATCTTTATATATAAACATTGTGACTAGTGTTACAGCACAAAAAGGTACTGTATTTTTATGAAGTTTATGCCAACTGTTGACATGTACTTATGTGGTTAAATAAAAAAGAAAAAGATGGAAATTGTTCTCATGTTTCTGATGGATGTTACATTTCTGTTCGTATGCCTATTAAACTGAAGTTTAATACAGTTGCCACGGCAGATATGATTGAAGCTGAACCCTCACCTAAACAATGCAAGGAAGTGCTTCAGATAATTAAACCAAACTCATGCACCTCTTTCCAGCTGCCTTTTTATTTGGAATATCGGCACAGGAATACGTGAAAAGACAATGAGAAAATGTCAAATACCTATTTACATGCAAAGTGAACTCAGAAGGCAGTTCAGAATTATTCTCTGTTTGTTCTAAGTTTCTAAAATGCAATATGTGATTGTGGGGAAGAAACATGGGAATGCGTGAATTGGGTGTATCATGTTATGAATTTCTTGTCATCTCAGTAATTTGTTCTCAATTCCAAAGGAAAAAATTTGGGTTTAAATAATACAACATTTTACACATAGGAGCACCATTTTAATGTTATGCTTATCACTGCAACTTGAATGAGAAGACAGAAGTTTTAGATTTCTTAGCGCTGACTGAAGTTGTTTTTCCCTTTACAAGATCCTAATCAATAAAACTGTAACCCGAGTAAGTTCATTTTTAAATACACGCTGGCCTTGGTGTAATTTAGGCACAGGACTGGAATACTTCAGCACCTGAAAACAGTTTCTGTTACGTTCTAGTAATATTGGATCATACAGATTTATCTGGTGGAATCTGAAATATTGTTAGGCTTGAATGCAGTAAACTTCATTACAAAGGGCACATTTACAATACAGTCTGAAACTTTTGATAATTGTGCAAACTGTAATATTTAGTATGGAGACGAAACGAGTCACCTTTGTGAAACCAAGATGCTAAGTCCTATTCCATACTGCCTTGCACTTCATCATTCCCATCTGCTATTTTAAAAAAAATGGCTTTGCTTTTGCCTTTTTTTTTTTTTTGCAATTCAGCTTAAAAAGGGAAACTAAATCGCTTAGTATCTCTTGGATTTTTCTGATTAAGATACCAAGTTCCATAACCCAGTCTCCAATACAAGTAGAGAAAACTCCTCCAGCAAAAGCAAATAGGTAAGGAAGTGTATAAACAGAGGGTTGTCAGAAATCAGCATTGTTGAAAGCAATTACAAAATGCTAATTACGGCTTAGGACCTGTGTTTTCAGATTGTGGTTTTGCATAGTTTCTATAGAAGCATGAAAAAGGTTGGAAAAGACCTTTAAGACTGAGTCCAACCGTATAATGCTGTTGTAACAACCTGTAAATGCTGCTGTTTCACCGAAGTTACACAACGTGAAGGACTTGCAGTAAAACAACATGATTTTTTTAAACCCAAAAGAGTTAAGGTGCTCCTGAGTTGTTTGAGCAGCTGGCCAAAGGGGTCCAAACCCTAACTGACAGCAGTGCTCTGCTGTGTAAGCTTTGTCATTGTACCATGAGGAAAGAGTAGGATGGCAGATGCGATGTGAAAGGAAGACTTTGCTGTTTGAATATTAAGAGAGTTAAAGAATAATTTTGCTTGGGATGAAATTAAGATTGGGGACAGAAAACGGCATGCAGAACTCCTGAATCTGAGAACTGGTCAGCTGTGCGGGAGTTGCTTGGGCAGTGAAACCTCTTGGTGCTATGATAAACAAATTCTCAGCTGTAGCTATGGGACATAAGCACTTCTATTTCAGAGCAAAGTCAAAAGTTATGATAAACTTTCAGTAGCAGAGCTTTAAGCTGACCTGTTGGGTTGGAGCAGAGGAGTAGAAGGATTTAAAGGGTTAGGCAGAATGTCCTTCCTTCTCAGCAAATTGGCTTGTTTCTGATCTTGTGCTGTAACTCTCCATTATTGATGAAATTCATATAGTGTCTGAAATTGTCGGTTGTTTGAGTGGGTTCATCATGTAGTAGTTCAACAACTTTATTACTTCCTATTACAGCGTGCATAGAACACTTATTGCCAATAGATCATGAGATGTGGATAGAACACTCGGAGTCAATGCCTAACACTGGTTTTGTATCTGGCTGAGGACCCAGGCGGGATCCCTGTGGCCAGTCTCCCACCCTGTCGATGCAGAAATTGATTCTTGAGTGCAAGCAGCGCTTGTGTTGCCTGTTTGGCAGGAAGGATGAGATCTAGCTTTTAGCCTGAAGAAGCCTTTTAGCTTACTGGGTCTCATTTAAAGGTTACACTGAGCCTGAAACAGCACAACATCTAAAGGGAAAACCTCTGTCCTTTTGGTGTTCATCTGAAAGGACGCAAGTCACTCGAGTTCATTCTTCAGGCTTGACCAAGCTTATTTACAAAGCCAGTGCACTAAGTTCTTGCTTTCATTACTAATTACTGCTGTGTTCAGACACCTGAGCAGCAGCATCTTCATGTTACTGAGCAACTGGTTGCTCAGATTCTCTTGACTACGAGTCCCTAGAGCGTCTTAGGATGCAGTTAGCAGACATCATTTGCAAGCAGCTAGTGTTTTGCTGTGGGTATCTCTGCCTGAGGTCTGCAAAACATCCTATCCTCTTCTGAAGTATTGGCTTTTATAGTTTCTAAAAATCCAGCTTTTTTTTTTTTCTTAGCTAAATAAAGGTAGCAAAGTTTGAAAATAGGATGCCTCCTATTTTTTCCTGAATTAGCGTTACGATGGTGCTTGAATTACTGCCTTGCTTTACTTTGATTTTCATTATGAAAATACAATGCATCTATATTTGGAGAAATTTGTCTTCCACTGCTCATAAAAATAAGCTAAAGTTAGAATCAAGCTTAGTAGCTGGGTAGAGTAGAAATTTCCGTGTCCCTGAAGTGTTTCAAAGGCCATTCAACTCAAAACACAAGTTTTATAAAAGCACTAGGAGCACATGTTTTCCTTAACCTTAGTTTTCTTTGTTTTAAATCCTTGCTGGATTTAGCTACAGTTACTATGCTACAGGCTGCTGCACACAGTATCTTTGATTTGATACCTTTTTATTACATAATTTAAAAGGAATAAATATTTTGAGAAGGGAGAAATCGTAACAAGATGATGAAAAGTAAGTTGTATTCCACGGCTTCTTTATTCAGCACTTTAATCCTAGATTTTACTACACTCAGTGCTTAAAAATCAATCAAATGTTACTCAACAAGTGGTGCTGTCAGAATCTGTAACTAATTTTTAAACTAATGAGGTCTTGGCTATTTATTTGAATAGTTGCAGGTTTGTTTCATCCATTAGCTCTTTTTTGCCTGAAATAAAAAGGGATTGTAAAGATGCCTTTGAATTAGGAGCCTATGACATATATTGCCTTCCTTTGAACCCTCTATGTGCAACTGAATCGATAATTGAATTTAGAAAGAAACCTGTCAGCACTGATGGTTTGTTTTGTAAGATTGTCCTCACACATGGGGAAGTAGCGAAGCAATAAAGTTCAGACTGAACTAAATTGAAAAGCGTAAATATTTGCAATGTCAAGGTGCAGCAGGATTGCCGAAAGGAAACACGGTTTCAATAAAGTCAGACTGTATTTGGAATGTGTTTTTCTGGTTTTTTTTTTCTTTCCTGTGTTCCATTTCATCTTATGCTGTTTCACTTCAATGCTGGGAAATGGGGTAAAACTGAACAGAATAGAATTGAGCAAAATTGAACAGCTGAAACTGAGAAGGTATTTGTGTCTTCCAAATGTAACTTGTTTTTTCTAAACCTTGTCAAAATGCTTGGCTTATGCCCATGAACTAGGTGATGGAAGCTGCCCGTGTTTTCTGGTATTCCTGTACTGGGGTAGTCTGTCGTCATTCTCCATTGCTCTGCGATTCATTTGTTCATGAGTTAAAAAAGAGCCTGGACTTTTTACAAGGTTAAACCTGGAGTACACATTGTCATCAGGACCTCAGAGAAAGGGTAACAAGCACAGTTGGAGAAAAAGCCCCCCTCACGTGTCACTTGTGTTTGTTTATACGGTCTAAAAATAAACTTTGACTAAAAATTCCATATGTAGCAGACATCGGCTTATTCCTGTGACACAGGCGCTCACCACAGTAAAATACCAAGAGCGTGCCGTTCTGCGCTGTACTGATAGGAACCCAAGTGGATGTATCACAGGTATGATCAGACCATGTGGTCTTCTGCGTGGTCTCCAAGTAGTGACCTAGTAGGAGGTGGATTTATTTTTAGTGAGGACTAAGCTCGTTGCTGCAAACCTCATCAGTAAGTCCACAAGTGTGTTTTACAGAAGAATTAAGTCAAGCTATTATGAATCGGAATGATACCTGAGCTATGTTGGAGCGGCGGTTTATCAAGTTTTCCATACTTCGTCTTCCACGTAAGACCCCTTTGGACAAACATCATATACTGTATCATGGTGTAATCCTTCGAAAGGAGCGTAATCTGATTTGTCTAATGTAATTAACCCAAAAGAAGAGCACAGAGGAGTCACGCTGGAGATCAAAGAGCTTCCTGCCATAGCTGCTGCACTCCAAATACTTTTATTTATTACCAATTTTAGAGGAGACTATTTAGAACTAGGACGCGTCTCAAGGTTGCAGCAGAAAAATGAGGGATTATTGGGATTGTTAATCTCTGGGAACGTAGTGAACACACTTCAGCACAAAAGAGGTGAAGGTCTGGCTTTTCAAAAGTCGTGAAGGATTTTGTGTGCCTCCATTCTAGGGTGCGCAGTCACGGCCCAGCTTCCAGAAAGAAATACTGGTCGGGTCAGTCACTCAGAACCGGCTGCTCAAACCAAAACTTTAACGTCCAAATCTTGTTTAAAAGAAAGGGAGAGAAACTGATATCCTACTGGTATATTACTCAATGTTATCTATATAACAGTAGTTACAGTAAATCTTGGAAGTGTTGCAGGATATAAATTTTCAGTTTTAAAAAAATAATCTGATCCCCAATGAGCACTTTTTCAAGCTGCTCTTCTGTTTTGAATGTTAATTGGTTGTTTGGGTTTTTTTTGCTGCCACGTGAAGAATTACACAATCCTCCTGTTCTGAGGCTCCTTTTTTTTTTTTTTCTTTTCCTAAGGCTGATGTCAAAGCACACGGAGACAAGTCACTGAGGAAGAAGCGCGAAGATGTTGTTCTGCTCTGCCAAGTAGTTCAGCTGGAAAGTGTTCGTGAAGAGCCGTGCTTAATGAACACGTTACCTATGCAATCACCCCTTCTGGGCTCAGCGTTTTTGAAACAGAAGATGACATGTCTGGGGTGTTTAAAACCACAAAGTTTGAGTTATTTGTGGTTGGTGATGTTATGTCATGGCATTGCCGTTTGCCAGCTTAACTGTTGTGTTTATCTTCATACCGGTGTTGTTTCAAACCACTTAGACCTCCTGGGCAGCACGTGGGTGCGGTCATCTTTGCTGCCAGTGTGGTGAGGCACAGGACCTCAGTGTTCCCCTATTACCTCACACTGTGTTTCCCCCCTTTTTTCATTACCTTATTACCACACTGCTTCATCCAACGCCTTTGTGTTATAGGTAACGCTCCACTGTATGCAACTGAAGGGATTTAAACGCCACCTGAGCAGAGCAAGCAACTACGATGGAAAGTTACCTGCTCTGTGCTCCCCTATTTACATTTCACAAAGAGATAATGACAGCGATGTACTTTTTGATGACGCTGCCGCTCTGTAAATATCTACATTCCCTTCTGGAACTTGCTCCTGCAAATCTGTGATGAGCAAATACCAAAAATATACATGCAAGTTTTACTGAAAGCTTCACGAGTCAAGGCAATTTCCTCTGATAAAGTGACCAAAAAGCTTTTGTTTTCTGACAATGTTACAGGATTGCACTGATCTGGTTTTGATGGGTCAGATTGCATTCGGTAAGAACCAAGGATGAGGGAAGCACACAATTAGGAAATGCAACTGAGGGTGAACAGTACAGACACTCTTCATTGGTTTCCGGTCTCTTGATACCCTTTCATATTTTCTTCCTTATGGCACAGCATGACTGCAGGCTGCCCTTTGCTATTGCCATCTGAGCTGACAGCAGAGAATAAGCGAGCAGCCAGACCATTTGAAGGTAAAAGGCAAAGGAGCCAAACTCTCTTACTGGCTTATGCTTATTGAATTTGCTGTATCTATTATTCCTGCACAGTCGGTGGCAGATGTCCATTGCAGCAAATCCTTCTGAACGTTACTTGCATTCTTGGAAGTAGACCCTGTAAATGAACGTCATTGATTCCTGTGTGACTACCTGGTCACAACTGTGAGAAAAAGATGGGTGGCAGCGAGCAACCAGTAAGGTCCATCCAAAAGACACTCTCAAAGCTGGGAAGGTCACGTACCATGCTGCGGGGCTGTCACCATGGAGCATGCTGACCTACACAGCTGACATGCCAGCGTTCAATCAGATTTCATCTATAGCAGGTGTCACTGCCAGGTCAGACGCCATTCAAGTGCCACTCTGGTGACTTTGGGGAGGTTGCCCTTGGTTTTAGTCCACTTTTCCAGCACCCAAGGAGCCCATTTTCCTCAGGCTTTGTTTCATTAGCGGTTGGATTCAGTCTCATCACTAGATGAAATTTTGTCGTCTATGTACTCGCATGTGTGTTTGATTTTGGAAGAGTTTAGAGGAGTATAAACTAAACTTTCCCCGAAGTAGAGATTTTCTACTTCCTCAGGATTACTGAAGCCTAAACCCCATAATTTGTACAGGCTGTAATATCACCTCCTAGAACTATTCTCTGACTCAGAAAGATTGAAAGACTGAGCGTAAACACAGCAATCACATTCACTTAGAGAAAAACATTAATAAAGTATTTTTTTCATTGAGTTTATAAAAAAGAAATGAAATTAAAAATAAAATGAATGGTGAACATTTGAAGAAAAAAAAGTTAATTTAACTCTGAGAGAATGGCTAATGCAAAATACAGGTATGAGAATGTTAAATGCAATTTTCTTCTAAAGGCTTTCCCAGCTCAGTGATTTTAAAATGGTGGAAGGATTTAGTCTGGCTAAAGCTGTAATTCCACATACGTGGCAGACCAGCGTAAACTAGAGTGCCTCTGAAGAAGTCGTTCTCCCCCAACCAGTTCACACGCTAGCATGAACTTTCATGCACTCAGTGCAGTAAAGCAGATGAGGAATTGGTCCAGATAGCACTCACCTGGCAAAATAAATTGTTTTTTTATGTCAACTGAATATGTAATCTTATTTATCACGCGGGAAACCTTGGAACAGCCAAGGAGAAAGAGCGTCACGAAGGAAGACACAGACAGTCAACACCAGCTTTTTTCAGTGGCTGGGTCACCCTAAACTGTTTGAAAGTGTCTGTGATGCTGGACCTTCAGGAGGTCCCACGTCTGCCAGTCCATACCAAAAAACTTTTGAGCTCCTGCCTAAGTTCAATGAAATTTGATGGGGAGGTAGAGCTCTCAAAAGATAATTTTTTACAGGCTTTGGTAAAACTGTTAGATAGGAGGAGGAAGACACCAGCAGAACCTAGCTGCCTGAGTACCTTGCCCTGACAGCAACACTATTGTCTCTCGCCTGTGCAGCTGTAGCGAGGCTATAGGGAAAAGGGGGTTATTGTGGTAAAGGAAAGGGGAGGAGAAGTCAAGGGGAACGGGCTTCACTGTTCATAGGGCTACAGTTTTTTTCCTTTGGCAAGTGCTTGTATTTGCATATTTTCCCCACAGCTCTGCACATAGGAGGAAGGGAGAGACCTTTCATCAGAAAGTGTCAAGATGCCTACAAGGTACCCATAAGGCATAATGGCTGCACCAGTCTAAATTTGAGTTATTATCCCCATGTGTCCCAGCCCTTCTCCTGCCTTATATCCACAGGCTGTTCTCAAGGAGTGGATGCATCTCCCTGCACCTTTCATAGGACCCACTGTGCCTCAAGGGCTCGGAGGTGATTGCTGCAGCCCTTGCAGAGTACACCCCACACCTTGCTGAGCAGCGCTGAGTCAGCACAGACGGGGTGAGCACCTGCTGCAGAGGCTCACAACCTGCTGCAGGGAGGTCCAAGACGGTGACATTGTTTGAATGTTACTTGAAGAGCTATGAAAACTCTGGCAAGTCATCATCTGGGCTGCGGGGACTGCAGTCCTCTCTCCAAGGGCACAACAGAAAGCCAGAGGGGGCTGCAGGTAGGTCCAGCCCCAGGTTCTGCAGTCCCCTGGGCTGGCTGAGGGTGAGGGACAAGGCTGGGCAAGGGTGCAGAAGGCACTGGGAAGGGGCTGCTGGGGGGCTGTGGAGTTTGCAGCCATGTGTCAAGCCATAGCCATCAGTGCAGGATTGAAAGGCAAGCTGTGAAGATGAGGGACAACTGTGGGTCTCGTGCGGTGCACATGTTCAAGGGGACTGGGTTGGGGACAGCTAGGACGTGAAGCGTGGGGCTGTGTCTGCATTTGCATCTCCATTTGACTTGCAGAGTCCCAAAGTTCTGGGGCAGACAGTGATGTGTGCTTCTGTAAAGTAACAGGTTATTTCCTAAGACGTGGCTGAGCCATATCACACCCCCTTTATTATCTGCTGATAGTTTAACTAAGTCAAACAAACTAAGGGGTTAACAAGGCTTCTTCAGCCTTGGGCCCCTTGCCAAGGCAAGTGGAATCTGCTTTAATGAGTGCTGAGCACTTGCAGCTGCCCATGAAGCCATTAGGAGGTTTGATTTGAAGATATAAATTCAGACCAGAGCAAAGCTCTTCTGTGTCTGTAGGGAGGGAAGGGTGAGCTTCCCCACAAGGGTGTCAGGGAGATAACTTCATGGATGTATCTAATGCAAGCTCGTGGTACAATGATGGCTATGAAATAATAAACCTAAGGCAGCAGATCTGAAAAGTGTAGAGTAAAGAAGGTGAGTGGCCATACACTGAGTACTTGGGATAAAGTAAACTAATGAAAAAGACTTAATCAGGGTAGTCTGTTCCGTGTACTATATAAAACAAATATGCTTTGTGGTAGTAATTCTGTTCTGTATCATGTTATATCCACCTGCAGGAAGAAAGAGTAAATTGTCACACACAACCTTAATTTTGGTTTGTGCTAGTTTTGGAGGGATTAAATTTGACACATATGTGGGTTTTCCAGTGTCTTGACATGCATGCAACCCCACTCGTGTGCTGTGCGGTCAGAGGACATGTGTGTATCTGAACAGTGGGTCACTGCCAGACGTAACGCTGGCTCAGAACTTTCACCCACGCTACCCTTGCATGCTTTGTCCTCAGAGTACGTTTTACCAGACTATTATTTTTGGAAAGCTTTGACAATTTGAAAAGCTGCCTGCTTTCTGGGTACAAACCAAACGTCAGGGCTCCACAAGCTGCTGTTGCTGCCAGAAGGCATGGTCTGCTGGCTCTCCCCCTCCACCTCCCCCTCTTTTGGTTGGATGAGGTGTTCATGTAGCCAAATGGGGAACTGGATATAGGAACTGGTCAAGATAATATTTACTGTGGTGCTGAAATTAAAGCTAACTTAAAGTGCTTGTGCAACAACAGCACAGGAGTGGACACGTGCAGCCAACAGCTGAGAGCTGACAGTGAGGGAAATGTATGTGCTGGAAACCCTTAGCAAGCCCTCTGGTAAACTTGCTGTACATTACAAAGTCACGCCCTAAAGCCTGAAGTGTCAGACTTGTTTGTTGTGAAAAGTGAGGTCTGGTTTTGATGTGGAAGTTGAGCATCTGTGACACTAAGCAATGTGAGGTTTGTTCTGACCATGGCTGAATACCCCCCTCCCACCAGCACCTGAGAGGGTCTTCTGCTGCAGAGAGAGAAATGCCACATTAAAGCTGCAGGGTTTTTTTTCCATCATTTAAAAAATGATGAACATTTCATGACAACTGTTCAAGCTTATATTGAGATTTTTTTTTTAAGTAAGAGGGGAAGGGGAAGTGCATGATAAACATGATAAATAAGGTAGGTACATGATAAATATAGGTCATCACTCGAGCAGTCACCAGCTTTGGGAGGGAATGTACGGCATGAGCTTGTATTGTAGGGCGAAAATATATCCGTGTCTGAGATACCTTGTGTAAGGTAAAGGTTTTGTTACTTTTATTTAGCCTTCCCCCACACTCTTTCTCAGATATAAAGAGAAGAAAACAATTGCATGATACGTGAAGGAAAACCTCAGACTGCAGAAATGGCTCAAAAGAGAGAGAAAAAGTTATCCCATCTCATGTGTCGCCAACAGTTGACACTGACATAGCTCTGAAAATCCGGGAAGAAAAGCAAAGTGGTTGAACCATGCCAAGTACAAGAGGAGCAAATTTCTCTTCTTGAGTTTGCTTATCTTCAGCTTGAGCAGCCATAGATTTGGAAAGATTTCAGGATAAAATTGCTAGAAAGTATGAGAAGAAGTCTCTTGATTCTGGTATCTGGTTGTATTGGACAATCAAAGCAAGCAGGCTTTGCGCTGCTGTAGGTAGGTGCCACCTATGTGACACAGAAAGACAGGTATTGGATCCAGACTGTCCTCCCTGGCACTGGTCAGCAATGTCTGTCGTGGCATGAAAGTGTTTTTAACTCAATCCTGAAGCTTGTAGGCTTTTAGCAGTTGTTGTGTCAGGCATTGAAATGCCAAAAAGATAACAGCTGATGCATTGAACATGACCCAGTACCCAGTAGCAGCCCATATGGAGTGGTCCAGGTCCAGTACCCTCCTGGTTTGCTGGAGGGATACCCAAGGGCCTGAAGGAGCTTTGTACATCCAGGACACTTGGCGCTTAGAAATCCTGAATTACAATGCTCTGGCTGCAAGAGCATGGAGATGCTAATGGAGATCAGTTTGCTGTCTGGCAGCACAGCGTAGTATCTGTATCTGCTGTATCGATCGGGAATGAAGCTCAGTGCAACGAGGAATTTGGAAATATTGAATTGACAGAACACACATTGTGAGTTTCCGTCAAAGGGTAGACAGTCATGTCCAAAATGGTTGGGCTTTACTTTCAGTTCAATGTTTGATACACTGTTACCTCTATAAATTGTGCATGCTGGAGCTCTAGAAAATTGCACTCAACTTTTTTTGCCTTCTCATATTCTAAATATGGTTTTCGCTCAGGTAACTTCAGAAACTTAGCTCATTTCAGTGTAAAAGTTCCTATGTCAAAATACTGTCCTTTGCATGCTGTATAACTAAAGGAGATGTTAATATAAAATCAAGAAAAGAATTCTCACTTTAAATGGAAATGCAAAAATAATGGAATTTTATCATTCTGGAAAGAGTCTACTTTGTTTTTCTTTGGGTTTAGGCCGATTTAAAATCTTTTTTCTCTGTGATTTTAAATGTTTACTATAAAGAACTATATAACTTAAAAGCTAACTATAAGGAACTTATTTCTGTCTATAGTTTTGGCTAAGCAACTCTTCCTGTATTTGTTCTATTGCACATATCATTTAATTTGGATACCAACAGTGAGTCACAGCCTCAGCTAACAGATAAGCAAGTAACCAAGCAGGAGTTTTCTTTAGAGAAAAAAATTGAAACAAACACACCCCCCCTACCCCACCCCGACCCGAAATTATTTCCACGGGGTTTTGAATGGAAATTTGGTACACCCACCGTTTTTGCCCCTAGTCCAGAAAAACCCCTCTTTTCTCAAGCGCTGGCTTACAGCTAGGGACAAAGGGGTGTTTCAGGGGTAAGCCTGAGACCTGCAGCACCGCAGTGATCCTTGGCGTGACGTTGCTGCCTGTGTACAAACGAGGATGGGGCGGTTAAAGGGTCGAGAGCGTATCGACTCTGCAGTCAGGGATTTAAAGATTGTAGCCGGCATAAAAGCAGAGGCGCGAAGCTTTTATCTCAATAGCTCGGATGACAAAGGCGAAGTAGCTGCAGCAGCGCTGGCCCTGAATGCTCGGGCAGATGTGTCTCTGAGTAGGGGTGGTCTTGGCATCCCGCCCGGCTGGATGAAAAGCCACCTCGCGTGCATCTGCACAGCAACACTGGCAGCCAGAATATTGCACCGCACAGCTGTATTTGCACCCCTAATATTGCACCGTCGGTGCGCTGGAGAGCAGGCAGGCGCCCAGGCACAGCTAAGCTGTGCTGTGACCTCCTGCAGCCCGGAGAAAGGCTGGGGACGTCGCGGGACAACGGGGCTCTTGTTTGAATTGTCAGGGGGCTGGGAAGTGCAGCCCTGACTCCTACCTCGGGACAAGTTCATTTCTAAGCATGTAAAGAAACAGTCTCGGAGCCCTGCAGCGAGCTCAATGCAGTGTGAAGTCTTGAAGCGATGCAATTAAAGAGGAATTCAAAGTGTAGTCAAAGGTTATGCACTTTGCTTTCAGTGCTACAGTAAAATAGAATTAAAAAGAGGCATATAAATAAAAAAATATGTGTGCCTGGATGAATGTAACAGCATTTTGAAAAGGACAAAGGATTCCTCTGAATAATATTTAAAATTTCGTATTGCAAGTTGCTTGAATGAATAAAAATGACATTTTTAAAAGGTCAGAAATTGCTTCAGAAAGGTATCTAATATTTAAAGTTGAGTAAAGGAATCCACTTCTTACAGCCACGCTTCTGCCAGTGTTGCCTGGGACTCACTTCCAGCTGAGGTCGGGGCAGTAGGACCGACCCTCTTGCCCTGCGGGTTAAGGTGCACCAGTCTGGATGATGGTCCTTTCTGTACGCTTCTCATTAATGCAAGTGACTGTGTGAGCTACTTGCTGAGCTCAACAAGCCCATGGGAAAACCCATCACTGCCCCAAAGAAAGGTGACGGGGAAAATCTGAGCAGCCCATGTAAATTGAAGTCTGTGGGGCAAAGCAAAAAATATGTGCTGTGGCTGGCAGGGGTGGTCGATAGGATTTTCTGTAGCTATCTGGTTGGCTCCCTTTTCCTTCAGCCCTGCATGGAGCCTCTTAGTGAGATGCCTGGAGTCTCCTTGCCCTTGCTTTTACGCTTGTTGTCTCAGATTAGGTTTTCCCATGCTTTCTTGGGGCTGTTTTGCTGGGGGCGCAGGGTGTGCTGTGGCTGGGGGGCTCGCAGGGCACAGGAGAAGCAGAGGCTCTTCCAGCATGGGCGGCTCGGCGTCCTGTACCTGGAACTGATGGGCTGAACTGGCATCTCGGCACTCAGCCTGTCTCCATTCAAATACTCACACACTTAAACATGGTTTTGGCATCGATGGTGTTATACACAGCTCAGTTAATTACATGCCAGCACGTTAAGGTAACTTCCCTGCATACCTGATCTTAAACCTTAGTCTCCTGAAGCAAACGTCCCAGGTAATGCAGGAGGATGGGGTCTGAAAGGTGGTAGCTCGGCTCGACCCTTTGTAGAAAGGGTAATGGGTGGGGTAAAGTTGTATTTTGAAGTACCCCCCTGAATTAGAGCTCTGCTCGTGGTGGAGATTGACCTGATGCACGGAGGGGTGGTGTCTGGCTCGCTTTGAAAAATACAGCTAGTGAGAAGCAATGTTGTCCTCTTGGAAAAGTGCTCATGCTTCTTCCTCCTCTCTCTCCTTGCCTGGCAGGCGAGAAGGGTATAAACCTCGTTGCCATAATTTGTACTGGGTTAAACAAGGGCCGTGGGAGTTCTGAGTTGCCAAACTCAAACTCAGAGTTTCCCACCTGGGAGGGGAATGGCTGAGTGGTTGTGGCACAGGCGCACATCCTCTGAGGTCCAACCTCCCCATGGCAAATCCCCCGTCTTTCTTGGCCCATCTTATTAGTCTTTTGCATGGTAAGGCATTCTATGTCATGTGGAAACTGCGTGTGTTCCAATGACCCTTTACTTGGTGTTTTCTTTTTATCAATTTTGTGAAATTCCAAGGCACAGTTACAGTGAGGCCTGAGTAATTATGTTGCTGCTTTAAATGCCTATTAAGTAGTTATAATTACAGAGACAATATCAGCCTCTTTTCCTCTGGAGCTGTTATCCCGGTAAGGCTGTTTTATCACTATTGCATTTTTGTTAATACATTTCATTGTCTTAGATTAGTGCTGACTTTAAAAAAAAAAAAAAGGATTTTTCTATGCTATCACCAAGGCATCGTATCCACACTTATCCTTGGGTGGAGAGTCCCTGGGGAATGCAAGTGGATGGCACAAGCTACGGCGATACGTGTGGTTAGCACTAGACCAAGGAACTGAGCGAACAGGAAGGCTTTGCCCGAGCTCATCAGCAAATTAGATGAAATAGTCTTTGCAGGCTGATTGAAACACTAGTCATCACAGTGTCAATGAACCCTCGTTCGTGAGTTGATTGGAAAATTGCAGTTTTCCTTCTGGTAACTTTGAATGCCTTCCCTCCCTTCCTCCCGCCTCCTGCCATTGTTTCACTACGGTATTTCAGAGCTTGCTCATTGTGGCTGGTATTTCCAAGTAAAACAGTCACGTTCAGCAACAAAAGAAATATCGTTTGGAAATTTGCTGTGGGAAGAGTTGTCACAAGCAAGTTTTTCCAGCAAATGTGTAAATAACTGAAACTTGGAGTTTGACTGGCTGTCCTCTTGTGTTTCAGGCAAGCTGGCTGGGATAGGCTCTTGGATGGATGCTGACAACATGTTGGGAAGGTGACTCCATTTCACTCTTCTCCCCACTCTGTGCTGACTGAGGAAGAATTCAGCTCAAGGTCACTGTGTAACCTGGTAAGGCTGACTTTTTTCTTGTAATGGTGATGACTTGCTATTGTTTGACTACTGAAAGGTATATAATGGCAAGCATGGTAATAGCTGAGCTGTGGGGCAGAGAGGTTTCACAAATCTCTGGACCAAACCTCTCCATCCTCAGTGGCGGTTCATCAGCAGTGAATTTGTTCTTCAGGATTCGCAGTGGAAGTTCTGGTTAGGTCAATGCACTACAACCATCAGCTAATCTGTTGTCTTCTGCACTGGTCCAGTAACAGATGTACACTGCACAAAGTGGGATGGCTCGCTTCGGGGAAGTGTGAAGTGGCACTGGGGCCTGATTCTGTCTCTCTTGCAGGCTAGCCAGAGACAGGCCTTACCTGGACCACCCATGTCTATGTTCGTTTTGTGTGTCTACAGGGTTGAGACCTTGGCAGGACACACCCTGTGTGTGAGGGAGGCAGGAATTTGGGTAGGGTGAAGAGCTCACTGCTGGTGCCTCCAGTTTTGTGTTAGGTCGAGGTGTCTCATTGGGTTTGGCAGGGTGCAGAAAATTTTGCACATGGATATGTGCACCTTTGCAGTGATCCCGGTGCAGATTTGATCTGTCAGGGCTGCTGCAGTTTGGACTCCCACCATCCTCCGTAGCATTTCCCCACCACCTCCCTGCGTGCTAACACCAGTGGTTCTCAGAAATGATCTGGCTAGAAACAACCCTAACAAAAATAAATAGTTCTCTTTCTGCCAGCCTGATGGGTGCGGCACCTCAGATTCAGGTCGGCTTCAGTAGCTGCGAGAAAATCCATTGACTTCAAACCCCATGGAGAGTTGCTACCCAAACAAGCTAACAAGCTGTTGGCCTAAAAGCTGTGTTACTTGATGCCCACCCCTTCTTTCTCAGCATCCTTGCCTGGTAAGCGCATGGAGGCGTAGGTAGAATTGGCTGCCCTGTTTCTATCTTCTGCGGAAATAACAAAGCTGAAGAAACTAAAGAAACCCGAGGAAGTGGGATTTATTCTAGAGTGACCAAGAGCTCAGGTCATGCATTCAGATGCCTTCCGTGTGTAGAGATTACGGCCCAGAGAATTGTTAAGGAGTACATTGCTAAGAGTTTGTTGTGATGGAGGATGAAAAAGAAATTAGATAAACTTTATCATTCAGAGTTTGGGTGACATTTGAGAAATGCTAAATTAACCTTCAAAATGTCTCCAAATGTCTTGTTTAGAGGAAAAAAAAAAGGAAGGAAAGTCAAAGACATTCAGTCTGGTTAACACTGACAATGAATGAGTGCATGTAAACAAATTCCCTCAAGCATTCATGAATGCATTTTCTCAGCCACCAGTATTTCATCAGGTAATGAATAATTTCCACATCTGTCTTACTGAACAAAAAATACCATCCTCTGAGCTTGAAGGTGAAGAGGGAGCAATATATTTAAACTAAACCTGGATGCAGTTGAACACAGACAGGCTATTAAAAAAATCCCTGTAAGCTCACAATATTACCTTCCTGTTCCAATTAGAAGAAATGAAACAGGCTTAATTCTGCATTTTTGTTGATAGTACAAGTTTGCCGTTAGTTTGTGGGATTCCAATTTCAGGCCTTAAAAAACTGAAATGAAAATTGAATGAAAAATTGATATAGGTTAACTATTGTGAAGACCGTTACCAGGCTGCCTTGTGCTTGTATGTCCTGTGCTTGCACTCCCACGCATGAGATGCTGGTGTACGTATTTGTCCTTTCAAAGAAGGGCTGTCCCTTGAGGATGGGTCAAGCACACTGAAGCCCCAGCATTGCTGGTGGAGCCATGGAAGGACCAGATTTTTCATTGCTGCCTTGGGTGCCAGGGTCCCACATGCTGAGGTTCTTCTCCATGCTTGGCTACGGGCATCCTGGCATTCAGACAAGGGCCGTTGTTAAGTTTTTCTGAAGTAGAACATCTCAATAGTCACAGTGGACCGCATTGCCCATGGGAATCTGCTGAATATACTGCCTTCAGGAAGGATTAATGCCCACTAATCCTCCATTCAGGAGGAAAAGATTCAGGTGTTTGCCAAGCACCAACGAGCCAGTTGAGTCCTATTTTTCCCCCTTGCTTTTTTTTTTTTTTTAATAAATCCTTCTCCAAATTACAAAAGCAGATCCAAGCAAGCACAGTGACTCAGCTGTAGAGCTATAAGCAGTCCACATTGCAGATTAAATTTGCAATTGGTAATATCATTGTGCTGCACTATGAAAATGAAAAATGAGTCTCTCCCTACTTGCTACACGCAAAGTACCACATGCGAAGATTTACATCAAGCCAGAAGAGTTGCTAGAAGAGGAAAGGGGGGAACTGACATCCTCAAATGGGTTTGAGACCATCCCCCCCAATGACTTGTTTTACCTGTAGAGTGATCTTGGCTGGGTTTATCAGCAGAGAAAAAAGGAGACAGACCCAAAAGCAATATATGACAGGGTGTTCATTCACAGCTATATGTTGCGGGGAATGGAAGTTTATTTCTGATCCCACCAGTGACTCTTTTTACCAGCAATATAGCAATCATGATATTTTTAATCTGAAACCCACCTAGAGCTACAGTAACTGCAGGTGCTGCTCTTTTCAGTCAAGCATTGAAGAGTTTGCAAAGATTTAAATTGATTAAGTGTTAGCATGGAGTAATGAATTCCAAATACTGATATGCTAATTATAATATTGCATTTACAGTGATTGCTTACAAGTGTGATTGCCTTTCTAATGGAATCTAATGCTTTCTTCTTTGATTATTGGACAAAATAGATAGGAGTGTCCAGTCTGTTCTATCTCTCTGTTTTAGATACCTTATTCCTGTCCTTTCAAGGCAACTGTCCCACCTGTGCATAAATGGTATCACAACACTGTCCAGATTCTGACTTTTTCCCAGGTAAACTAAGCAATGTTTGTGTGCAGTTGTGGTTCATTTTGAGCTCAAAGGCAGAGTTTCCATTGATTGCAGCAGGGTCAGGAGATCTTCAGAGTCCTGAAAGTTCCTTCCTGCTACCCAGCTGTGGTCTTGTTCACCCCTTGCTCTGTTTTTCCTGTGTCCTGCTGGGATGAGGTTAGGACTCTGCTTTACCCAGACTGAAAGTCCCTTCTGCTGGTTTCCCTGGGCCACTTCAACGTGTTCTAAAAGATGCCTGGGCATTTTATTCCTTTTGATTAGATGTGAACAATCTATATTTTGAATTTGTTTCTATCCAAAACCAAGGATGCAAACATCAGGTTGGAAGCTGGCCAACCATTTTACCTTTGGTTCTTACATTACCCAATAGAGCTAACTATTGCTAGAATAGAAGATGCAAGGTCATGCAGAATATAACTTTGCTTTTCAAAGATTTTTAAACTGTTGAATCATGTTTATAAAATATAAATGCCTCAACTTTGATTAGAAGACATCAAAGATGAAGAATACAGTATTTCTCATGCTAATTCCCTCTAGTAGTTAAATATTTTCATTGTTAAAATGTGATCGTAATGTCTGACCTGATTTGTAGGCTTCTGCTTTATACCACTGATGTGTAATGCCTTGCTCCACTAAACAGAATTTTTTGGCACTGTGCTTTTTCATCCTGTGAAAATTCTTAGGTGCTGTTATTTGTAATCTTGCTCTAAGCAAAAGAGATTGATCTTGACATTCTTACTGTAGGAGATTTCCTTCCATCAGATGCATTTATGGCTCTTTTCTGGCAGCGTACCCTAGTTCTGTGAATGATTTTTGAAAAAGCTGTCCTCCACGTCTGTCCTTCCCATTGTGTGTGGAAGGCTATCGAACAACCCCTTCTTTCTTTTAGCTGATCTCCTTTGATCCCCTGGTCACACTGGGACTTCATGTTGTGTTGTTTATTCATTATTATTCTTTCTAGTTCCTTTCTAGTCTTGGGCTTTCCAGCCACAACACCACTTCCTCTAGGTAGAGGGGACATTTTTGTCCACTTGATGCATAGCTTGGTGTTTGACTGTACTAATACGCCTTTTGTATAGGACTAATTTCCTGAATGTCCTTGTCCTGCTTATGTGAACAGTCAGCCCTCATCCGTGTTATCTCTTTGCCATCAGCACTGTTTAGCAGAAGTGATTTCCTTTATATTTCCAAATCAGTGATGAGTGTACTAAATCGGATCAATATGATATTTCTCCACGCTCTTTTTAGTCTGCCTACAGGCTTCAGACGGCATAATGCTTGATAGCAAAGTGATTGCAAGAGTCCCGATTAAAGGACCTTCAGTGGGAGGTGATGACTCAAAGTCCTCTTTGCCTGTGCTGCCTTGGCAGAGGGTACCTGCTGCCAGCCCTGCCTGTCCCCCGCTAATCCCCATATTTCCTTCCGTGACGCCTGTCCCTTGTCTGCATAGCAAGTGGAGCTGGAGGATCAGATGGAAAGGGGATCACTGCCATCAGTAGGATATTGTGTGCTCCGGCTTTCCGACGCTCTGCAACATGGTGACGGGAGGATTTCTGGTGCACCGTAAGGGATTTAAGGTGCTGCAGCGGGGTAGCAGGAGAAAGCCCTAAATGTGGGGGTTTGATATGCTAAAATGTCATGCTGCTGTTCTGATGGTAGCTGTGGGTTGCAGTAAACAAACTTTCCTGAGAGTCACTCTAGTAGAAAAGTCTTTTTTTTTCCCTCCTCTCATTTTCAGCAATGTTTTCAAGGACTTAAAAGCAGCTTTAGAGCAGAAGTGCCACTTCTGTCCCTGCTTGCAGTTATGCCACCTGAAATGGTATGAACCATAAATCAGTTTAATAGTTAGCAGCAGAAGCTTCACAAATCCTTGTGATTCAAACTTCAGAGGAGGCTAATGTAGCAATTCAGAAGAGGAGGACTGGGAAACTGCAGCCATGCGTTTTGTGCTGGTGACTGATTGAAAAGATCATGAACTGAATTCAGCTAATCACATAAAGATCGTCAGTCAATAGAGCGATGGTTATATGTTTAAAGTGTTTAATGACTCCACTGGTGAATGTCCTGTCGCTTGATAATCATTTGTCCTTGAGTTAATTATCTGAGTCATATTAGCTTTGTGCAGCAGAGATGGAGTGGTGGATGGCTTTTATACACCATAGAAATATTACAATCAAATTGCTATATCATGAATCTTAAAAAAGAATGTCCTGGCAGGGGAAACACTTTAACTCTGAAGCTCACCTTTTGCTTGTGTCTCTTGGACAAACAGCAAAGCAATCAGGCATGTTGAGTCTTTTATCCAAACGCCTTTACTTTATTAAAAAGACAGATGTCAGACTTGGTGTGACTGTGGCCTAGACATATAGGTGGCACATATGCAGAGGCAGTGTCCAAGGATGCAGATGGGCGCGGGAGCGTGCAGGGGTATCCGGACTGGCTCTGAGTGGTCAGAGTACTGTGGCCCCTGACTTGTTCCCTGTAACCCCACACGTGCACCAGAGTGCCATATGGAGGGCTACTCAAATGATGGGCTTGGACGTGGCTTTTGATCTTTCCTGGACTTTTTCCAGCCTGATTTCTTCTCTCTCCAGACTGGGGTTCAGGCTGCAGCCACCAGCACATATTACCAGTTACCCCACAGTAACCAGGGTTTCCCCAGGATGCAAAGAGAAGATGACAGTGACTCCTCAGGCTCTTTAGGAAGACCACAGCACCTGTAAAATACTGCAGACATGCTTTTGGAAGTCTGTGACTTTCGGACGCACTCTGAGGGCAGGGTGGCAAATTTTATTGACCTTAAGACTTTTTGTCTATCAGGACCTTTGAAACAGGTCCCATGGATTTTGTGCTACTTTATCCCAGTTTGGGGCGGGAAGGATTGACATTTGGCAGAGCTCTGATCTTGAGTAGGGAGAGGCTTAAGTTATCCCTTAGATTGCCTTTAGTTCCTATCGGTGTGACCCTAAGCATACTCAGTGATCCAGGAATTATACCACTGCTGAGCCCATAAAAATATCAAGAACATGTTTAAGGTTCATGCAATGTTCTTAGAGAGATTTGTGCCCCATAGTGTCATCAACTATATTCTGTTTCAGGACTGTTGGTATTCTGTGATTTTCCTGTCTGTAGTGTAATTTGAATCCACTAAACTTCAGCTGGGTATCAGGGCAGTCTTTCAAGAAATAGGAATTACCGATTCTTCTACGAAGCATGTTATTCTTTTTTCCCCCCCTCTGTCACCATTTAAGTGGTTCGTCCCATCCTA
This sequence comes from Himantopus leucocephalus, assembly GCA_003993805.1. Lineage (NCBI taxonomy): Eukaryota > Metazoa > Chordata > Aves > Charadriiformes > Recurvirostridae > Himantopus > Himantopus leucocephalus. The sequence goes on from RSEF01000002.1 coordinate 56,026,026, forward strand.
TATCTTAGTTTTTTCTTAGATAATTCTATGTCAGTGTGCACTATTTTCACTTAGCATTTTGCTTGGCCAACCTGAAAAAGTCTCTGCAACCTGTTTTTTAAATGTCAGTTTGATTTGGGGTGGCAATTAAAATCAGTTCAGCCCTGCCCGAAATAGTAAATGTAAACATGTTAAACGGGTCTTGTGTTCTCCTTGAGCACAGCCTGATCAACTCCTACTGAAACCAGCAAGAAGAATCTTCCTGACTTGTGATAGGACTGGGTTGATCTACCAGTAAAATTTATTCATCACCCAGCAGGCCGCCTCTGACAATGCAAACTGAAGCTCATGCCGCTTTATCTAAGAAAATAAATTCAATTGATTAGATACTTTCAAAATATAGCAGCTTAATTGCCTTCAGGCTTTTGCAAAGTCTCCAGCTGGGTAGACTACTAATCTTTTGCAATTATTCTCATAATTATAAAATTATAATTACGCCTGTTTTCTGATGATTGATCATGCTTCAGAATGGCTCACACGTCTATTCCTTTATACATGGATGTAAGCCTGATCTGAAAACCAACGTATCTTCAACAGAAGGTGATAAAGCCCTGTTGAGATACACGAATGGAGAATCTGGCCCAGAATATTAAACAGGTTCAACCATGTAATGCTGGGCTCCTAACAGGCACCGCCTGATATCTTACTGAGCCCCTGTGTGAGCCGTATGAACAGTGTGCCTCCCTACACTGTTAACTAGGTGTCTCACCCACACCTTCGGGATTTGAAAAGAGCATTTGATGTAGTCATGTAACGTGATATGTTGCAACAATTCTTGCCTGCCAAGCAATGCTCTTTAAGAAAACTGAGGCAGAGCCACATTACCCCTCAGGAAAGTCTTGATGTGGGAGGGAAGATAGGCTAAGAAAGAGGGGAGCAACTGCAGAGGGGTGAGAAAACAAAGGCAGCTCCAGGGTGCTCCTCTTTTGGGGGTCTTCCCTCTTGAATGGGGAGTCATGAGATGAGTCCAAAGGGCTTTACCACTGCAGGGTGGGAGAAGTCACCAGGAAGCCTCTCCTTAGCTCTCTTGTTGGAGCTGTTCTCATCCAAATGAGTGAATATTTATTCAGTACCGGTCTGTATAACACTGTGGTTTCCAGATCTGGGAAGCTGCATCAAGGCCTTGCTTAAGCACATTTCCTAAACCCATGTCCATGTCCATGTATGTGCTGAGGTCCCTTCCTCTTCTGTTTGATCCAGAAGATATTCGCTGCATGCAAAACCCTTCAAAATCAAAGTTTTCTCAAAAATAATCATTTCCTGCAGAGTTTGTTTGACAATAAATATTCCCAAATGACATTACACCCTGTCCCATGGGAATAACCACAGCTCATTCTCTGGGGGATGTTCAGGGAATTGCCAAGTATTCCTGAATGAGCAACCGCATTTGACTTTCCTCTATGAATTATCCTACATCCATGACATCTTATAAACAGCAAAGCAGAGTCACCTTTAATTTGTTATTTTGGCACCATATGAAAACAGAGCATGCTTCTTCCACCTACCTGATGTCTATGTAAATCAGTAATTCCCTCGTCTAGGTTTTTAAAAACTCTCTTGGAGTAATCCTTCTCTCCAAAATGAGGAGATTAAGCCATGGGCTCCAAATGGGACTTAGTGATATTTTCCTACTTGATCACTTTAAAATCTTTTCTCACCCTATGGTAGCTTCATAAAGTACCTTTTAGCTTTTAGTGCGATCAAGGGAGCCTGACTTCTCTTTAATTTTCTGTGTAATGCATTTAAGGGACCCAAATCCTTTAAGTAAAGGACATTTTGTTAATTTATGGCTACAAGAATTTTTCCCTTTGGCATTAGTCTGTACTGCCCAGGAGATGCAGTTTTCCAATCAGGCCATGCATAAGTGTATGCCCAATATCAGGCTCTTAAGCACTACTTTGTAAAACCGTGAGCACACATTAAGGTAGTTGAGAGGCAACCCAGCTACCAGGTGAGTAGACCCAGGTTGTCTGCAAGCCATCAGCATGGCTGTAGGCTGCAGCTCCAACATGAGGTTGTCGTGTGAGACCAAACGGTGCGAGCCACAGTATCTTGGGCAAAGAAGGGAGAGGATTATACTTCAAAGAGTAATGCTTGTATAACTCTGCTATCACCAGTATTGATCTCAACATGAAAGCCTGAACACAAGCAAAAAGGCCAGCTGCTACCTCGCACTTTGCTGAAGCCTGTGATGTGAGTTGGTAGAGCAGGAATGGGGAGGGCACGCTCACGCCTGAAAGTCCATTCGCTTTTCCAGCTCCATCACCTTGACTAAAAAATATATTATCTCTCTAAATGAATGTCCCCCACTGATATTCTTCATACCAGATCTTCTTGCTGCACCATTGCACAGGCGTGGCGATTAGCACAATTAAAAATGAGAGAAATCGGCCCCCTGTCCCCTTGAAAATCTTGCACAGAAAGTCTTGCCTTGCATTTAGATCTCAATAAACAGCCATAGCAAAAACTAGGAGGGCTCTCTTATTCCCAAAATGCTTGTTCCTGACCCATGCAATAACGTCTGGGCAGGCTGACCATTGTGTCTGCTGAATTTTTACAAATTTATTCATGGTAAGATTATTCCAGGGGGCAGGGTTTGTTGCAGATTTATTATGTATTTTAAGTAGTTCTCTTCTATCCCTCCTTTTTCCATTGACATCCTTGTATTAACAGGCAGCAGAAATCCCCCTTTTCAGCTTTCCATTTTACCAGCCCAACAAGCCCAAAACTCAGGTTGTTCTTTTCCGTGTTCTTTCTGTCTCCTGTTTTGTGCAGAGCGGTCTCAACAGGGGGTAACAGTGACACTAGCACAGCCTTAGCTCTCTGACAAATGCTTCACCAGGTGTATGTTTGGATCGTATTAGCCCCCTGACCCCACCAGCTGCGTTGCTGTCAGTGACCAGGCATTGTCTGATCGACGAACACACTCAAGGCTTTCTTCTCTTCAGGTATTTCCAACCAATGAGCTCCCAATTTATAACAGAATTTCTCATAATTGATGTAATTGATTATTATCACACAGCGTGGTACATTTCACCAAGTTTCTGCAATTAGGGTTCTGAAGATCATCCAGTTCTTTCTACGTGGTGCTTCAGACTGTTCATTTTTATTGAATTTATTAAAGCTGCTGAATTTTAGCCCATTTTCATTTGCTTTGCCTGAGTCTAAATTAACAGTTAAGCTTCTAATTATGTACTACTCTAACCAACTCAGTCTGAGGAATCAGTGATGTCTATTTGTAAATTCATGCCTGTGTTTGTATGCCTAACCCTCTACCCCTGTATTTTATGTGTACTCAGAATAAGATGCCATCAAACATGACAAAAGATTATCTGATGAACCATTCAGCTATAATGCTTATCTAAATTGAACGCTGTGTAAAATAAATTACAGTTTGCTAAAGAAAATGAAACATATTTTACCTTACACTAAAAATTGCATTTACTCCCCAAATCAATCATGTTTCCAAGGTTGATGAATAAACTGAAATCTCTGCTCCTGTAAGCACCAGGCTCTGAGTTTGAAGGTAGAGACAGATAGCTTCTGCACTTGTTTATTTTTATCTGTGGAATGATTCCGCTCTTGAAAGAAGGCACTTATGCCCACGGCGTCTATATACTTTTTTTTGCCACGCTTTCTGCAATTTCTTTCTTTTGTAGTTGTGCTGGTTTCATCAAGTATTTCTGAAGAGTACATGCAGTCCTTGTGAGGGGTAAGGTGAAGTGGCAGGTAGCATGATGCCTTCTGGGTTCTTGTCTGAAACAAATCTACACAAGCAGCGAGGTAGGACTTTCTAAAGGGACGTGTAACTTGAGGCATCTTGCCAGCAAGTGTATTCCTTGTAGAGAGAGTGCCAAGAGACTATTCTTAATTATATCGGGTCGGTGGTACCCCAAAGAGCTCAGCTCTTGAGAAATTCTCCGTCAAAGTCACTTTGAAAATGTTCTTTTTTTGTTGAGTCATTTGTTCTTATGTTTTGAACAGGGGCCTGTGGTTTGAGAGAGGATTTTCCCGATTTCCTGCATCTTGTAGTGTCAAGAAAATATGAAATCTTAATAGGCAGAAAGCTTTCTAGTATTCAAATGCCAGAGATTGAACTAAAGTAGGTACTGGACTCACTTTTACTTCTCCTGCTTATGTGTCGTTCTTAGAAATTGCTATCAATAGGGGTTCGATGCTTGCAATAGCTGGTATTCTAAAAATGTGTTGTCTAAGTCTGCTTCTGTAATGATATTTATGTTCATGATTCCCACTAAAACAATTCATATTTAAATGTCTAGGTAACTTGTAGAGTATGGGCCTTCATTCATTCATGCCTTGCAAGTCTTAGAGATGTGTAAGAACTAGGTTTTTTTGCTCTGTGGAAGACAAATCATCCTGTATCGTATCAAAAGGTCTAATTATTTTTCTGTGAAAGATGTCTTTCAAAAAAATACCCCAAACCTGCAAGTTACCAGGCAGTGGCTACCTTTTTTTTTTTGACTGATAATGTCTGCACCTCTAAGCACTTGGTCGGCAGCATCCAGGAGGATGCAAAATGTTTCTAGGTAGGCTTTTACTTTGCTATTCTTCCATGGTTGCAATGCGGAATATTGCACTCCATTATTAGAGTATACCTACCCAGTGATTTAGATGTTAAATTTTTCTGTCTTGCATTAGTTTTTTCAAAGTAAAAAATAAAAATGAAGACAGAAATTTCAAAGGCAAAACCAAGATGAAAGACAAAATACTGCTTTACACTTTTAACAACAGATGGAAATCTGGACTGAAAGAATTGAACTTTAAATTAAATCAAAAAATGTCCAAGAGCAAGTAAATTACTTTCTCATTCAGATTTTATTTGAACCTGTCACAGAAAGAACACATTTTCTATTCTCTTGAATTCATGTATTAGTTTGAAAAGTATCCTAGTCCTATGCTGTTTGATGTGACTTCTCTGAGGGATGCGTATCTGATTTTTCAAGCTTCCTGGGAATCTATAATCATACAGGATTTTATGTCCTAATAGTCATGCATACAAATATCTTCGGTTACTGTGGGAATGTCGGAAGGATCTCACAGACGCATCTTGAAGTGTTAGAGCTGATGGAAAAACACAGCTCCTCGTGGGCTGTCATGGACAAACATGGGTGCCCTCTTCTTCTTGTGTTCAGACTCTCTCTCTGGGCTTTTGGACCTTGACACTGACTTTTGCCACCTCTCCTACCTCCTTGGGGTCGTTCGCAACAACTATTTCACCCTTAAGCAGCTAAACAGTCAACAGATGCAGAGCAAGTTGCAGACACAGAATATGAAACAGAAACCTACTGGAGTCAGAACAAATTCCCTAAATTGCTCTCCCAATAGCCAAAGAAGGGCCATCCAAGTGTTTTCCAGACTAATGGAAAAACTCAGCTTTTTCTGTTTCCTCACAACAAAAATTTTGGAGAATATAAAAAGCTAGTAAAATGCCGTCTCCTGCACAGTAAGAAAGGAGGATAGAAAATGAGATAAATTATTTATTTCTGTACTTAAGTGCTTGGAAGGGATGCAGAAAAAAGTGATGTGAGGCCATTTAAACTCATATGAGGAAGGGCATCACAATCATGTCCAGAGGAAAAAGGGTATGAACAACATGTAAATGGTACATAATACAATAATGAATGAAACAAAAAAGACCGTTTCTTTGAAAATAAATGGGTAGTGATGTCATTTAAGGCTGGAATCCTACATTTACACATGCATATGCTTAATTTAGATGAGATAGTTCATGTGGTGACCCCAGTGAATAATATGTAAATTTTAGTGGGATTGAGTCATGTTAAATTTGCAAATCAAAGTACTGCTTAGAAATGTTATCTGATTTCCAGGTATTAAGTCTACAAACTCCATTATTTGTTCAAAAGTAGGTAGCCAGTGTGTAAGTATCAGATGAAAAATTTAAAAAACAAAATCTATATCACTATGAGGCTTAAATCGAGCAGTCCACTTTTGGGAAAGTTATAATATGCCCACAGGAAAAAATGTTCTCTAGTTCTTATACACAATCTGTCCAAGGTGGTGGCTGTAAAGGCTGGTGTAGATTCATGGTTTTAATGAAGCTGTTACCAAAATTTAGACATAACAGAACTTCATAGTAATAAAAAGAGAGACCTTATTTATTTTCCTGAGAACATAATGCCCCACGATTTTATGTATGTCCTACTTAGGAAAAAAGTTTTTTGTAATATAGGTAATTATAAATAAATTTTATTCAGTTCTTGTTTTGCAGGGAACAAACTCATTGCAAAGGATCATCATAATAAAAAAAAAAACCTGTCTAAACTGACTCCACTTAAGTAAGAATGAAATTTTTTTACCGAGAGGAAACTAACAGGCTTGCCATACAGCTGGTTAGTGTCATACAAACACTTTAAGCTGCCTTGCAGTAAAATGAACATTGAAGTCGATGTCATCCGCTCACTCACTGAACCTGTGTGAGAACGTTTGTCCTTGAACTTGAGAACAGTGTGGTGGGAGGATGCTCCGAGGGCTCGGGGAAGGGGATGCCCAACTGTTTCGAGTGCTGTGCAGCAAAGCCCTGCCTGATGGTCGGTGCTCTGTGGACCCTACAATGAGTTTACAAGACTGGACCATCAACAGATAATTTTTTCTAAAAGTAATCTGAGTTTTATGGTTTCACTTGGGTTTTCTTCCAGGTCTGAGGTTGTCTAAAGATGTGTATGTTTCCCTGCGTAATTTAAATGACACGGATGATTTACACAGGGCAAGAGCCAGGGAAATGCTGCTGCGTGGGCGGCGAGATTGATCTGTGTGGATGAAGTGCGCTGTATGACAGCTCCCCGTAGGGTCCCCAAAAGACTGCTCAGGGCCTTTGTCACAGAAGCATGTGAGAATCTGCGCATGTGATGCACGACGGGGTCTGGGAGGGGCTGGAAAAACTCTTCATTAAAAAAGTAGCCCAGAAATAAATGACTGTCCAGATGTGTCACGTGGGACCCCTGCAGGGACCCTGGGGCGCCACCGACACACCGAGGGTAGAAAATAACTCATAGGAAGGAGAGGATGATCTGCAGGGATGGTGCGGCTGGGAGGACTGGTGTGAGCTGTGAAGTGGGCCAGGAGAGGCGGGAGGCAGTAACCCAGCCCTTCAGTCCCCTCTTCTCTGGCTACGACTTCTTAAATGGTTGTGCTTGAAACTCAGATATAATTATATAGAGTGACACTGGTGTGTTGTTGTTGGAAAAGTGCCTGTGTTTTCATTTTAAGTAGGGTCTCTGCTCTGTAATTACCTGTAAATACTCTTTATCAGTTATATGAGCCAGATGGTACAGCAGATGACTTTTAGTGACTCCAGAAAAATGGAGAAGACTCTGACTAGACACCATTTACATTGTTTTTTGCTGTTTGGAGTACATACATATTACAGCTTGCTTGAAAACCAAGATGAGCCCTCATAACAGTGGCATGCAAACCCCTCATACTGAGTTTGGCACCAGCAGTGTGCAATTGCTGAAGCTGCAGTGCCGATCCAAAATATGTGTGCTGCTCAACAGCAGTGAGGTGTGGGCTTTTTGCAGTTCTTTTCTGTACACTCATGGTGCACAGGGCTTGTGGGGGACCTCTCCTTTCCTTGGTACACGTCCCGGCGTAGCTTTGTGGAGCATCGTTTGTGCTAGATGTATTCTGGTTTGGAGAGGACCTGCATCTCCTGCCCTCCATCACTCCTGTCACGGAAAGTCCCTCCCAGCCTTCGAGTTCTTCTTTCCCTAAAGAAAATAAGGAATGGTCAGAATTAAACCAGAAGAAAATAGATAGTTGGTTTATGGACTGTGTTTATGTGTTCCCTCCCTTTTTAGAGGGTAGTCAGAGGGACAGTAAAGGATCAATACTCAAAAGGGGGGCAGAGGCGGTTGCTGAAGAGGCAGTAGATGAGGGGGTTGATGGCACTGTTCAAGGCTGGCAGGTTCTGAATGATCACAGACGCGTAGAAGCGCTCTTTGGTCTCAGGGAGTATGTTGAAGTTGTCCAGGATATCAAAAAGAAAGTAAGGGCTCCAACAGAGAACAAATGCTGGAAGAGAGAGGAAGTGCTTGACATTAGATAGTTCAGCTATTTAAGGAGGTAATCACACACACAAAGAGCAGAGCGAGACTGTCATAACACATAAATATTTGTTCATGCAAAAAAATATGTCTCCCTATTCAGGGTCTTATTTAAGAGACTAGTTATTAGATTTTGCTTTTATTTGTCTTTATTTTTATTTCAATGCCCATAAAATATATTATGTGTGCTCTTCTAAGTGTTCAAAGTACTCCCTTTAGACATATCGAGGCACTTTTGAACACTACACAACACATAAAGGGTAAATAGGTAGCCAGTTAAAGCACCATCAGTTATAGTGAGGCGCTCTTTTAATGGTCCCCTGAGTGAGCAGCCAATCTAAATGTACACAACCAAAGTGCTGCTTCATGACAGCGCTGCCTGTCACAACCAGCTATGAAAAAAGGGCTCTTAGACACCCAGGAGCAAGGAACGACTCGCTTTCACACCACATTATGGCAGAACAACGTGTCATTTTGCGTGCTGGCTGGAGGTACTGTATACATGGAGCATGCAGGAAGACTCTTTAATTCCTGTACTGCAATTTTAGAGATGAATTTGGAGAAGGGAAGAGAGGACTGCGTTGTTCATAGCCCCTGCTTTTGTTCAGAGGTAGTAGAAATAAAAAGGCCACAGATCTACCTCTGTTTGCAGGCACAGGGAATGAATCTGTCCCTCACAAATTTCTGTCATCTCCTTTCTCAAAGGCTTTTGATTCAAGATCTATGTAGAAATGCTGGGACAGGCAGTTTACTCAACTAAGGTGTAAGTACCTGGGTTGCAAATGTGCAGCTATCTGTGAAATCAGACACGTGATCGCTCCCTGAGCCAGATGAAACAACAGAGTGACCTCGTGCTTGCTTTCTTGTCACATTAATCAGTATTTCTTCGTTGGCAGTTAGCTGAGCACTCACTGAGTGCGCACAGAAGAGGTGAACTCCCCTCCTGTTTTCTAGAGTAACCAAACTGGCGATGTCAATGCAGAGATGCTGGCAAAATAGCAATACGGATTGGGAGTGCATAGATCATAACGCTGACTACACAGAACTTGAAGTGGCTTTAAAGAAATCCACGGGGCCTAAATCTGTTTGCATGTCAAGAGATGCTGGGTGTCTAAGTTTATCAAGGTCCTTCGAAATACTGAGCATCCAGGTGAGCCCTTAACATCTGATGGAGCTGCAATAGTAGTTGTTTCTGACAAAAGCTTTCTCTGATTGCCGCGCAGAAAAGTTCAGACACAGAGAAGCTGTTCTTGGGCTTCTGAAAAGCATGAATCATACTGGCCCCTCTCATGTCTGCAGACACTACCGCTAAACAGTGAGATAAGCACCTCAGTAGTAGTTATTATCACAATACCATCACATCTGAATTTTGCCTAGCGCTGGAACGAGGAGTGATCTCTTTTTCAGTGGCAGGGGATGGCTGTCAGCCCTTGGGAGTAAATAGCTTCGGTCGCCTTCCTGCCTGTCTCCAGCAGCTAATCACCAGCCCTGTGTGACGCTGCCTTTATTTATTGAGATAAAATGTCAGCCTCCTAATTCCATCAGGATAATGTCATCTCCCTGGGAGACGGAGGACACCTGCACTGAGTCATCTGCTGCCCGGTCAGGAAAGGAGAGCTTGTTTTTCCCGCCTCGGCAGGCAACGCACCTCTCACATCAAATTCAGTTGCTCTGCATCCCTCACCTCTCCTTCCTCTCCCTGGCACCCCCCACCCCAGAAGCTAACGTGCCGTACATAGTCTCTAAGCCTGAAAGACAACTCAGTTGCCAAGTCTTTTGGCAGCCTTGATGGGAAGCAGATGAGCCCTTCCTTTCTTCCATTTAGGCAGTGTCCCTCCCTTACTTTATGCACGTGAGGGGCTGTGCATATAATTTCATTGGAGGCTTATGTCAGATGCCTAAAATAGGAGCCTATCACCCAGAGGAGAGGTGAAGGACAAGGTCAGAAGGCAAGCCAGGGGGTCTAAGTAAAGCTCCTTCTCTGAGCACTGCACTTTGTCTGCTGATGGCGGAGGGAGCTGAGGAAGACCAGCTTCCTAACGCCTGCACCCTCCCTAGCTGCCAGCTATGGGGCTTCTCACTTACCAAGGATAATTACGATGCTGTACTTGATCGCTTTCACTTTCGCCCTGGATATGAACCCACGACTGGTGTAGCCAGCAGAGGTTTTGCCACCTGGGGAAAGAACAGTTCAGTTCGTAAAAGAGGATGGCTGGTGCCTGGATATGTCAGCACGTACCTCCGCAGGCAGGACAGCCATTACATTACCCGTCCTTCCCTGGCGTCAGGCAGGGGCTCAGTGGTTCCTGAAATTCAGACACTTGAAAACCTGCTCAAGTTGGACACTCAAAACCTGAGCCACTCAAAATCAAAAGGGGAAATGTAAGCAGAAGAGATCTTCCTGAAGCGTTGTGGCAGCTGGCTATTCCTGATCATCGGCACTTAGTCAGGAGAACCACTGCCTATGTGCCCAACTCTGCCACTCTAATAAAAACCATGCTCCATCACAGCTACAAAAATGCAACCAGAGTGGTGTTATAAGAGACATTTTCTGAAAGGAACTGGCAACTGTAATTAAGAAAACAGAAGAAGCAGCCTGGCAAAACAGACTACCTGTTCACTTTTAACTGCATTTCAGTCAGGAGGATTTTAAAAGCTGCATACTCCATTCCCTTAACCTTTTACTCTTTTTGGTGCTTTGGATAATCAGTCATGCATTTTAACTTTCCGTGTTGACTCAGTAATGAAATACAAAATGCTGTTCGACTGGATTTTCAGAGATGAAGTGTGGCTTGAATTGAGAAGCAAATCCTATTCAGTCTCACACCAAGGCTGGTTGATCTCATTTCCTCTGAAGTTGCACTAAAGTCTCTGAGAATCAAGTTCTGTATTTGAATAACAGTACCAGCATGATTGCAATAATATGCTTGATTTCATTATTAATGTCAATTTGCTGTTCATGTTGCTGGGTCAGAATAATTAGGTTCACCATAGTGAATACCCAAGAAGGTCATTTTTTAATCAAAACATATTTAAACTCTTGTAGTCCAAACTTGGGGATGGAATTTTGATTAATGTAATTGGAAATAACTCTGTGTACACAACTTTTTGCACCTCTTATAAAAACAGCGTATCAAGGCTGTGTAATTTGTAAGGGAGAAAGTGTAAATAAAATTAATCTGTGAATTAATCAGTGAAACGTCCCATCTAGAAGCTCGAAATTATTCCATACTTAGTATTACTGGCAATCACTTGTTGACTTATAGAGCAGTGTATACCTCTCGAACAAGAAGAATGACCTTTTTTTTTCAAGACTATTTAATACTGATTGTGTCATGAAGGCAGGATCATTAGAAATCAGTCCTGCTCAAGCTTTTCAAAGGAGAAGTAAATCTTAGATTATAATTGACAGATGTCAGGTCATGGCATAAGGATATCTGAATATGTGCAACATCACATTAGGACACTTCCTCCTGTACCAGACATGATCCATGATCCTGCTTCAGGCAAGTACTAGCTACTTGGTCCTCATAGTTTCACGTGTTTCCACTCACTGCTTGGCTGCACTAACTGGTTGTGTGCTCTCACAGTTGTGTTGTAAAGCACATTTGCATAAATGAACATACTTTTCTTCATAACTAATAGGAAAGGCAGCTGACAAGTGAGGATCTTGAAATGATTTGTGCTCAGATTCTTTGCCAAAATAAATCAGGACAGTCCAAAAAAGTTTATGGTCTTGGGGTGGAAAGCTCAGCTCATTTTATGGCTTTCTGTAGCCAGGAATTTTGATCTTGACCAAACCAGACTTGCAAGGTCATATGAAAGCACAGCAAAAGACTTACCTAAGTATCTGCTAGAAAAAGTTTATTCTGGAAATGGGCAAAATTTTAGGAATAGGGATTCTAAGTTCTACAATAAGAATTTTTTTACCTTTTAATTCTTTTCTCACGCATGTTTTCTATTAGTTCTTTCTCTGAAAGGAATTTAGCATCAAAGGAAAGAAGGTAAAAAATGTAGAAAAGAGTTACGAATGAGCAATTACTGAAACCCCTTTCCCACTGCAGTGATGCAGCCCAGTGTGGCACCGTGTGTCCAGGCATTCCTGGATTTGGGGGAACCAGACGAATTTGAATCATGAGGCTGGAGACACATGTGTGCTGAGACTCACCAGGGCAGCTGGATATGATGACAGCCTGAGCTTTGCTCTTCATCCAGATGGTTCGAATCACGATCGAGTATATGACACTACAGAAGGGAAAGAGTCATTGAGATTATGAACTACAGTAAACTTAACGGACATCCCAGTCATTCATACTCTATGAATACACTTATCTGTGTGTAATGGGCTCATAGAGATGGCAGGACTTCATAATAATAATAATGACAACAACAATAATAAATACAATATAACTCTCTCATAGTACTTTTCAGAAGCAGATCTGAAGAGTTTTCACCATGGAAGTCGTTATCATTGTCCTGGCTTTGCAGATGTCGAATCTGAGGTGCAGAGGAATGCAATGATTTGGCCAAGATCTCACAGGCAAGAGCTTGTTGGGGATTTTGAGGTAGCCAAGGCCAAATCTGCCTGGGTACCAGCCCCAGGTAGGAGGCACCTCATCCCTGCACAGGGATGGCCTTGGGAGCTGCAAGAAGGACCCTAAGCCCTGAAACGGGAGAAGCAAGGGGATGAACCTATTTTGGCTGTGTGTACGCTTCTGATTTGGTGTTACTTTGTGAGTATGAAGCTGACAAATAAAATGGTACCCTGGGGATGTCAACAGGGGCGAGATTCATGAGAAATACAGTTAAGTACTGTGGTGCTCATTTTGAGGTCTCAAGGTCCTGTGACTGAAACCAAGGAGGACAGAAGTATCAGGTAGATGGGAAGAGTTAGATGATTCAAAACCAGATCCACCACAATTTGCATATTTAGAGGGGAATATACGTATACTTTTAATGAGAAAGATGAAAAGTACCCTAGTCCACAATGACCTTGGATAGTTATGACTTTTCCCTAAGCGATAACAAATCTGGAGTTCCATTTATTTAATATAGGATAGGTAAAAATAATTCCTTCAAGCTGAAGAGCTGTTTGAACCCACATCTTGGATGAGGATGTTACCTTTTCAGCAGTTTACATAAAAAAAATACGAGGCCTTGCTCTGTCTGCCTTTTCTCCTGCAAGCGTGCATAATGTGCAGCTAAAATCACTAAGCAACAGCATACTTTTGCCTGGTGTTTTCCTTTTTAGTATGCTAAGGAAGACAAACATAATTTTAAAATATCTGAGCTAATGCACCTGGGTTGCCATGTTTTCCTGATGTAAAAACCAAGCATCATAACAGAAGGCCTGGGGCAGCATGGCCATTAATTGCCATAAACCTTAGTGGTGACTCTGAAAAAGATGCAACTAGGGAGATTATTTCAGGGTATTTTATAGAGACAAAAATGTGTCTTACTACCACGTGGCTTATTTTTGTCATCAGAAGAGACATTATACTTGTTAGAGCTTTCAGATTGATATATGACCCTTTCCTACAGCACCCTCAATTCCTAGATACGCTTGCAAAGGCAGTATTTGTGTGCCTTGGAGGTTTCCTTTCTGTGGAAGTTTGAGCCATCTGGTTTCCAGGCTCAATAGGCGAGAGCTGGAAATTCAACATGCAGACCGGGCTGTGCAGCAGAGCAGTAGCGTACTTGCCCAGTGAGGGTTTTGCATGCATCTGCCGCAGACTCTGGCTTGCCCTCCTTAATCTCTTCAAAGGTCCAGCATGGCTCCCAGCTGACTTGAACATTTTCCTTTTATCTCCTGGCTTTTCAAGAACCTGTTTATTTATCAGTTGGTGCACTTGAGAGTTCCTTTGTACTTTGTACTGACAATGGTGGAAAATTCATGTATCTTTTCTCCTTTGATTGTTCCAACAAATAAGAATGTGTTATAATGATAATTGTAAGAAAATTTCCAGCCAGCTCCTAAACGTCTTTTTTCTATTTTCTACCTAGCCTGCTGTCTCTAGCGTGAACTTTTTATTTGCAGTTGAAACAATATCCCCTCCGATGCAGACCTGCATATGTCCAGCAGCACACACTCAGCGTTGCCTAAGCATAAGGACGAAGGAGACTAACTTCGTACTCAAAATACTCAGAATCCCTACTTCTAGCCAGAAGCCACAAGTATTGAATTATGAAGTCAGGATCCTCACTTGCCTTCCCTCCAACCCCAGAAACCTTGCTCTTTTGGCAGCAGAGTCTGTTAGGAGCATCCCTTTCACCGGATGCAGTTATAGTGGCTGTCTTCTTCATGGACCAGTCGTGGGATGTGACATCAAGTCCTGGGATACACTTGGCGTTTCACATATGAAATATGCTATGATATGATATCATATATAATATGATATGCTGTTTCATTTGAATCCTTAATTTTCAGAAGTCCAGGGGAAAGTTTAATTCCTGGTTTAATCCAGTGCCTTCTAAAGCACTGCCAACACTGGTTGTTTTGCCTCTGTTCATCTTTCTTTTCTCTATAGCTGAACCCACTGGAGCATTCCTTATCGGGAGAGGACCAGAGGTGGTGTAAATCTGCTCAGGGTGGGTGTCAGGAAAGGCTAGTCACTTGTCATGCTAGGTACACTTCCCAGTGACTGTTTTGCCAGCCACAATTATGCCTTTATGCTTTGATCTCTCTGGGACTCCAGATCTTATTAGTGCGTAATCTATTTTTCTCCCCAGCTATGCTGGCATGGAGCTAAGAAACCAGAGTTTCCAGAAATGTGTCACCCAAAGCTTAAGATCATAAAAAGCATCTGTGTGTGTGTTTCAAAGCCACAACAATAAAAAGAGAGCGCTTAGGGAACAGAAGTTGTATTTTTCTTACAAGGGAAAAGCAGGTTTTTTTCAGAATGTGTTTGTACCTTCTTTCTATAAAAGGTGGCTGGAGGAGGACGTGGCAGTTAGTGACATCTCAAAGTGTGGGAATAAATTCCCACTTGATAAAAAATGAAGCGACAGATGAGCAAAGAGTAGCAGAGGACAGCTGATGACTGGTATTCAGATGGACAGGAGGGTGTTCGGCAGTGATCTGCACCATTCTGATGGTATCGTAATCCCTGTTTCCATCCTCTCAACATCAAGCTGCTCAGCCTTCACTGCCAAGATGTAAAAGCACACCGTCCACATTGCCACAAACCTCATTTTCCAACATGTGTAACATGCCTGCATGCTGCTTGCTCTTGCCTCCACTGAAACCACCGGGAGATGTGATGTACAGTTTGTTAGGTCCAGATGTTGTCAGGTTTCTTTGTGCCTGTAAATAGTGCACGGGTCTTCCAGCCCTCACTGGGGATTCTTGGGTGCTATATAAACTTGTGCTGTAGTCATTTCAATGCATAGTGTGGTGTTAAAATACTATATGAGTTGTTGTGGCCCATTATTCGCAGGTGAGAGATTAATGAAAGGGAAGAAAGAGCTCAGGTGGAGTAGTCAAACCCGGATGGAAAAAAAAATTCAAGCCTTTTTGAGAAGGAGCTGCTCAGAATTTGAAGACCATGGGATAGGAAGGACATGCTGTTGATCTGAAAATGCAATGATTTTTCTAGCGCTGAAAAAATACATATCTGGAAAGGTGGCAGGAAAATACAAGAATACAGTTCAGACTATGGATGTGTCTCAGCAAATTAAATTCATTGCATCTCCAAAAGCAATTTAGCTTGATCCAAATTCTGAAGGACTAGGAAGCATGTTCATTGTAGCATGTTATTAGTTAATGGTGTTGTTTAATATGACCCCATTGGTAACTACAGCATTCTTTGTCCATGTAAATAACTTATTTATGGTGAGTCATACAAATGCTACTGTGAATAGTCCCACTCCATCTGTATTTTTAATTCATAGATCACTTTTGTTTTGGAAAATAAAATATCTTCTGGTAAAGCTATGTATTGATATTAACAGTCATAATAGTTATTGATCTGTCCACTCTTTAAACACAGATTTTTATTTTTATTTTAAATAAATGATTGCATTATGATAGCATCCCCACCCATCCTCAGTATTTACTAGTAAAATGAGCCTTTATCATGGCAAAATATGCACTTAAGCTCTCTGCTAATTGCTTGCATTTATCATCCAGCATTGCCTATTGTTCCTTGTACTTTATTTGTGCAAAGTGATGCAGCTGCGTTATGTTTTATGGTAGCTAATTTACAGCACTATTTATCCAAAGACAAAAGGCATATGTAACTTCATCTGAGCAGACCATTGTAGGCATGTGTAATGGGTAAGTGAATAGACAGGCAGATATTTGAACATATGTGCAAGATCTAGGCTTTTTTATTTAGAAATTGAAATTGCAAGCAAAAAGGATTGTGCTCACTAACTCAAGCTCAAAAAATGACCTTTGGTATTTTTATTAATGGTATTTTCATTCCTTTTATTTGATTCAGACAAATACCTTTCATTTAATCTTTTTTTTAATTTCATTGCAATGTCTTGGGTTTAGTTCCATATTTTTCCTTTTAGCTGATTCTGTTTTTTCTCTTCTAATTATTTTTCTTCTACTCCAAAGCAAATGTTCTCTTTGGAATTTTTATTTTAAACAGCAGATGGATATTTTTTTCCTCTGTGCTTCAAGAGGAGCTTTCACAATTTTTTTTAACCTGAATTTGGAATTATATTAGATAAATGTCTATATATTACATTTATAAGGTTAAAATATAAAAAATATATTTGGCAATCATGAACAACAGCTAAAAAGACTGAAATTCTGGATACTCAAGTGCCAAAATATAATAACGGTTTGGCAGGGTAGAGACACAGAATAGAATCCCAGTAGCTCTCCTGTCTCCACCATTACCGGACCTGAGGGGCCCAGGTGCAAATATTTGCAGGAAAGCAGTCTGTAATCTTGATTTAACCTATATTTAACCTCTGTTCAGCAATGCCCCAGAGGTATTCAGCTATCACAGCTACCGTTTGAGCTTTGCTTGTCATATCTTGGCGTAGGAGAAATAGCTGATGACACTTGTCCCAGAATAGGAGAGAACTAATTAATGCAGGTTGCCCAATTAATTTTTATGAATTTTCTGGATTTTGGTAGGTTGACAGTATCACCTGCAGAAAAAGTGATAGATTAGTGTAAATAAAAGGGAAGAACAGGCCAAATTTTTAAGTGCTGTAAAGAAGAACCTGATGCAGGATCTGTCGCTCTCCCTGACCAACACTGAGCTAATGGGGAGGAGGGAAAAGAACAAATAGTCTCCCCTTTTCTCAGTTCTCAAAGATAACCACACACTTGGGTTAAAAGTCTAATCACAGCTTTTCATTCTCTTTTCATTATTCGTGTCTTGTTCATTTGTATTATAATCAGGTAAAAAACTCACCACAAAACCACAAGCTGTTTGATAACTGATTGCTGATTCTCCAGTTGTGAAGAAGTGGTGGGAACAGACCTCCCAAGTATTTAAATATTTCAGGGCTGTTGCGGTTTTGTTCATAGATTGCCCTTTTATATATACCTCCAAAGAAGGGCAAGAAAGCTGGTGAAGGGTCTGGAGCACAAGTCTTAGGAGGATTGGCTGAGGGAACTGGGGTTGTTTAGCCTGGAGAAAAGGAGGCTGAGGGGAGACCTTATCACTCTCTACAACTGCCTGAAAGGAGGTTGTAGCGAGGTGGGGGTCAGTAATGAGCGACAGGACAAGAGGAAATGGCCTCAAGTTGTGCCAGGGGAAGTTTAGACTGGTTGTTAGGAAAAATTTCTTCACCGAAAGGGTTGACAAGCATTGGACCAGGCTGCCCAGAAGTAGTTGAGTCACCATCCCTGGAGGTATTTCAAAGACAGGCAGACATGGTGCTTAGGGATACAGTTTAATGGTGGACTTGGCAGTGCCAGGTTAACGGTTGGACTCAATGATCTTAAATTTCTTTCCCAACCTAAATAATTCTATGATTCTATGATATATTAAAAAAGAAAAAAGGGACAGATTGTTGTTTTCTTTTGGTTTGTGTTTTGGCTTGGAAGCTATAGGTTTGCTCACACCCACATCTGAGGGGTTAGCTCATCAGTGGAAGGGTTTTCCAGGCTGAGCATAAGGTTATCAGCTAAATAATTCATTCCACGGGCTGCGGTTTTATGAATAACACAACTCCCGTGAGTTAGCTGAAGGCTGTGTCAGGAACATGTGAAATCAGCTCTGCCAAGAGAGCTGAGGGATGGATGAGAGAAGCTTAAAAGATGAGGGTACCTGGACTGTAGCAAGTGAAAACCGCTCAGCCAAAGCAGTGTATCTAGTGTGGAATTAAGTCCTGCACCTGAAAAGTAAAATTTTATCCTTTGTATGCACTTCGGATGAACTGCACCAGAAAAAGTGCTGTCATCAGTGAACTGCTTTGCTCTAGAGGTTAAGTTTTCAGCAGATTCAGGCAGCAGAACTAATTAAGAATTAACTCTGCCAGCCAGTGTCCCACATTGCATCAGGCACCTGTCATGCAGCTAAATCAGAGTGCTTCAGCAGAAAAAATAAAGTAGCTGCACAAACAAAATGAATTATTGCAGAAAAGGTTATTCTTTCTCTGTGTGCACCCTGCCTCACTTCCTTAGTAAGTGTGGCGTTTGCCTCGGCTTCTGGTTTATTCGTATTCCAGTCTTCTTAGATACTGATCCTTGACTTTTCAGTCAGATGTTTATGGATCATCTCTCCATTGTTGTGTTGTGGCCTTTTTTTAATAACGTCTACAGCTAAAGGCCATTAAATTTAAAAAAAAATCACAAAATGCTTTCCTTCATTTACTAAATAACACCTTTCATTTTTATAATTAATCTTTTGACAGAGTGACACACAACTACAATGTACGTGATCTCCCTCACTCGCTCTTATGAAACAGTGTCTTGTTTGTCATCAAACCTCCTGTGCCTCTGAAACTATTCGGTGGAACAAAACTTTTGCAGAGAAATTGAGTCTTTGCAGATGTTAACAACCATTACTGCTGTTCTTTAGCTGCAAACTGCTTACTGGAGTATTTATATGCTGCAGCCGCATCAGGTAGATGAGCTTTAAACTCCTGGACTGCCAAGAAATTTTAAAGAAATAAGTGTCATGCCTTGAAGCTACATTGACAGATGTTTTACAGATGCATCAGCTGGGAAGTTGCTACCTTCAGTTGTATGCTTGAAACCTGAAAAAATACTGTAAAAAAATGGCCAGTTCTTTCCAAACTGCATGGCATTTGTTCATAATGTCTCTGCTGACCTTGCCCTGATGGTAATCCTCTCTTTATGTGGTTTTAGACAATCCTCTCTATTCTGAAGAAAGTAGTATCACTGACAACTAGAAATAAATGGGCACAAAAAAAATCCTTCCCTGTGCCACCCCCCTTCCTTCCTCCCAGTGCCTGACACCACTTGGGACCTGTCAAAAATTTGACTTCTGCTGGCAAGGACATGGGAGCATTTGTGTTAGTGTACACTGAAACCAGGAACGTGTTCGGGCACTGCTCTGCCCCGTGGCTCCAAGGCCAGTGTTTTACATTCCTGTCCTGCCATAAACTTCTCGTGTGAAAGTCGCTTAAGGTTAAAGCCGCAAAAATTTTAGGATGCTTTATTCACGTCTCAGCTGTCAGGGCAATCTCATGAAATGCCAGTTTCACTGCCTTTCCCTTTCCCCTCGTGTCTTCATCGCCTTCTTGCTTCTGGGGATTTGCTGTGAAGCAAGTCACAGAGCTGATCTGGTTTGAATATCGCCCTTTGGCAGGGAGGAGGGGAGCATAATGTCAGCAGCTCTGAAAAATTTGTTGCTATGTAGCTTGCCTTTTCTTGCCAAACAAGTATCTAAGCCATGTAAAAAGGAGTGGCTGAACTGTAATAGAAAGCGTGCGAAGCTGTAAGTTTTAGTGTGAGAGAGATGCTTCACACACCCATGGAATGACTGATAACTGGACAGGCTATGGGCCTTTTTCCTAAAACACTTAAGGTGCTGGCTATAATGTCCTGATTGCTAACTACTGGAGAAAATTCATAACAAAACTCCTCTCACAGTAACACCCAGCCTCAAAGTTTTCTAGTGCCTTTTCTTTTGCATAGTTAAATTACTTTTTGTGACTTCTGTGTGTGTTTATTCTTTTTGCGGCAAGTGCTGGACTGCAGATCCACATTTTTATTTACATATTCCCAAGAATATTTTTTGGTTTATTTAAAGCTAGGCGGGTTTTAAGATACAGGCAAACATACAAAGGGAAATGATGCTGTCTAGGAAGGAAGAGCAATTGGATAATCTGGGAGCAGTTTTTCTCTGTTGCTATCATGTCCTTTCTTCAAGAACTTCCCATGATTTTGCTTGTCTATGTGTGCAATCTGGCGCAAAAATGGAAGGATTGGCAAGCTGACGTGTTTCGAGCAAAGTATAAAAATTGTCCCTTCTCTCTAAGGACCAACACCAGTCAATGTTGAATTTGTCTCAAAAAGTCAGCTAAATGAGCTCAAGCACCACGGTTTCCGTGCTCCTGTGGTTTTGGTTCTATCAGAGACAAACTTGTTTCCACTAGAAGCTGCAGGACCTAATCTCTGTGATTAAACAGTAAGAAACTTCACGGCACCACTCAACTGGAAAGGAGCTAAAACCATGACATGATCTTTACTATTTAGCTGATGTAGCCAGTCCTGTCATCACCTAGGAAAGATCAGCACACCCCCTCCCAGCTCTCTGCTCTCACCTGGGGTGCTAATGAGCAGGAAACTAACTGTGACTCATGGCTCATCACCTGCTGGAAAAGCAGATGGACCATGAGAGATGTCCAAGGGACGTGCAAACGTAGGTCGTCTCTCACAGCCCAAACAGCATGTCACCAAACTATGGGGAACAAAAGGAGTCCTGGCAAGTCATCTTTGCCACTAAGAAGATATGGACACCAAGAAATCCTATTGTAACCGTGCTACTGAAAGAGAGTAAAAGGGAAAGAAAGGAAAGGAATTATGTCTGGGCTTGGAGAACAAGTTACTGTCACCGGCAGCCTTTCAAGGCAGTTAAGAAGCCTCACTCCTTTTCCACGTCAGTTTTTGACTGCTCCTATGCGTTATTAGCTCCTCATGGCTAGGTAATTTTTAACAGTGGCTAACGGCAGCACCCCAGAGGGAGGCAATAAAATTTGCTGATCACCAAGCACAGGCTGGGATATTGATTGACCTCAGTTTATAAGTAGATTCTGCTGCAGATCGTCTTTGCGATTTTGGACATATCAGTCTCAAATATTTGCAGCTCAGGTTTCCCATTACAAAATGGGAAGATTTTTATTTGTTCATATTTTAGGAGTGGTTGGCAGCTTCAAACACTTGGAGGTTTCTTTCTGATCCTGGCGAAGAAACACTCTTCTAGTACTATGAATCTTGAGAGCACTTTAAGTTAATTTTAGTTTAATTAGCGTTGTGTCATCTATTCTTTTATTAAAACTATGTTTTGTCATAATAGCTAGACATTCTTACTGGATTTATAACGATATGTTTCAAGCCTGAATCTGCGGAGATAAGTGGACACGCTTAGAGATTCAGTCCTTTTTTTCAGAGAAAATGTTTCTGGCTATTAATACGGCATGGAGAACACCCGGGGCATGTACAGTGACCCGTGCATTATGTGATAAAAACTGAAGCAGCTATAAGGCAGGTGTGGAAATGAAATTGTAATGAATGAGTAGAAATTAAAGCATTAAGCTGATTGCACACTTGACAGCTTTCACCACGCGCTTGCTGACTGCGGTTCAGGCTTACCTGATAATGATCAGAGGAATGAAGTACACCAGGAAAGCCACTACTGTCATGTAGGGTATCCAGTAGGAGTCGTCAGGCCAGAGAGCCCAGCACTGCACTTCCCCGTTGGAGAGCTGCCGTTTCCCAAAAATAATCAGAGTCGGTATGGAAAACAGGAAAGAGAGGCTCCAGGCCACTCCAATAAGAACTTTCGCCTGTCTTTCTGCACAACAGAGTCAAACAGACGGTGTTAATGGGGGTGCTGGTGCGACCTGCCCCTTGTAGCAGTACTGATAGAAAGGCAGGGAGAGGGAGGAAACTGGGTGAAGAAAGGGAATTTTGGTCTGCTGATGCTGAAAAGACTGCAAAGGAGCGTGGGGATTTCATCTTTTTCTCATGATAAAAAGTCGTGTTGTTTTGGGCTTGTATTTTAAACGTTTTATTTAAAGATGTTAAGGGTCCAGTGAATCTGAAATGCAATGACAAAGGCACAGGTCAGGGCCAGCAGGTCAGAAACATGAGATGTGAAAGGTTCCTCTGTGCCACCAAAGCAACATAATGAACAAATGCAGAGGACCACAGGCCTGCCCTACTGTGTGCTCCTACCCTGGCACAGCAAAGTGGCGGTCAGTAGGAGGACACAGAGACAGAAAGGAAGAAGAAGCCCTTGCGCTGCAGATAACAGAGGAAGGCTGAGACCAGGAAGGGTTACTTAAGGCACGCACTAGGTTGGAGCACACTGGATGTACTGGAGCGGGAAAATATCTTCCTTGGAATGGTAATTAAGCATTTTGATGCACCTTGTAGTGAGAAAGCTTGCAAAACATTTCATCTCAGGAAAAAGAAGGCACCTCTGTTCAGGACTGGGACAAAACTGAACAAAAGCTGGCTGCCTTTAACTCCAACTGCAATTCTACTGCCCCAAAAAAACGTGGTCCTGGAGAGCCCAGGCATCTCCTGCATTTCCCTGTGGCACGGCGGGAACCAAGCCCAGCTGCTGCTGCTGAGAACATGCCCAAGCCGTGCTAAGGGTGGACAGCTAACCATGAGACAGGGCAGATGATGGTGGGCTGGTGCTCAAGTGTTACCCCCTCTTTTATCCACCACAACCGACATAGACTAGAAGTTCCTGCTGGATCTCATGGTGAAGATCAGGAACTGAAGAATCCCCAAACACTTGGCAGGTTTGGGCTACTGCTTCCCCTTGACTTCTGGTCTCTTCCACTGCCAAGTGGGGAAAACTGGTGGGAAACCAAATGATATCTGATGGTACCCATTGAATTTTGTAAAAATCAATGGGTTGGAGTAAACAGCCCCAAGGTGGGGTTTTTTTGGTGGTTTTTTTTTGTTTTTTTGTTTTTTTTTTCCCCACAAATCTGCATCTTCTGGCTAAAATCCATGTAGCTCTAGCTGAGAAGTGTGGGGAAAAAAGGCTGATCTGTGGAGTACCAGTGATTCTCAGCAGCAATTATTCCTCCTGAGTCAGATTGTGAGAGGAACAGATGGGGACAGATTTTTTGATCTGGGAAGCTTTGGTGTTGAAATACTTTATTGTCCTACAAAATACCCGAGGTTGTGTGTGAAATGGAAAATCACTTTAAATTATGCATATCAAGAAGAACGTCTTTCCTGCTTGAAGCTCAAAGAGCAATACAAAAGCGTGTGAGAGAAACATTAAAAAAGTAATTTTATGCTTTATAAAACATCAGTTGCAAATATTCACTTATCCTGCTCATTTTTAAATGCTACCCACGTTCAGCAAAATACAGTCTTGCTAATCTAGGGCTTAAGGGAACTCTGATGACATTGACGTAAGTGAGAGGGTTAGATTAAGTCTATAAATATTGCACAGGCAGAAGAGAACCGTAAAGTGTCCTAAAGCATAACAGAATAAACGTAGCAAAAGGAATATTAGAAGTAAGTTTCACAAAATATTTTCTGACAGAAAGGGCTTTTCGGTTGTGAGCTGGCTACTTAAACTACATACATACAAGCCTGGGGCCTACGTGTCTATATCTAAGGGGAAAAGATCACATTTGGATAACATACTTCATTTTTTTGCACTGTGTAGCGACACCCTTAATTTCAAGACAAGTGGGCTATTTGGGTTGGGCAAGAGAGTTTGTCTTTGTGTTTTATAAAACATTACCTGCAATGTTCATTTTATCTTGTTTTTAACTGTCCCTCGTGTTTGGTAAAATATGGCCTTGCTAGTCTAAAGGGCTTTACAGGGCACTGATAGCATCTAGGTAAGTAGATTTTGTTTTATCAGACTAATGTTAATTGGCTGCCTCACAAGCAGGGCTTTTTTATGTTGCTTTTTGTAAATGCTCTACTTTGGTCTAAATGCCAGCAAATCATATAACTAGAACTATATCAATTATAATTGGAATCAAATAAATAACAGCTTTTGAAATATGATATTCCACTCAGCCAGTCTCATTATTTTCCTTTAAAAACAATATTTCTCTTTAAACGGAGAGTTTTTCATACTGGGGTGGTCAAGACTAAACAGTCAGGGCTGGAGCAGGAATCTCAGTCCTGAGCTCTGGCACTGACTCTCCTGAAGAATATTTTCATAACACCGACCCCTTTGCTCCCCTTCCGCCATCCGTGTGCTGTGGCCGTGGTTTTGTGCACATCTGCCTGCTCTCAGCAACATGTGGCGGGGAGGAACCTCTTGGGAGGGGTTTTGGTCCTTTTTACCATGAACAGCAGTGCTATGCAATCCTTCTATAAAGTGAGTGCCATTTTAAAATTAGGTTTTAAATCCAGAGAGAGAGAGCTGTTCCAGAATCTCATTGATCTGTTGGACCTTAACATCATTTGCAGCCCAAAGCCATGCAATGGAGACTTTACACCTACTTGGGTTTTGTCTTTTACTTTACTGTCTTTACTTTACTGTCTTTTACTGTTGTCACCTGCTGTTTAGTTTGTATACTGCTTGCATATATCTTTTGAATATAAAGAAATATTTATACAATGTCGCCTGCTATAATTTCTCCGTTTCTTTTCTTCTTGCTCTTTCTTTTATGTTTTTTATGTTTTTTTTTTTTTAATGACCCCTTTGGTTATCGAATTAGGTGCCTCACACCGTAAAAGCATTAGGATTAGAATATATAATTCTCCCACATCCTGCACTTTGTGTGGTCATCTATATATTCACAAAGTGAGTATAAAATATTTAACTGTTGAAGTTTTTTTGCTTGGAAGCTATGCAAATGTTTTTTAACTAAGCCACATTTTTTTAAAAAATAAATTATTTGGCATTTTCAAAGCAAAATGTTTGAGTTTTTTTCCCAAAATGATGTTTCAAGGCTACATGAAAACACAATTTTTAAAATTGGTAAGGAGAAACAGCTCTTTTGTTTCCTGATTGAAAAATTTTGGGGGATGAGCATTTCATTTTGGAAAGAGACTTGCCACAAGTTGGCTCAGTGCTGCTTCTACAGTTTCTCTGTGTCATTACCAATGACAAAGTTTCATAAATCTCTTTGTTCTCTGCCTGCAGAATGGCTAAGAGGGCATTTCAAAAGCCACACAGACAACACCTCGGCTAGGAATAGATGGTTGCAAAAGGTGAATATTTATGTACATTCCAGGAAGTTGCTATGGTAAATATACCTCTCTAGATCATTCTTTCAAATTTACAGCTGCCTCCTTTTTCCATTTAAACATAGTCTTTGCTTGTCTGTCAGTGCATAGCCAGCCCTTGTCAGAGGCAGGTGGACTTTGCCAGCGTTATTTCTGCTTGTGGCTTGTTTCCCCCCAGAGCTGCACCCAGCTGATGGCTCTGCTGCCCCTCGGCTGGGTGCAATGTCTGCTCTTCTCCACTCTTAGAAAGAAAAGAAAAAACTTTATGGTATAAGTATAGAAAATGGGACTGAGATAAAAAAAGGCTTTTATAAAGATCCGAGGTGGTTTGCTCAGGTTTTTTCCAACTTCAAAGTGGTTTGCAAAAATTAACCACCAAATTCTTTACTATGCCCAGGCGGTAATTTAGCAAGTGCTGCTTTTCCTGTACCACATATGAAGACAAAATGTCAGCGAGCCTGTCTCACAGCTCGCCCCGCTCAGCCAACAGTCAGTGCTTCAGGTGGTTTATGAGCCCTCCCGAGCCCCGCTCAGTGTCAGCAGGAGCTGCAGAGTGCGCTGCGCCTCCCAAAACCTGCTGAGAAAACCTTGATATCAATCCCCCCAGTCTGAAAAAGTTGGTCTGCACGCTGGGGAATATGAAGCTAAATTTCACAAAGTATTTGAAATTTTCAGACCTTAACATCTGCCAAAGAGGCACCACTGCCTGGGCTGTGATTGATTCATAGGTTTTTAAGGCCGGAAAGTACCATTAATCTGATCCCCTGAATAGGGCAGGCTGTCAAAAGCCATCATTACGCCAAAACAAGAATGATATTTGCATCTGATGAAACTGCGTCTTTTAGACCTCATGGTTCTTGTAACTGTTCCCCTTCCTCCCCACCTGCTATTTCTGCTTATTCACTCAGTGTAACACACTTAACGTCCCACTTTAGGCTCTGCAGGAAAGAAATGATGTTCTTTAAATTGTACTGCTAAGCAGCCAGGATATATTTGAGTGTGTAAAAATAACAAATAAAAGAAATTACAAGAAACAATAGATATCCAAACTTATATGTTATAGCTTTTGAAGTTCTCTTATCAAACTATTATATGAATTCTCAGTACTGCACTCTTTATCCAAGTTATTTTTTAGTGTGAATAAATAGAGAATATAGCTGTTGTGGCTCCTAGAGTTAGCACAGTTGTACAAGGGATAGCTTTTGCCCATAATAATCTCCTCAAAATGCTGGAAGATAATGAAATCCTCTCTACTTTTTAAAATGTCATTTCATTCTTTGCTAACACAATGCTTAAAAAAACTGCTGAGGGCTAAGTGCAGATAATAAATCTCGAAACCACAGCTCCTTTGCCATTTGGAAAACTGTAACGGAGTCCAAATGTTGCTACAGCAGGAATGAATAATTCATGGCAACAAGGTTAAGAATTTTGAAAATAAAAAACTATTCAATAATATCCATAGCAATAGCAAGGTACAGAAGTTCTCCTACCTCCTTGCAAGAACTTCATTGGGTAAACTATGGCATGATACCGGTCTATGCTTAGTGACACGAGGACGTAAGTCGAGGCATATAGAAGGACGACCTGGGGCAGAAGGTATATGAAGCAGCAGTTGAGACACATTTATTGCAGATAATAATGTCAGTGAGAACACCAAACTAAGAATATTTGAAAACTTTTACTGAAAAAAAAAGAATAAAGAAAAAAACCCTTGTGTTTTCACCCAGATCTTTTTCCTTTATCTTGTCCACAACATTTTAAATATTTAATAAAATATTTAACTAAAAGTGTTTCAACTTTAAATGAGCACTTTTAGCATTTAGCACTTCTGATGTTACAAAAATGTCTTTACAGCATTTTTGTTAGGGTTTATTGCTGTGGGGACACAAAGCCATACGAGCTTGGGCATACAGGGGAGCACGAGATTCCTATACCTGGAAGTAGCGAACGACTCTGCAAACGATATCAGGAGCCATGAAATCTCCAGTGTAGCGCCAAATGATGTCCGTCATTATGTTTATGACTCCCGTGAATGAATCTGCAAAGAAAATTAACTGAAGAAGCATTAAAAGAAGTAAACCTATGACTGCAGATGAGCTCTCCCAGTCTTGAGGGCAACCATGCTGTGACTGGTCTGCCGAGGATGCTAGAGGAGCTGGGAGGGCTTCAGAAAACACTTTTTGTGCATGTATTTTCTTTTATTTTAAAGCCAATCCATTCAGACAGACAAGGTGGGATTCCTATAAGCGTCAGAGCCCGCGTCTGGTTTCTCGTGAGCAGGACTTGCCACAGCCCTCTGGGCTGCAGTCCAGCCTGGCTGGCATTGCAAACCGGTCAGATGAGCTGCACGCCTAAAGTGCCTTTTTCTCTCTGTCACTAATAAAGGGACATGAGGTGACCAGCTGGGATGGCCACGTCCGCCCTGGGCTGGATAGACCTGCAGGTCCTGGTCTATACCTGCATCTATACCAAAGATGCCTAAAATTACATCAGTTTCTCTTCAAATAAGAGTTTGCTTTTTGTGAGCGGAGGTGCATAAGAAATCAACTGTGGGTGTTACTCCCACGTACACCGAAATGTTTCAGGCCTCTCTACGAGAGACGTGGAGGGGGGCTGCCAGATGGGCCTGATCCTGAAGTGTGCTGGGCTCCCCGCCGGCTGCTGAGGGCCCCCAGGTTTTCCATAAGGTGTGGATAAAATACAGCATTGGAGAAGCTGTAGGTTGGTGTCTGAGTGCGTCGGCTTGATCCCAGCTGTGCCAAATATTGAACTGTTTAATGTCCTTCTGTCTTTCATTTCACTGTAGAAAGAAATATGTCGCCCGTGAAAGCACCTGTGGTGAAATCCAAATGCTGCTGAAGTTAGTGGAAATTTTGTCAGGCTTTTATTCATAAACTTAATTATTTAATGACTAACCCTGCCCTGTCAGCTTAAAGTTAGCCTACTTATGTCTGTACTTCTCCTTTAGTCTGTATTCACCAAAATAAATACACCTCAGGCCATCTTTTCTTTTTTTTTTTTGAGAAAATCTGAGGAGATATTCCAGGCTTTGTTCTGCTTTTTATTGAACAAATGAGTGCTCACAGCAATGCAAGTTTTACAAAGGAATTGCAAAAGCTGGTACTGCTGTTGTACATATGGGCGATATTAAGTTTTGTCTTTAAAACCAAGATAATGAAAAATTTCTCTCCCTGTAGGACAGGATAAATGTTTTAAGTGCTGTCCATGGAAGAAAATGTGCGTCAATCCAGTGTTTTGCCGCTTCAAGTAACACAGCATGATGCTCTTCTTGCACAGTTTACCACAAAGGGAGAGAGCAGGTTGGGAAAAGATTTTGTACAATTTATCAGGACAAAACCAAGTAATACAAAGAAATAGCTTCCATCCGTATTTAAAAACAATCTGGAGTGGTGAGGTAAAATGTTTCATTTTGATACTACCATTTTACACACTCAAAAAACATGTCTAAAATTTACTGTGATAAAGGCATTCTAACCCCCTTATCAGAAGATTTTGGTTTGAAATATATGCTTTTGGAAACAAGATATTTCAACAATTTTAAAATGTATTTTTTTGAGCAGTGGACAGTTTGAACAAGAATTTCCAAGCAAACAGGTATAGAGTTGGCAAAGTGAGTGAAATTTCCAAATTTTTGAATTTTTGAAATTCCAAAAATTCCAGATACTTTTAGCTGGAAATTGAGATATCAGCTTAATGCTTTAGAAGAAGCAACCTGTTATGCTTCACTGGAAAACTAGGATTATTTTTTCTGTATCAGTAATCCTTTATTCCCTCTTTTTCTTCAAGGCTTAGTTCAAAATGAAATTAGAACAGAAGTATCATTGCTGTTTCATGTAACTACATTGCCTCCCTTCTCATGACTTTATTGTTCAATAAATTCTGGTTTGTTCTTTCCTCTCCTGGTGTTTCTCTGTTTTCTCTCTGTTCCCTCTTCCCCTGCCTCCAGAAGGAGGCTGGATCAGAGATGACCTCCAAAAGAAAGTTTATGGTTTGAAACCTTGTGTTAAATGTTGCTCATTGATTACGGTAATGGGGCAAGGGATGATTGTTCCTCTGATGAGTATAGTGGCTTTAAGACTTCACAGGAAAGCTTGTAGGTGTATATAATTAAGGTGGTCTTTGAAGAAACCACAGAGTTTCAAAAAGTGAAACGCATCTTCCAGCAGTGGTTCAAACCCAGCCCTTCCCCTTTCCTTACTCCTGAATTATTGATTCATATTCTCTCTCTCTCCAGTAATGAAATATTCATTGTTTCGAAGTAATACACATCAATAGAGCTTCACCTCAGGGTATCCTCCAGCTTTTGATGGTCTGAGCTTCTGCCAAGCAGGCAGTAAATGGGGGTCCAGCTTCCCTCTGGAGCAAGAGGGTGCAGGGACTTCCCTCCCTCCCACCCGTCTCCGTGCTCTCTAGAGGAAAAGGAGGGAGGGGGGAAGGCACGGGGCAGCTGTCTCCTCATTCCCTTTTCTCACAACCATTTTCCCACCCCTTTCCAATGGATGAGGAGAGAGCTTTGGAGGTGCATCCTGCAGATGAGGTGGGAGACAGGCCAGTGTCCTGGTGGTCTCTGGGGTGCTGGGTGCAGATCCACTTGCTGGGTGCAAGCAATCTGGGCAGGCCCAGAAGCACGCTTCCAGCGTATGCCCACATCAGCTTTTTAGTTTGCATCAGGAATTGATTTCTTAACCTGCAGTTGGACCCAACTTGATGGAAAAGCCATCAGGGAATGAGCCTTCGCTTTGGCTGATGCCTGCCCTGAGGGTGCTCTCCAGGGATGCCGTTCATGCACCCCACGCCATGCAGCGACCAGCCAGTGCTCAGGCTGACGGACCACAGCGGGTTTACTCAGCTAAAGTAAACCCCCCGAATGCACAGTGTGGATATCAGCTCCACCTTTGTCATGCTACAGGTCTGTTCCCTCTGCACGGCATTAACTACCAATATAGCTATAGCCTTAAGTACTTCGGGAGCCTTGAAGACAACCTGAAACTGTCTTTCCCTTGAAAGCCTTTGAGTGAGGTTTTCCAGGTGACTGCAGAGGCTTTTAAGCAAGGTTTAAACTTCACAGCTGCTTTGTGCTGGCAGCCTCAGCTTCTCTCCCCCAGCGGTATATTTTAAGAGCTCTTTGTGCTGAGTTTCTGAACCCCTGTGAAGAGCTAAGCACGTGCTCCTCCGACCATGTGCCCCTGAGCACAACACACATGTGTGTGCCCAAGCAGATGCAGCCAGCTGTGCCTGCATGCCAAATTAGCCAGATTTCTCAGTATCCTTTAATTATAGAAACATTCCCCCGCAAAACATCCTAATGCCCTCTGCAGGTTTCAGAAATCTCTCTTGTCTTTTCGACCCTACCAAGTACCAGACTAACTTTTCTCACTCCTTTGCTCTTCTACTGCCTGCTCCAGAGGGTGTTTCTTACCCCATCTCTTCAAAGGGACCAGACTCTCTCAGTCTGACCCAACTGCTCATCTTTAGAGGGTTTGTCATGCAGACACAGGTTACTTTACATAGGGCCACCAAGTAAATAATGTGCCGCGTGCAGGTGGTCAGACAGCACGCAGGAAAAATGCAGCAAAACTACAAATTATGACAAAGAGTTTGTGCTACTGCTCCCTGCTGTGCACACTCTAATCTGTTGATTCTGTGCATCATTTTCTTACACATCTATTATTCACCCTCTATTCAGCTAACTGTTTACCCCTGTGCTAAGCATATGTGCAAGCTCCACCGATTATCAGCACTGTATTCACTTCTTACCCTGAATGTCCCACTTGGCTATTTTTCGCTTTGTGTCCTCCCCCCTCCAGTGACACAAGTACCTGGTGGAAATCTTTATAGTGATTTAGACAATGAATGTGCTGCTCATTGTTCTGTTATTGTTGTAGTAAAATTGACACAAACTAGGAAAATGAAATGTAAAATGTAATTGAAGCAACCAAGGAAACCTGCTGCTGCTCAAGTCCTCTATACTGCCCCAAACCTATTTAATCATTTACCGAATATTAAAACAGAGAAATAGTAACTAGACATGATTTATCTATGATCCAATTAAAGAACTAACTACCAGACAATGTAGCATTGTTGATAAGCAGGGTATGCCTGTCAAAAGAGTGATGAACTGTAGGCCTGGTCAGCAAACAGAGAAAACCACTTGGAACTGCCAAGATCAGAGGAGAGGTAGGTAAAAGGTAATTTCGGCAGGGGGAGATCATGACCACCGACTCAT
>RSEF01000002.1:56057818-56088940 GCA_003993805.1 Himantopus leucocephalus
CTGGCTTGCACACCGGGTAAAGAACCCAGATTTGGGACAACATTATCTTACTGCTCATCACAGCCGCAATAATTAGATTTAATGTTGTTTCACACCTTCACAACATTGCTTTATCCTACAAGCCCCCTTTCACACAAAGCCCCAGTGTGCCAGTGCTATAAATCTGATACACAGATCATGAATTACCAGCAGAGCTTTAGTCACTGGTAGATGAATCCTCCTCACCCACGTATCATCTCAGATGCAATTACAGCCACGATCACAGTGTCTTGGAATCCTCATTTGCCATGTAATTTGACTTGCTGTGACAGAGGTTAGTGTTTAGAAGTCAGCTGATGTCAGAGATGTGATCTCGGCAGATCCCACGTTCCCCGGTTCCTTTTGGCAAGCCTACACCTCGATACATGTCACTGGATTACATCATTGATGTCCTAAGTGGTAAATGTCAGGTATAGGAAACCAGCGTAGCTGATGATACATCACTCTCAACCTCTGTGTGCACATTACTGCCGGTATCCTCACTGCTCCTTACTAAGCTTGTGCCTTGCACATCGGATGCTTGTATTCTTTCACTGATGAATGTTCCTGGGCCAAAAGGTACCAAGTTGGTTCCTGAAAACAGTGCTAATCAACCTTCATTCGTAACTGTGTGTGAACTTGTCATTGCCACTGCTTTCTTAATACCCTTTTTTTTTTACCAAGAAGTGGTGCATGTACTGTGGTTCTGTGCATTGCTAGGCAACTGTGTGATGATAGGCTCATTTAATTCCTCAGAAAAATAGGCAGAAAATCAATTAATGACATATATTCTCTTCTGATAGAAAACAAAAATACCAGCAAGTGATAATTCGTGACTTTTAACATAAGCCAAATGTATATTCACAAAGTGATGCAGACGAAATGATTCCTTGTTGAAGGGAAGACAACAGCACTAGTGTGACGGGCATGGTAGCAGTTTGCTCTTGAGGGGAGGTGGAGTTTCTATAAACTAATTTAAAAGAAAAATTCCATGAGACTTCAATAATAAGGAAAGGTAGAGGGAGGTAGGGAAGAAAGATGGCTTTGCCTGTGGTGCATAGGAAGGGAAAAACAGCCTGTTGGGGTTTGCACAACTTGGAGCCACATGAACTGGGCAGGTCTGCAACCCTTCA
Source organism: Himantopus leucocephalus (assembly GCA_003993805.1). Taxonomy (NCBI): domain Eukaryota; kingdom Metazoa; phylum Chordata; class Aves; order Charadriiformes; family Recurvirostridae; genus Himantopus; species Himantopus leucocephalus. The sequence goes on from RSEF01000002.1 coordinate 56,058,970, forward strand.
GCTGCCTCCTCCCTGTTGCCACCATGGCCACAGTCAGTCCTCAAAGGCAGAACCAGTATCTGCCTTTACAAACCTGTCAGCATTTCAAAATGGGGAATGTTTAAACAGCATTTATCAAAAAGACCAAGAAAATGACTGAGAAGGAGAAGCGGCCTGTTGTTCCTAGAGGAGACTGAAACATGCTGAATATAGTGCTACAGCATCTATGGCTGGGAAATATGGCAGGTACCGAAACAACCTGTGAAAATCCTGGCCCTTAAAGACCGATTTTACCCAAGGCTCTCTCATGCTCAGCAAAATCCCTTTGGATTTTTTTCTGGGCATGACTGAGTGCAGGCATTGCCTCTACACATTTGGGCACAGAACTGCTCGGTTCAGGAGGTGATTGCAGCATCTTGGGTGGTGGGTGCTGCCCCGTGCGGCCAACAAACACGAAAATGTGAAAAAGAAAATGCTGCCCTTGGAGGGACAAATTTGAATGTGGACTTGCTGTTGTTGTGAGAGACAAATTTTCATAGCAAAAACCCCTCCACAGAGATAGAAGTCCATTATAGAAAACAAATGGAGGTAATTAGTGATCTAGCATGGGAACAGAGACAGGTTACAACTGTCCCAGTTAATCTGTTCATAGAAATTCATTGACTTGGTGGCATTGCCAAAGGGATGTACCTTGTGCAGACTTCAGGATATTTCTTTCATTACAACTGAGGAGGTTAAGACAAAAATCAGTGCTAGCAAGTCTGCAAGAAAATATCTCTATCATTTGATTATTAGTACTGACACTACTCTTCCCTTAAGACACTTACCCTAAAGATGCTGAAAGTCTTCTCTGTCAGAAGTGGAGAACAGATTGCTGGTACACTGCTGTGGGTAAAAAAGCTCCACACGTCATCTCAGCTGCAGTTTGATCATTTTTTCCCCTGATGAGAACAGTCTTATTAAGTTGGGTGTGGTGATGCATGACTTGTTGGTGAAGCTGCGCTTCTTACTGAAAATTCATCCCTCTTTTCATATCTCTTACAGAGGGATTCCATTTTAACGAGGGATGTTTTGTTCTGCTTTGTTGACCATACCAAGCTGCACAAGGCACTGCTGCAGTAGCAACATCTTGTAAGGTAAGACAGGGGTTGCGAGTTCCTCGTCAGGGCTGAGCCTTTCCCGTGGCTCATTTTTTTGGGACCTCACCATGTGCATTCCTGTCACCTACTACTCCCCAAAGAGCACATCCTCTGGAAGTGTCAGAAGCAGCAGTGTACTAACACCTGCCTGCAACAGAGTGATAGACCCTTAAAAACAAAAATGGCATCACTGCTCTATTACAGCAACAGGGTCCTGTCCGTGATTTTTGAGGTGATGAGGCAGCCATCACCGTTCTGCCACTGCTGCTCAGTATCACGCTTAATGTGCTGTCAGCTAATAAGAGACAGTGCTGTGAACTTGCCTTGCAAGTTAGTAAACCCCTAGCTGATTTTGTTACAGACCTGAGGGTGCAAGCAACTTAAATTTAAGTGAACTTAGGGCTCCTGAAGTGACAGGTTAGCTCGAGGACAGGCACAGGGGAGACAGAGCAGGAGAAGCTGCCCTACCTCCCGCAGACACCCCTGCAGCTCATTTCATTACATTCTTACTCCCATTCTTCCTTTAGTCTGTGCTTTCCACTGAAAACACCCCATGTGGCTTTGCAAGTATTCGTTGCGCTAGAAATAATTTTGTGACCATGTTAGCTAGAAAACATACCCACCCTGATGCTCTCATTCAGCAGCTGATGGTGAAATAGGTTATGTACCTATATGTACCTGGGCACCTGTAGGACAAGATACCCGCAAAATACCTAGAAGATGCCTTTTAAAATTACTACATTTTAGCTCTTAAAACACTGAGCCCCCAGTAGCCCACTGCAGTGCCTCTGCAAGAGCAGAGCACCCCGATAGCCCGTTCACCCTCCGTGCAATCACTCCAGGTGCCTTTGCCTGAGTTTGTAGCTGTTTGCAGCCCCTTGCACTGCAGAACATCTGGGCACAATGTTGGAGATGAGACCAATGTGGGGGATCGCTGGCACCCCCAAGGGCTGCTGTGAACCCACCCACCCTAAACTTAGCTCTTTTGGAAGTGTTGATGTGGAGCAGATGTGGTTGCCCTTTAGATGGTGCAAGGATCCCAGGTCTCTGCTGGAGGATCCCAGGCAAAGCAGGGAAAAGCAGGGGCCAAAATTCAGCGTGCGCTAAGCTTTTGTGGGGAATCAGCAAGCAGACCCACAAGCGCTTTGCTCCACAGCAGTGCTTGCACCGCAGCACGTGTGAGGCAGCAGGTTTGCCACGTGTACCAACGATGTGTACTACACCGCTCTTGTGTGTTTTCTCCTTCAGGCCTGGGAGCCTGGAGCAGAACACAAAATGAAATGGATGAAACAAAACCCACTTGAAAATTTTCAAGAGGAAACCTGTTCAGTTCCCCTCTTAAAGCTATGTGGATTTTTTCAGTGGCAGAATTGATACTTTTTTTTTCTCTTTCTGGCTCATAAGAAGTGACAGGAATTTTTGTTGCACTGGGTGAGCATTTTATTTATTTATTGCATTTCTTACATTCCTGCTCTGAGGTCCCCATCCCCCTGAGATGAGGCAGGCCCTGTTAGGCTAGATGCTGTAAATAGTGGATGCTGTGAGGCTCCAGCCTCACTCCAGAGCTCGTCCAGCTTGAAAGATGAAGGGCTGAGAAAAGCATGTACTGCACAATGTTAACCTCTTAAGAAACAGCATTTACAAAAGAGCTGGAGAGCAGGTCCCTAGGAATTAAAAAACAACGTGCCCTGCCACTATGAAGGGAATTAGGGTTTTGTTTAATTTGCCTTTATTAATAAATGTCTTCTTACCATTCCTTCCCACCCCACCCTTGCTGTGGAGATACAGATGTAGGAGCACAGGGTTCTAGACTGAACTGGCAGCACTGCAGGAGGGAGCACGGCACCTGCCAAAACAGGGCAGGACAAATGGAACAGCAGCAGCACATCAAATGCAGTAGAGGGTGAGCAAGGAGGAGGACTTGACTTATAATACCAGGTCATCCACATCAACGGTGGTTTCAGTCCACCCGCAAAGGTGAAGAACTGATTAGAGAATTGTTTTCCTGTAAAATCGGGATGTATCATGAAACAGTCAGGAAAGTAAAGGCAAATGATTTCCATTCAAATGTCCCCATCTTCAGACCTCTGCCAATACCATGGTTTGGGATCAGCAGTTCCCCTTAGGGGTCTTGTGCAGGGGTAGATGAAGTCGATGATAATTCTGAATGTTAGGACAAAGTTCCCACTTCCCATCTTGTGTTACTTACACTTAGATGAGACCATGGTCTACTAGATCAAATATTATTTTGTTGTATACAGTTGCTCAGTGGGAAGTTCTACATAGAGACATTTTTTTGAACAGACTGTATAGAATCAGTTGAATATAGCTTCACACTGAGGTTTGACGAGTGGACAAAGAGTTTCAGCAGTTGTTTACACAACAGGTAACAACAAAAGTGTGAAAAACATAGTTAAGGTTCCTGTTTTGTCAAGTCCTGTGGCTGTAGGTTTTGAGATAGGAATCAAGCTTCTGTAGGTACATGAACATATGATTTATGCATGCCCAAATACGTAAGTCAAAGTTAAGCAAGAACAAGTGTTCGATCACTACTATTTAACTGTTGGGAGAGTATATTTCAAAAGCAACTCATTAATTTAACTCCCTTTTTCTCCTTAAGGCAAAGCAGAACAGGTAGAAAGAATAAGATGAGTCAGGGGAAAAAACCTGCATAGGGGAGGATGGCCTCAATTAGTGTAAATGCAGAAGATAAGTTCCCATGGATCAGCTTGTCTTACCTACACACTGGAAAACAAGGACATGCCTCCTGAAAGGACATAGAAATCACACCATTTGTAATTCATTGCCTCTTCATTTATTTCAACTGGTGCCTGTATTTCTAGCATTTTCCCGAAGAAATTAACTTCCTAAGATACCAGGTACCAAAAAAGATCATTTTAATTCTGTCCTTCCCCAACATCTAGTACTTAGTTTCTTCCATTATTTCCTCTGAATCCCCCTTACTGATCCTTTTCGGCAATTCTTTACCCCAAATATTTTAAGGACTGCATGTTCATATCTTGGTCACAACAGCAACTGCATGATTATTCTCATCTAAAAAATGTGGACTATCCTGGGAATACTTTCTCTCTGTGTAATTCAGGCATTCTGGTCCTTATAGTCACCAAATACCTGCACTTCTTACAATCCTGTCTTAGTAGTCTCAGATATTGTTGATGTAGGTACTTTAGTCTAAGTAGGAATGGTAAGAATAAACCCTTCTTTCATCCCTCACAGCAAATTGTAAATCAGATTCCCACAATGCTGAAGCAGTGATATTGCATGTTGCAGCTTAATATTTGTCCAACCATAGGCTTGCAATTACAGAACAGTAGAACAATCTTCATTCCCACTTTTGTACCTGCTTTGTCTCCCCTGGTGTTTGCTGATAGCATGAACAAAAGCATACTGGTAAGATTCGTTGGAGAATTGCCTTGTAAAATCATCATGTGGAAAAGGTAGCACATGCAAATATGTACTGAGCTGCTTTCCATTTAGTATACTGCAATGCCAGAACAGGCTGAAGATTTCATTACATATGGTCTGGATCTCAGTCCTATAATTGGGCTGAATTTGGCCAAAATGGACTTCTGAGCATTTGGTCTTACTAGAATAGCTGTGTCTCTGCTGTGCCATAAATGATATCTTTGACCCGAATTCCATAAATCCTGTTAAACCTTTGTAAGCATTTGGTAACCAGCTAGGCAATGGAGTTAAAGGAAGTGACTCTCCACAGAAAACCTGTAAAACACCTGAATGTGAATCGTACAGATCAGCAGGTGAGGAAGTACGGCATGAAAATGCCGGGTATTTTGTCCTACAGCCCTTTGGAAAGATGGGAAAAAGAAAAAGTGTTCTATCATTGGTGACAAAGACAATCTAACTCAGGATAATAAATAAATATCACTTCTTTAATGTGCAAGAAAGGAACAGAAAAAATCCCTGCCTTCTTAATGTAGTTTTTTGTTTCAGTGCTTTTTAGTGCATGCAAAGGCTCTTTCCAGCATAATTTCCATTTGATTGTGATTAAAAATTCTGCAGCACAGATGATGGACTAAAAGGTGTTAATGATGTATTTGTACATCTAATGTCAAAAGTTTAAAGTCATGTCTTTTAACGGGAGCTAATGAGATCCTAAATGATGATTCTGAGTAAAGCATAGTCATTATGGCCATACTGCTGGCAGCACCGTGCTCCTGCAATCCTGTCTCAACATTTACTGCCAGCATATGAAGAAGCCAGGTAGAAAACTCCGCACACCTACCTTAATTTATCAACAAAAGCCAAACCCTCTCATAGAGTAACTGTAAAATAAGCATCCCCTCTGTCAGATGACAATCCTGCCTGTACTTTCAGCAGGGAATCAAGCAGGAATCCATATAATTTAGAGGCAATATGTTTTCCACGCGGTTCAGAAAGAAATCCATTTCCCCCCTTAATGCTGAAACGTTGGACCCAAAGGATTATACAGCTTGGCTGCCAAGCACCTTTTATTAAAAACAAAAACAAACGTAGCACAACTGTCATTAGGATTTGAATGTCTGAAACAGGCTGAAGGTAGGGAAACCATAATCAGTCCTTCAGGACCACAGAACAATTCTGTAGCTGTCAAAACAAGAATTAAGCCTTCCTATAAACCGACATAAATTGACACAGCAAAAGCCAACTGCTGCTGATGTAAAAAATATATTGTTTAGTCCGTTGGCTGTGGAGAGTATCTAAAAAGCATATTCAGGGCTACCACCGGGACACAGGAAAGGTTATCAAAATATCAGCCATCCTAAAGTCTGCTTTTGCTCTGGGGCCCCAAAGAAAACCCCGAGTTCACCTCTTGCCCTTCACGTTTCCCTGTGCCACGCTGTGTGTGCCGAGTGTGATAGGAATATAAAACCAACTGTTCTTCTTGTGCTCTGCCTTGGCCAAAAAATGGGTTGCTTTGAAGAAAGTAATTTATGAGAAAATACATTAAACAGGACCAGCGTTTTTCTAGCCAGGCTTAGAGATGCTGCTGCTCTGTTTTCCCAACGCACGTTACTAATATAAATAAAGGGTGTGTTTAAGCCACCCACGACACCGTGTTCACGGGCTGTGGCACAGTATGGACCTTGTGCGTCAGATATTTGTTGGTGTGGCCAAGTCAGACCTCTCTGACAGCGTTGGATGTGCATACCGTTTCCCTGGGGTCCTGAAGCGGTCAACCTGACACTGATATGAGGGCAAGCAGAGTCCCTGAGACCCACGTGGAGCTTTGCTAAAATGGAGTCAAAGTTTCCCACCAGTGTCAATAGTCTTTGGATGAGATGTGGTTTTTGGTTCGAGGGCTAAGCCAGCCAGCAGCTGTGTCAAAGTTACAATCCCAGCCCAAAACAGAAATCATGGCATGCTAAAAACATAAAGGAAATTATTATTTTCAAAATATCTGGCTTCTCTTCCTGACCAAAAATGTCTGGGTATCTTTGAGATTAATATCCAGGTAATTCAGTGAGATTGATGAGTGTAGACTGTAAACAACAACTCTCATTTAAAAGCTAAAATCAATTTACTTGTGCCTTTTTCACATCCTCTAAGCCAGCGTCCTAGCAAAGTTCTTCTGAAATTGGAATGTCTTCAGAAATAGTGAATGAATATGAACTTTTATATTTATTTACAGTTCATACCAAAAATATAGAAGAAGCTTCATGCAGATCACAGTGTCTTTCTCCACTTCTGCAGCAATGAATGATCAACTAAGAAAGGATGTGAATATTTTTAGCCACCTCCTAGGAGAAATAGATAACATAAGCCACAGGCTGTATAAATCCAGCAACCTGATGAATTTATATCATCACTATATTTTCAAGAACATTTTCTGCAAAGTATAAAAAAATGCATTGTGGAAACATTGTTTGCTGAAAACAATGCTAACTTGCCAAAGCACTTATTTGAAAACGTATTTGATACACTAACAAGTGGGTGTTTAAGGATTTGGAAATACAATTGAAAATGCATAATGCTATCATGCAAGAGTAGGTAGCCCATTTGCTTGTGTTGTTTCAGGATGATCAAATTAGTCCTGAACAAGAGCAAAATATTTTGTTTGTGACATTATCTGCACACAAAGAGGTCCAGTAAAAGAACTCAAAACCATTTCCTTTTCCAGATCCTTTCAGATTTACGTTGACATTATAAGCCACAAAAGCGAAGCACAGCGTTATTTAAAAGCATACCTGTAAGGGGTATGGTTTTGGAAGCACTGCTTTGTTTTTGTGAATCAATTGTGAATCCTATTGAATCAATTTTTCCAGTCTATTTGTATTAGCTGTACAGAGCGTTCACAGAAATGCGATTGTGTATTGTAATTTCACTTTGATCACAGTCATTTTCTTTCTTGTGTTTCCCGAGCAGTCTTCTAGAAAATACAGCAGTAATGGTATGCAGCAGTGGATATTGAACTGCTTGCAAACCACTCAGGCAGCTCATAAAAACATTATTAGAAGGTAAATGTCCTTTGTGCTCATAACTTCTAAACTACGCAAGCTGAAGTGCTTTAATACTTCTAATGCATTGTAATATCTTGAGATGTGCTCTGTTGGAGGTAGTACTGTTGCTTTCCAGCTGACAGCTTGTGCTCTCCTGTCAGTCACTGGTTTGATTTGACTCTGACTCTGACTCTAGTTCAAGAAGACGCATGTCTGAGCGTTGTTTGCTGGGTAGCTCGATGACAGGCAGGTAGCACATACACTCTTCCTCGATACAAAAAGATCCTCTTCAGAGCATACTGAAGCATCTCCCTGGTACCAGTGAGTGTCGTCCTCCCAAACCGTGGGGCATCAGGAGATGCCAGTCATGCGAAGGTGCTCTGGCTTACCAGCTAACACAAGTCTGTCCCAAAAACTGGGGCTCTGGGAGAGCTGTGAAGGCTACAGAGGGAAAGAGGACTTTCTGTGCCCATGTGCTGTGAGCACTTTACTCAGCAAAATAATAATGGAGCTATTTTAAAGACATCCTTGATGTTCACTGAGATGTTCACATATTGCTTTAGTTTCTGGATGCATTAAACAGATGTCTTCCCCTCTCCTGAGGTCACCCCTTGCTCAGCAATCTCCATAAATGTAATGTTCAGACATGTGAATTTACTCCTTTATCTAGAGAACTGGGAGCTCATCTGAAGATGTGCTTTTTCTCAAAATCAGACCCTGCGCAGATGGCCTGCAACTTTCCCCAGGTAGTGGAGAGCCACAGCTTTAGCAGCTGAATGAGTACTGCCAAACCTCATAGTTTACTGGGGACTCTTCCCATTATGGCAGCTGCCCTGGCTTCAGTGTATTTTTTTCCTCGTTGTAGATTTTGTTTGCTGTAAAGTTTGCTGCAATTCTCTTAATCTTTTATCTATCTTGCCTATTTCTGCTTTAAACTAAGCATTAACTTTACACTGCCTACAGCGTCCAGGTTTTGTACCCTAAGAAATCTTTCTGTAAATCACAGTTATAAAGGTTGGAGATTATGTTGGAGTATCTAAGACCTTCACACAGACAGCAGAGACCAATATGGCCAGTATCAATTTGTCAACATATTATTTATTTTTTCAGTTGGTCTCAAGACCTGGATCCTAAATAACAATTTCTCTATTGACATATGATTTCCTTCAAAAGGGAAATTATTTTTCCCTTTTGGTGTATTAGTGGAATACACTTTCTTTTTTGTAATGAGTAAACTGTACTGCCTTCTTTTCCTCCTCTCCACTTCTCCCTTCCCCATCCTCCACTTTCAGCTTCAAATGTTGATATTTGATAATTTGACAACTTAGGTCTAGATAAGCAATGTGAGCGTTCCTCCCAGAAAGAGCACTTAAAAGTTATTTTCAATGGTGCAGTTTATGTTTTCACGGCATGTGGAAGGAGGTAGCAGGCAATGAGCTGAAGTCTAAATTTAAGCACACTAGCTATTCTGCGCTACGTGCTTTTGAAGACAGTGTGCACTTAGAGTAAGCTAGCTTCAGAGGGCAATACGTGGTTTTAATGTCATTGCTGACTCAAAATCCGTACTTGAGGTAGCATACACTCCCATTCCCCCCCAGACAAGTGCAAAACACTTTTGTGCTGATTTCCATCAGCCACCCGTTTGCTCCAAGGCCTCAGAAGATGGCCAACAAACTCTGTTCCACCCACTGTACAAAGAGATCACTGTCATCTGAGATGTGGCACACCTACGCAATTCAAAACTTCTGTTTGAACAAGTTTTTGCTGTGGAAGAGACAAAAAATGCTTTTGAGAAACACCTGAAGAGTGCCAAAGGTGCCACATTTTGAACAAAACCTGTTAGTTTACTTACTGCATGGAAAGCAAACTGCGCACTTGGAAGGTACTTGATGAAAACCATGTTTGTGGTGATGGGGCTGCTATTCCAGTTAACTTGCCAAACTACAAGCGCTAGCATACCCATGCAGGGAAACTTAGAGACAGTCTTCACTTATAGCCAGGTTGCAAAGGTACAGGACTCACTACTGATTTGTTTGTTTAAGAAGCTTCAGTGTTTGAGAGAGGTAAGATTTTGCAGCATAATATCATGAGAGGATCCTTCAGAGAAACCAGGTTGATGTGCAACTGATGTGGTTGACACTTGTTAATATTAGACCAGATACCTTTGCAAAGCAAAGATTTCAGGTGGGTGGAATTTTTTTCACTGTGTTGTCTTTTGTGCATTAAAATTTCATGAGAGTATCTAACTTAGAGCAATGGGATTTGCCACTAATAACTCTTTGACAAAAAAAAATTTAGTTGCTGTTTCATAGGGAGTTTGAGTATCACAGAGCTGTAAAAACTCATCAGAGAAGATCATCAGAGATTGGAAATGCATATATTGGACAAGTGAATCAGTGCTGTAGCACAGTCTCCGTGCCATCTAACAAGCCCTATATTTAAAATGTGTCAGGCTTGCTATGTGCCTGCATGTGCTTCTGTCAGGGAAATCCAGGAACCAAATTTAAATTGATTCTATAAATAAAAGATGGAAGAGGTGACATGGTATCCTCCTTTTAGAGAGATGAACAAAACACTGAACGACCCTCACTTTTCCAGGGTTATGTACAAGGCTGGCCTCAGAAGTGGTAACGCTGGATTCCATGCTAGGGCTCACAGAAAAAACCACTTTTTCTTTTCAGCCCTTTTAGAAGGGATCTGCTACTGACTTCCATGAGCAAGGGTCCATGGCAGTGCAGTTCTTGAGTAAAAGTCTTTAAATAAGAGAGAACATCCCCCTTGATTTTTAAAAATTTTGCATGTTTCTCAAAGCCCCATCCAACCTGGCCTTGAACACCTCCAGGGATAAGGCCTCCACAGCTTCTCTGGGCAGCCTGTTCCAGTGTCTCACCACCCTGACAGTAAAGAATTTCTTCCTAATATCTAATCTAAATCTACTCTCTTTTATTTTAAAACCGTTACCCCTCGTCCTATCCCTACAATCACTGATAAAGAGTCTGTCTCCATCTTTTTTTGAAGGCCTCCCATACTGGAAGTGCTGGAAGGCCGCTATAATTTCTCCCCGGAAATGTCTCTTTTCCAGGCTGAAAAAAAAAATATTTTTTTTTAGGATATAGTTAAACTTCTGTTTTTGTCATGTTTCTTCAGGTTCCTACAGCTTCAAAACAAACTGTTTCCTTGTGCTGAAGCCCCCTATTCCCCACTTCTAGTCTTCAGCCTCCTGTCATGTTCGGATAATATTTTGTCTGTCATTCTCTTCTGCTAGTTTACAATCAAAGTATAAGCATCTTGCAAGAAAAATTGCTTCTGTTCCTTATCAGTAACCTCTCAGTCTAAGAAATCAGCATGATCAACCAACCGCTTCTGCTTTTCAGTGCTGTTATCCTTGTTCCTTAAGAAGCAGCAAAAAGTCTGACTTGGAAGTTAAATGTTTGGGGGTTTGTCCAGATGTAATTTCCATCCTATTTTGACTATTCCTGTTCTTGTCAAGCAAGTCTTCACCCTTTTCTCTTTCTTGTTACTGCCTGCCTAACTTAATAGGAGTGGAGAAATACATGACTTACCTGCAAGTTTCTTTTGGGTTTCAAAGTTTGGGCTATGGAGTTTAGCCACCTCAGTTTAACACTGACAAATGTGCAACATGTTGATATGTCTTGATGTGCTTAATAAATCAGTAAATAAATAAATAAGTACTGAGAAATAACTTCTCTGTAAAACTTTGCATTTGCGGGTGGGTTTTGAGTCAGAGCCTTCTGAGGTCTGATAGAAACAGTGGAAGATCAGGTTCATAGTTATCAAAGACAAATAGTAATCCTGACATGACTGGTGACGTACGAACACTGGAGGGATTTATACAGTTAACTTTAGGGATCTAAATTAGGAGTTCAATCCTTCTGTACAAGTCAGTGAAACTTAAAGGCAGCTCAGAGTGTTTTCCTCTATTGGCTATAAATGGAGCAAAGGGAGAGTGACTTACATACCTATGCGAGGCGCCTAAAATAGATGGCATGAATAATCCCTAAAATGAATACAAGTGTGCAAGAATGCAGTCTTGAAACTTAATCCAATTATCTCTATGACAGTTATGTCCCATTCTGCTTCCCAGGACTGATGTCAAGTCGTATGCTTTCTTTAGACCTACTTCTCTACACATTGCAAGAAGCTAACAAAGCATTTTCCCTCCACCCTCCCTGCTAATAATGATGCTGTGTAAAGCAAAAGGTGCAATGTCCCGAATAACAGTAACTTCCCCAGGTGAAGAAGGTCACAGATTAAAATCCCTTTGCCTCAAAGACCTGCAAATGTACATTGCCACCAAAGTACTCAACCACCCAGCTATAAGAGAAAGAAGGTGTCTGAAGATATTTGCCTAATTCACATTTCACCAGGCTAACTAGAAAAGCTACTAAGATGAGAATTTTGTTGCTCTTTTTTGCTCTTTCTTTCAAATACCGAACAGTGACTTTAGCATACATGCCCAGACCACATTGCATTTTTGTCTTACTGCCCTCAAAAGTGCCAGGCAAACCTTTATAATCTCCACACAGCCCTACTGGTATCAGCAGAGCTGCGATGGCGCAGTAATTTAGCTGCACAGTGCAGGTCTCAGCACAGGGTTAAAGAAATTGCATTGAAGGTGAAAGATGGGAAAAAAGCTACTAGCAAAAACTGTCTGAAAGGAAAGGCTTTCATTTTAGTCACACAGATGTCTAGTCAGGAAAAGCATTTGTATGCAAAGGTCTGAAATAATGACAGCTCCTTTTAAAATAATAGAAATGGTAAATGTGGGTCTCCTATGTGGAAATCTGTAGGTGGGGAAGTGGAATCAAGTTTAGGCTGTGTGTGTCTGTTGAAATGAGAAGACAGTGCCTTTGTATAAAGATAGGGCATCTAAGGTCCATTCATCATTTTTTAATCCTTTCAGAAATGACTTACTGCCCAGAAAAAGCAAACAGAGCAACTGATTCCATCTTGGTTTAAAACTGTATGATCTAGGATGAATTTTGGAAGATAGGATTGTCACAAGATGTTCCACCTATATTATTATTTCCAATGTGGGAGTGTACAGGGTCCCAGGCCTTAGGGATGGCATTTGAAGCCACTCAGGGGTGACTTAGGAACAGAAGTCTGGTGCCTGCTTGTGATTTTAAATATGCATGTACACTAGAAAGGAATAATCATTGTGTACGGTATTATATGTATTGGTGTGCTGGAGCTAGTTTTTCACTGCTTTAGAAGCAGAAGAATTTGTGGACTAAAGCCTATTAAGTCCCCAAAGGTTATATAAGGAAAGATGCAATTTTTTTGCACAGGAATCCACACCTCCACTGAAAATATGTTACGGCTCCACAAAATAAAAGTTAAAAAAATTCTCTGGCTTGAAAGTGTTAGAGTGATAGAGATGCAGATGAAATGAGGGCATCTCGTCTTTGTTACTAAATTCTTAGGGTCCCAGGTGCAACTTGAAAAAACCCACATCACCATAGCTTACACTGAAATCGGTACTGGAGCCATTGGCAAGCTGGGAGAGTGTGTCTGCTGTTTTGCAGTTGCAGAGGGAATAGAGTTTGTATCACTAGGCACTTTGAAAATCGCACTCTGAGCACCTATGGATGATGAGCACACAAACTGTCCTCTTTTGGAACAATTTAGCACAGTATGTAGATGCTGTACATTGAGTAAATAGTAGAGAAGAGGGTTTTTTCATGAGTTCTCTTTGCCTGCGGGGACCTCAGCTCTACACGTGGAGCTATGCTGCAGAGAGGTTTTTGCTACCTGAAGACCACTGCTCAGAGACAACAGGCTGAAATACGCTGGTTTAAGGATGTCTGCCTAGTGGGTTGTGATTGCATTAATTACAAACCATGAATCACGGACATCTTGTTCCTGCATTTGTAAGATTAAAGTAGGCTATATAAATAACAGTCATTACAGGATTTTTAAGTGGATAACCATTCTTGCTTCCAGTAGCAAATTTGGAGAGCTCTTTATCTTTGTATTTCCACTAATGGGAGGGCCATTGCATTCTACTATTATAGATACAGCACTTCAGCTTCTTTTGATTTTGTGCCAGCGCTACTGTTTCCGACTGCAGTGAGCTACAGTGGATGGAGTCACAGAAAACATGAATATTGTGTACAGCTCTGGACTTTCCAGTGAGCCCTTAAGAAGGTGTCTAAAAATATGTGACCATTAGCCAAAGTATGAAGCACACAAACTTGGGTCCAGGCTAGTTAAAACCACTTTGAATTAGGTTTGGAATTGGAAACTAAAGCAGAAGAAGTAGTTGTCAGCAAACCTGCAGCTCATTTCTACACTCTCAGAGGGTCCCACCTCTACAAGAGCTCCCTGGTGGGACACTAACCAGCCTGCTTTTTGAGGTTCCATATTCTAGACTAAAACTCTCTGGCTACTGCATCGAGATCAGCTCCATCGCTGTTTCTTTGTCTTTCCAAGCATACTTCCTTGACCCCAATTCTCTTGCCTGCGTACATAGGAGGCAAAGGCAATCCAACTGCCTTAGACCACATGATTACTGCCACTCCTCCAAGGCCACCTTTTCCCTTAGAGACCTGGTCTTGTGGGAGCATAACTTTACCTTTTTAAAGAGAGCCCACCTTGCACCAAAAGCAGTTTCTTTTACATTAAACCTTACAAGGAAGTTGTGTAACTAGACCGAATGTTTGTGTGCTAGTCTCAATTTTACTGTTCTTCCTACACTACTAGACTGGATTGGAGCAATGTATTTTCAGGGTGCCAAGTTCTCTATGTCAGACCTCTGTCTTCGTGATTTCAGCTCTAAAACATGAAATCTACTTTGTTTTCCATGTTCATTTTCCTTTGGCTGTATGACCAAACACTGTGAAATAGCGGTCCTGATACCACCCAAGAGACTGTGTCTCCTCCTTTGCATAAAGCTTCTTTCTGTCGCTCAGTTTTGATGCTCATGCTTATTCTTGGTTTCCTTGCCTAGCTTCTGAGGATATTCCACTTTTTAGCCCATCTACTTCAGGCTTGGTTTTGGAGAAAATGCATTTTAAGTGGCATACATGGATTGGATATTTTCTATTTTCCTCAGGAAAGATTGAGTCTTGTGTTGATTAACCATATATGCAGGCAAGAATATATAGACACACAGAAATATTCCTGGCTGTTCACATGAGACATCTAAGACTATAGTAAAACATGATTCGTAATATCAAACTGGAATTGTATAGCGTCAGTGCCTAAGTTACTTATTACGGTCTAGGGTACTATGACTCATCTTCAAATCTGAGTTAACGTTCAAAGGAGAATTTGAGTTTCTGCTAGGCAGTATTAAATTGCCAGAAATGGCAAAGGATATCAAATCTGGTTTGCCATGTGCTACCACGGGGTATTGCAGGCAGTGACCACATTTATCTTATCCTGCATTATGTCTCAGTTTTGATACATACACTAATACATACATAACTTAAATTAAGTCCCATGTTGTTTTCCAGTTACTGAATTAGTCTTCTTGGCAGAATCAGGATGGAAAATGATTGTTTCTTCTCCAGGCAACTAATGCAGCCATGCAATGAATTTTCTTATATACTCTGAGTCTAGAGAACTAGATATAGTTTCATGGGATACACTGAATAAGTAATGTTAATATTGCTGTGTTTACTCCCAGAGACTATTTTTGCTCTTGGTAAATTGATTCTCATTTGTTCTGTGAATACAAAATGAACAGTCGTACTAAATGCTATGGTTTCCCTAGCCTGCAGAGGAAAGGTGGATATAATCTATTTCTTCCCCTATTTTTCAAGCCGTGTGTACACTCAGGTGATTTGCAGAGTCATTGGACTTCCAGCTAGGTGTTTGGGGATCAGGCTGCTTTGAAAATTGCAGAGTTTAGCTGCCATTGGGTACTCCAGCAAATTTCAGTGTCTGTGCCTGAGGGAATATTAACACTCTTACTTCCCAATTTTGCATATCCTTTTCAGTAGAGATGGGAACATCTAGTGTAGAAAACAGATGATCCATTAGCAGAGACTCTTTCCTTATGTATATTAACTACAATTTCAAGAGCTTTTAGGACATAATGAACACAGGCAACGCAGGTATCCTTCTTTCAATTTTATCATTGAACTGTGCAGTAGCATTGTAACTTCTTCCAAGTCTTCTTTTCTGCAGATGGGATATTGAACCATTTCCTTCGTGTAAAATGAAACAAAAAAAGCAAATGCCTCTCCCTTTTCCTCAGCCTTATTTTTTTTCCTACAAATTAGCAGAAAATAGAGGTGTTGATAGAGGAAAAAGCCATGGATTTCTGGGAATTGTTGAAATAAACTCTATTTCAGTTCAGCAGTCTACATTAGGTTTCTGTGTCTTGGGTAGGCAATCGTGTAAATCAGATGGCAAGTTCCAGCCAAGACCCAGCTGGCAAGGTGTAAGTTTTCCAGTATAACTGGGAATCCTATGGGCTCTTTGGCTGCCAACAGTCACCTCCATTAAGGTGACTTGCTGAGTTAGCTGCTAATTGGCTCTATGCAATTAACTTCCAATGTTCATGATCACTGTGATGTCTAAGGTACTTGTAAAACTGATGAATTCATATGTATGATTTCTCTGAAGTGAGGAAATATTACAAGTACCATTTTCCAGATGAAAAGCTGGAACAGAGACAATTATCTGTTAATATTGTTCTACATGTTAATTTTGGTAATGGTGTTATTATATTAGGGTTTGTACAAGTCATCTTCATTCCTTCAAGTCACATAGACAAGGAAGAAAAATAACGGACAGGCAAAGTCCATTAAAGGGGCCAGTATCATAGTGGTTTTGGTGTAGGAAGGAAAAAAAAAACAGAAGAAAGAAGGGCAACTTCTGACGTGCTTGTTCATGTAGTAGTAGAGTCAGACGCACCTATTCAGTGCATCTAACTAGCAGATTAGTTGGCAGACTTGGGATATCACAATATAGACTATAGCTAAATACTTTTACAAGTCATCTTCTGCTTTTTTGTTTATATGTAGGCTACCACAGACGTTAGCTGATGTTCTTTTATTTTCTCTGTTCATTACAGCCACAGCAATACATATGTGAGAATGTATTTCCAATCAAGTCTAGTTGCATTTCTACCGCTACTAATGGACAAAATCTAATACTGTTCTTAAGGTACTAATTTCTGCTAAACATTGGAATAGAAACTCACAGACCTAATGGTCATGACACTTCCAGCTCCAACTTTTCAGATGTTAATTTTGGAGAAAAAAACTCAATAAACTATGCACCCATTAAAAGGAACTTAAATACATCCCTCTGTCACTGTTAGTTGAAATTGTGTGAAGAAAACTGAGAAGTAAATTACTTTCTGGAAGATATTTTCAATATATTTCTTGATTGGTTTTAGAATTGGTCAAATAGTAACAGTTTTTATTGAATGGACTGTTTAGCCAATAAATGATATTCCTTGTCCAACGCTATTCAAATAATTATGCTTTACATATACTCATGTCTGCTGCTTTTACATTTTGAGAGTAGGGTTAAGAGGCCTTCATTTGGTAGAGCTGGGTAAAGTGATCTAAATGGATATAAAAGTGTGGACAAACCATCTTTTCTGAAAACAACCATATTTCACTTGAAAATTTCCAGCATGATAGAGTGCCTGGGAATTCGCCTCTCTGACAGACCCCGCTCTTTGTTCTTGAACCGCTCAGTGAGTTCCTTCAGAGGCAAAGATCTTAAAGACACTGAGACTCTGCAAGTTATATGAAAAGGCATCAGGTAGGGGGAGATGTGAGGGGTGTCCTGCCAGGATAGATAGCTATGCCATGAGCATAACTTGTGCTAAACTCAGAAGAAATCTGTTTGGGAAAAAGTGTTTAGAAATACCCTCCTCCCAGGGTAATCTTCAGAGCTTACACTTTCTGAGAAATTAAATTGCCTTAGAGATAGAAATCTGTAGGAAACCTAGCTTTAGTTTCAACCTTCACAGACGAGCTTATTTCTAAGAAAAACATTTTTACAAAAAAGGGATATGCCCGAAAGCAAACTGAACACAAGGCAAACAGTAATATTCCTCTTTGTTAAATTAGCTGATGCTGAGTGATTAGTACTATTGTTCAACTCAGCTGTTAACTCTTAGCTGATTTCCTAGTGCTTAATTCCCAGATAATTTCAAAGAGATTTATGCATGAACTGAGAGTTAACCATAGACTTAAATGCGGTACTGACACAGGCATTTTATAGGCATACATTTAATATGAAACATTCCAAATCCAGGCTTCAGCAACATCTTTAAGCACGTTGAAGTTGAAGGGATTACCCACATTCCTACAGATCCCTGCACACTCGAGCTCCACGTTGAATTATGGCATAGTAAGGGATCAGTATGAGTCTTATCTCTGAATTTGCTGAGTGGCTCGAACCACTGAATTCTGGAGGTGTTGAAAGAAGCCTCAATCAGTTAGTTACTTCTCTTCTGCATCTGGCTTGGCAAACAGTCAAGGAGAACAACAGTGCTCATTTCGTATTCATCTATTATGCACAATTTGCTTTGAATACCTTGTTTATTCTAACATGAAGTATATATTTTCATTTCATTTTGGTACTACATTAGTGGGAAGACGTGAGAATTGAGGACACTACTCAACTATTGAGCCACAGATCAATAGACAAAAAGTTTTTAAATGGCTTTCAAATGCCTGCATTGATAAAGCTATATCCATTATTCTTCTCTCCGCTACCAGGGTAGAAATAATAAATATTTCAAGAATCCCAAAATAGATGGAAGTAGTAATATTGACTAAGCAGAAACTGTTTGCCAGGAGATTAGGCTTTAGTTGGTAGGATTTAAATATGCCTGGCATGTCAAAGCAATGTGACAAGCCAGTGTTTTCATAATGTTCTGCGTCTACCTCATAACTTGTTGTGAAAGAATGATGACTGTTGCCAGCTTGCTTTGTTCTTATTAATATTTTTGAAGATAAGAAAGTGAAATGGCTCCATTTCAGGAATTAAGTCATTTCTTTGTGCCAAAATACTGACAGGAACTCTTGATGCAGGAAGATAAATTAGAGTTCTGACTCCTGCATCACAAAAAAGAAGTCAACACTGCTTGAAAGGAGCCTTGCTATTCAAGCTGGTGTTACTTCTTTTAATGCAGATGTGAATGTCAAGTGAGTTTTCTATGTGAATTTCTGCAATATGAAATGGAACAGACTGTTGAACTCTGGCACTTTGAAGCTCCAATTTTAAAATTCAGGGATAATTTTAGGGAAGGGATGTCAGAAGAATCAGCAAGTGGAACCCACGTACCTCAGTCAATATTGTAACATCAGCTGTATAGTACTATTTGCAGCCCACGACTAATGGGATATTTGCCTTCTTGTCTTTGCCGCTGATTATTCCAGGTCTCTCCAAGACGCATTAGCAATGCCTTCCATTCCCTTCATGTAGATGGTATCTGAACCCTTGGTGAATAACTCTCTATCCACCTCCATTCTAATCCAAGAAGTCAGCCTTTCCTATGAGTCCAAAATGGCAAAATTCCCGCCCGGGCCCTTATCCAGCTCAGCGCAGCTACCCAGTAGCCTCCTCCTAGTACACCTCATGTGGACCAACCTTCTCCTGTGTTATCCTGGTCCAGACACTTCTGTCTGCTTCTTGCTTTATCCCTGTGACCTGGACACCTGTGTCCTTAAGCTGGTTCTTTCTCTGCTGCAGCAAATGCATTTGTTTTCTTACTAGGACAAGACCCTTTGCTGTTTAGTTGAGCTTTTCCCATTAGGACCCATCTTCTTTTACCACGCTGGTGTATGTATTACCTGTGCCTTTGCTCTGGCAGCAAGCCCAGCCCTCATGCCGTCTGTGCCAGATGGACACACAGAGTCATTTTCCACCCTTTTCCAAAGCCCTTCTCATGACAGTTGCCCTGGTACTCTGCTTGCTGATGACAGTAGGTAGAAAATGGACAGTGTCCATCTAGGGCTTCAGTTGCTCTTCTGCTCTTCACTCATACTACTGCTTGACTGCCTACCTTTTACCATCTTCCATATATTCATCTGGGATTGGGAGCTCTTTGAGCAGAGACTGGCTAATTTGAAATTCCTGTGAACACTGTAACACTTGATCTGTGATTGATCCTTCCAAACCGTGCTGTGAGGCTGTAGCAACATGCCTTACCTGGCGGGAAATAACGCTAGCACACGAAGGAAGTGACATGAAAGTCACAACCGAGATAAGAAGCGAAACCATTTATTGAAGATGACACACAGGCAAATAGGAAAACCAGCTGTGAGCGCGTCAGAAGAGGAGTCACCACAGCCCTTCACCTCCTCACCTTGCAATAACTCTTACATCACCTGTAGTTAAGGTCAGTCCCTTTGCATCACTTTGCACACCTTGGTCTAACTGTTTCAACCGGGAGTAGTTCTTCAAACGTGACAAGCTCCTGGGCAGACATGGTTGAGACCATGACCAGGAGTTCATTTGCTTGCAAAGAATGCATGTTGAAAACTGGGGAGTGTAGTCCTTTGCTTTTCCAATTTAAACAGGGGTACAACAGACATCAAAGGAGGATGGAATATCGCTGGGAAATCACGTTAAATAGATCTTTAGTGGAAAAGTGTTGTAATTCCTACCATATCTTACAAAAAAAAGCAACAGAAAGTGTATAAACATTTTCTATATACACAAACAATACAACACAGCTGTCTTGTAAGCAGGGATTAGTAGCAGGACACTGTTATAGAAACAGCACATATTTTCCCTTGGGAAACTTAAAACACCAGAAATTTAGTCCATTCAAGGCCACAGAGAAACTGTGCTGCTTATGCTCTTGTTTCCTTTCCTAGTTGCTGAGATTGACATTTTACAAACTAGGTTTCTGTATATTTTCCATTTTGTTTAGCAACTACAAAGTCCTTGGGTCAGCATCCTTTTTTCCATTCACAAAAATTAGCTAAATGCATTCCTCTCCACATTTGCAGTTTTATATTTCCCTTATTTGGTTAAACCAGACAACATGAAGTTATTGTCATTCTTGAATGCAAGAGTGTAATTGATAGAGCAATACTCTTATGAAGTACTTTAGAAAGGGTTTTAGTAGAAAACCACAAGAGATTCATCTTAAACTAGTTTAATTTAAACAGTTCCATGACAATAACTGTGGACATAACTTCTGGGAAATGTGGATGCAAATTCAGGCTGGAAGATAAGATTCAGTGAAATCAATGAGTTGCAGCTGCTGCATTTGACACAGACATTACTATATCTAGCAACATCTTTTTAGATCAGAGCCCTAAGTTAAGCAGCCATCCACCTGTCTTATGGCAAGCTGGAGCTGAACATGAGGTGGCAACTGAATTCTTCACCACTCAACTTGTATTTTCTTATTTGTCATTTTAATAGTGATCCCTGTGCACTTCAGATGCCCTTTCCCCTCCCATACACTACCTGTGATTGCCAACTGTGTAACGAAGAAGGTCATTCGAGATTTCCGCTTCCTCCTCCAGGTAGAGAAGAGCACGATGGCATTTCCAGCAATTGTGACAATAAAAAGAATCCAAAGAGTCACCAGCTGCTCTGTCTGCATTGGAAAGAAGGGGAAAAGGCGTGTCAGTAGGTGGATGGGTGGTGACTTGCGTTAAGCCAGTCAGTTATCCTAGGATAAATGAGATGAGACTGGAAAAAAGGAGTGAAATGTGAGTTTTGTCAATTGATTTCTAATTATTTAGTCTAAAAGATATTCTTGTTCTCTCAGAAAATACTTAACATGCATCACTGCTGGTGGTATTCATTCCAGTTTGATTTGCAGTGGCTGTATATTACTTCTATCTTCACAAAACCACTAGCAGTGTCTGTGTTTGGCACTTAACACTAAAATGAGAGGCAGTCCTCAGTTTTCTTGTGTTGCTCCAGCAAGCTGTGAAATAACCCGCTGCCTCACTTTGCAAGGAATATTGATAGATGGGCTCCTTTGGAGAAACGGGGGAAATAAATACTTCTCTCCTTCCCAGCTCCAGTGAGTCTGGGTCATCCACAAGCCCTGCGAAATTCCGACATCCACTCCATGATCTAGATGTGCACCAAGATTGAAAAGAAAGCATGACCCACTGCAAGGAAAAGTAAAATTTTGTAGCGAGCGATACGCGATGACAAAACGTCCCCTAGTGGTAGTGTGTACACAGAAAAGAAAGTAAGAAAAGTTATTGCCGTTCTCAAAGCATCAGGATCGTCTGGCTGCAAGAACAAGGGTGTATGTACACACGTTTGCTTGTTCTGTGAGCGCACGCTCGATCGTCTCCCTCCTTTTGACCTACCAAAACCCATTTGGTCCTCTCTAGATGCAGGATAGTTATTCTTCATGACCACTCTGTAGGTTTCCCCTCACCATGTGAGAGTGTGAAGTTTATGTTTTCTCCATAGCAGCCATCCAGCTCTGATGCCTGAGAAGCACTGAGTCTGGCGAGCATGCGGTCAGCTGGAGAAAATATTCTGCATTTCTGCAAAATCCTCACTTATAAAAGCCTGTCCTGTGTAAAGCTGCATGTAGTGGCATGGAGGAAGATGTTTCTGGGACTCTTCTGCAAAGACAAGTAGAAGAGAGGGGATTTTCACAGTACCAGTTAGGTTTGAAGGACATAGAGCAGAGGAGCTGAGGAGAAAGAAATCCTAATGTGTCCAGCAGCAATAATATACACATTATTATTATAGTCAATGAGAGAAAAAAATAGATATATGGCTCAGCAGAACTGGTGGTTATAAAGGTAAGCCCAATTTCCATAAGGGACCCCTCTCCCAGAGCCTGCTGCTCCTGAGCATACCCGTGCCTTTGATGTTTCAGGAGGAGACAGTTGGTATGAATGAAGTACAGAAAAGCCTTCAGGCCCCTGCTCTGCCTTCTCGTGGCTTTCCAGTGCTTCAGACGCATCAGTCACCTGGATTCACACCCTAGCAACTGGGATGAGTCTCAGATTATGTCAACACAGTCATTTGGGATCTTCCAGTTCTTGATACCGAACCCATAATGTGGGAGCTAGTGGAAAATGGAGGAGACAGATAAGGGCTGCAGTTAAAGAGGGATCCCAGCTGCTGGCCCTACAGAAACAATCCCCAAGGCACTGTCCTGGCCAGGTGGGGGGAAGGAGGCTGTCGGTGAAACCAGTGCCTGCCTGACTGGGCTGATGATGGAGCAGCAGGAGGGGAGAGCACTCATTAAAAGCATTTGGCAGCCACTAACCCACAACTTTGGATGAGCACAAACCAGGGCTCCTGTTGTCCACAGAGAGAAAACAGCTCAGCTGTGAGCCCGGGAAGGGAAGGTGATATGCCAGGAAAGGAGCAGGGGCAAGGAGCCTCTTGCTCTGCCATGAGCTTTAGTGCCTCTTCAGCTCTTAGCCCCCTCCCGGTCAGCAGCTATGGTCCCTCCTCTACTGGGGAGCCACTTGTGGGAACCAGCCTCAGCTTTGCTCCAGGTAGGTAGCCATGCCACCCTGTGGGTTACATGGGCATGCAGGAAAGGCAAGATCTGGTTTATGAGCAATTTGAGACTGTGCTCTGTGCCTGAACCCAGAGATTATCTTAGGCATACAATGAAGGCTGTGTTTAGATGGTTTTGTTTTTCCCAGCATGATAACTTTTGCTAGCATAATCTACCATTTGGGTCATCTCACCTAACTCTAAAGCTCTAAAGAGAGACAACTACTCTAAATTGTCATAGTGTAGCCTAGATAATAGCAGTATCTCAGAGATGAGTCACCATTCATCTCACCTACCTTGGGATGGCCTGTCTCCACTGATTATAGAGTGACCTACATAAGACAGCTTGTGTGGGCTGGATGCTTAGCTTTTAGACAAAAAAAATCTCCACCTTTTTTTGGGTGTCTGCAAATCTCTTGAATTTCTTGGAATTTTCCCTTCAAAATGTGTGTCAGAGGCACGGTGGAACTATTTTTATGGGGATGCTTTGCTTTGTACAGGAATTGGAAGGAAGCGTCTTTTTGGAAGGTAATTAAAATTTAAAAAGGTAAGATTTCACATCACTTTTGTCCTTGAAATCAGTGGGTTCTCCTCAGGGTTTGGTTTGTCTTTTCCATCACAGAAAAGATCTTTCACTCATGAAGAAAACTGAGGGGCAAGACTTGTTCCTATATTGTCTGGCATAAAATCAGGAGAGCATTTTCCTTGAAAGAAATTCTGTATCCCTATATTATACTGATACAGGTACAAACAGAACAAGGATCTGACACTCAAATATTCTTCCATTCCCGCAGAAGAAATACCTATGGAGCAACGGAGACTGTGTTAGAGGGGTGTTTCTCCACCATAGGAGCACAGCACATATCAGTTTAAATGCCCTCCTGCCAAGTCAAAAAGCAGTGCTTAACTGTTTAGCAATTTCAGGCTAAGGCACTACAGAAATATACAATTAAATCAGACTACAAAGGCATCCTAAACGGTGCAAAAGCTGAATACCAGAGAGGTAAGTTTGAAAGGACATAGACAAAGGAATAAAGCCAAAGTTTCTATTAATCTATTTGTGGCGGCTGCCATTCAGAGAGAAGAGAAACAGATCTCATTCTTGGGGATTAAGGAGCTATAACAATAGGCAACTTAAATCACTACAGCCTCTCTCAGTTTGTGTTAGCTCGCAGAATGAACACTTCTGTGGTTTTTAATGGGATGCCCACCGTGATAAAGGCCTTCATGGAAGCTAGGATTACAATTCAAAATGATCTTGATGACTTGGAAACATGCACTGTCAAAAAAAATCAAGATGCTGTTCAACAAAGAAGTGCAGGACTGTACAGTGCAATGGGGGTAATCACAACGGGTTGGGTGAGCCTTCAAAACATCTCCCCTGCATGCAGCAGGTAAAATGCCCCACAAGTGGAAGATGATTTAATAATGTCACCCTGCCAAGAGAGTGACAACCACCATCATGGGATCAACACTAGTCTCGCATTCCTGTGCTCTAATTCTTCCACTGTACCCAGCTGTTGTACTACGCCCACTCCTGGGCACCATGCTTCCAGAGAGACACTGAGCATTGACAGCAGTCTAGAGGATATAGCCAGGCAAAAAAACCCCGAATGAATTAAGTTGCTTAATCTAGCAAAAAGCAAACTGCAGGGAAATATGAACAGAGCCTTGAAGACACAAAAAGACTGATGGGAAAAAGGAAAGGAATAATCTCTTCTTCAGATCTACTGCAGATTGGCCAAAAATCAGTGAACTGAAAATACAGCACAGAATTCGAGTTGATCATATTAAAAAATTGACTTAAAAATATACCATATATATAGATTGAGTCAGTGAAACCTCTATCTATGAAGGTCTTAAAAAATAGCTATTAGATTAGAGGGATAGCTGATTGATCCCTGAACTTCACACCAGCTGCATTTTTCTATAATTCTGGTTTATTGGTCACCTTAACGTTGCTTAGACATAGAGGTGTTTAATTTCGTGTCTTGTTTGTTCATCAAGCGGAAATCCTCTTTTTGCAACAACATTCAGCAAGGTGATTTACAAAAAACATTGTTTAATAACATGTTGCACAGACATAAGCAGCATTCTGGATAAAAAGAAAGATAATAACATCTCCCAAACCCCTGTGTGGGACCTTTTTTTTTTGGGAAGGGCTGCTTTTGCAATGGGCATTGCTAACTACATTACATGAGAATGCTGTGAGACAGACTAGTTGCATACACCAGTTCTTTTAGACTAGAAAACATAAAGATGCTGGTGACTTAATTAAGGTCACAGAACAAATCAAAGTCAAGAGGATTTCCTTGGCTTGACTACAACCATTGCATGCGCTGCTATTCCACAAGACTGCTGTGTTTGGAGCACGGAAGTGCTTGACATCTGGAGCACATATTCATGTTTTGCGAATTTGCTTGAAGATTAAAACCAGCTTTAGTCAATGAAGCAAGCCTCTTCAGGGGTGAAATGTAAGCCAGAAAACCTGTCTAAAGATTGTGTGTGTTTTCCTTTGCTTGTAGAAGAGGCTTGTTATTTTGTCTCTCTGACAAATTTCTGAATTTATAGGCTGCAATAAGTCTAGCATGAGTTTATTCTGCTTATATTTGAGACAAAGATCATCCCTGTGAGCAGCTTTAATCAAGACCGTAGTTAAATCCTCTCAGAGCCACTGGGAGACATTCTGGTGCTGTGGTGCTATCCTCCTTCCAGTTCTCACCAACCAACCTCCTTGCTCACTCATTTCTCAGGATTTATATTCCCGCTGGTGGGGGGGCACCAGCTGTGGATGTGGAACAGGCCATCTGATAGCCCATCCCAATGGAGGTGCTGTTGCTCATGTCTTGAGGTACAGAAGCCTTTGCCTGATATCACAGCAGTTGCCCAATAGGAGAGGTTCAACTATCAATGGACAAAGCATGTTTGTACTTGAACAGAAACCTAACATGAAACAGTTTTGTTCTAGCTGCTGAGGCTGGTGGTGACACAACTTGGAAAAAATAGGTTGCCAGGTAAGAAATAAGCAAATAAACAGAAAAAGAGAGGGAGACGTACTCCCTTCCTGATGTGATTGGCTGGCCTCCGAATGTGAGGAGAGGAGGCCTATAGTGCATTCATGTCCTCACTGACCTGGTGCCTTCCTGCTCCATGATCTTGGTCACATGGGTGAAGAAGAGGCACTGATCCCTCATATCACAGGTCAGTAGTGGCTTAATTCTCTGAACAGTTGCTTTTTGCCAGCTGATTAAATTCTGGGAATATGCAAAAGGTCTGACTGCTTGCCTTTAGTATATTTTAAAAATTATGTTCCTAGGGTGACTGATTGCAGCAATTGAGATTGTAAGAAAGAGATAATCATGGAGCAAGCCAAACAATTTTGTAAGCATGTTCTTCTTAGCACATAAGAAGAACACATAAATCTCCTTGCTAAATTGGGGAACTGTCATGCTCATGGTCAGGCTCGCCACTAGTAGTAGAGAACTTTCTTAAAGGAGGAAAAAAAGAGAAAAATCTTTTCTCACCATCTGAAATAATTACTTTAATCGTAGGCCATGCAAGAAAATGGAGGAGTCTAGATTTTGCATTATTTTGGCCCTGTTGTAGAAGTTCTGGAGCCTTGAACTTTCAATACTGAAAATGTTCAGGACAGATTTGCTATTTTAACAGCTCCCTTCTAGGATGGAACAAAAAACCCCAAAACCAAACAAACCAGGAAGATTAGTTTTCCTGAGGCAGGTGCCATGCAGCTGACTGATTCCAATCAGGGATTTATAGTCAGTTTACCTCTAAGGCAAATTGCACTTTGGAGTGCAACTCTGAAAAAAAAATCAAAGACACTCATCGGCACAATTTAACTAAGGAGTCTTAAAGGTACTGGCACAACCTCTGACATAATTCATAAAGTTTTTAAAATAAATAAAAAAAGCAAAAATAAATAAAAAACCTTCTGTCTTATACTGCCATATTCCTCCACAGCAGAAACCATAGAGGAGCCTTGTAGGGTCTAACTGCTGCCTACAATTACCTAACGGGAGGGTGCAGAGAAGGTGGAGACAGGTTCTTCTCAGGAGTGAACAATGAAAGGACAAGAGGCCATGACTAAGAGTTGTAACATAGGACATTTTTATTAGATATCAGGAAAAAAAAAATGTTCATCTTGAGGGTGGCCAAACACTGGGATGGGAGCCCAGAGAGGCTGCGGGATCTCCATCCCTGGAGATTCAAAACCTGCGTGGACACTGCCCTGAGCAATCTGGCATAGTTTGAATTTGCTTTCAAGTGGCTGGCGCAGGTGACTTCCAGGAGTCCTTCCCTGCCTGAATTATTATGCACACACAAGTATGCATAAGATCTATTTTCTTAAGGAATGTACTTAAAACTAAAAGCTACTTATACAGATGTGATCAGATGAGCACTTTGAACAAGTTATATATTATTTATTGTATCATAGAAACATGAACAACTCAGATCTTTGTGGGAATCTTTACATAAAATAAATTTCACCCTGCAAGTCAAGGGTGAACATATTAGTCTTAGGAAAAAGCACTTAAAAAGCATAAGGTGGCATTTGTCTTATGCTTATGCGGAAGCCTGAGATGAAGAATTTCTGCCAGGGTGTGACCAGCTTAAACCATGAGCTGTCAGAAGTAAAGGACGATGCCACTGAAGGAATCATGACTGTTGTTGGTTTTCTCAGCTACAAAATAAAGGTTCTTTAATACATAACAAAGAACAAACTTGGTTAAAGTGCCAACTGGAAGAACTCATACCTCTTCTTGTGTTGAAACCTTCAATACAAGTTGGATTGTAAAAAAAACAAAAGAAATCTCTGTTGGTGTGTAGGTGTGTGCTGTAGGTGTGTTACATATACTTTAGTTGTAGCTAGCAGTTCTCACTGTCAAGCAGGAACAATGTAAGGGGCACCAAATATTTTACCAAAAGAGGGACAGTGGCGGGAATACTTAGGCTAGAAGTAAGCTTCATACAGTAAATGTTAGGCACCTGAATGTGAAAGTTCAGATGATTAATTCAAACTGCCTCCTAGTGCTTAAGAAATCTGAAAGGAAAAAAAAAGAAAGAAGGAGGATTTGGGGAAAATGCAAAACCGGCTGGATTGCTCTTGATTCATTTGCAGGTAAACCTCTTCTCAGTGAGAAAGAAACACACTAACAACTAGGAAGATCATTGAAATTTTATGACCTGGTGTCACAAGCAGCAGAAATTGTACTGGCCATTCCTGTAATACAAGTGCATTTTGAAAGAATGTTCTCTGTCTAGCAAGGCAGAAGAAGATTTTTCTTTCTTTCTTTCTAAGAAGATTTTTCTATACAACATTCATACACGATGTGCCTGAAAATTTTGGGAAAGTAATTTGATTGACACTAAAAAGCTCTGGGAAAACTCATGTGAAGATAAGAAAGACTGAGAAAAGAGAAAGTTCAAAGCTAAGTTTTATATTTTGTCCCTGAAAATGCTTCCACGATGACTGAATTTGAAAGAAACACATTTGGGCAGGCAACAAGCCCTCTAGNATCGCTGGTTTGGTTTTTTTTTTTTTTTTTTTTTGGTAGCTTTGCCTGGAATGGAGCCCGATTCAGACTGCATAAATCTTAGTTCGACCCCAGGTTTGCCTCTGGGACTGCTGCTTTGCCATTTCAGTGGCAATGGTCACGCCTGATAGTTTTCATATCTCCTCCTGCACAGAGGCTGCTTTACTGAGATGATTTCTCACAGGCTGGCTGTGTTATCCTCCCAGCACATAGCCACAGGTCATTCTGGCGATCCTGGGATGCATTGCCACACGAGGCCTTCACAACATGCCAGAGGTGCTGGCAACAGTCACTTCTCCACAGGTCCTTATGGTTGGAAGAAGGGCACAGCTGGAAGGGACCCAAGCTGATGCTTTCTATTCTGCCAAACTCGAGAAGCAGCTTTGCATGAGCTTGTGTCTATATGGTATTGCACTCGTAGTCCATGAATTTTAATGTGTTATATAGAGGAAAAATTTATAATATTTTCTCCCTTTTAGACTTAGGGAAACAGACAAACTCAGGAAGCTTATTCACTAAATCAGCACACTTTCTGATGTAAAGGGGTAATTATGTTATTAAGATTACTTTCCCTTCTTTTTGAAATCTAGCAAAACTGTATCTATCTTTTTCGTGAATCTCCAGGTTTTTAAAAATGTTTTTCTTAGCTCTGACTTCACCATCATGGGTGAGGCAGGGTCCTTTCAGTCCACAACATTTAATGCACATGAATTGCTGTGATCTTTCCAAGCTCAAATAACAGCTAAACAAACCACCCCCAACCTGCCCGAAAATCCTCCGTAGGTGTGACTGGGAGAGAGGGCAAGATTTTGAGTCCATAACAAATGGTAACAATACAATTTTACTAGCAGATAGCTCACATTTGCCATTCTGCTGTGTTTTGGTACAAGATGGATAATAAATGGTGACAGTGCTGCTCAGTTATTGCAGGATTTTTTTACCCATTGCTCCCTAGGAAACTTGCACAGAAGACGACAAACAGATATTGTAGAATCACTGAATGGTTTAGATTGGAAGGGACCTTGAAGATCATCTAGTTGAGCCCCCCTGCCATAGGCAAGGACACCTCCCACTAGACCAGGTTGCTCAAAGCCCCGTCCAACCTGGCCTTGAACACCTCCAGGGATAGGGCATCCACAACTTCTCTGGGCAATTTGTTCCAGTGCCTCAACACCTTCAGAGTGAAAAACTTCTCCTAATATCTATTCTAAGTCTACCCTCTTCCAGTTTGAAGCCGTTGCCCCTTGTCTTATCACTACATGCCCATGTAAAAAGTCCCTCTCCGGCTTTCTTGTAGGCACCCTACAGATACTGGAAAGCTGCTATAAGGTCTCCCCAGAGTCTCCTTTTCTTCAGGCTGAACAACCCCAACTCTCTTAGCCTGTCTTCATAGGAG
>RSEF01000002.1:56089040-56120249 GCA_003993805.1 Himantopus leucocephalus
AGGACCTTCCACTTGGCCTTGTTGAACTTCATGAGGTTTGCACGGGCCTATCTCTCAAGCCTGTCCAGGTCCCTTTGGATGGCATCCAGCATTTCCCTAATTTTAATGTCATCAGGAAAGTTACATTTTTCATGGTCTACCTATCTATTTTTTCCTAGAACATTTTTGACATGAAGAGATAATAGTAGGTCACTCAATGGTCCATCCATAATTGTATGATTATGATAATCCTACTAAAAACTGTGAAATGCTGTTTTTTCTTAATCACAGAAAGGGGTAAAATGATTAAGTATGCCAAATCTGTATGATTAAAACATATTTAAAAACTAGAGAAATTAATACTTTCTAGGCATATTTATATAGGAGAGGCACACAGACGCAAATCATGTGGCTGCGTGGACCATGGAGTCAGAAGTACGAGATTTGCTAGTATTAAGCTGCCAAAATCAGTTGGCTCACAGCCATCCCCAGTCAGGCTGTCATACAGCCAGATCATTTCTGTGTTGCATTTAAGCTACTAGATGAAGCCAGCCTGGCCAAAAGCACTGCAGGTTTGTTTCACAAGGAGATCAGCTATTACATTCTCAGTGCAGCATCTTAGGAATAGCAAAAGTTATTATGGCATATTGCAGAGGCTGCATTCAGGAGTTCCTGACACCTTACTTGCGTAGACTTAATTCTCCTTCTCTCCCCCCACTGAAAGATTGCAAAGTTACTTATGAATTATTTGATATGCCTATTTTTCTGAAATGTATGATTGCATTTGCAGAGATTACTCCAGAAATTTGACAGCACCCATTATTATTTTTCTATTATGTATTCAATGATGGGATGCTCTGTGAGGTGTGCTTGAAAATCAGAATGAGCAATAGCATAGGAGAATGCTTTCCAGGAGATAAAGAGGCTCCTGCATTTGAAGGAAATGATAGGAACAACAGATTCTGACCTAAACATGCTCTGAGGACACCTGGAGCCAAATCCTTGTTACCGGATAGTCCTACAAAACAAGTCAAGGCAAACCTTCTCTCCTCGGGTTGGTGTCCTCAGGTTTTTAATGGAGGTGGTAAGCCCCGACCTTTGTAAAGAGCATTAGGCTCCATGGATAAGCAGCACGTACTCTTAGATTTGTGCTTAATCTGGCACGGCTATGCAGTCCTGTTTGATATCTGAGCTACGTGGGCTAAAACATGCGGATACGGGGAATGCTACAGTGTGGGGGGAGGACAGGCAGAAAGTCAAGTATTCCTTCCTGAAAAAAAACTGAGAATTTAGATTATACGTGTAAAACTATTTGTGGTGGAGTTGATGTGCACATTGTTCCTCCTGAGAGCTCTAGCACTTCAACCATCACTGCTGTGGGCCAGAGGGAGTGAGATGTCAACATGTGGACCTGTGGCTGGGGCTCCCTCCTGGCAGGTGATAGGCTGAGGTTCCAAAAAACCTTGGGTGTAAATGACCAAACCTTTGTGTCCTTCTGCACAGGTGAGGGTTCAACTCCACACATCAGAAAACAAAATAAGAAAATGCACTATATCATGGAAGTCAGCCAACCTTCCTGGGAGGCAGGAGATGATGGTGGGAACACAGTCCCACTGAGAAAGGAATAACAGACGGGACTTTTCTCCTTTCAAACACTCCAACCTTTAGTCTGTTGCATAAAGGTAGGGCACCCCATTTCTCTGCAGCCCTCTTATAAAAGAGATGAATCCTACTCCTCTCTGAGGACAAGAGCATACTCCTACCCTTGGGGAAGCTTTGGGGCCGTTGGGGGCCTGACAAGGTGAGGTGCTTCCTCCAGCCCTGACAAAACCTCCCAGCCCTGTGGACAACCAGACAAACCTATTCTGAGATTTCATCTTTTCTCCAGGCAGGTTTCTGGTTTGCACCTTGTCAGGTTTGCAGAGTTAAGAAGGTCCTAAAGTGGAGGAAGGCCACAGGTGTTCAGATGGTCTCTGTTCTTTTCACATTACTGTATTTGGCAGAGGGCAGCTGACGCTCGCCTAGAGCCCTTTTACACATAGATTAAATGCATATGAGGCAGATTGTAAAGGGATGTAATGAACTTTCCTTTGGCCTGGGAGGTTAGAGCTGTAATTAATACCAATTTGCACATCTGTTCCAAATTTGGTGCTGACACAGCCAAGAGGACTTCTGATGCTTCTGGTTTAAGACACAGTAAGCTACCTGGATGCCTCATGTAAAGGCACCCGGGAAGAAATACAGTCTGGGCTTTCAGGGACCATTTGCCGTAACACAGCAGGAAGACCTGAACATAGGTGGGGATGAGCCAGTGCCTTTGCTGGGGGAAGCACCATCTCATCTTGCATGCCGCGTAGTGTGTGGGTGCACCTAATCCTGCCCCAAAGGCTGTGACACTGGGCCCCGAGAGCCAGCGTAGTTAGCACACATGGCCATGGTCCCAAAGCAGACTTCATGGGCAAAGCCTCGGCTAGCAGCTGGGCAAGGAGCTGTTTGCAAGAAGGCAAACATTTATTCCTCCAAGTGGATGAAATGCTTCGTTTCCCAGCCAAAGAAAGAAAAAAAGAGAGAAGAAATCTAATTGAACTGGCAAAATACTTTCCAATCTGAAGCAGTGCAGGATTTAGTTGTTAAAGTCCGAAGAGGAATAGACAGAAACTCAAATGCTTCTGAAAGGGGGAGCTGGGAAGCACTCACAGCTCATCCCGTAACAGAACTTTTTGGCACTGAAATGCTCTAAGGTGCATTATTTTACTTTTGCCACATTACCATCACAGTATAACACAGGCACTACCTTAGGTGGGTACAGGCTGTCCTTTTGAAGCATGGGAGGAAAAGAAGAATCTAGCACTGGCTCCTGTCGTTCGAGCACTGTGAGAGATACGCTATGTAGCTGTCATTGGGTAAAATCGTTAAAAAGTCATTAACACAGGAACTGCTCCAGATACTGGGTGAGTATCACTCCCTTGTCTCCATTTATCCACTTAGATCATGTTTTCCTATAACCACTTCGATAAGATACATTACACCTGCATTTCCCAAGTAGAAATAACTTGTATGCCCTGTGTTCGACTTCTGCATCCCAGCGCACAGGCTCTGGAGACAACCTGTGGTGTGGCCATTCATCCAGCCTGCCTTTATTGTCAGCCATGGGCCACAATGTGTTTGAAAATCCCAATAAAAGGCCAAAACCCCATTTGTAGCTACATTTTGAGCACTGAGCTCCGGTTTTTAATCCATTCAGCATATTCCAAGCTGAGCCTTTTATTGCTTTAGCTGTTTAACCAGACCCTTGTGAACAGGAAGGAGATGATGCTCAGCTTGCTGGAAGGGGCAAGGACATGCCCACAACATGGGCAGCGCTGATGGAGATCACCCAGCCGAGTCAGCAGGTATCAGCAACACCTTCCACACACGAACTTTTACAGAGAGCCGAAATTGCTGGCAGGGAGCCCTGCCTTCCCTGCAAACATAGTCGTCAGAGCAGGTGCTTTATCCCTCCTTTCCTGCAGCAGCACCAGCTGCCACTTGTCTCCAGAGTCAAAATATTTCCATGCCTATCAACAGCTAGTAATTGATGCGAAATCAGTGAACCTCCTTGCAAAGTTCATGCTATATGTGCCAGAGCTAGATGTCTGATGGAGGAGTGCAAATCTAATGAGAAGTTCTCAGCTAACAGAATCAAGTTTCCTTTAGCAATGGACGAGCATGCATGACTATCCATGGTTTCCTAATTATTTTAATTTACTCAATCTCCCCTATTAAGGAGCATTTTTCTGCCTGGGGACTTTCTAATCATGGAATTAATTGTCACTTTAAACATTATAAAATACTGCTCCTGTGACATTGCTCAGATTTACAGCCCTAAGTGTGGAGAGAAGAAAGAAGATAAAAAGAAAGTTGTTAAAAATATTTTGCTTGTTGCTTCTGTTTTTTTTTTTAATAGCATTTTAGGAGTCTAATGTGGAGAGGAAAAAAAAAGAAAAGAAAAAAAGATTTTCATCCTTGAAATCCTAGATAAGAATGTACTGTCTTATCAAGAAAAAAAAAGTATCATTAACATGTTAAAAGAGGCCCTCATTAATTAATAGTAGAACTACAGAGCAACTTTTTCCTTAACAGAGGTGGAAACCTGTTGTAATTCCACTGATTCCACTGGCATTGTATCAGACCACTAACAATCTCACAGAAATCCAAATTGCCTCTGAACATATTGTTAAATGTTGTAAGTGCCTATATCTTTCCAACTGAGAGTGATTTCTCTGGTCCTGAGCTCCAGAAGGAATGGCCGCGTACTCCTTGTCAGACTTTTAATAACTTGAACTTGTACAATGTGCCACAACAGTAAAGTGACACACGGCAGGCAGCATGAAATTAAGCAATGACAACAGGCACAGAAATCTGAAGGAAAGATGAATTTCAGTACCTCTTTCATCTTTTTCCTATATTCACATATTGCAAGGGTGATGTTTGTTTGGGGAGATGAATGAATACACTTCCCATGTCATTCAACAAGGTTCACTACTGAATGATTCATCTGGTGCATTCTTAACAGCACTCTTCAAGAGACGCTGCATTTCCCACTCAAGTTAAAAGCAAACAAACAAACCAACTAATTAGAACCTGTCCCTCATGATTTAAAAAAAAACCACCACCACCACCAAAAAAACCCCAGCAACCCCTCTCACTTGTGTACAATGTTTGTTGCAGCTGGAAAATTGAAAGGAAATCCCTTATTTTGAGGTGAGGGCTATAAGATGTTACATAAAAGATGTCTTAAACTAATACAAGCTCTTGATTAAAGATGCATTTATAATTACAATATCTCTATAGAAAAACAGTACCATTCCCTCTTGGAAGGGGATACAATTGGCTAACACCTGAAAGTCTGAACTCCAATTCCTACAACTATTTTTTTTTTCAGTAAACGCCTCACACATGCTGTCCGCTGTCTTTGCAGGGGAAAACCCCACAAATATCTGGGCAAAAAAGTTCAATAATCCTAGCTGCCTCCCTGCAGAGGTGCTGAAAATGCGCGAAAGCTGCAAGCACGTGAGAAAAGTAATGCACGCCTTAAATGAATACCTTAAAAGAATAGTAAAAGGATCCCCACTCCTCTTCTGTCACCACTTCAGTGAAAGTCACCGTTTCAGTACAGGTGACAAGGGTAAGATCCAGCCAGCCGGTGCCTCCCTGGGAGCTGCTGCTGGCTTCCGTGGAGCCGACCTCCATCACTGGATTTTGTTCCGAGTTGTCTAGGTGCTTGTTTTTGTAAGAGTTAATGCAGCCAGGCTTCTCCTGTAAAAGCACAGCAACAAAACCAGCTTCTCACTGCTCCACCACTGGCTACCAGAGGCGTCGGGCTTCAGTGCAGCTGAGTGATAAAAAAAAAAAAAAAAAGAAAAAGAAAAAAAGCAAACCAAGCTGGCATCATCCCTTTGAGCTTTCCTTCAGTACAACTCTGACGACAGCCATCCACATGGTCCTTCCAGCAGCAGGAGCGGCAGCCAGTCAGAAAGTCAGCACGTGTGGACCCAGCCATGTTCCTTGTGTACTCTGGATTTTCTTCCACCCCAAGTTGCCAGCTCTGGAGGGAGGCACACCTGTAAAAGCATGGACCTCCTCCCTGCATTAAGCTCAGGAATCTGGCTATTCCACTCAGCAGCTTTGCTTACTTACCCTAGCTCAGCCGACTTTGTTTTCGATCACCTGCAGAATTACGGTATAGCCATATACAAGCATCAACATGCTCTCCTGCATTAGCAAAATCCTATTGAGTTTTTAGGCTTAAGCTATCACAATTTCCCTGTCAGTGCCTATCTGACTTCCAAAGTTGTCTTAACCAAGAAAAAAAAAGAATGGCATATGTGGGCCCTCACAGTAACCTCTGCAAAGAGCTCGAACCTGCTGCGCGCTCAGTGCAGGCAGTACATTCTTTGCCATACGGAGAGCCTGTCTGGAGAGGTACGTCTTCTAGGGATTGCTGGTGTTACTTAGAGGCTCAAGGACTCTTCAGAACAAGGTAATCAGTTATCTTTCTACTCATCGATTTTCTGGGCACCCAGTTCACTTACCTTCCATTGATTTGGGTGTTTTTCCCCATCTCTAGTGGCGTTACCCCGGGGTTTACAGCAAGAGGGCAGATGAGAGTGCGCACACCTTCCCTGACCACAGTGCAAAACCACATGTAAATCCAGAACTTGTTCAGCTTTGTGGGAATGCTCTGCCTCTATACCAATGCCACCCCAAGCAGAACATGATGCATTTTCCCA
The DNA here is from genome assembly GCA_003993805.1 of Himantopus leucocephalus. NCBI lineage: Eukaryota > Metazoa > Chordata > Aves > Charadriiformes > Recurvirostridae > Himantopus > Himantopus leucocephalus. Next base: position 56,095,292 of record RSEF01000002.1, read on the forward strand.
GCCATGACCCCGCAACTCAGTTTCCCGTTACCTGTTCACGGCAGAACCTAGTCCTTCGCTTACACCTGTGTAAACACGGGTGGCTATGTGGGAGCTCAGGAGGAGTTAAACCCCTCGCTGGGGCCAGCACAGCAAACCCTCTCCCCAGCTGCTGGAGCAGGGGTCTCCACAACACGCCCACAGCATCCGAACCCGTGGTCCAGGTGGGGCTGTGCCCACCCCCAGCAAGAGAGGGGTGGCTGCAGGGCCCTCCAGCTCCCAGGGCCGGTAATAGTAGGAGATGGGGCACAAGCAGTGAAATTCAGATCTAGGTTTTGACTCTGAACCCTCCCAATTTAGGACATGTCTGGATCTGAAGCTTCGGACCAGGCTGTTCTAGGGACCAGAGAAACCTCTGGATGTCTAAGCATTATTCTCAGCACCTCTCCAGGAGATGCTGGAGTTGTTCAGAGGAGGGGGTTGGTCCAGGCCCATACAGATAATTAGTACCAGTCATCACGAGAAAGGGTCAGCACTGACCATATGCTCCATATGCTCCAGTGATCAATATTTAACAGCAGAAAATGATGCATAGGTTGGAATGTGATCAGGTAAAAAGAAATATCCCAGAACAAATATGTTTTGATGAAAACCATTGGGAAAACGATCATTAATATATTATCTAAAAGAGAGGGAGAAATCGTTTGAAGTTTTTTCCGACTGATCGTACAGGTTGAATCTGAACCTCTGCTATGAAGTATTTAGGTAGCATCCAAGCTTCCTGAACTCATCTTAACAGTTTTTTGCTCTCTTTCCTTCTTCTTATCTTGCTTTCTTATATTTGCAGAATTCTGTTGCTTAGAGTTAAAAGTTATTGCACTGAATGTGGGGGGTTTTTTTGGCACTCTCATTCCTGCATAGCTGTTATGCTTGAACATATTACAGGCACTAAGAGGCTTTTCAGTAGTTACATTGCACACCGCATCATGCACAGCTCTCAGGACTAACCAAGAGTGACTTCTCTTGTGGCTTTGCCAGCTACTTGCTCTAAGTAGTGCTTACGGTGCTAGAAAAGGCTATACCGTGCCCTGCTCCAGCACTTTCCAGTCTACACAGGGGTAATTCAGGTCTGCCATTACTATTAGCTTTTCTGTCTTTGAGTATTTCTCAGTCACTGTCAGTGCCCTGGTTTGTTGATGGCTGGTTTTGCTGAAACACTCTTTTCTTTCCATTTAGTCCCAGAATTTGAAGCCATGTTCTGCCTATGGTACCACATGTATAATTAACATAATTCTCTAGGAAACAACACTTTGTTTTCAAACCTCTATGAAGTCATGCCAACTCACTGAAATTTGGTGTTTGGCATTTGTGTCCCCCCACCCCACTCCCCACCCTGAGCTTAAGCAAACCGTTTGAATACCTCTGAAATGAACGGTGAAATCAAAGAGTTTAATGATTGAATCTTAAAAGCCTATAAAAGGCAAGATCACATCCTCACAATTCCTCTGTGGAGAAGGAATGGCTGATTGATTCCTACAACTGACTTTGTTGTTTTCCTTAGCTGGGACATTGAAAAGTCTCCGAGAACTTTCAGTGCTTGAAGAGATTTAAACAGTTTTACACAGAGAGAAATTGAGTCTTCCTTCTGCTTAAATATAAAATGCTCTCAAATTATTATTCTAAGACCTTTTTTTCCCCCCTAATGTATAATAAAATGTGATACTGCTTTCTTAACCTTTTTGAATGTCTTTTTTTAAAGTCACACTTTAGTATTATACCACAGAAAAGATTAAGCTATTTTGAAAATAATTTTTAAACAAGGGAATGGATTATTTGGAAGAAGAATAGAGAGGACTTGTCTCAGAGGCCACTTCATTGGCCATTCTTATTTTCTTGGCCTCAAAAGCTACACAAATTTAGTTTTCTTAAATATAGCCTTGAACAAGAGGACCAGAAACCCTAGGAGCGTGAGTGGCTCCAGTGAAAGCTGAAGAGAACACTCTGCAGTTGCAGTGTGTAACAACACTGATATCCTCCGTGCGCAGACATATAGGGGACACTGCAACACATATCTTGTATCTCCCCACAGTGGCATGATTTTCCTTACTGGAAAGGGAAGGAAACCTTGCAGAGCTGCAGAAAGTGCAATCCAGAGATGGATACGATGAGACGAAAGCAGGTGCTTTTGGGAAAGAAAAAAAAGACACAATGAGTCAGAGTTTTTAAACACTAGGTTCAAGACAGTGATTTTGATCATTTAAGCCAGAAATTCCTCATGCAGAGACTCTGGTCTTTCCTGTACAGCAGCTGTGAAACACAATGTGTGGAGATGGGTCATTTTATACACCACAGTGTGGACACTCCACACCGGGCAGAGGTGCTGTCGCAGCCACGATGGACATTGTTCTCCAAAACCCAGCAGCAGTAGACGGGGGGACTATACAGGAACATGTAGTTCCTCCTATGCTATGCTTTTCATTATTTTGTCCTCCCTGATAGAAACTGTTGTGTGGCAGTATTTGTTGTGCATGGTGTTGATAATTTGCCACAAGTCAGCCAATCTAACTGTTCTGATGTGTCTAATTCTTAAAACCATTAGGCATGTCTGAAATGTACAGAAAATAACATCTGCTCAAGTCTGTGTTACTTTTTACAGGGAATTTATAGCATATTTCTCTTTGCAGTGTTTAGGCAGTATTGGGAGTAAATTGAAAAAATATTTGGATTCTTGCTGTCTGGTGTTTCCTGCACTCTGGTGTAGTTGGACATAATCCTATTAAATGCAAAGAAGAAATAATGCTATCAGACTGCACGAGGAAAGAGAATGAGCTATTTCTTGCTTTTAAAAGAATGACATGTTAATTGTGTTTCTGTAAAAAAAACTTGCTTATCCAAATCCATATATGCTGGCCTTGGAAGAAGAAGGTCAGTCTGCTCTTCCCAATGCACAGCCCTTCTCTCCAGAAGACAAACATGTTGGGTAGCGCAGAGGGGCTCAGCTGCTGGCTCTGGGAGCGTAGGACCACTGGAGAGCTGCGTTCCCACATCCCCGCTGCACAGGAGAGGAGCAGAAATTACACGTTAATGACACAATTCCTGATGTTTGATGTGAAGTCATTTTCCTTTAGCTTACAAGCCGCTTAGCACGCACGTTGTTTTCTGTTGGCGCTGTGCCTCCGGAGGACAGCAGGTCTGTTCATCATGGGTAGGAGATACCCAAACAGGCTGAAGTGTCACCCTCAGAGCCAGGACGGACCAAGGCTGCAAGTGTCCCTGCAGCCTGGGCTGCGGCTGAGAGGGACCCCCGTGTTCCCAGACTCTTGGAGGTCAGTGCTGTGTGAGAAGCAAGGGAGCTCCATATGTGCCTTAGCCAGGACGTAACTATCCCCCCTGAATTTGCACTCACACTTTTACACTTTTTTTAGCCCCTCCAGGTGGAGACAACATCAAGTTTCTAAATCTTCAAAGACTTGAAATAGCAATGATCTTTCATGAGCTAAGTACACAGTTACTAGGTTTTCTTGACAGAAACCTGTAACTCCCATTCTCCACCTTTCTGAATGAAATGGCTGTAACTTAGAATTTGAAGATTCAGGGGACACAGCAAGATTTCAGAAACTGGTTTTAACCTCACTCCCAAAAATTTTATTTCAGGATCCGTGATGCCTGGGAGCCTGGCAGCAGCATGCTGACACTGCCATTCTCAGCCATACCAAGCTGCTCTTTGCAAGTGTGTGAATCTCAGCTACACACTGCAGAGAGTCCTGGGTTGTGACTCTGTCCCAGCTGCACCACATGGGTCACCTCAGGCCATGGGGCCGACAGCCCGCTGAGTTTGTCAGTTCCCCAGATTTCTGAGTTCTGGAGTTAGAGACTGGCAGCTGGAGCTGAAGACCCTTTCCCTTTTACGGAGAAATTTGTGTTTGATTTTCATCCAGAATCTGAACAAATTCAATTTTGAAATATTAAAGTCTTCAGAGAATGAGATGACTGCTCTCTGCTGGGCTCCAGACAGGTCTCTGACTATCCAGTGTCTATCCAGCTTTGAATCAGATCCCCACACTGCCAGCAAGTGGATTCCTTCTGTTGATTTAAGTTTTGGATCAGATTGTTTGCAAAAGTCTAAATTTTACCCATAGTAAAGTACTGGATTCATAGCAATTACAAAGCATTTTTATAATAGTAGTGATAAAATACAAGCACAATTTTTCTCTTCCATAGATAACTTATTTATTTAAACTTTTATTTAAATTTAAATTTAAAAAGGAGGAGATTTTTTTCATTACTCTTTGTAGTTTTAATTCAGGTTGGTCCATTTTACAAAAACAATACACAGCCATTTATCTGTTTTTCCTAAGAAACTCTTGCAGAAGAATAAGCAATCCTTAAGGAATTACCTTTGAAAAGAGCAAGCGGATAAAGAAAACACATAGAAGAAAGTCATTAAATATGAATATAGTGTTAGTGGAACTGTCAGACAACTTGAAATTTCAAATCCCTTTGCTCTGTTCTCCTCAATATAACCATCAGGAAAATCATATATTTCGCAAGGGCCTGATTCTCCATTCATTCAGTCTGTTGCAGAGTAGGATTGCTTCCTGTTCAGTGACTGGAATTGCAAGTAGCTTTAACGAAAAAAGAGCCAAGCCCCATGAATTGAAACAGACTCCTGATAAATGTGCATTCCTATAAAATACTGAGGCAGTCAACATAGTCACTTGGAGTATTCCTACTTTTAAGGAGCTGAACGGGTAGCCAACATGTATGGCATCCAGCAGGTCCTGGCAAGGAGTTATGCGTAGGGATTCCTGTAGGTAGGTAGAATAAATTCACAACTTACATTGTCACCAGAAAGATTTTTCCTTCGAAATCTTCTGCTTCCAATCGTCACGGCGCTGCCTGCCCTTCTCAAAGCACTGGCATGCCCGCTGCAGCTGGAAAGGGAAAACAGCTCAGGAACAAAGCTGCGCTGCCAAATGGGAAAGGCGGCTTCAGGTGAGCCCTGGCCAGCTCCCAGCACGCCCGGCAGGCATGCAGCCAGCCTGCCCGACCGCATCGCCCAGCAGAACATATGCTCATTAACGGGGCGACCGCAGAGAACAAAACGCCAGCCATATGGATGTCCTGCCCTTCTCATCCCTCCGCTTAAGGTCCCAGTTAACTACAGTGAGAACAAATGCACATTGAGAGGGGGGCAGAGAGGCTGTGCAGACACAGGTACTAGTTCCCATTTTGTCTACAACTGGCATCAGCATCTTGTCGTGCATTTATTGGCTTGCGAGCGGCGAGCTATATATAAATAGGAATTATTTTCAATGCAGTTTTCATATGGTTACTTAAAAGCATTTCTTTCCTTTGCCCATGTTTAATAAAACTAAAAGCAATTTAACAGGCAATTGGACTAGATGATCATTGTATGTCCCTTCCAACTGAAAATTCTCTCCTCTCCTCTCCTCTCCTCTCCTCTCCTCTCCTCTCCTCTCCTCTCCTCTCCTCTCTCTCCTCAACTTTTGCTATAAATTTCTGCTGGGCAAAAAACTTAAAAAAAATACAATTCTAGGTAAAGTTTAAAATTAAAGTTCAAAACATGGCAAAACCCCAAAATTAATACATTAGAACATATTTTAAGACTATATCCCCAGCGTTAGTCGCCGATCAAATGGTACTACAGATGCTACAGAGAGAGAAGAGGGTGATCTAGAGAAATTAGTTTAATACATCAACACTAAAAGCTTGGGACAAGACCAGTACAAACCACAATGTAGGTCAAAAAACGGAGGAGCTCTGTGCCCACAGGGAGGTAGGAGAGTAAAAGAAAGTGTGGGAAGAAAGAATTTAAAATGCCTGCATCCCAGTTCTCCTTTCTATGGAAGAAGTTGTATCTGAAGTAATGAATACACTCTGTCTTTTGGCGATGAGCAGAAGAGTGGAAGTACAGATTTACAACGGAGGTGGAAAGCCGTTAGACGAATTGCAGGACTTTTTATTGCCAATTACAATTTCATGGCAGCGTTATTATTTATTAAATATAGAAGCAGCCAGTTGAATTCTAACTGCTCTTAGGCTTAATTCCACTTATAAAAAGGCTGAAGAAATTACACAGAGCTCGAGGAAAAATCCTTTGCGGTAGCAGGCGTGCTTCTGACTGCCTGCACATGCACACACACACACATACAGAGAAATAAAAAAAGCCACTGTATGGAAGGCGAACAAGTTACACCTAATTTCCCTTTAATAAAGCCTAAGGTAGAGTAAAATAAATGTACTGCACTGCTACCACTAACAAGCACCTGAAGAACAGTTGGAACGGTGTAACTGCTTCAATTATTGAAGCTCAGATTTTTAGGATCTCCAGAAAAAGATACGTCTCACCCACTGCTCTCCCCTCCAAAAGCAGTGCGCAGACAGAAGAAAAACCTGTTAGCAGGTGAAATGTGTCCCAGGTTAGAACCAGTATGTGGGAGGTCAGACGATAATATTGACCATAACATGCAGTTGTGTCCCAGGTCATTTCCCTAAAGGAGGATGATATATATTTTCAGGCAGCAAGAGGGATGAGTTATTCAAATCCTAGCAGCTTTGTGTCAGCACTTATTTAGAATTCACCGGATTGCAGAGCAGGGCAAAGGGAGAGGGACCAGGGAGAAGTAAAGAAATACTCACTGAAAAAACTGTCTCAGCTTCATCAGAGAGCTTGTGTGGATAAAGTCCACTTTGTCCATGCTGATATGTGTCACTGCGTATTGCCATGAGCAGTGTGTTTAATAACATATATCGGCCAGAAAAGCAATCCAGATCTGGTACACCATACAACAATTAATTTTTTTTTTTAGTGTTAGACAATTAACACAGAAAAAAAGCCTTCTGCAAACCAGCTCTTCCTAGACTGGAATATAGATGTAAATTACTCAGTCTTGTGTGATTCAAAACTTCATTTCCAGAATACCACATTTTTCAGGAATACTTCTTTGGATATTGTCTGGCATTGTTTAGAATATCAAAGGCAGTACATTAATGTTCCTCATCACATTATGAAACATATTTGCATTGAAAAATGGGGAAATGAATGGCTATCATTTCCATTTCTGCACAAATAAACCCATTCAATTACAGTTCCGATCCAGTGAAGAAAGAGGATTAAAACAGGACTGCTCCACATGCTGACTTGGAACCAGAAAGGACAGTTCAAAGAAACAATGCTGTCTAAAGAAAAATAAAAAATTTAGCAACCAACACAAGGTTTTGGATATACTTGATGTAAGTATTCACATCCCCTAGTGATCGAAAATGCAGCAAGTTGTAACTAGGCAAATCTACTCGGTCCAGTATTTTTATGTCCCCACATTGTAATAGACCTTTGTGGCTCTTGGACCACTGCCATCTCAGTAAGATGTGCACAATGATTTGGATATCTTATGCTAATGATTCTTTGCTCACCATTCTAAATGTGAGTATTATGATACAAATGCTCAGAGAAATGTAAAACAGTTTGTTGGTTTCAGAATGGGTATAATTACCTAACTGATCTCATTACACCTGGGCAGCCTCTGCTAGCCGGGGATGACCACTTTATTTGCAGAAAGTTAGGGACAGGCGGTGCCAGATCTTCATGGAAATAAATGGGCTCAAATCTCTGCAGCTCATAGGTTGTGCCCACGTATGTGAGCTGACAATCTGGCTTGCTGACTCTGCCTGGGAGTAGGTTATTGATTTCTTCATATGTATAAGCGGACTTGACTTAGTATTTATACAGACAAAACAACATCTCCATTAGTTAGGCAAGAATTTTCCAGTCCTTGCCCAGACATACCTCTGAAATCAGTCATATTGTTCTTGTAATAAACCTTTACAGGATAAAATAATATGTATCATCTAGGAAACGGGAGTGCAAAACATTTCCAGTGCATAACAGTGGTGTGGGCAGAATACATGTATGAGAAAATACAATACTGAATTTGTTAAAGTCAGTAGAAACACACCTGAAATCAGTGTGAGAGATCTTTCTTGCTCCTGCTGCCCAGAGCCAACTTTTCAGAACTTTTTAAAAGACCAACATTGTTGAAGATTTCCTTCGGTTTTCTCTGTGGAACATAAAGAAAATTTGGAAAAAAAAAAAAGTTATTGTTATGCATCCACATGTGTATCAAATCGGGGAGAGATTAAATGAAGGAAAAGCAAAACATCTTACACTTAAAACATTCATAGTTTTTGTAGCTCAATTTTTTTTAGGAGAAAATGTTTTCTGTGGTTATGAACGTACAAAATTATTCTACACTTTATATGAACTGCTGCTTGGGGATTAGATGAGGATTTAATATCTTTCTCACAGAAAGGATTAATTAAAGTCCCTACTTCAGGAAGGTGATGAGCAAAATAATTTCATGTGTATACAGAGCTTTTAATTTACTTCTCTACAGAAATAAAGCGTGTATGATGATTTCTTATTTCCTATCTTTTTTTTTAAAAAAAAGGAATCATTTTAGATATTTTTTTTTTGTAGAAGTTTCTGAAGGGATTTAACATGCTTTTGAAATGTCAAAAGACATTTGGAGTCTCCTTTATAAAACTTTGAAAATCTATTCTTAGGAGCTAAGCAAATACTGTTTAACCGTCACTAAGAATCTGTCCTGTTGTTTCATTTTTCCCATGTTTAACAGTGAAATTGGTGAGGAAGTATACTGGCTAGTTGATAGACCTAACTGCTTTTCCTATTTCCATGACTGTCTTGTGCAAAGTTTTGCTACTCTCTGCATGAAAGACCTCAATTGTCATCGAAAAGCTGAAGAGTGCACACACACAATCTTTTTTGGTTAGTAAAAATTTTCAGGTTTTGACTTTTGTGCTGTAATTTTTTTCTAATGCAAGCAGACATTTACCATGAAAAGTATGTGTTTTCAAAAAATTCCAATTCTATATCAAAATAATTTTCAGTAGGCTTTCTCTTTTGTCCATCTTTACTTGTTAATTCTAGGAATATGCTGTCAGATTCTTTCAGACTCAAGTGCAGTTTGGATTGTTTCATTGTTACTGTTACTACCAGATCAGATTATTTGCTGAATCTGACAAAAATCCTGATATAAGAATGGTGTGATATGTTTGGGCATGGCTGTGATTTCATTTCACCTGTAATGGTGTGGAGGACTAACAATGTCCTATATTTAATAAATTCTGGAACAAGATTAGTGCCTAACTTTATTCAACTCATTTCTTTGCCCTGCACCTTTATTGTCTCTTCAGCAAACTGAAGCCAACAGAGGCTCCTGATATTTGGACTGCAACATTTGCCAAAAAAATAATGAAACTTTTATCCAAATGCAGGTACGTTATTAGTGTCTGCTTTAAAGCATGGCTCACAGGTGAATTGATATCTCCCTTGTTTGACAGTTCAAGTTTGTGTGCTTATTTTTTAAGCAAACATCCTGGAAGGATCATCCAAGTCAAATATTCTAGATAGCTAGGGATCATCTTCTGATGATCGCACCTAGTCCACTTATTGATGTTCAGCCGTGATGACAATGTATTTACCATCAGCCAAAGCCCTGAACAATTACAAGAAGCATATCCACGTCTCATTTTCATAGTAGGATTTGTCTTAGCAAAGTCCTGTCTACACACTCTCTAGCTGAATTATATGCCCATTTGCAGGTTAACTGGAACACTTTTATATGAATTGCTGTGGGTCCTCTGTATGCGCAGCTGCAATGCGCAAGTGTCCAATATGTTTCAGTTAACTGAAGGCACGTGCAAAGGATGCTTATCCTGAAATACTCACAGTTTAAGGAAATGCAAAAAGTAGGGATAAACACTGATAGGCTGCTGAGAGGAGGTGCTTACTCATTTGCACTGATTTCTAGCATTTGTTCACTGTTCTTGTGGCATTCATGGAAGAAAAATGCAAGAATTTATTTCTGTGCTTACTCGTTGTTCCTCTGTGCAGTTTCTGTTGTCCACATTGCTGCTGGTTAAATCACTGAATGAAAGAAAGAATGAAAGAAAATCGGTCTTTTTAGTAATAATAGGGAAATAATATGGAAAACCTTCTTTCCTTAATCTGCATTTTCCATTCCAAAGATCTTAATATATGGTTTTCTAAGATGCCTTTCCTGTTATCAGTCATCTTGCTATCAACCATCTGTCTCCACAGCTAGCAGCAGGCACTACAAATAGCATCCAAACTTCGGTGAAATCTGTTCAGGTAAAATGCTTTTCACCAACTTCTGTTTAATTTACACGAAGATGCGAAACCGGGAATCTATGCTAAGTCACAGAAGAGTATGAAATTATATTTGCAGACCGTAGCAGCTGATGTTTTAGAGAACTCAGATGAAAATCCAACTAATCTGGCTGCGCCTCAGGGTCTGAAAGTCTGGAAATGGCTTTCACCACCTTGTGTCAGGAATGACACAAATTAGAGCATCTCACAGGAAACCCGCTGGTGCCTGGCCCCCTCCATTCTCTCTCTCCAGAAAGCAGCAATCCATGACAGTTGCTGTGAAAAAAAAAAAAAAAAAGAAAAGGAATTAAAAATCATCCACTATTGTTTCACGATAAGAACACCAGCAGACATGACTGAATTCTCTCTAGCACTGATATGAAAGTCTAAAAGAAATATTTTACTGAAAAAATGGCATTTTAAAACAAACTAAAAATATCTTTTTAAACCATCAGTTCTTAACTTTTTTGTCAAAATTATTTGACCCCAAACTAATTAATCTTACTCAAACCAAACAAACATTTCTGTGAAAGCTATTTTTTGCAAGAATAATTTTTATTATGCTTGTAAATATTATTCTTTTTTATTACTCTTGTAACACCTTCCCTTTTATGGGAAGGTCCTTTTTGTTCCACACCAACAACCCTTAAACTGTACCCATTTTTTTGATGACATATCTGGTAAATTTTATACGTAAATTTATATTATACATATATATATATATATAAAATTTGTAGATATTTAAATGGCTCGGGTCAAATTTCAAAGCTTCCTGCATATTCATTTGACGTCCAAGAAATGGACATGGAAAAGCAGAGTTGGTTTACATTAAAAAACCACCCTGCGCCATCGATGCATATCCCATACCAGAGGGGTAAGAAGTGATGAATGGCAAACTGAGAGTAAGATCTGAAGAAGCAATCAAGAACAAAGGCTCTAATGAAGAACCTTACCAACTTTACTATACAGCTTCTCCCCGTAAAAGCCTGGGGCCTCAATTGGATTTTCATGCCTTGCATCTGGCTCTTTTCTTCAATCCCAAAATGCAAGATGTCTAAGGCAAAGGCTTGTCAACTCCTGCTACCTTTTTTGATGAGCATCTCTGTTCCTTGCTCAGCTCTGTCCTGCAGTACAGCACAGGTAAGAACAAAAAAAGCAGGCAATATTCCTACTGATAAGCATACCCAAGAAATTACCAAATAGTTAGCATACCAGGGACCAACATCTCTTGGAAGGAGTGGAGCACAGTATTAGATGACCTCATGTCCTGATTTAAACACCGCTCAACTTTGAGGAGTATTTGCCTGAACTTTATAAGGCAGTCTTAGCCCATAATTTTATTATAGATCTTTTCCAAGGAGTTCAAGAAAGGATCGATGGCCTGCAATTTTACAGTCACTGCCATGGTCCTGTAAGATAAATATGGATTAACTGTCCCAGATTAAATATTTAATGTAATAAAATGCTTTTTTAAAGGTATGGAAGTGTGACTTGGTCATGCATTTTAATTATACTTAAAAAAAGTCATGTCAGCATCTAATTTGTTCTGTTCAAATCCTAACATGCTCCAAAGACAAATCTCTTCTGTTTGAAAAAGGTTAAGATAGTCAAGGGAGCAGATCAAATAATTAGGAATAGGTGAATTTAAAATCACTGTTCCAGGCTGTCAAATAGATTAGAGTTCAAAGACTGAACAGTAAATTATACATATGTATAATATAAATGTACAATTTCTTATTCCATTTTTGTAATTTGGAAAAAAAAAGAATGTATGTTTTCTTCATTCATCCCAGACTGCCTAGATACTCAGTCTTAGGTCAGCAATTACATTAAATAAGTTATAGTGAAATCTTTGGGGTACCTGTACAAAATTAACATGAGACTGTATTACATCATAGCATATCCATAGCTTAGTCTACCTGAGACTGGATACGCATAACAGCTTTTATACCTCTTCTCTGTTACTTTTTGGAACTAAGCTAATAAACGATGAGGAGAGGAGGTGTGAGCTCACTAATGTGGTGAAATGAGAATTGAAAGTTTCAGCTTTGTTGCTTCAGGTCAGCTAACTGGTTTTTTTAGTTTAATTAAGCGTAGATGAAGCTATAATGTTTCAAGACTTGCAAAATGAAGAAAATTAAATATTCCACGGGGAAAGTGATGAAGTTGTAATTTCTCTGACTCTGAATTTTAGCTGAAACTCTTTGCTAAGTTGAATGCTACTTGTGAAAGCAAAAAGTCATAAGGCTTTACTGGGCTGACCTCTTACTGGTTCCTAGTGGTTTGTCTGCAGTCGAACCCAGATCTTGGCTGTGTTGCATCGTTTAGGAGCACCACCCTTCCGTCCAGGACAGAAGGAGACTATTTTTCCTCCTCCCTTCTGTTCCCAGCCAAGCTGGTGGGTAGGAAGAGCTGGATAGTGGAGAGGGGAACATCCTCCCACCTTCCTCACCTAGGGCTGGCTCCTGTAAAAGGGCTCATCTCCAGTCCTGGGTGTCCCCCCATGGGTTCGTGTTTTCCAGCTTAGGGGACACATACGTATGGGATTAGGGACGTACTCTCAGTGGCAGGTAGGTTAAGGCTTTGACCACTACCTGTGGCATAAACATAATGTCTGGGTTTTTAAATGCTTTTTTACAGCATGGACCATTAAACCACATTGGACTGTCCTTCCTGAATACTATAAAGTGAATAAATAATGTGTTCAGCTGTCTGTGGTTTCTGCGCCTTTATTGCTGCCTTTCAATTGGAAGAGTTAACCTGACAATTTAACACCAAAAATTAAAATGAAAGAGGTGAGCAGCAGTTAATTTCACAGCATGGAGCACCCTGAAGGCCACCCAAGGTAACACCTGATCGAGCAGCCAGCTTATGGAGTGACTGCACTGCCCGAGTGGCCATGTCCTGACGATGTACTTACCTCCGTAATGACACCTCATTAATGAACGTGTTGCATTTGACTGCTGCTGACAGGGTTTCATTTGCAGCAGGGCAGGCTGTCTTGGGACAGGGAACTTGCTTGAGGGTCCAAGCAAACCAAATCTGCTTGTGGAGGTGAATTTCCAGGCTTGCCCTGGCGTATCCCGTGCATCTGTGCAGTGGGGAAAAGGCAACACTGTGTGACTTTAAAATGAAGACTCGCACCCCTTGACACCCAGCTTTCTTCTGGAGACCAAAGCTAATGTGATTTTTTTCCCAGCTAACGGTGAAAGCTCAGTTTGATTCCCCAGCCTGAAGAGGCAGGACTAAATTTCATTTGCACACAATCATTGTCCCATAACTATATTAAAAATATCAATAGCACAGCTGTTCTGTGGCATGCCTTTTTTTCATAAGGTACATTGATGCTACCCAAATCAGTGACTTTCCCAGGAGCACGCTGCCACTGGTATGTATACCACTTATACCACTGCTGAATATAAGAAATCTTGAATGCGGCAGCTTGCAAGCAGCTGGTCAGATTATAGCATTTTGCAGTGGCGTGATACTTTGTTTTTCCCCCAGATATCTTTTCAAAGACCACTTGAACTCCTTGCATTCTCTGAAAATAAAGCACACAGTACAGGGCCTAGACTTTCAAAGGCAGGAATGGGCTGCTGCCTGTGTGTGAGGCATCACGCGTGTTTCCAAAGTCAGGTGGGAGTTTGAGGACAAAGCCAGCATTTAAACCTCGGCTAAACTTTTATGGGTTGCCCCGCAAAGTTAATAGGGGCTTGACAGAGCATCAGTGACAGCAGGGAGGATCTTGAGGAAGCGCTAGTACTCTTATCACAGGAACCCATGAATATGAGAAATGAAAACTAACTATGCTGATGTTTAAAAATCAGCAACAGCACTCATCTAGCCAGACCCCAGCATGCCCAGCAGGACCCCCACGTGCTGCCCATTGGAACCAGCAGAAAATTCCCTACAGATGCAGGAGGCAGCAGGATGGGTTTCTTAAGGTGATTACAGGTGACTGCCACACCAGTCCTGCCAGCAAGGTTCTAGCAAGAACTTGGAGGAAGGACAAAACTGGCAAATTACATAAAGATCACCCCAGTATTAGTCACACTACTGCACAGTTCTCCCGTATCATTGAATTTCCCGCTGTCTCATATCCATGAGCACACCTACACAAGTATTCCCAGTTGCTGCACAGACACATTGCATTAACCTACCTTGAAATGGAGGAAGGTAAAAAGCAGGATTTCTAGCTCATGGAAACTTTCTTCCCTTCACTCCCACAATTGCTATTCTTCCACTTTGCCTTTCCAAACTTTTGTACAAATTGATCTCTGTACGAAGGTCTGAAAGGGCTCTTCTCTGAGCAGCGGCCAGTTGAGAGCCAAAATTTCATGAGCTTTCAGTTTCCTAAACTCAAACAGAGACGCTGCAAGCTCTGGTGTGGTTCTTGCAGAAACTGCCTGGCATGCAGAAAAAAAACAAAGTGTGTCTGATGTGTGTGAGATCCAATACTTCAAATAAAGTGTTGTCTTTTGACAAAAAAGAATCCTGCTTCCTACTTTACCAGCAGCAAGTTCTGCCTCTCAGTCAGTAATGATCATTTTTACTGTCCATAACATGTCAACGCCATACAAGGCAGTGTCTCCTAAGTCAGGGGTTTACTGGTAACATCTGCTCATCAGATCCTACTCATTGCAGCGATAAATCAACTTTGTCAGTGCAATTATGAATTCACAAGAGGACTTAAGCTTTGCACCTCTCTTCTCCACCCTGTATCACACCCAGGCAGGTAGGCTCCATGTATAGCCAGAAGAGTTAAGTGCTTAGAGCAAAGATCCTAAGAGTCAACAAGCAGAATGAGGGAACCCTTGAGCCAACTGAGAGGAAACAGAGTGTCACTTAAGCCCTAGCTACATTTACAAATTCAGTATTCTCAGCTGCAAGAAACTTAAAATTTAGGGCCCCTCCTGTAGCTGTAGGGAAGCATCACAGCATTTCCACATAGCCAGACGAGTTCTCCACCCAGACAAGCTATGTAATAAACAGGAGCAGAGCGAGAGAAGCCCATCATCTCTTCAGTAAAAGGCCCAAACTTTACAAGTCTGAAGCATTTGCAGCTATAAAGCAACTGCTGTCTTCAGTGTTTTCAAATAGCTACTGCAGCCATTCTTATTCAATACCACCTCTTCCCTTAGCAAAAGAGGAAAAAATAATGTCAGTGAATAGAA
This sequence comes from Himantopus leucocephalus, assembly GCA_003993805.1. Taxonomy (NCBI): domain Eukaryota; kingdom Metazoa; phylum Chordata; class Aves; order Charadriiformes; family Recurvirostridae; genus Himantopus; species Himantopus leucocephalus. The sequence goes on from RSEF01000002.1 coordinate 56,110,658, forward strand.
GATATATGATACATAATGTGAACATTATTAAGTACCTTATTTAAACATTAATCTTTAATCTTCACAAACGTAGTGACAACATACAATGATATTTGCTAGAGGCAACTGTTCTTTCATACTCACACAACACCATTATTTATAGCAGCAGTGCACATCTGAACAACAAAGGAGCATGAAAGGTAGAGATGAAAGATGCATTGTAACAAGCAATAAATCAGACAGCACTGAATTGTTGAATGCTAAAGAAAAAGAAGCCACCTGAAAATAACATTGTGATTTAGCAAAAGACCTTTAAAATGTGCTTAATGCTTAAGTTTCTCACAGAAGTAGTGAAATTTAAGCTTTTATTCAGAACTAAGTATGTTCTTAACTGCTCTGCTGAGTCAGGGTCTAAAGGAGGATGACATTTATGATGATTTCCATCCAAGTCTACAGGATAAACAATGTTTTCAGGGAAATTCATAAAGCCATCAAACACATAGGCACATCTCAGTCGATAACAACAAATATCACTGACAGGATAAACTCTATTAGCATTCATTTCAGATTGAATCAGTGGCATTCCTGTAAGCGTTCATTTTTCACCTTCCACTAAAGTGCTTTTGCTCATGAAAAACTGCTTTCGGAGGCTTAAATACATGTAGGAGCTGTTACGGGTAAACCTTTTTTCTTTACCCATCATTTTCATGCAGCACTATGGCAACATTTCAAGAAACTCAGGAATGAAACCTTGAATTCATATCTTTTGTCTCTGTCTTTGCAGACTGCCTATAATTTTTATATATGTGGGATTCTTTAATATGTGTATACATGTGTGTGTGCGCGCATTATGTATTACCTTAAATAACAATTTAAGCATCCATCTAAAAAACTCTCCATATTCAGCACTTTCTTTAAAAAAGAAAGTTCATCAAGCTGTTAGGATTTGGTCTTTCCAATACTTAGCACAATTATTTTATTCTAATTATTACTTTTTCACTGATTTAAAATAAAAAAGCTTAGGGTGTCTGGCCTGTGCAAAGACACGAAAGAACTGTTTAATCAGGAGAGGAAATGAGTGAAGAAAGACATGGAACCAGTCTTCAAATCCATCAACATGAGATGGGACAAGACATGATGGAACATAAATTGCAGCAAGGATTTTAAGGTGGACATTAGGAACAAAAACAATTCTCTAATTGTAAGGCAAGGGAAATCTCTGAGACAGATTGCCTGGGGATGTAATGGAAGCCTATCCCAGGGGCTTTTCTAGTTTGGCTAATGAAACATCCATCAAGCAGGAATAAATTTGTCTTGCGACCAGGGTAGGAGACAGATCTCTTCACATGCTGTTCATCTGTATTTTTTCTAATTCTGGGGTAAAAGCTAAGTAGAAAGTATTAGAGAAAAGGAGAACCGAGAAGAAATCATTCTAGTTTCTCTATGCCAGACTGAAGGGTCAGATGCTACATTGTTCTTGTACAGTTGTGGTTCCCCACAGTACCCCTCTATGATGGACACATTTTTATCACCTCAGCAGTAGGAATCAGCTGCCTAGATGCCCTAAAGTTTACCAAACACCCTACGGGGCTGACACAGACTGAAACATTTCCCACAGATAACTTAACAGACGTCTACAGCCCCTAGGTAATTTCAATTTATTAAGATAAATGCAAATGCACCTGCTCTCTCTTACTGGAAGTTTGCTCTTTGCTCAAGAGTGACCATAGATTTTATTCCCATTTTCATATACGTACATGCTTTGGCTTAGCAAAACTAGCTCCTGCTATTGGTCTTTGGTGATGTAAAGTAATATATCTGACTGTGGGCAGCAATCTTTGATACAGAGAGCATCCTCATTCATTAAATTAGTTTCACTCTGAGTCTATAATAATGTGACAGTGTCTTCGCAATGAAAGCCATTTGACTCATACTCTCTCTTTAAATACTGAGAGCCTGAGCAGCTGCAGAGGTCAGCATCGAAGTGTGAGTCATAAAATGAGTTTCAAACTCAGTTGTGGGATGAATCTGAGCATATAGCCTATACAGCATATATCTTTCGCATAGAAATAAAGCAGAACTTTATGAATCAGACGAGAAATGGCCAGAAGTAGAAAACTGTTTTCTAGTCTTTGATGTAAGTCACTGGTCCTTTTCAGTTTGAAGATTCCACAGAAGTTTGCCAGTGAAGCTGTGTATTGTCTTCAGTGAATTTAAGCCTCTGCTGATAGCTTTGCTTTGCTTAGTACTCCCACTGATCCCTTAGAAGTTGGAAAACACAGGCATATGTGAATTCCCTGAATCCAGTGAAGTTTACAAGGGAATAAAAATGATGTTCTTCACAAGCTTACCTTAAAACATTTGTAATTACCTAGTTGCTCTAGTTGCAATTAAGGAAAGTGCATCCTGCTTTGTGTAAACAATCTAAAAAGAACAACCTTTTCCCCTCAAAGATATAACACCAAAGGATGTAAGAACATGAGTATTTCAGAGCAGAAAAAGGCTTCTGTTGACGTTTTTTCCAGTGTCTTCATACTAAATTAATTTCAGAAGTTTTTTAGGCTACTGTTCCAATATCAACTGAAGACAATGGTATTGATATCAATGAGGAATAAGGACCAACTAGTTGCAGTTTTATCATGTTTTCAGTTTTTTGTGAAAAAGTAGCTAAAGACCAATAAGTACTGGCCAATTTTGCACATCTGCTCTATGGTAGGTACTTCTCTAGTTAACTCATTCCAGCTGCAAATACAACTAGCCCAATTTTAAAATTATTTCAGCAAAGTTTGCTTAATTCAGTGTGGGAATCTGTAGGATTTGGGCCACCAATGCCTGAAACCTTGTCTGCAACTCTAGAAATAATCCAACTCGGCATTCAGAAGGCCTTTTGCAATCAACAGAAAAGTCCAGAGTTCAAGTATCACACATTACTGCTCCACCAGTTGGTGCTTTGATTGGTCCATTACACCAATACTACAGAAGTGTAGTATAAAACACAGCCAGGACTGCATGGTAGCTATATTTCCGTGCTTTGAACAGCTGCACAAAACAACAGACTGCAAAGAGAAGACAATGAGATTTGCTTTGTCCTCATCTGGAGCTTTGAACCACCTATTTATTATTTATGCCAAGCTGTAAAAATGATCTGTCCTTGGCAGTCCTAACAGGATTGAAATTATCTATGTGAAGTGACACTGTGCTCAGCAGTTGACCTTCCTGCAAGTAGGACGTACCTGATGCATCCTGATTTTAATTTAATAAATAGTGGTTTATTTTCCAGTAGGAAAAATGTTATAATAATTCTCTCCAGTGATATCTCAGGATACATTTTATATGTGGTTCCACTGTATTTAAATGCCACAACTTATGTACATATTTGACTTTTTTCATGCAGAAGCAGCACAGAAATATTAGAGATCATTATAGAAGCATTTCATTTTTACAGGGAATGTTGTTCATAGCAAAACTATGATGGGCTACTAATCCTTATTTATTGATTTTTTCTGTCTTGCACTGAAGGGGATGTGCTTTCCTAACCCCCCTTCCCTCTTTAGGGACTCACTTCAAATTTACTCGATTTAGAGCTTTTCCATTCACATATTGGGTAAGAATCTAAACGGAGCAAACCTCCAGGTTCATATCCAAGCCATAAATTCTATTCTTAAATCCTTCATCTTTCAAGCTGTGTTTTATGCTACAGCAAATCACCTTCAGAACCACTTCCTTTCCTTCTTTACAAAAAAAGCTATTTTAATCCATGGCACCATCTAGGTCTTTTCTGTTTAAGAAAACCGCTCCATCGTTCGTCTGGGTCTTTTCATGGGTGAAGTCTGGGGAATTTTTTTGCTTTTCCTTTCTGCATCTCATGGGAGACCTAGAATAAAAGCATGAATTATCTGCAAACAACAAAAAATTTAAAGGCCCTGCTGAAATCTATGGAAAATCTCCCACCAAATTCAGTAGGAACAGCAGTTTTTCTAGTATTGGTTCACATCCATGAACAGTCCTAGGTTTTACTTCATGTCTCCATGCAGATCTTTTTTTAACTTAAAACAGTAACAGGCACTGGCCAGAGAAATACTAATTTCCCATGCCAGAAACCAAATAAAATCAACCATTAAAATAATTGGAACCACTATTTATACTCATTAATGTACTGTTTACAGCAACGATGTTTACATGTCACAGCTTCCCCTTCTACCTTCACCTGGTACAGTTACTGCAGAGTAATAATGTAATGCCTTCTCTGATGATACAGGGAATCCCTTCTTTCTCTACTTGGACAGCTGTAAAAGGCATCCTTATTGACTGACCTGCTATCTCACTTTTTACTTTTTTTTTTTGTAAGGGTGATCACATACTCTGGAGCCCCTTAAAGACCTTTGTATACATCTACTGCTGCTTTGGCATCTATTATCCTTAGTGCAGGCACATCCCACACCGAAACAACTTGGCATAGACATCAGAAAGTCCTAACTTCTAACCCTTGCCCTGCCATAATGTCATTATTATAGAGCTGCTAGTGGCCAAAGACGGTTTTCCACAAGAGCAGTGCAAGTAGGCAGGTACAGTTTTTTGACTGGGAAAAAGACAACTTCAGTAGCATTTTGGTTTCCCCAGGACTCACATCAATTTTAGAAGCTCTTCATCAAAGATCTTTCATTTGTTATTGTCCTGGTTTGAGGACATTGAAACCCAATAACAATGCTGTTACATCACCAGCATATCATGTAATACAATTTAAAAAAAATTTTAGAATATTTTTATAGCATTTCTTAAATTGTTATTTTGCAATTGATTTTTGCACATCCCTGACAATTTTTCTCTGCGTAACTTCTCACACTTACCTTTCCCAAAGAACAAGATGTACTGTTATTCAGCTTCCATTTTCCAATTTTGTTCTCCTTTCCTTTCTAAAAAGTTAGAGGGAGAGTAATAAAGAACACAATGGAAACAGTATTGACAGAAAAAGGCACTGTATTTTTAAAACAGAACTGCATTTCTGTCACTAATTTAAAAACTACCTAGTCATAATTTTAAAATTTAATCTAAATCTAATATCGTGAAGCACCATCTTTTCAGTTGACTTCCTAACCAGTTCCTTTTAATGAGTTGCTTCAGAAGCTTAGAACTGGAAAGCAATTTTAAGGTAAACCTATATAGCAATACCCTTCTGCAGTAAAGAAACAAAAAATATCCACATGGATTTAGTCTAATCACATTGTATTTTCAATATTTTTTCAAATCAAGGCTTGTTCCACCAGCGGTGTTGGGCTAAGAACATAGTCAAGAAGCCCCTTTTACTTTCAGATTTTTACTGTTACATTCGTTTCGGAAGCATTTTATTTTCCCATTCTTTCCTCTTTTGCACTGTACTCCTGGTTCACTTAGAGAGAAAAAAAGCCACATTTTTTTAAACTAGTGTTTCACATCACTTGTCCTGTTCCTTTTATTTTATTTACAGAGGACCTTCATAAAGTCAAGCATGTAGAAACTCATTGCAAACATTTATTCTTTGTAAAAATAATCAAATTTCTAAGTTAAACTGACATACCCAACTTACCCTGGGGTAATCCAAGCAAAACTCAGGAAATTCTCAGAATTAAGTCCCTCAGATTGAATCATCAGATTTCTGGTTTCTTGCATGCTTTGCTCAGTCAGTCCTGCTTCTAATGCAAGCCAATTTTTAATGAGTGAGCAATAGGAATGGCATTAAGAAAACTTCCACCGAGTAGCCTTGGCGTCATGTCTTTGGCTCAGTGTAACTGTAGAGCTTTAGACTTAGCTGCTTAAAAGTTGACCTCTTCAAAGAATCATAGAATAGTTTGGGTTGGAAGGGACCTTTAAAGGTCATCTTGTCCCACCTCCCCTGTAATGAGCAGGGACATCTTCCACTAGATCAGGTTGCTCAGAGCCCCATCCAACCTGACCTTGAATGTTTCCAGGAATGGGGCATCTACCGCCTCTCTGGGCAACCTGTTTCAGTGTTTCACCACCCTCAGTGTAAAAAATGTCTTCCTTATATCTACTCTAAATCTACCCTTTTTTAGTGTAAAGCCATTACCCCTTGTCCTATTGCAACAGGCCCTGCTAAAAAGTTTGTCCCCATCTTTCCTGCAGGACCCCTTTAAGTACTGAAAGGCAGCAATAAGGTCTCCCCAGAGCTGCCTTTTCTCCAGGCTGAACAACCCCAGCTCTCTCAGCCTGTCCTCATAGGAGAAGTGTTCCAGCCCTCTGATCATCTTTGTGGCCCTCCTCTGCACCCACTCCAACAGGTCCATGTGTTCCTGTGCTGAGGGCTCCAGAGCTGGATGCAATACTCTAGGTGGAGTTTCACCAGAGCAGAGTAGAGGGGTAGAATCACCTCCATCAACCTGCTGTCTACGCTTCTTTTGATGCAGTCCAGGATATGGTTGGCTTTTTGGGCTGCGAGCACATATTGTCAGCTCATGTCCAGCTTTTCTTCCATCATTACCCCCAGGTCTTTCTCAGCAGCACTGCTCTCAATCCCTTCATCCCCCAGCCTGTATTGAAACCGGGGGTTGCCCCAACCCAGGTGCAGGACCCTGCACTTGGCCTTGTTGAACCTCATGAGGTCCACACGGGCCCACTTCTTGAGCCTGTCCAAGTCCCTCTGGATGGCGTCCCGTCCCTCAGGTGTGTCAACCGCACCACTCAGCTTGGTGTTGTCCACAAACTTGCTGAGAGTGCACTCAATCCCACTCTCTATGTCATTGATGAACATATTAAACAGTACTGCTCCCAATACGGACCCCTGAGGGACACCACTTGTCACCAACCTCTGTCTGGACATGGAACCATTGACTGTTACCCTCTGGATGTGACCATCCAAACAACTCCTCATCCACCAAACAGTCCATCCATCAAATCCATATCCCTCCAATTTGGAGAGAAGGATGTTGTGGGGGACCATGTCAAAGGCCTTACAGAAATCGAGATGGATGACATCTGTAGCTCTTCCCTTGTCCACTGGTGTAGTCACTGCATCATAGAAGGCCACTAGGTTTGTCCAGCAAGACCTGCCCTTGGTGAAGCCATGCTGGATGTCTCAAATCACCTCCCGGTCCTCCATGTGCCTTAGCATAGCTTCTCTGAAATGTTATAGGTATATGCAGACAATTCAAGTTGCACTGTACTGTCATGCATATTTAGCTTAGCTAATTATAACTGAAATAATGTTTTATTAAACTGTTACATAGGTTTTTTTGTTTTGTAAACCAAATGCAAAATAAATGTTTTGTCATTATTCTCTCCTTTTGCATTTCCTCCAAATTCACTGATATAAACCAATCAATCAGTAGGTAGTTTATTTATATGTTAGTGTAATGGCATAAGAGAGGGAAATGTTAACATTCTGCACTCCTTGCTGTATTTCAACTTCAGTTTTCCTCCTCTTTCACACCTCTACTAAATAGCTTTCAAAAATTTTCAAATGAGGACTGCTTCAGAGGCAAGGCACCTCTTCTGTTCCTCTCGTGGAAGGTTTCTGGGTATTTATTCCCTCTGTCCACTCATTTTAAACTTCCGACATGGATGCCATCAGCTGCCGAAACAGTCACTGCTTAAAGCTCCTGAATTTTATTTCCTCTTCTGTTCAAGGGGACACGTTTTTAATACAGCCCTAAATGCCACACTGAACCAGTCTGAAATGACAGATGGAACTCATTTGTCCTTTCTAGCAGCACATTCCCACCATTAGCAGAGAGAGAGAAGGTGCATCGTTCTAACAGCTTTCCAAGAGCTGTTTCTAAATACTCTGCTCAGAGAGTATTCTGGCAGGATTTGCAGCCCATGGGGGACCCACCACGCTGGAGCAGTTTGTCCTGAAGAACTGGACCCTGTGGGAAGGATCCACAATGGAGCAGTTCATGAAGGACTGTCTCTCATGGGTAGGACCCCATGCTGGAGCAGGGGGAACGTGTGAGGAGGAAGGAGCAGCGGAGATGAAGGGTTATCCACAACCACAACCCCCATTCCCCATCCCCATGTGCCACTCGGGGAGTGGGGGTGAGGTGGAAGAGTAAGGAGTGAAGTTGACCCTGGGAAGAATGGGGTGGGGAGTGTGGGGACGGTGGTTGTAGTTTATTTCTCTGTTATTAATTGGCAATAAATTAAATTACTATTCCCCAAGTCAAGTCTGTTTTATCTGTGATGGTGAACGGTAAGTGATCTCCTTGTCTTTATCTTGAACCATGAGATTTTTCATCAAATTTTCTCCTCCTGTTCTGCTGAGGCTGGGGAACAAGTGAGTGACTTGGTGGGCAACTGGCCACCAGCTAAGGTCAACCCACCACACGTAGAGAGAGGAGTGGAGGGGTGGTGGAGGGATCCTGCTTTACCTGGAGAGCCATCTTGTGACAAGTGGGGCTCCTTTTCTCCTTTTTGCTCTGAGCAGCGCCTGGTAAAGCTGCAAATGTGCTGGTCGGTCTTTTAAAACTTAGTTTGTTTGTTGTTTGTTTCTTTAGACAGTGAATTTAAAAAGATATAATCTAAGCAAATTGGTCTGAAACAAGAATGATCATTGAACAAACCTTTTGAACAAACTGGTAGACACCAGCTACTCCTAGTTAGCATTCTTTATTTTTCTTTTTTGTGACTTTCCTTATACACATACGAGTTTCCCTTAACACCAACAGGAACATTTGTGTCCCCACCTGCAATGGAAATAACAAATTCCTGGAAGGCAGCAAAAGCACACCAAACCCCAGCTCCATCCTGACAGAGTCTATGCAACACAGTGCATTGTGCCCTGCAGAGAGGGATAATAAAACCAGATGTGCTAAGCATTTCATGGCCGTGAAAGAGAAGCAAGGGTCCTCCCTGTGTTATGACAAGTATTTTTGGAAAAGAAATATAGTTAAAATAACCTTTAATTTTGTGAGACGCGGCTGCACTTAAATTTTACAAGGAATTTGGTAGAGGCCACAGATATGACCTCTGCCTCACACATTAGTCTGCGTGATTGAAGGGATGCAGGCTGGACCAGCCAGGAGGTGTGCTGCACTCTTAGTTAATGTGTGTTACTGTTGCCAAGTAACATAAATTCAGCACAATAGTCAAATACTGCCATAAGTCAACAGCTCCCCTCCAGCTAGTCATCAATCTTGAAATAAGTTGCTGAGATGCAAACACTACCTTTTCATCATTTCTCTACAATGGAATATTGCTTTTTTCCTCCTATTTTTTCCCCTCTATTTCTTTCTCCTCCCACCCTAATACGGGCAAAAGAGTGTGACAAAAATATTTGTTAGTCTGTCACCATTTCTTTAACACTAAGTCAACAGCTCCTACTCTCAGACCAATGTTTTGGCATATTGCTCCCTAACCAGCTAGAAGAACCCAGAGTCAGGTCTTCCAAGAGTTTCCTTCCTTCTTTCCTTCTCCTGCCACAGTCTACCAAACTAGTTGTGCTTACATGATGCAGGACTGTGCAAGTTTTGAGTCGCTTGTCTCAGGTTTTCAGAGGGAAAACATCTCTGTGCTCCCCAATGTACAATGAAGCTGGAGGGAAGAGGACAGGAGGTCCTCCTGGACTGCAGAGTTCTGCAGCTTTCCAACTTAAGGGCCATAAGCAAGCCCAAATTAAAAAAAA
>RSEF01000002.1:56120349-56177572 GCA_003993805.1 Himantopus leucocephalus
TTCCAACTCTGAAAATTCCGTGATTCCGTGATTCCGTGATCCCTTCAAGCAAGTCTGTGGAGGGCCAGATCGACATTTCTGTTCAGCTTGCAGTAGGACATTACTGGCTGTGGTAGGGACAGAAGTAGGGAGGAGGACTTTGGCTCAAATAGCAAGTCTCTCCTGAATACCTTAAGACTTAAGGTAGAGAAGCACTGTCGTTCCCCACACCAGAAAGGGATATTCTGATTTTGGAAGAAAAGGAGAAATTACCTTCACCGTTAAAATGGACTATGCGTTCTGCATCGTACGATACCATCATAATGATCTTACTTCTGTGACTGCATACACCTGCATACACATATGCAACACACATGTGTGCACACACTTGGGGTGATCTGATTCCGTGCCTGAGAGCACACCCTTTTCAGGACTGGGTAAATCACGCTTTCTCACTGCAGCCCCTAAAAGATTTTTTTTTGCAGTCTGCTTTGGCATTTGCCCAGTACTCTGCAAAACGGGACTGATGAGAGGGGTGTAGGTGCTGTACATTCGTGACAGATTAATATACAAGTGAACCTTTTTCCTACAGCTTTATAATTGTAATGAATTTGCAACTTAAACAACACAGTCTGTTGCTTGAATTTGTTGCAAAAACTTTAAGATTAAACTTGGCTTTCTCAGTGGCAAGCGAGTTGAAATGAGAGCAGTATTGATTATTGCCTCAGCAGTGCTGTGATCTGCTCGCAGCGGCCTGTGGAGAATAGAAATTTAAACAAAGGAAGAAGGTGGGCCAACAGCTGCAGATGGTGGTTAAACAGACACTCAGTTGCACACAGGCTCCCAGTGATCTTGGCTGTAATCGCTTAGTCCTCAAAATGTTCTTAGGATCATTAAACAGAGGATCCTTTAATTGTCTGTTGTTATAATGGTTTCAGAGAGAATTTGGTTGTTTCTGTTTGGCAACGCCTCAGATAAATTCACATCATTTCCCATTGCCCGTAAACATTCATGCCGTCATATGCCAGAGAGATGCGTTCTCATTCCCTCTTCAACTCCAGAGCAAGGAACAAGGGCCTCTTCACATAGCTTGCACGTGTAAGGTCCTGGTAGATCTTCAGCCTCTTTGCTGAATTGGTGGCAGCTTTTCCACTCAGGTCTCAGGGGCTCTGAGTCATTAATGAACAGCTCACCTTTGCTCTAAAACCTGGTCTCTGGCTTGGTTTAATCAGCAAAGCTGATGGGGTTTTTTCCCTATCTAGACTAGTAGGTATGATTCATAACGTCTCATGGCACCATGTATTTTCAAAGTTAATCTGATCAGGCCCGTATTTGAAATCACTCTGGTTCTGAATCCCAGTAAATCTACTGCAGATGTGAGACTTCTATATCCAAGTCCAACTGGCAGGTCATCATGTGCATCTCTATGCAGATGCAGTGGAAAAGCATCCAATTCATGTGTTCAAGCTCTTAAAGGAGTCTTAACACCGGCACTAGGCCTGCGGCTGCATTAACGTGACTTAAAGGCTGGCTTGCCTTTAAAACTGCTGCAGGCAAGGATAAGGACTGCGTCCCCCACAGCTGCCCATAAGATGTATGGGTGCCCCATCCCATTCCATGAATGGCCAATTGTCTCGGTTCTAATAGGGGATCAAGTTTTGACCCTAAATTAGAGAAACTGAGGCAGCACTGTGGCTTGACTGGCTATTTAGCAAGCAAGCAGACCATCTAAAAATGTTCCATTCTTTTACATCAGTGCAGCTCCAGAGATTTTAGGCCAATTATGTAGACATGAAAGGTCTTCTCAATGGGTTTTGCATGGCCATTGCTCCAGCTTAGTGTCTGCAGCTAAATACCCTTCAGGTTTAAGAAGAGATCCAACAAGGTTGGCGTTGATACACCACTACTGAAGACTGGTGCAAATGTTTGTATTCCTGCTGTTCATACCTTATCAATGTTTGTACAGGAGGAATGTCCCTCTCCGAGATGTTCAGTGTGAGCCCTTTCATCAGTAATGAAAAAAAATGCACTTTTATGTAAAAAGAAAAACTCTCAAAACGAGTAAGGCTCAGTTAAAACTTCACTAAGCATGTCAGTAAATTCTCTTTAGCTTTCTGACTCATTGGCCCCCTTCATATTACTCCCTTGGCTCACGGTAGCTTACGCTTCTATATAATGACAGCTGCCTTATTAGAGATAAATCTTGAGGTTTTGACACTGCAGAATGCAAATAGCACCTTGGAGTCACAGCACCTTTCTTATCTCACTAATAAGATACCAAGAGGGGAAACAGTGACGCAAATTCTGGTCTAGTCCTGAGACAGGTCCCACCCACGCTGGGAAAGGGCTGCCCAGAGCCACAGCACAGGCTCACCTGTTGGTGCCAGCAGAAAAAAAAACAAACCACCTTATTTCACTGACAGGTATACGACTGAGAGTTCAGGAACATCAGACTAGGTCTCATCACATCATTGTCTTCATATTCTTTTGTCCATGTGGAAAGTAGTACTTGGGAGCTTGGATCTTTCCCATTAGTTAAGTAAACCGTGATGAGGCTGGAGGGAAGGGGCAACATCCAAGAAAGAAACAATCCTGCTAATGCCTAATTCCTTTCCAAATGTATAGTTCCTTATAGCACACGAGGGGCTGTTTTGGAAGAACTGTTGCTGTATCCCCATCCTTCAAACATTGTGCACATTGTGTATATTGAAGTCAATCCTCTTGTGGGCCTTCCATTCAAATTGCTTTTTTTTTTTCATTTAGAAAAGACCAGAAAGCATGATTAAAATTCAAATTGCCAGGCTTTGCTGTTTTCAGACATTGGTTGTAAAGTGTATTTGTTAAGCACCATCTGCTGTACATTCAGAAAATAGCAACCAAAATTGTTATTCTCTTTCCAGCTTTTAAATCAAATTAAAATTATTTAAATTCTCTCTACAGTCAAATACATTATTTCAGCTCTGGAACGATTAAACTGCTTTTATATAGTCCTCCAGTTGCATTATCTATCTATGTACAGTTACATATAGTCCACAGACTGGGACAGACACTTGGGGTAGAAACTGCGTTACAAAACACCACGTCCTAGAATAGGACAGTGGAAGAAGATGGGGAAATAATAGCGATGTTGAGCCTGATTTCCAGATGTACTAAATAAAACAGGATGAATACAACTGAAGACAAAGCATTATCTTCCAAGGGCAAATTTAATGTGTGGTAACCACAGGACATGGTGATAAAACTAGAAGCTATGGATCTGTTCAGAATCCTAAATGGGGATTATTAGCTTTCCAGTATGGTTTAATGAGCAGAGCAATTATTACCAATACTCCCAAACATCAGAATTGTATTGATGGTGAACTGTAAGTGATGAAGAAAAGTACTCCAATTATTAGTTTGAATTAAGTGAACAACCTGAAAGGCATAAGTAAACCTAGAGACTATTTAAATGAGAAACAGCCACCAGATTTTTTTCTCAGCCTCCATGTAAGGCCTTTCTTCCATATTTTTCTTAAAGAAGACTTCTCTCTTTTTTAATGAAAACAAAATGAAAAAAAACGAGTGTCAGAAGCTGTCCAGCTCAGAACGGGTCGCGCAGGAGCAGGGTGGGAAGGATTGCTGCTGTCATGTGCAGGGCACAGGCTGCCCAGAGGAATAAGACACCAGAAGTGAAGGAGCCTGAGCCTCAGAGCTCCTGCTGGAGCTCCTTGTCCTCTTTTTCCTATCCTCCCTGTCCCTTTCCTCGTTTCTCTTGCTGCCCTTCTGCCTATCATGCCTTAAGAGAGTTTCTCATTTTGTACTTCTGCTTCCATTTCAGGGTATTTATTGCCCAGCTGGAGCTACCCAGCAGTGAATGTGAGCCTCGTAGGTTGGAGGCCATCAATGGCAGGACCCATAAACCGCTTGTTGGAGGGGGCAGTGGGTGAGGCAGAGACAGCATGGAGGTGGCGTTTCAGGGGTCGAGGCTGAACACCATCCTGAAGCTGTGGATTGTAGCTTGGTCTTTTCTAGAGGTTTCCTACATAAAGCTGGACATCTTTGGTACCATGTCCTAGACACCGGGGGTCAGAACACTTGTAGCTGCAAGAGATACCCATGGGACCTCTACTCTGCCCCCAAGAACAGTGCAAGTGCTCTGAAAAAAGTCAGTCTGTAAAGTCCTCATGTTGGGCAGAAAAAATGTTGATTATTTTTGAGCTTAATTACACCAAGGGCCAAGTGAAGTCTGGCAAGAGAGAAGTGAGGATAAAGTCTGCAACTGCACACTGCTTGGGAGGAAAAGTAATATCACAGCATTCTTTCTGAGGACACTGCATCCAAAATAGGTAAGAAGAATACAGAGTAACCGTCATGACTGAGTGGCAATTTGGGGTAAAAGTTACGTGTGACCATGTAAGTAGTCACCTGGTACGCTAGCATGCAGAGCCAGATCACCCAGCCTTTGAACTTGACCTTGCCACCTCTGCCAATGCCCTCACATCCCAGTAATGGAACAAAGACTGGTGAGATGAGCCTGCCCTCCCCAAAATGAACATTCAGTGTCTCACAATACTGAAGCAGCCTGTCACTGGGGACTTAACATCAATATACTTCTTACAGACCACAGCTACAGAGCACGCAGCACCAGTAGTCCTATGAATTTAAAGCCAAAAAAGTCCTGAATTTCTTACCTTCTATGCTCTCCTTATGTCGGTCCAGGAGGGAGAAATCCACCAAAGAAGGTCATCTTCTCATTCAGTGCAGAGCAAGCCTGCTCTCAGCCCTGGCTCTTTGGGTTCATGATCTACTTACCCTTTCAGAAGTAGGGCAGGTTCCTCTTTGCAAAAAAATAAAAATACTTGGCAATTGTGAGGCCTGATCTGGAGCCCAACGGACATTAACAGGAGCCTTGCCCAAACACAGATCAGTGCATTTCTAACAAATTCATTGTTCTCAAAGTTTCTGTGATTTTTGTAAAGCATTATCAGTTCTGTTCCACTCGTGGGAAAACTAAGGCAAATAGCAGTGCAGTAACTTGGCCAAGTGATACCACATAAACGAGTCACCAGATGAACAAAGTGTCCCAAAATCCCAGCTCCCAAATCACAGGTAAAAATCACGAAAAACAGTCTGCGTGGCTCCTCCCTCCCCTCCCAAGCAATAACAGTATTTAACATCAGTTCTTAGGAGACCACAGTATCAATCATTGTGTGGGAGACGTTGCTTTTCTGAGACAGACCTTGCAAATCAGAACAGCAGTTTTCACTGATAGCTATGAAATAATCAGGCATAAATATCTATCTGCATGAAGGTAATAAATATTAAGTTTATAAGGGAATAAATAATGTGTTTACAAACATACTCTTCACAATCATACTTTTACAAAATTATATTAGTACAATATTCTTGCAGAAACTGTATAGACACTCAAAGACAAGCCATGTCAAAGTTACTGCACAGTTTTGCAGTTCTGTAAGATACATTAAACTACATAATCATTTTAAATTCAACAAAGGTATAAACTGAGACATACTGAAGACAGAAATTTAGTAAAGTTTTAAATAGATTTCATATTTACATGAATGCACCTCAGGTGAAATCTGTTAAAAATTTAGCATGAGTAAGCAAAGCAATTCTAAACATTAAAATGTAAACATTCTGCAGTGATGGTCTTGACACTACAGAGCATTCTCCACAAATTGCATATAAAATATTTCAAGTAACCCATCCAGACATTAATGGCTTAAAACATCTAATATATGTGATACACACTGTAATTTTCCCTGCAGCTTCTCTTCCCCTTGATCACTTGCAGGGTAACNAAAAAAAAAAAAAAAAAAAAAAAAACCAAAAAACCAGTACATCTTGTCTTTTGAAATAAGTACTATTCTGTGGGTTCCTCTACAGTTATTCTGGATGCACACCAATATGAAGAAAGCAGCAGGGCATGCTGATACCATGTGTAGCAGACATGGTGGGCTTCAAACACCTGCATATTTACAACCCAAACTCACAAACAAATATTCAGGTGCCTAAGACGGGAGGAAAAACTTCCTCCAAATTCTACTCAGTTGTTTCAGTCCCTGCAAGACACAGTGAAATTTTAACTGTAGGAACTGCATCAGCACATACCCACTTCTGGGATTTGATCCATATTCTGTAGAACCCAATCGAGTTTTTTCTATGGGTTTTGAGTGACACTCAATTCATTAAAGAAGTTGAATACTTGAACTAAGTATTAAAAAAAAATCTTTAGTTTCTAAATTTTTTCTTCATCAGTTTCTATATTCACTCTTCTTTTTTTATTAGTACTATTTATAAAAATTGTGAAAGTAAGTAAAGCAAATTACTTCCCCCCTCCCCTTCATTTATAAACTGTAATCTCTTGTAGCAAATTATTTATAGTGATTTGGGCTGCAGATGCTTTTATTCTAATACAATGTTATCCGAGTTTTATACTGAACTATAGCTAGAAGCAATTAGAAGCCTAATAACTGGGGGCAGCCACACCAAGATTGTGGATTACTTCCACAGCTATAAAGCCAGGATGGTGCTAGTATGATCCCAAACCAGTTTAAAACTAGCATAGCTAGCAAGAGTTAACTCACTGAAATCATTCCCTACTTTTATCAGTGCAAAAGAAAAAAAACAAGTCCAGTATGTCACTTTCTTTTAACAATAACAAGAAATAAAATAGGGTAGGAAATTACCATGTAATCTAAGACATTATTATGTTGACATTGGAAATCAATAGGAAAAACTTCTCCAATCTTCTAAAGTCTTAAAACAAAAGGTTTCAAAAAGCTTTGACTTCTATGATGTTCTAGCAGTAGATAGCAGCACAATCATAAAATAGATCTATGTACAGAAATCATGAAGAAGTAAGAAATACCATGCTATGAGGTTTAATACTTGATCCTGCCAGATGCTGAACTCTCTGGCCCTGACCCAGCAAACCATTTAAGCATGTGGTTAGAAGTCAGCACGCGTGTTGCCCCATTGAAGCAAACGAGGTTATTCAAAGTTTGAGCACATAGTTAAGTGCTTTGAGCGATTGGGTCATTAAAGTACCAGCCACTTACTGCCAGAGTATAAGGCTAAATTACCACTATGAACAGGTTGTTGCATAGCTGTCCATTATGAGGCTTACATACCGCTCTTTGAAGCACGCTTTGAAGCATTTCTTCACCACTGGATAAGAAAAAAATGTGGGTCTGTCTGGGCAGGAAATTCCTACATTCCCATCATTTCACTCGCATGTGCAAAACCAAATTATATTGATGCCCAGGTATAAGCATCACTTAAGGGAAATACAAAGCACTATCAACGTTAATGGTAATTATACAATGCCACCCCTCTCCCACCACACATACACCCTCCATTAGAGTCAACTTCCTCCCGTGTGCAGGGCTAGCATTAACTGATAACTCACAATGAAAAGGGTAAAGTCATGCAAATAGCAAATGCTACACAACATATTTAACATTGCTTAGAGTTTCTAAGACGCTGCTTGATGCTCAGCAACGTTGTTGCCTGGTAAAAGCAGTGTTGTCAAAAAGAGAGCTTGTGCCCTCTGAGTAGTAAATAGAACTTGCAATTTTATCTCAAAGCCAGGAACAAGACTAGTTATAAAAGTGCATTTGTAGCCTTTGTCTGACAGTTGTAGACTGGGAAATGATGCGTGTTCACTAAAACACATACCCTGGAGGAAACAAAAACAGGTTGGTTGTGCCAGTGGAAGCACGAGAACCAAATTCTGCAGATGTTTGCCTCATCCCAGCCCAGGAAATAAGATCCCTTTCCTTAACTTCGCTGACATCTGTGATTTAAGGGTTGTGAGAAAAACAGGGACAGAAGCCCGTAACTTAATTTTAATTATGGATTTCTATACCTACCAATATACAGCTGTTCTATTCAGATCTCAACATACGATTGCGCTGTGGTTGGTTTGGGTTTTTTGGGTGGTTGTTGGGGGTTTCTCAGGGAGTATGGACATACTTTGCCTTTGTCAGAGAACACTTTTGGTTTAGTTCTTACCATTTAGAGCGAAAATATCCACATAGGAAGAAAATCCTATTCCTCCTTTCTCATTTGCCTCTTACCCTTATTCTGCCATCTTGCCTCTTTATTTCCTCACATTATTGTACCATCTTCAGTCAAACACAGTGCCATGGCCATCTGAGGGATCAAGAGCTACCTTGTGTTCATAGGAGAACCTGATTTTGCTGTTACAGACTCTGGTGCTGAGGTGTTGTGGCGATTATTGCACTAGAAATATTAACCTGTGAAACAACCTTTACACAGAGAGAGAGAAGGAATTCCGTAATGGCAGCGCAGTTAGGCCTTTGTCCTAAAAAAATTGCAGTCGTAGACTAGAAACGTTTCTGTACGGAAACAGAAATTCTCTTATGCCACAGGGCTTTCTAAAACGGTAAAATCAGGGATAGCCGAACAAGCATTTGATCAGTACTATGTAACGTAAGGTTCCTGTTTGTCAAATACTGGGACATTGGCATAATGCCCCTTTAGTTGGGACTGTTCCTGAAACACCTGAAACATCTCACCACTTCAGTGCTAAATGCTGTTGACTGCCTCTCTTTCCAGCCTGTCCAGCTGCAAATGCATGGGCTGTTATTCTCATACATAGCTCTGATATAACCTTGTCCACTTTTGATGAAGGCAAAAATAATACCCCTGTACAGTCACTCAAGATCAGTCCATCTATTGCAAATGTCAGGTTTTGACAGTGGGAAGCTGAACAATGTCAAACTATATTTGAATCCTGTGTTCAAAAAAAGAAGAAAAGCCTCTGATGATAAGAACGGACTTCTTTTAGGTTATCTACTGGAAACTAGTTACATGATGCAAGGATCGGGTCACATTCAGGTAGGATATTAAGAATCTTTTCATTTTTTGCTCCAAGAGCATACTTTACTCCATAGAAGAAAGGTGTTCTTGGAAGATGTGGGAATACCTACAGTCTTGGGCTACAACTCAAATTTCTCTGCTTGGCTATGGCTTGTCTCCATGCTTTATAAAACTCAATATATACGACAAAAATAGACACAATTGAAATTAAATGAGGAGGAAGGAAAAGCTGACTTTGAAGCGATGACGATATGGGAGGTATGGGACAACGTGATGCAAAGCAGACCTGAGTAGATTGGTAAAATACCAGCTGACATTCCCTTGGTGATGTATGGCATTTTCTATCCATAAACTTAAAAAAGATGCATAAACCCAGAGCCTCATTTCCCCAGTGATGTACAGAATATTAAATGACTTGCCAGGGAACACATAGCAGGTTAATGGCCAAGCTATTGATCCAAGCCTTTCCTTGATTCCATCCATTGGATTACAGAGCTGTTTCTCAGACTTTCCTTTTGGATCATTCTTTGCTTGGAACCTCTGCTCCTTCAGATATATTTCACCTTACAAATTGGCACAAAGTTATATGCACAGATTGACATAAGCATAATCAAGACCAAAACTTACACAACCGTCAGTTTTGCATGGTGAGTATACCATATGGATTATCAAACTTATGCTATTATTAAAACCACATTATTGCATACTAAACACATTTAGCATACTAAAATTGGATTATCAGTGAATTTTGTCAGAAATAAATCCCCAGCGATATGCAGGAAGTTTCCAGCTCTAGCATCCTAGGGGTAATATTTCATGAGCCAAGACAGCAGAATTAGAAAGAATGCTGCACTAAGGAGGAAGATGGGCTGCAACCCAAACTCTATGTGGCCAGTGGTAATGCTGTTATTGATGTTACTGGGCTAGACTTTCAACTTTTGAAAAGCCTGGGAGAGGCAAACCGGAGAGCGGAGTGAGACAGCCCCAGCTGGGACTGATCTGGTCTGAATAGCTCTGTTGGGCACAGGTTAACTACGGATATGGGTATAAAACCTGTGCCAAGTTGAAACTTGGGGGCAATTCCTAAAAGAGCAGAACTCCTTTATCTTAGACTGTCCATGTGAACTGAGCAGATGATAGCCCTTACTGTTGCCTTGAAAACTGCGGAGTTTGGAGCAAAAAGCTCTTCAGCACCATAAAGGCACAATCAGACAGCTTAGAGGTAAAACCACATTCCTCTCCTCCGCAGTATACATCACTAGAGCAAAAAGCAGGGGGCTACCCTTAATTAGGCAGATGTGAAAAAGCTAAACCAAGGAATGAGTCCTCATTTTGAGGTGACCTGTAGGTCAGGTTTCAAACTGAACCATTTTAAGATTTAAAAATAGAGTTCGTCCTACAGATAGACTGAGTCACCTCTTCACCTGGCGTCAATTAAGCATTGCTTGAATGCGATCAGTGGACTGAGAGAGCTGGAGTGCTCTCCCTTCACCTTTCACTCACCTTCATCAGTCAGGAGAAGAAAAGGGAAGAACAGTTCTACACACCATTCATGTATGCAATTCACTTTGCCTGTATTTTTATTTTGGAAACACTGAGCAGTAAGTAATGAAAATCTATCAGTAATGAAAATCTATCCTAAACTAGAGCTGGGCAAATAACTTTTTTAATGGTTTAGACCCCATATCTCAGCATCGAAAGCTCACAGGCTGAAACGTTCTTTGGTCTAACTGATGCTTTAAATTATTTTAATGACTACCATTTTATGTTTTAACTCCTTGGACCAATTGCAATCGTTCTAAATTTCAGCTTCGCCATTCAATTATCACATGAGCCACATAAAACTCTTCTAGTTTCCTGCTCTGATGGGATCTGCACATTTGCAATGCTGCTTCCCAGTGCACTTGTGTATGTGGCTTCGAAACCCTCTCTGCCAGTAAAACCAAATTATTTGATTGTTCCGAGAAAATGAACACAAAGGGGACATAAAAAGATCAAGCTGATTTTATTTAAGATTTGGACAAATGTTCATGGAACGTTCCTGGCATTATTTGCCCAGCTCTTTTTAACACTGTGGTGGTGCAGCACTTTGGATAGTGTGGTGCCTAAGCTAACCAGGCTCACTCAGCATCTTCCTTCAGGACGGCATCGCAGACAGGTTGTATAACGCAAGTGCATTGCACCCACTCACTCACTGCAAACTCAGACCCTGCGAACCTTCCTGGAGAGTGAAAAATTAAAGGACAAAATTGTTCAAAGCATTACAATGTGCAATTTCACTGCAAGGCATAATGGAAGTAGCTGTGTGGGAGGATATTACTTCATTATAAACCTAAATCAGATACCCAAAGATTTCTGTCATCTCCAGAGACCGTTCCATCAGGCTCTACAAGAGGTTTTCCAGGGGAAGAAAAATAGCCCCCCCGTCCCTTCAGGCTTGAGAAAGTTGTATGGCTTTTTTAACAGTTTCTAATGAAATCCCATATTATTGCTTCTCCCCTGGGAGACTTCAAAAGTCATGCAAACTTCACAGGGCCCACATGTTCATAAACCTCCAGCAATAGACCAGTAAGGAAATAAATTGCAGTTCTCCAATTAGCATCTGACATTCTCTACTGTTTTTTTGGTGGGGTAAATTTGTCTTTCTTCTAAACCATGCTGATAAATTAAATGAGTTACTAAACCCGGCATTATTTCATGTTTTAAGGCACACTGAAATCAAACACTCCAATTCACAGTGGGATTTGCTTTCTGCATAATATTTGGGGGAAATATGAAACAAACCCAGCAGTTTCAAATATGTTAAAGGGCCTAATATGTACATGAATATTTTCTTCAAGCTCCTTATTGTGTATTCACAGCTACTGCCAAACACAACAACAGAGACGGGGTATTAGGATATGAAATGGGAAGTGGTCAAATTTTCAAAGTGAGCTGCTGGGTGCCGAACACTTTTGAAAATCTGGCCCCTGACTCTTTGGTGCCGTTCCAGAAAGAAATATCTCTATGCTGGCAGTCGGCCAGCCAGCTTTGGAAATCCTTCTGCACAGTTATTTCAGTAAAGCATAAAAGCCGATCCCCAGCTTTCTCTGCCTGATTAAGCACTGTCACCAATCACTATGCAGCTGTAAGGTACGCATGAAATATTCCTAGATAAATCCTCCATCTCCAGAGAAATGTGTTTCCTGTACAACTGTAAATCCAGGTTCTGTGTTGAAACTAATCCAGTCTGGCAGTGCTATGGCCCTAGAAAAGTTTCCTTGGAAACGACAAACTTATGCAATGGCAAAGTCATCCAATCTTTTCATGCCACTATATTATATTAAAAACACCTGGTTTATTTATACAATGACTTACAGATCAGGGTCCTAGAAATAACAATACATAAACTTTATAGCAAAAAATATACATATAATAATTCATCCTTCTATGATATATAGAAATGATGTATATTTGTGTGTGTGGACATATATATAAATATATGGGTTGTACTTACGTTTAGGGCATTTGTGTATAGATATGTGTATCTACATACACACAGTATACATTTATATATCTTTCTAGGTGCCATGTGTGTATACATAAACACACATAAATACACACACAGGAGCATATTTACACTCCGTGAGTAGATGTGTACTCTGCAGAATCTGCACACAAACAGCTGGAGTCCTTCACTGGCTGTGAGCATCAACGGGGTCAGCGACACCCACATTAGTGTCCGCAGAAGGAGAACTAATGTCATCGCTGTGGGCACAGGACTGGCTTGATGCATCTTCCTTTGTGAAGAACTAAATTTGCCGGACAGTGGCACCCTGCAACACAGGGCTTGTTGCATGGGCCAATCTCGTTCCAGTTGTCACATGTTTTGACGCATCCTGGACCACAGGTGTCATAAACTGCACCATGTTTACACTGGGTTGCTGAAAGGCAGTTGAAAAGAACAAAATATGCATATTACACAGAGTGACACAAGAAAAGTTACATATCTGTTTGCTTGTGCTAATATCAAAAAGCACATTTTGGTATGACAATCATCTAGAGGAAAAAATTACTTGTAAAGAGATTCCACTATATTAAATGCAACATTACTTTACATCACAAATATAAAGGTAGCAAAATTCCTCATCAAAAAGGTATCGAGTTCCTAGCAGTCTTGAACTTTTTGAGAATTTTGATACAGCTGATGGTATATAAAGCTTTGGCAAGGTCTCTGTCTATAAGCAGATCTCTGCTTTATATTTAAGGCTTAACATTCATTATTTATTTGTTACAATGCCTTTTATCAAAGATTCCTGAAACATTTACAAGGATAGATAGTTATTATCAGTCCCGCTCCTACAGAAACAAGAAGAAAAAAGAGAGTCATTCACCATGTCAGACTTCCTATTGCTAAGATTATACTTTCAATATTGCATATTGCAGCAAATCAAACAATGCTGTTAATTCAGCAGCACCATTTCTAAACCAAAATTTTTTTTTTTAAAAATCAATTATTTCCATGCTTTATGCTATTTTACCAAGGGATCACTGAGAATAAGGATTCTTGTACTTAATGATTCCAGTATCTATTCATTGATTTATGTAGTTGACAGTTCAATGCATTTCCAACATAAGAGACCACTGAGGGCTCAGCTAAAAGCACTACACCCCCTCCAGATCAATATTTAAACTCTTAATATTTTATATCCTGCCTTTTCAGTATGGAGAATAATGCATGGTTCGATAGCGAATAAAAGCCTGTTATTCTTTCTAACGGCTGTGCTGACGGCAAAAACAAGTACTGATAAAATAGTTTATAGATGGTAAGGGACTCTCAAGCATCCAGAATCATCTCTTTCTATTTACTGAGAGGTGGTTGCATTAAGAAGGTTTCTTCCATTTCAAGGGAGATTGAAGGTCCAGATTTTTTTAAAGAACAGTTCGGCTTTGGATAGAAAAATGATGGTTTGTGGTGAGGATTTGCCTTAGAGTGCCATGACAGTACTGTTATTATTCATAAAGAGAAAATATGCAGAAATAAATTTATTATATATGCATAAGCGTATCACAGAGGATGGAAGTCTTAGTGCTAAGGCATCATGATGCTAAGGCATCATAAATTTAAGGCGTTCCTCTTCACCAGCAACAGTGATCTTGAAAACAGCATCAGCTTCTTGCAAGTTTTACTTCTTATGCATTTTATGGCATTTAAACATACATGAAAAGCAGCCCTGAAGAAGGAATTCTGGCAAGAATGCATACAAAGTTCTCAGGACACAGATATTACATAGGCAAACAAAAAATTGGAAAAATTGGATAATACAGCAGAAAACAACCCTGGATTTACAGAGAATCAACAGCTGAATATTAGACAGACATTAAATATTAGGTAGATATTACAGAAAAACAAAAGTTTTCTAGCTTTAAGCATGAGAAAGCACTGGAGCAAGCTACCTAAAAACTCTGTGGGACATCTTTTATTGAACATCATTTTAGAACAAGTTGGGAAAAACATCTTTCAACAATGTTCAAGATAGGCTTATTCTGCTTGTGGGCATAGATCTTTTGAGAACTTTTTTCCAGCTTTACATTTCTATCTTGCTCTGCAGGATAACTTTCATGCACACTGAAGAAGGGGCTAAACAAAACGAATAACTAAAATGAAATTTAAATGAAATGGGAGATTTATAAGGTGGGAAAAACATGCAAGAAATATTGAGCATATAGTAAAACGTTACATTCACTACCAACTCTGCAATTACACAGTGTGTTAAGAATAGAGATTGAATCTCTGTAAGAGAGTAACAAAAACGTGTGGAGCTCCCAGGAGCTTTGCAAACAATGTACTAACTGTCTAGAAAAGTAGACCAAGATGTTCAAAGACTGATAGTGGTTGTCCACACACAACGTGAATTATCTTAAGGGGGCTGTCTACTAGAAACTTTTGTCCCTCCTCTCTGAAAATGAGCTTTCCTTCAAAGGATCTCTAATTGACCAACCACAAACTGAAACATTAAACTTCAGTACATGCAGTTTCCATATAGAAAGGTCTGTGAGCTTCAGTTTTTAGGCTGCACAGGTTTCACGCCACAAAGCTTTACTGCAGTAATAGCTGGCCTGTTCATTCCATTGGAGCTCTGTTTGATGCCTCAGCCAGTGGGTTTAAGCAAAGTTGGCTGAGGTCTCCTTTCCACTTCCTCATCTTTGCCCCAGAGCAAATGAGAATATATTACAGGCTGCCCTCGGCAGCCGTGGCATCAGCAAGTACTCCACCACACATGGATGTGGTATGTCAAAACACCTCCTCCTTCAGATGATGCCATGTTGAAGATATGATGACTTTATTTTCTGCTGTAGGCAGTCTGTAATGGCATTATTAACTTGCTGTCAAGGGAAAAATCAGAAAAGTACAATGGCTGCTGTTTAAGTTCCCTGGATGGTTTTTATTGTTGAGTGTTTCAGTTGTTAACATGTGGTGTGATTGATCCAGAACATTCCACTTCATCAACAGTTTAAAAAATAAAAATAAAGACCTTCTGCAGTGGGCTTCCCAGGGACTGCTGAAATGAATCAGTACCATGTAAACATGGAAAACAGAAGTGATGCCTTTGCACCCGTCTTTTAAGGCAAATTCCTCTCTTAAAGAACTGAGCTCTGTTAGTAATAACTTCCTTAGTGCACTAGCAAAAAAAAATCAAAAACTCAACCCCAAAGTACAAAAGTTACTAATAATACTGCATTTTGCAACGTTACCAGTCCCAACAGGATTTTTCCACTCTTCTTCTAGAACATGTGTTTGGCATGACAGATGTGAGCTTCCTCAGACCGCTTTCTGAGCTGGCGGGATGATAGCCAGCTCCAGTCCAGAAGCCATATAGTCACATAAATACAGCACTGTGCCTGAGCTAATAAACCCTGCCTAATAAGGCTATACAGTTTTCAGACCAGAGCTGGTTTATTCCAGCCAGTTTGGCAGTTTCACAGAGAAGGCTTGTATCTGTCTGCGCCTGTCTTTGTAGACGCGGCCATAATTACTTAGCAGGAATTCTTGTTCCCCAACACAAAAGCCAAAATACCTAACATGGAACTGCTGAAGGATTCCCTTGGTGGAAGATATCTGGTGAATCTGATTCCCCAGAAATTTCTGAGCATGAATGAATCATCCTGCTTCTTCTGTTAGAGGTGCAGTTTGGGCTTTCGAGGTGTTTTGTAGGACTTTCGAACTGAATGTCACTCGTGGTGCTTGCAATTCACAACATCTCCTTCTAACATAGTAGAAGGCAATGGATCTGAGGGCAGACCTAATGATACACTTGTGTTAATCTTTTCAACTTTCAGTTTTTAATGAGTTTCCACTGAAAAGTCACAATAGCCTTCTGAAACACAATCACATGGATTAATGCGATTAAAGGAAACATATAACAGTGAAAGAGAGTGACTTTGGCCAGAAAATTCCACAGCAGAGAAAAGGGAACCCAGGAGAGAAGAGTTAAAATCAGATATATACTCATCCTCCTCTAATTCAACTGATCACATAGGAAAATGAGAAAATTGTTCCATTTTTATGAGGCTGTTGGAGCATGTCAGCACATCAGTGCTACCATGTGCACTCTGCACTTTATTATAGTCCATATCTGCTTTTTTTTTTTGCCTGTGTAGCTATGCCCATGACGGGGAACTATTGCTATCTGCCATCCTTGAGTCTTCTTTCTCTCAATGCCCTCAGAAACTCATGTTAAATTACTACAGCCCAAGCCCTTTCACCAGTTCAGTTTACTTAAGTGCAATTTATAAACTGCTTCCTTAGCATTTCTTGGGCTAAAAAAATTCTTTTTTCTATCTCCTTTCCTTTTCAAACCTCTTCCTTCCATTTGTATTCTTTCTTTTGCCTCTCGCATGTATCACTTTCTCTTATTTCTTCTTTCCCTCACACTGGCTCTCCTGCTTTTTTTAATTCTCCTTGACACTTCATATTTCTTCCTGTGCCCATCCTAACTGGTCTCGCTCCTCACTACTTCCCATGGAAACCCATAATGCTTTCCAAACCCTCTCAGTTCCTATGCGAATCTCGCCAACGCCTTCCTACCCTACCAATTTTCTTTACTCATCAGCTTCTACTCTTCACCCCTCTGGTTAAATGACAGCTGACATTCCCCTTACCCAGCCAACCTCAAAGGACAGCAAACCTTGAGCAGCATTATTTTGCAGAGGACTTAGAGGAGGATATGCTGCTGCACTGGGGGAGAAGGAAGAGCATGTAGGGAACAGGACATGTAATTCAGCCTCCTGAGCATTCTGTTTGGCTGGCTCTCCAGACAACACAAGCTTTCTAAAGATTATAAAAATGAGCTAAGAGTACAGCAGTCAGGGTAGAGGAACTGGCAACCACACAAAATCTTGTTTTATAACACACAAAAGAATAATTAAAACCTGACTTTACTAATAAGTATACTCCATTTTCATCAGAACACAGTTCTTCCAAGTATCCCACCAGCTATGAAATGTCAAGCAGGAAATGAAAGTCACAGAACGCTAAAGTTTTATTACAGATATATTGTTTCATACCCAGGAACTTTTATCCATAATTAGGACATAATAATTGTAACTACAAGTTTGGGGGAGAAAAAAGTAAGTTAAAGATTAAAATCTTGGTGCTGGCCACTGGTAACATATGGAGTGCACTGGATGCACTTTAATTTAATGCTACCTTTACTGTAGAAGATGGCGCTACTTGTTTGACATTGGATGCTTAAGTAAGTGTTTTGAGGGTACTTGACCATATCTATATTTTCTGCTTAACATGATTTCCCCTTTCCCTCTAGAAGTCTGCATTGAGATTAAAAAACTCGGGTGGATTTGAACACTTCTTTCATTAGCTTTAATGGAAATGTGTGTTTAAATTCCTTCATAATGTTCTCTCAAGGACTGTTTTTGCCTTTGAAACTTTTCTTGTCTTTGGTAAAATGCCAGAAAAAATTGTGAAAAGAAGCCTCAATTAGTAAAGTCGTGATATGCCAACACTTGTATAAACTCCTTAAGGCAGGGACTGGAGGTTTAATTCTCTTTACAGCATCTGCCACTGTGAGGTCTCAGTCTGAAGTGCTTTGGTCAAAAAAAAAAAAAAAAAAAAAAAAAGAAGTCAGCATGCTTGTTTCAGGTTCTGCATGGATCTGCTACCAGATCAATAGATTAAAATTACATACGTTATTAGTGCTGTCTGAGACCACATCCTTGAATAGGGCTTTCACTTAGAGACACCCTGTTTGGATTGTTCTGTTCCTTTGTAAGAAATAAAAATGAGCCTTTTGGGAACAGTCAAGCAAAGGCAATTTGCTCTGTCAGCCACCCATCCCTGCTATCAGGCCTTCAACAGAAAAGGAAATTGAAGTTGAGAGAGTAGACCCTAAGCCACACACAATCACCAAAACGGACCACAGAGTAATAGCTCTTTGACCAGCACTGAGTATCCTTCTCTCATATTTTTTTCCTAACTACTGTCAATTGCTTTACATAAATCTGAATACATTTCCAGGCAAACCAATACCATTATAGAATGTCCTAAATTAATGAGACCACCATCAGGGGAAATATTCATCTGCAATATTGCATTTTACTTCAAGTGCCCATGACCGCAGGCCACCACTTCTCAGGGAAACGATTACTCACAATTACTTGCAATTAATGCAGTCCTAATCACACGGGGAATCTGGTCCAAGTACCAAAATTAATGCAGGTTTGCATTTTAATATTCCCATTAAATACATTCTGTCTTCTTCCCTTGTTGAACCTACTGCAATCATATATGCATGTCATCTCTGGAAATATAACTGTGCTTTAACAGGAGGTCAAAGGAGTTTAAACATTATCTGTAATCAAATATTTACATATCCTGAAAGAAAAAGGCATGTACTTCCTCCTGGAAGTACATCAAATTAAGACAGGCGGCATTGGAGGTGAAAAGTTTTACAGCAAAATAAACATTTCTACTATTTGATGGTTGACAATCTTTCCTGGGAAGGTCTTTCTCCATAACTCAGAATGCAAATTCCCTGCTGGTGCAATCCCAGTCCTTTCTAGCCAGTTCATTTTTGATCGTCCTCCAACAGTAAAAGGATAGCAGCCTATTAGTTTATGCACTGGCTTACAAAGAAGCAGTCCCAAAAACGCTTACCTGCACAGTTCTGCTCCGGTACCCACTGGACTTTCAACCCTTCCCTCTGACAGGCTCGGGCGTATGCCAGGAATGACTCGCAGTAGCAGTTTTTATGGACCGGGCACTCACACATGTCTGTCACACACGACCTGCAGAACAAAGCCCCAAAACAAATAAGCAAGGAAAGCTTTGGCAGATACCTGTCTGAGGTTTGGAGTTGTTTACTTTCCAGTCACATGGAGTTCAATGCTACAGCAATTTGTGCTAAACGGCAAGGAAGTTAAACCCGCCTCTGCTGTCACAGCCCAAGGGCTCATCTCTTTTTTGATGTGCTGCTCTGATGCAGAGAAGTCTCAAGAGCACCAGGGAGATAACCATGCAGAAACAGGGACTTGAGAAGAAGACCCAAGAAACATCAGGCAGAGAGGACCGAGACCACAGTGGGAGAAGGCAAACTCCATTTTTGCAATGATTTTATGTCAACCCAAGTTAAAGACTTCTTTCTTATTCTCTGGAAAGTAATAATTTAATAATTATACCAATAATAATAGCAGAAGTGTTAAGTGGAAGACTTCTGCAGGTAATGAGCACATGCCTTTCCATGTAAGTGATGAGAAACGGTGCCTTCTTTCCAGGTTACCTCCAGCCCCTTCCCACTTTGAAGGCCCCAGAATAGCTATATGCCTATTTTCTCAACAGCATCACTACTAAATGCCAGACTTTAAGAGACTCCAAAGAAGCAAGGGTGATGCAGCATAACTGAGCAGTTCTCACGTTAGGAAATCCCCCAGGCACTTGTTAACGCCACCATCTTCTTCCATTGCATAAGATGGAATCACCACAAAACATGGCAGGGAGCAAAGCTGCTAACATAGCCCTAAGTGAAACTGCTACTGCGTATGTCACCACTATATTTCAAGTTAGCTCATCCAAACCGTGTGCCCATTTGGCACAGACCTAAAATATAACTCACAAGAGCTAGCAGATTTGCAGTCGGCAGTTTCTGCATATGCAAAATGCTTAGATGCTTATGCAAATGCAGCAGCACAAATTCAGAAATGCTGAGTATCTACGGCTCTGAGTGGAATCATTAGAAGGCAGGGACAAGGTGCAGGGAAGACATATTCAGCCCTCCCAAAATCATGCCCTTGGTTCCTCTGCTTTCTGCTGTGGGTGCTCTGTGCATGCACCTTGGGTGTCAGTGGACAAGAGCCGCCTGCTTTGTGCACATCCAGGGACTTCTCCGTTTCTGAGAGGACTAAGCAATGTTTCTGAGAGGCACAAATCCTCCAAAAAGGCCAAGGGTTGAAGTAAAAAATGAGCTCTCCATGTTAATTGCTCTTGCTGTGGACCAAAAATTCAATGGTCTATAGGAAAAGGATGGATATAGGCTTAATTTTCCAGAAACTGAATAGGTAATAGCTTGCAAAAGGTGCAAGCACCTCAGTCAAAGTAATCATGAGCCCTAATGCCCATACAATACTTTAGAGTCATTGGAAACTCTTTATTCAAAACTAGGAAAGAGGATTAGTGGTCCTTCAAACACAGACAAGCCTGTTTCTGCATATCCAACAGTGCCCCTTAAAGAGGAGTATTTCCCCTTGCCAAAGTTGCTGGCTATTTCCATGACCATTCATATGGTTAAAACTGACAGTTTTGCTTTACATTTCCATGAGCTTTTAATCATTTTACTCCCAGTGGACCCCCAACATGAAATTACCTAAAAATTCACTGTGACAAATAAGCAACATAAGTACTAATGTAAAAAGGTTACCTGTCCTGCATTTACTGATATATATGTACTAAAGATAAACAGAATTGCTTTGGATCAAATATATAACATGTTTGTATTTACAGACCAGCGGTTTTCATTTCAAATTACTTTCTAGGGACAATGTAATTTTATTTTGCTTTGGTTCTGCTGTAGGACCCTTTACATCTTCCCCAGTAGCAGATGTTGCTGCATGGGTATCACAGCTGATAGGCTGCAAGGAACAGATTAACACAACACCCTTGGCATTGTTTGACGTTGTTAGCAGATAAAAAACCTTGTATAAGCACAAAGGGTCACCTTTTTACGTGACACACTAAATAATTTTACACTGTTTCCTTTGGCCACAATGTGTTTATGATCTCTTGCTAGCATCCCTGCAGCAGGCACTGCTCCATATACTCCATACCGTGTCATAGAATCATAGAATTGTTGAGGTTGGAAGGGACCTTTAAGATCATCAAGTCCAACCATTATCCTAACCTGACAAAAACCACTTCTAATTTCAGAGGTGTATGTCTCATTTTACAGTGTAGATGCTTGTTTGCTACTGCAGCAAATTATTATCACAAAGAGAGTCTGTAATAATCCCACAGATAGAGTCCATTATCAAGATACCATTTCAACTTTTTGTTTCTGTGCTAGCCTCCTTTATCAATCACATTTTACTGCTCTTCACTCAGATTTAGTTATTATTAATACCTGCAGTGTTTAGAGATGCTTGCCAGTGCCAGGTTGGCTATGTGTTCACCAACTTCCTGCTTTAGAAATTATAAAATCCTAAACCTGAGGTACTTCCTCTGCTTTTTAGAGCATAAATACATTTTTTTACCATGACTCAGAGAGGGACACCACCTTCTGCACTGAGTCAACACACGTACAGCTACCTCAAGTGGTCACATCAGGTCAGGAAATTTCCAGGCTCACTGTCAATCGCCCAGTCTTTTTAATCATTAACATGTTTGTGGCAAGGCTAGCACACACCCTGACAAAGCCTGGGCATGGTCTGGGGGATTAGGGAGCACCAGGGCCCCGTTCCCAGTCTGCAGCAGGGCAGCCAGGCTCTTCGAGGGTGCAGAGAGTTTAGCCCCTACATGCACGTGAGCAGCATGACGCCATTAGCCCTTGGCACCGAAACGGCCTCGGACATCCAGACAGCCTCCAGAGTGAAACACCTCCACTTTGGCTGGGATCAGCACTATTTTTGCTACAGTGTTCAGCATGGGTGTCCACTAAGGAAGGTAGCAAGCCACGTGCAACACAAACAATCCTCTGATTCATTACATACCTAATTGCTTGTGTAATTTTTATTTTCCTGAAATGTCTAATCCTGGTGACAGCTGCTGGGCTCAAGCCCTAGGCTTGGCTAACAAGCCATCATCAATTGTGGTGGTTTTATTAATGAATTACAATTGCTAATTATTTGTAAGGTTAAATTGATTATTTAATGAAAAATGATAGCAAAGGAAACTACATGCGCAGCTGGCAAGCCTAGTCAATAAAAATAAAACCTTTTTTTCCCTAAAGAAATTCCTTGCTGGCAAGTTTAATGCATTAACATTAATTGTAGTTAGATGGATTGGCAGGGGAGAGGCGTCTTTTTATATCACTTCTGAAATCAGCAGGGAGCAGGTACGTGGTTTGTTTGATAGCCACCACGAGAGTCAAAGGGCAGTTCTGTGAAAAGATGTGGAAGTAAAAGATGTCTGTCCTCTGGGGGCTGGCTAGTGAGGGGAAGCTGGCGATGGCCCATGGGCAAGACTTCACTTTGGGTCTGTATTTTTTTCAAAACATGTTTACTTCTTGCTTTTAATTATATTTCTCACACTTATTGTTGTTACAGCTGTATTAGAGGGCTATTATGGGATGCTTCACTAGGTAAACTTAAAAACTGATTCTTGTGTGCTGTCCTAATCCTTTCCCCTTGCAAAAATCTTTGGAATGCCCATAGCTTTTTTTTTTTAACCCTCTCCAGTGATTGATACATTTCAGAAATTATTCTCTGCTACCCCAGATTCTGCCTCCTCTTCATTCCGCATTTGAATCTCATAAATAGATTTGGTGACACTAACTGCATGTATGTAGAGGCTTATCTACTGTAATCTGACTAAACTGTTCAAACAACAGAAAAATACACTTCTAGTGAAACTTTGGAATTATGCCCATAATGAAGATATACTGACAAGTCACCATACTGCACACTAACAGAGACTTTGGGTCTTCCAAGGTATTGTGACTCTTTACCAAGACCAAAATATTTGCATAAATGAAGTAAAATTGAGAATACATATCAGAATCTTAAACATCAAAACATTACAGTCATATAGAAATAGTCCTACAGGAAGACTGCAGTGCAAGTTACTTATAAAATGAAGCCATTTTACCAGCTATGGAAATACACACAAGATACTTCAGGCAGCCTTAGCAATGCCCTCAGTGAAATCATACAGAGATGCAATGATGTTGTGGTCCAAAAGAAAATTACGTTTCTTTTAAGGACATATTTACATTTCTAAAAAATATTCGGCTGTGATGGTGCACTTTATCTGGAGTCCCTTGTCTGAATAAGCACGGGAGCACAGCCAATCTCTCAGTCCTCAACTGGTACCAAGTGTAATTCCTTTTGATGCTGTCTATGCTGCCTGCAGGGTGTGTGTCAGAGATGGCGCTAATTGGGTGTGTATAATCACAAACTGTTGCAGGGGGAAATCCATGAAAGTGAAGGCATCCGGCAGCTGTGGGACACACCCTTGAAGGAGACAAACACACACACACTCTGCTGCCACATCTTCAAAGCGAACTGGATGAGTACAGTCCTTCAGCAACAGCCCTTTTTCATATTAAACGGTGGAAAGTCTCCAAGTCCCACAAAGGGCAAAGAACCGAGTTCTGTGCTACATGCACTATTAAAAAGAAGAAGATCACAGCAATGAAGCCTACAGTCTTAGTCCGTGCCACGCAGGATTGAAATTGCAGATGTTCACTTACTGAACATAAGCAGTTCCTTTTCCTTTGCGGTACACACAAATCCAAAATCAGAACCGGCTATTTTAGGAGGGACTATTTCTCTTTGCATTTTTTTTTTCAATTTTCAGAACAGGAGTGTGATGCAGTGCATTTTTCAAACGTTTTGGTACCTTCAAGAAGGGGCTCTATGCAGACGAAAAACCCTGACATCTTCCTCTTCCCACCAGTAGGTCTCAACAGACTTTACAAAAGCAATTAGAGACAGTCCACGACTACATCCATTTTATGTATGTGAAGATGCATCAGGCGGTGAAGCGGTTTGTCCTCTGTACCTGGGACAAGCTGTACACTTGCAAACTCCAAAGCCTGAAGGGTCATCTGCCTAGCAAGGAGAACTAATTTCCAGCCTCACCATCCTGTGAGACAGATTTCTTGGGGTAACTTCTTATTGGGTATGCCAAATCATAGTTTTAGTACAAGCTTGGCCTAATTTAGCGCTAGTTATGAAAATAGCCATAATCTACACAACAGCCAGTTTGGATTCCCATAATCACACCAGAGTGCTCACAATTCAGCAGCAACACAGGATTTATTATTCCTGATCCAAAATTAGAGCTCCTTTCTCTTCCTTTACAGGAAAAATAAAAGTCAATGGCTTCTGTCGGTAGTTATGTTGCTACAAGAAAATTTGGGCTGTTTTTCCTACAAAGTTTCAGTGAGTTGCCATTATTTATGGCCCCAGCTAGAGAAGTCATTTCACAAGGTAAGAAGATGAGAAGATGAGCCATATTCCAGTGTATAACGGAAAGGCTCATGCTGTTGCTGTTGCAAGCTCTCTCTTGTCTGTATGTGCATGTTTAATCTTACTGAAGAATTGCAGCATGGTTTGCAGAGCTGGAGACTTTTTATGACTTTGAGGCTTGAGATCAGAGGCTTGAGATCATTCTCTCTTTCTCCAGAATTTACTAACATTAATGCAAAAGCAGCAAATAACTCATGAGGAAGGTAATTTTGGAGGCTGCTGAAAACACAAAAGCCCTTACATCTATTGAGTATTCGTTCAAAGCACTTGCCTGGGGAACAGACTGTTTCATGCAGCAAAGGCAGTCATTTTCAAGGATCATTTCTTCCAAGAACAGGTAACTATATCCGCACTCCCTCTGTGCTTTTCTCACACATCATAACAATGGTAACATTGCCTTAAATTGGAGATCTGATAAAAGCATCCATAACAAAGTTAAATCATCAGTGCCCTGACCTGTTCTTCCAGTAAGCAGGAGAGTGCCCAGAAAAAGTGGCAGGCAGCATACATGCGCTTTGTACTGGAGACTCCCCCATCGTACAGGAACCCCTACACTGCTGAACTGGCTCCAAAAAAAAACCCTTAAACATGTGGGAGCAGAAAGAGAACTCACAGGTCATCTTTGGTGAGCAGTGCATAGCAAATCTACTGCAGGCATATGCTTTCCATGGGGAAATCTCATTCCTATAAAGAGAGCATTGGCCATAATGCTTGACAGTATCAGAGTTATTTTTGGCAGATTGCAGAGGAGGAGTTTGCAGCAGTAGACATTTGAATGACGCGTTCAAATTTCATCCTTATCCCTGATTTTTGTGCAAATTTGAGTCAACCATGGACTGTATTGTCCCATGGAGCCAAGCACAAATAAATGATAAAATACACGACTCCACCAAAGGACAAGGGCTGCATGTGACCTAAGATTTCTAGGGCCTAGCAGTCACGTTACACACACATTGAAGAGAATTTAACTCTGAGTGCCATTGTTCCTGCTCCAGATATAGACTTGGCACTCAGAGATAATTAAACAGAATCACACAAGATATCCACATCCATGTCTGCCTTGCCAAGGCACCCTTCCAAAGCAGTTATTTAGAAGAGTTCAGTCAACTTGGGAAAAGGATGCTTTAAGTGCAAGTGGTAAT
Organism: Himantopus leucocephalus; assembly: GCA_003993805.1. Classification (NCBI taxonomy): domain Eukaryota; kingdom Metazoa; phylum Chordata; class Aves; order Charadriiformes; family Recurvirostridae; genus Himantopus; species Himantopus leucocephalus. The sequence goes on from RSEF01000002.1 coordinate 56,145,993, forward strand.
TACTGTTGGTAATTTCCAACATAGCAGAGACAGACAGCAATTCAATTTTTGATTTCGTTGCATATATAGCTCCTTTAAAAAAAATCAGAACCCATAGTTCCCTCACAAAGGGTAAGCAAAAATGGTATTTTCCAGACAGTGTATAAATGAAGGTCCGTGTAGACCTCTGAAAAAGCATACTGTGCTGCACAATATCACCACAAGACTATAGAACGTGCTGCTAAAAGGATTATCCAAAAGCTTTTGGAAAATACCAAAAAGAGTGGTCTATGTGTATTTTTAACCTTTAAAGAAAGGGCATGCTGTGCCAGAATTGCATTTTATTGCCTTAACCAACATTACCCACAAGAATATGGTAAAATGAACAATGAAACATTCTGGAACATTTTCTAAAACTGCATAAAATTAAAGTTCTGAGGACAGCGCTACCATGACACCATATTTATAATAACCCTGAATATGCAGTAGTAGTGGTAAAGGCAATTAAAAGGAGGGAAGGAGAAAGAACCAAATAAAGGACAAAACAGCACAGCAGCCTTCCCTACTTCTTTCTTCATGATAATTCTCCTACTAATGTGTCAAGTAGGCTTTTTCTATCTTGTGCGTGGATCCTTACAGGCATCTGTGGCTTTAAATGTTCTTTCTGGTCCTGAGAATGGAAAGGTTGGCTAAAGTCCTTCCATGGGGAAATAGCTGAACCATGACTGAGGAAGACAATGAAGTCCCACGCTGGGCTCCAAGAAGCATCTGGTATGACTCAGAATATTTCCTAGAGCTGAAGGTTACAGTACAGTTGAGCAGCTGACTTGCCACCTTTAGAGAGAGTGGATTTTTGCTCAAGAAACTCCAACAGAATATGGAAACACCATCCACAGCCCTGGAAGAGCTGACCTCTTGCACTCCCACCCACTTTCAGAAAGTAGGAGAGAGTTTTCACTTCTTCCTCCTCTGTTTCAGTTGTGTTGGGCCATGCAGAGTTCGACCTTTAAAGTCCTGGCTTTTGAAATAAATATCTGTATGCATGAGAACTCAAGTGGTTGGAGTTTGAGTTCATGTATAGCATATAGCTTGATGTGAAACAGCTAAAAAACACTTCTCTGTGCACATTACATACAACTTCGTATACGGAATTATTGGAATAAAGAGGACATACAGCATAAGTTTCTTAACCCATTTAAAACAAGTGCCCAACATCACACTCAGCCCATCAAAAATGCTCTCTTTTACTTGCTCACTTGAGGAGTATACATACAATTTGTTCCACCTTCTTTGGTGAGATCATTGTAAAAAGGATTTGGCTGCCTGTATATTGTATGATCTGTGGTTTGTATGTCTGGCTGGAAAATACAAGGACCACAATAACTCTGCTCTAGAACAGACAGAGTTTCTAAACTCATTATAAAGAGGTCATTTGCAATAAAAAGTTTGGACCAACAAAAAGATGCAAAGGCAAATCTAGGAGTATCACCTGGAACCTGACACTGAAGGTTCAAAAGCTGGAGCCTGGTTTCTGAAGACATGTATTTCTTCAGTTAATTAATATTCACAGTCATACACTTGCAAATATGCATCACATAATTAGTAAAGATTACAGTAATTGTACGTCTAGTGCTACCTGATATGGCTTATCATGCATTTGTATCTCTTGGTGCTCTATGGATTTAATGTTCAGAAAAAAAGTCACCTCCCAAGGGGTTTTCTACCAAAAATTCCATCTTTCATAGGCCCATTAGCACAAGGTGTACAGCCTATGTGCCCATCAGTGATTCCCTGTGGCACAGTGTTTTGACCAAACTTTGTGTTTCCAGAAGCCCATCATTTCCCCTTAGAAGCCACAACCTAGACAAATTCCTATATTTCATAATTTCCTGTTTTGAATTTCTTAAGCCAATAAGATTCCTTATTATTTATCCCATTCTGACACAATGCAGCAGTATTCAAGCTACTTCAACTGACCACATCATACTGGTATTTCAGATGTGTATATCAAGTCTTTCTTATAAGAGGGAAAGAAATGGAGGATGTCTTAGTGGACGCTCTCAGTATCCATACTAGTACTTCTACATTTCCATTCAGCTGACTGTGTGCACATGCTTAGCTTAGCACTTACACTGCTAATGTGAATTTGCCTTACGACAGAGTCACTCCATCGTAATGGAATTTTCAGTGTCCTCTGGCATAGCTACCATGGAAAATCCATCATCATTTTGAGCTTTTGCAGTATGTAATTAACATAAAATTTTATCTTTTTTTCCATGTCTAGACTTGATTTTTAAAGAAGAGTCCACCCTGTCTCCAGTTCTTTAAGCACAAGTGGAGACTGAATTGTCATATCTTATCTAGAGAGGAAAAACCAGTCATTTCAATTCAATTTCAAAAAGACAGACATGTTTTAATATCTAACTTCACAGCATTCAAGTGGTACTTTCAGTCAACAGTTAAACTTTGTTATTATGTTTCATACAGTGCAAACGAACATGGCATAGACTAAATGAATCTACTATGACTGCATCAACTTTCACTCTAGTAGACAGAGAGCCCATTAGTGTATTCTTTGTGACAGTCCTCATCTGAGAAAAACCAGAGATTTTTCAGGAGCTTATAAACATCCTAGATAGAACCTCAAAAATTATTGAGAGGTTCTGAAGTCATGGCACTACAGAAACATAAACCATGTAGATATACCAATAGCGTATTGCCATAGCCATGAGATAAGACATATAAAATAGCACAAGATTTACATCTTCTAAAATAAAAATTCAAAACAGACCATCTCCTTCTCTCTACCAACAAAATATATCGTGGCCCTGCTACGCTATCTGTCATAAAAATATGTTGTCTCCAATAACAAGCACAATGAGAACACGAAGCAGGAAATATTTCTGAAGTGTAAATATAAACTGAAGTTATCTTCAGCTTTTGATGATGATTCACTGTATATATTTCCAAGGAGGTCTTGTGATATAATAATAAACAGGCTGGCTAGTTTAGAAACTCACATTCTTAAACTCTGCAGAGCCCACTCCCTGACTTGACCCATACATAATTAACTTCAATCAAGCATATTTTTCCTCTAGGTGGCTGCAGAGCATTTAAAAAGTTGTTGGCTCCAGACAGAATATGAAAGAAAGAGCAAGGGAAAGAGCAGATAGGAAACCACTACTTAGAAAACAGCTTTTCTCTTCATCTTGCTCCCTTTGCAAATCAAGAGTCAAAACCTCGTTTCAGCAAGTCAGGCTCACTGAGCATGCTACCCTTCCAGCCTGTCACACGCCCACAGTGCAATTCATCTCAGAGGTGTCCCTGTTTGCTCTTAATCAAAGATAACTGCTAAAAATAGGACTTGCAAGAAGTGGCATATGAGCTGGCTTACCTGAATTGAAACATTCAAAAAACCACTCTGATACTGGTTTTATGGCTTCCTGTGTGGTCCTGGCCCAGACCCATACAAAGACAGAGGCACATAAAGTACGATTTAGGCAGAATTCAAACACCCGAATGCAAAAGTACGGTCTTGGCTTGGTTGCCCCAACCCCACCAAGGCTGACCTTTTCTTGCTGGATACTTAGTTCCTTCCTTTACATTTCCTCAGGCACCTCTGCTTCTGCTGTGCATGTTCTCAAGACCGCATGGGCATTGGCGGGCATAAGCTCGACTGGCATCCTGACAGCGAGGTTCTCCTGTCCACCGAGGAGGGCTATCTGAAAACAGTGGCAGTGCTGCCATGGTCCCATTCAAGATTCAATAGACCAGACGGAGAGGGTGAGCATGTTTGACAGTGATACATGACTTATCCAGGAGGCTGAGACCTTGTTTCCGGTCAGTTTGACTTTGCCTGCTACTTCATAAGCAGAAAGCTTTGAATAAAAGGTGCTCTGCGTACTCCCACAGTTCTTTAACCTTCCTGAGTGCAAGATGTCAATTGCAAAACACCATACAGAGCCTGAAAATACAGTGGATGAAATGCTGTCTCCAGTGAAATTGATGGGGGTTTTCCCACTGACAACACAGGAGCCAAGACTCAGAACTGTCATCACCCTTTTTTTGCAGTTCTGTACTTCAAGGCTTTGAAAGATCCAGACACTTTCAGGACACAGCTGAACATTAAATTCAAGCTTCCTGAATTAAAATGCTATGAATTAAAATTTTCTGTACTAGACATAAGTAACTCCACAACATATCAGCCTATCCTGGGAGCCACAGGAACGGATGTTATAAAGTCAGAATGACCTAACTGGGTGAGGTGGGATGAGATGATACGAGCAGATGAAGCCAAGGTTTGTTCTCCTTCATGACAAACTTACCTTTCAGTATGTTGGTTTGGGCATGGTCATTTACTTGGCTAAATACAAAGACAGCTCTGATGTGAATCAACAGTCTTTAAAGGGAAACGCCGGCCATGAGCATGAGCAAACCCTCCCTATCACAGAACGATGACCATCACGGGTTATTTTCCTGCTTATCTGTGGGTGATGCCCAGTGGCAAAGATGCTAAGATAAAATTCCGGGCTTCGTCTTGCATACAAAGTCCTAAACATCTGAATTTGACTTTTCTTCTTTTTGTTGGCTAGGCAGGGACTCTATGGAGCAGATCAGCGCCTGATGTTAGCTACTTTGAGTGTGCTGCCTAATGGAGGCACAAAGCAATTCATTCTCTCTCCATCATTTTTCACTCCATAAAATCTTCCCTGGCCTCCCCACAGAAGCAGCGGAGAGATCTCAGAGCTGTACCAGTTTGTTATGAAGCTTGCTATCAAACTTGGCAGTGGTTGCAAGCTACTTTAAACCTTTCTCACCAGAGAAGTTTGTGGGTAGAAATTGCCAGTGCTGAGTGTGCCTTTCAGTCTTTGGAAAGAGGGAGGCGGCACAGCTGCGGCAAAGCAGCCCATATAGCACGTCTCCTGAAGAAGCCCAGCTGACAGGACAGGGAAAACCCAGAAGGCAATACGGAAGGAAAAACTGTTGCTGGAGGTTATGCAGGATTCATAGTTCATGGGTCCTTGGGAACCACAATGTTTACAGTCCATACCTCTGGGAGGCCACTGATTTCTCCCCTTTGAGGTGAGCATGTGGCACCCGCTCAGTAGTTTTTCTGCTCCCATGGATCTTTCCACAGGTGGGGAGCCCGAGGGCCCATATGAAAGCATGAGCAGATTAGCTCTGTCAAAACAAAGATCCTGTTTTCGTGCCAGTAAGGAAAAAAAACAAGGAGCAGGGAAAGCATGAAATAGAGTGTATGATATATAGAAGGAAAATTGTTTTTTAATAGAATCTTTTCAAAGTTTTCCATTAAGCTTTGGTCGCTTGCAGTGCAAGTTTTGGAATGCAACTCCCTCATCCCCTTAGGATGGTCTGTGTTTTATTACATTAGTAAGGAAGCCCAGCTTATTCCTAGCAGAGCTACTGTATGAAACTTTTCAAGCTCAAGCCAAAGTGGCAGAAGTAAAAGCCCCTCCTGATTGATTTTCAGCCACTATTCTGGGGCCAGTGATTTAATGCAATTTTTATCATGTGCAAAAGAAACTTTTGTTACCAAGCAATAGTAAATCACAAATGATCACATCATAATGAACAAGATGATATGCATCCAAATGTTACCCATATGATGACTAGATTTCAGCTATGATACCTAACCAGGATGAGCAAAGAAATATATCAGAAGAGGGGAGGAGGTATTGGTCATGAATCAGGGGAGATGAACTGAGTAATGAGAGAACATTAAAAGCTCTTCCTTCCTGCCCTCCCTCTTTCCTCCCTTCCCTCCCTGCTCCCTCTCCCATTTCAGTGATGCAGGGCACATGAATATTAGAAATAGCTGCACTGAAAGAAGAGGAGTAACTGCAGTACAAGAAGTCCAGGAGAAAAAAAAAGATGGGGATCTGGACAAGAGGGAGTATCGTAAGTCTGTCCCCTTGGAGCAGGCAGTGCTAGGGAAGTAAAGTGGAGTAAATCCTCTTACACATATCTGTAGCAATTTTTACAGTTCAGACACATTAGGGAGGCAGAATGAAAGCTATGCCAACCAAGATGAACCCAGAGAAAGGGTAAGACACTTCAGTAGGATCACAGGAGTATAAAGAAACTTGTATATATCTGCATAAGCCATAGCAGTTCTGTGTATAAAAAGTAGCTATGGTCTTCAGGTATGCCATTTAGAAGTTGTCATAAGCTCTGGCAATTTGTTACACACTTAAACATCAGGGGAAATGACCAAGTCTTTAAGATGCAATTCACCCCACAATGTAGCCAGGATCTCATCTTCTCAAGGTGTCTCCATTCAGATCTAACTTTCCTAGGTAAAGACTGAGCCTTCTGCTTTGGTTAGTGGTGAATTCTGCAGAAAGCGCTACAGAAAGTGATGTGATTTCTCCTTGGTGTCTGAAGTTATTGGTCTGGATGCAGTCAGCTTTGCCCCTCTGCTTTATCACAGTCTGTCCTAGAGATATGTGGCCATATGTGTCCATTCCTCTGAGTTGCAAGACAGTGGCTCTTGAACGTGCTGTGGAGAGAGATCTATTCTTCAAAATACTTCAGAAGAAACAGTCCAGTATATTGTACCAAATGCTCTCTGTCTTCCATGGGAATCTTGTAAATAAGATCTATGTTAACCAGAACCGGTACCGTTCTCCTGTACTTTACTCTTTCTTTGTGTGTGCACACAGATTTGCTCCTTTTCTACTCCTAGGTCAGTACTGCAATAGGCTACGTGTTGCACTTCAGTTAGTTAGGCAAAAGTCTTGTTTACTCAGTTGCCCTTCTGTTGCACTGGATATCTTGCCACTTGCTGCAATTACAGCAGAACAAGAGGAACATAAATTTTAACATTAGTTCTCTCGCCAAATAGGTTTATGAAATCATATAGCCCATCCATGGAGATCTGTGCACGTTCATCACACTCTGCATGGATGTCAGCTGCAGTCAGACCTTACCTCTCTCCACTAGAATAGCACCATACATGCAGAAATTAGAATTTTGTCTTATCTTGAAATCTTCTCAGAGATATTATATTATTGTGAAGGGCAAGCCCAGCAGTTCTTAGAGATCTCTTTATGTAACAGTAGCAGCAGCCATGGAAAGAATGAATCAAGAGGCAATGAAGTTCTTGATCCCATCTGGGCAAAGACTACAAAGCGAATCATCACGTCTGCATGAAGAGAGTGATGGTGATGGAGTATTAACAGAAGAGGCAGAATCCCCAGAGTCAAACACTGTGGGAATGAGTAAAAGCCACAGAAGGAAATGGAGGCTAAAGAGAAAGGCCCACAGTAAATATCTGCAGATGCTGTCATTTGCAATGGGGCCTGAACCAACAAGGAGTAGTCACACACTCACATAGCACCTACTAGCCTTAAAAAAAAAAAGGAGAAAAAAACCCCAGCCTCACTGGTGGAGGAATATTCTTTTCAAGATCAAAAGTCAAGCAGCAATAAAATCCGTGTCAAAAAACATAGGCGGAGGAGGTTGTGCATACTCGCTCGTGAACATCTGCACTAAGAAGCCACTTAAGTAACCATGCAACAGCATGGAAGAAACATCTGCAGCGTGTAGACCACCAGCTGTGCAGTAATAATACTTTGAATATCCAGAGTGCCTTTCATCTGAATACTGCAAAGCATTTTCCAAACAAATTAAGCTTCACAACACCACTGTGAGCTTCTTATTTAATGGTAGGATTATTTCATCCTGCACCAAAATGCCATTGCCGCCAGAATGAAAAGTAACACCTGTTTATCATCTCACAGAAATGTTGTACAATTTTCATGACGGGAAGTGACAAAAAGTCTGTAGTTAAGTTAAAGTGCAGAAAGACTTGAGGTGGTCAGAATTAAATGTTTGAAATAAAACTCAGGAAAACAGAGTATTACCCCCCCTTTACTTTTTATGCAAACCGTCACATTAATTTTTATGCCCCCATACTGTTACTCTTTGGTCTTTATTTCACATTGGGAAGAGAGAATTTCCTCAGATATATACTTGTAGGGGTGTCTACAGATGTGCTCAGAAGTACAGAAAAATACCTTTCTTGGTTGTGTACGCTCAATAAAATGTATTGCTGTGCATTGCAAATAGCTTTCCTTTGTACTCCTTCAGATCTGTTTTTATAAGGCATCCTGATGATTATACTACAGCATTGCCTTCCAAGGCAGCATGCCATCTAGTAAGTCCTAAAACAAACTTCTTGCTGTGTGCACTTTCAGCCCCACGAGATACTCCATGTAAGCAGCATTCTGACCTGACTCTACTGAGTTAGTGAGACACAATTGTATGTTTCTCAAGAGCAAGGAGAAAGGCTGGAGAACATGACACTTGAAGATAGGAAATATTACAGACACCCCATTATGATTTCCTCTCTCTACTTCTTAATACACCCACTTTTGAATCCCATTGAAAAATTAGTGGAGGAAGCAGTTTCACAAGGAAGCTGTATCAGCAAAGCAGGCTGGTTCTTTATCAAATGAAGCTCAGTACTGGCAGAACTGTATGGGACAGACTGTCCTGAACTCTGCAAAGTTAGTCAAACACATCTTTAAAACTTAAACTTTTTGAGGGCAGCAATGAGATTCTGATCTGTGCTTGACACTAGCATCCTAGGATCTTAGTCTGTGAGTAAGGCTTTTTGATGTTACAGTTAAATAAAAAGAGTAGCTACGACTTCAAAATGACTAATTGAATTTCTAAGAAATTGTTAAGCATGTTTGGATATTAAGCAAATAGCTCTAGCTTTGGCTAAGGAGTATATTTTAAGCATTTTTATATTCACCATGTCTGAGCTGGTCCCAGCTGGGCATGCGGTGGTTAACCTCAGGCCAACTTCTCCCTTCTCCTGAAAAGCTGGTTCCAGGAGGACACAGCCTGGCTTGAGAAAAGAAGGCTCTTTCACAGTTAAGATTTTCCAGAAACACTTGGTGTTGGTATAACTCTGTGCCTGTTGAAGCCCAGGGTAAAATTCTGTTTGTCTGTAATGCCAGGTATGGTTGGCCAGCACCAGCTGCTTTTGACGTCTCATCCTACACGACCAGCTCTGAAAAAGTTCTCTCATATTCACATACTGACTTTTTTCCAGAAAGAGCTGTTTCTTTTCTCCATGGATGCAATTGAACACATGTGCCAAGTTGCTCACTATCCCGCCAGGACTGACTACTTCATTTCAAATAAACCATAAAATGGCATGAATTACTTGGGGAGAATAAAATGTTCCCTTTCAGTATGAAAGTTCATTATTTTTTCTCTTATATGCTGGCTTTGTCCATATAGGATTGTTCTTAGTCATATTTCAAAATAGTAAATAGGAAGATTAAGTCTTAAAAACAAAAAGATATCATTTTCTGTTCTATCATGCATAGGCTAAGCAGTTCATCTACTTTTTGATATACGATCTCAAGCTGCCCACACAGTCTGACCCATTTAGAACAACAGTAGTAAAGTGTGAAGGACCTTGAAAGGAGTATCAACATTTGTTACCAACATCTATTTCCGTTTCAGTTTTCTGAGATCATAACATTTGAAGTGTATTTTGTTTCTGTTCAGATAAACCTCAGAGCTTGGAAGGTAACAAAGCTGAGACCTAAGTCACACACCAGCTCCAACTTGCCAGTTGAAATGATAGCATTGCATTGTTTCCACAGGACAAGGACAAGAACTGAAATCTCCAATTCCAGATCCAACATCTGTTCCAATTTAGTAACAAACTAAACTCATTCTCCATCCCCCATACGCATATCCGCACATACGCACAATGGAACACTCAATTTTAAGGACATTTGCCTCTGGATCTGGATCCATGTTGGGCCACTTCTATTTTCCAGACACAACCATAAATCAGTCCAGTTTCACTAGAAAGAGCAGAGATTCACAGAGAGCCCCAGGCAAGGATCTCTACCCAAATTTCCTAGCCCCAAATCTGGCTCTGTGGTAATACATTATATTTGTTTTCAGCAGCGGAATAATATCACATGTGATCATAGTCTCACCAGTGACAATTTATGAGGTTGTTCCTCCTAACCTTCCTACATCTGGCCCTTCACGGAGCTTGTATCTATCTTCAGAAATCACATGAAAACCATGTCTTTAACTAAGTCTGCTTTGAACCTGCAAAGTTCAAAGCAGAAAATGAAACATGGTAGCAAGAGAAACAAGAAGAGCTGTGAAGGACAGCAAGGTGGAGCCTTTGCTCTGGGGACAATGCAGCCCATAAGCCTGCCCGACCATGTGGCCGGGCTCAGTCCCTTGCTGCCCAGCTGTGGAGCAGCTTGGCCCAGCAGCACCAAGGAGCTGGGGTCGAAACATCTTCCAGCTAGACAGCTGGTCAGTCAGTTTGGGAGACTCAGCAGGGAGCTGTGGTGGTCTCATAGTTAACTATCCTCAGGCTTTGACTCGACTGCTTTTATGGTGATGCCAGATAAAGGAGTCCTCCTGCCCTCTCCTTGCCTCAGCTGCCCCTTCCTGCCTCAGAAAGTGCTCTTCTCCCTTCTCTTTACATTCAAATAGAATCCAAAAGTTGAGGAAATCAGAAATACATTGCTGACATGGTCCCAAGATTGCAACTGCAAGGTGGGGAGGGAGCTGGTCACCCACAAATACGTTGCTGTTTTGCACCATGAACTCCATGAGGGTAATAGCCAACCTATCACTTGGTGGGTTTTATGCCAATCAGAAGTTGCAATGATAGCAAGCAGCCCTGAATGTCTGAGATCAGCAGGTAAGCCTCAGAAGCATTTAATTTTCCCATGGTCTCTTTTCATACTTCATTTCACACACAAATACATGGGCAATTTGGAGCCTCGGAAGTGAATACATAGCACAAGTCAATGCACTGTAAAAAATATCTACAGCCCCAAAACATAACTACATTCATGTGCTAATACAGTAAATATTTTAAAAGTCAAAGTAGCTTGAAATGCCATTTTTCCCTGTATGTTTCCTGCTAAACTTGTGCAACTTGTATGCATTTTTAACTCCTAAATTTCATGTTTACAAAACACTGGCAGGATGAGAGCTCTGGTATTAAAATCACCTATTTAACAATAAATGAAGTGAAGCAATGTATTTCCACAGAGTATTGGCAATGATCCTGCTGGACAGGTGGGGAAAGACTCCAGCATCCTTACATAGCTTCTGCTGCTAATTATTTATGTAAATGTCTAATAACAGAGGGAAGTCACCATCTCATTTAATGCAACTTGCATACTGCTCACTGAATGCAAACAGCTTTCAGCCCCGGGCTCGATTCAAACCAGAGGCAGTTGTTAAATTATCTGCATTGATGGTCAGATCTTACATCTGTTGGGGTGGGAGAGAGAAATGATGCCAAGTCTTAAGTTTGTTCTTTGCAAGTGGAAGGCAATGGACAGATCCAACCAAGGAACCTCGACCTTCCCTTAGGGACCCATTTATGGGGAGGCATGGGAATGGCAACAATTTGGGAAGTGATTTGTCCCACATAACACGCAAGTCAAGTCTTCAGCAGGGGGAGAATGGCAGAGCTGGCTCTGATCCCATCTGTCTTTCTCCCCATATAGCTTCATCGCTATTGAGCCTACACTCTGCTATTGAGCCTACGCTCTGCGTGGTAGGCAGACCCTCTCCCTCATTTTTTATTTTTACTTCCAGTGCATTCCTGACGATGAACAAAATGTAAAGATCACACCCTGTGACCGCAGACTGATATATGAATCGTGTTTCTGGGAGACACATGCTTCCTAGGGCTTCCTCTGATGCTGCCTGGAGCACCGCAGACATGTGCTATCTGGCCTTTCCAAATCCCAACCCTCTGCAAGGGCAAGCGTAGTGCATAGTCTACTGCATCTGACTTCCAAAAGCAGTGGGGAATATGTGCAGAGGTGGAAGATGCCCCTGCCTCATCTCTATTATCATATTACTTATCCAGTATTTAACAGATTTTCTAGACGTGCTCTCCTGGTCCAAGGTCTTGGCTGCATCATTTTAGATTAATCAGGCCTGAGCTATCCATGTCAAAAATGGGGTCATGGGGGGTGACATTCAAAATGGAGAGTTTGTCTTGACAACAGAAGAAACAAGTTCTGTCCCATGCTCTAATCTGAAATAAAACGACAGCAGTTTTCCAGAAACTTTGTGAAAAATCTGTTAAACTGACTAGACTCCATCAGTCATGATGACAATCCCAGCACATATTTTCTTTTTCCTGTTTTGTGTGTAATAAAGTGACCCAGAGATGTTTTTCCATTCATGAAACAAATTGGGAAATGTCAGGTTAAAGGCTGAAAAGAAGATCTTGGCCAGGAGCAATGCTTCTTTACTGTTATAATTGTTTATAATTACTGTTAATATTATTGTATTACCAAACGAAATAGCTCTATTGTTTTATGCAGCAGAAGTTGCAGGCCCTGTGATTCATCTCACACAGTTGCACAGCACTTTAGGGTAGGCTTAAAACACACTTCTCTATTAATCCTGAATAGACATGTGAACATGCACATACAATTTCTGGGGTGGCCTCACACAAATCACCTCATCTGCACTGAGACAGATGAAAACTGTGCAATTAAGGTCTGACTCTGAGCTGATGTAAAGTGGAGGAGAGCTACAGAAATTGCCATGCCACAGGCTTGTACTGAAAGCATCCCCTGGAGCCAGTAACAACCAGCAATACGTGGTCCTAGCTTACTCCATGTACCGCACCACAAAGGAACAGTCCTTGTAAAGACATCCATTTGCACCGCAACACTCAAAATAAATCTCTCCATTTAGATATCCCATTTGCATTGTCAGTCATACTCACGGTCTTATCTCCAGGGAACTTCCAACTGCTTTATATTCTGGTTGGAGTGCAAATTCCTACGACATGAAGCAAACACCTCTGGCCCCTGGAGCAGCCCTTTTCCCAGAAACCTACATAGGAAAACCCATGGCACTCTAAAAGACCACATGGCAGAACTGAACCTTTCCATTCTAAATCCACTTTTATTGCTGTTTCCAACCATCATGGGAATCACACTGCATGCGAGTCAGAGAACTGAGAGACCAGAGATCAGCTAAGTGGCAAATACCTTTCACTTGTGAGCTGCAGATCAAGCATCCAGCTGCTGCCCTCAGTACTGGACTCTCTCCCTAGCTCACAGGGACTCTGAAATCTGGTGCTAACCTCACCGCTCCAGTCATCAAACTGAAAAAGGTGCCAATCTAATCTCTACAGCCTGCCTCTCCAACCTGTCTTCCATAAAACACAGTCCCCAGCAACGCTGCCATAAGCTTAACAGAGAGGACTGACATTAGCAAAGCTGTTGGGTCCACTGGAGACCTCAACCCAGCAGAGCAAGCCCCTCCCACAACACACTTCTGCTCTCTGCCCACTAGTTGGGCAGCAAAGACAAAGTGAAAACCCCAGTGCTGAGCTAATGGATAAGCCGCCAGGAAATTTCAAACTGCTCCAAGCATGACGGCCAAAGGAAATCATGATGTAAAGTTCAGAAGACGGTCACTGCTTCAAAATGTCTTTCTAAAGAGAGATTTTGTTATGGTTTTTCTTTTGCAAGCATGCACCAACAGACCTAGAGTACCAGAGAGTCACAGAGAAGAAGGGTGGATGTATAAAAGAGATCCAAAATAAATTATAAAGTACTTTTTGTCTGGGTGGTTCAGGCGCGTGTTTTCAGCCTTTGGTACAATGTGTGCATCTGCAAAACTCTGCACTGATGGGCATGGAAGTGGTTTAAATGGCTGCTCACGTTCTGCACAGCTGATAACCCACCTGCACCATAATGTTGGTGGAGTTGGACAGAGTCTACAGAAGCACCTGACAACCATTTAGAGGGTTCACTCTGAATTTGGAGGCTTTATCTTGCATACTCACATATTAAGACTTTGACTGAGGTATCCCTGGGCTAGTTCATATGTGACACAGGGCAGAGCTGGGACCAAACCTCACACCTCCCATTCACCTGGCTCTGAAACACCAGCCAGCTCCTGAAGGTGTCAAAAAAAATTTATGCTTACTAAAAACTTTGCAGATTCACAATGAAAGCCCTTGGCAACATGAAGAAAACGGATTACTTCCTTGCAATGCAACTCTGGTCTTCTCCTGAATCTAATTGGGCTACAGCTGAGTGTATCACCGCACTGCTTGCAGGCTTTCTATTTAGTGTCATAATAACACAGAGAAATAGTACATTAAAGTGGGTACTGTTCTTCTTCATAAAGACTGGATCACCTTTGTATTAAACAAGGGGAAAAAAAAAAAACCAACAAAAAAACTCTAGGTTTTCTGCCAAAAGCTGCATCCTCTGCTTTGACAAAGGTCCTCTAGGAGCTCAGCACAAGCTAAAACAACAAATTGAAGGTATTTTGTCTTCTGCAATTTGAATATAGACTTAGGGTTTTTTCACAATTAAAATAGAAAAATGACACCACTTAAGCCCCAGGTGTTTTCCGCTCTCCTCATGTGGTGTTTCATGGCAGCTTTCCATATTTGAAGGCTATCCCACATCAAAACCCATCTCTTACAACAACCCACAATCATTTATGTGACTCTCCAAATCAAGCCCACATAAGAACCATGTGGAATCATGACGACAGAAAGCAGGTTCAGAGATGATCCAAACAACCAGCATGGCTACACTGCTGAGAGAGCCATCAGTCTGAAGGTCACTTCTAATCCCACTGGCTGTAAATACATAATCTGCTAACTGGCTGCTAAAGTGTTCTTGCTGGGCTGTCAAAATATTTGCCTATAATCTGTTGTGTAGTCCCCAGTAGGGATCACTTCTCATGAGGTGATCACTTGAAGCTTTTCTAAAATACAGAGCAAAATAATGCCACTGAGTGTTTTCAGAAAAATCAACTCACAGTGGAAACCCAGGAGGAGAGACCAGCAGATCTTTTCTCCCTCATGACCATCACGTGCACCTCCAGTGTGGGGTCCTCTGATAAAGAATTACATTACTTGTGGCTAGGAAATGACAAAGGGCAATTAAAATTATATTAAACTTTCTCATGGCTTTTCTCTGGTGTTTTCTGCAACACAAATGTCAGAAGATTAATTTGTTTACTGTCCACAGATGCAACAACAACCACAATTACTTCCCAAGGAACATTCAGTACAGCAACACTGCAGATCCCTCTCTGCCACCATAGCATTTTTCCACAGCATCTACTGGAGACTGCCACCACTGACAACGTCACGAGGCGCCCTGCCTGAGCTCAGAGAGCCAGGCCCGCTTACAGTAGGGAAGGAGAAAACCCATGACATCTGCTAGGAAGAGACCAAGGGAGACATCATGCAACCATGGACTACAGTGTACCTCTAAGGGCAAAATTCTTGCTTCTCCATTTAACTAGTATTAAACTCATGACACTCTTCCTGACTTAAAAATACTATTAGCAAAAGGAGAAGCAGGTTAACAAGATTAGCCATAGAGATGTTTCCATACACTGAACTACATGACTGTGTCCTTATACGCATGCATAAAAACTCACACAAGGATTTTCACTGAAGCCCATCAACAACTATTCACCCAAGCAGTTGCCTGTTGCTCCAGATAGAATACTTATCACATCGTAGTCTGGCCCACCGCATGCTAAGCACATTCAAGTGAGAAGGTGAGTGATTCATTCAGTCTACTTCCATTTTTGGGACACGACTTTGACCTCAGTCATGTGTTTCGGCTGTTACCATTACAATTCCCTTTTCTGAGTGACGATCAAAGTTCTCAGAATAGCAGGAGGAAGATCTCCTCCTGGGCATCACAAGAGCTTAGGATGTGTCAGATAAATGCATCAAAGAGGAGATTATTCTTGAACGTGAAAAACCCACTGGAAATATATATGACAGCCCCAAGGCAGTCTGACACTAGCATCCCTCAGCTGGGGCTGTTAGACAAACAGCTCATATTTTACTCAGAGTGAAAAAATCGCACACACTGGTTCTCTGACAGTCTTTAATCTTAACACAGCTGCGAGCTTCTTTCAGCAGAGAAACCTTCTGGGTGAATGTGACCTTTGGATAAAACCTTGCATGTTCTCTGTGGTGGTATTTATTGTTACAGTCAGGCTAATGATTCACTTTGTGAACAGCCCTGAGAGGGATCATTTTTTCCAGCAGCCCCACAGCCCTATAAATGTGTTCCTCCATCCCTGTCACACCTGTACTGCAAAAGGGGAAAACAAAGGGTCAACACACACACACAAAAAAAAGATATTCTTTCACACTTTCATTTGGATTACTGCACAGAAAGACATGTTTACAAGATATATAAGGGAACACTAAAAATTTTTAACATTGAGGCAACTGGCTTCTGGTAGATTCTGCACGAAGTTATTACTGCTTTCTGGAAACACTAGCTACCAGGGCATAATGCATTTTCCTGAGCCAAAAGGACAAGTAAGGCATCACTGCACTTGCAGAACGTTCCCATTTAAAGAAGAAAGTGGATGCTACAAGAGAGGAGGACAAAACCAATACAAGCCTTGAAAACTAAACCATGGCTCTCTTTGCCAGCTTTCAGAAATACCATTAATCTTAAGATAAAGCTGGTTTTCTTGCAGTTGACACTCAATATCACAAAAATTGTTTCTGTTCCCATTGCACATAAGCATAGTAATCCTCCCTCGGTCATTCCACACTCAGCTCACAACACAATCCTTTTGCTGAGCCACCAAGAAGCCTAAATTCAGTCTGACCGTGTAATTTGACAGGCTCCAAGCTGCCAAGGAAGGGAGGCGTCAAAAACTCCTGGCTAAACTACTTCTCTGGGTCTAACTGTTGAATGGGTTATTGGGCTACTTTGTGAAATACAATTCTGTCTAGAGCCCTGAGAACCAAACTAGCCCCGCTCTCGCCACTCGACAAAAGATGAATCAAAGAGTTGGTTCATGTCAAACTGGAGCGCTTTCTCGCATCTGAATGGAAAGCAGACTTAAGAATTTTATTAGTACCTTAAGCTTGAAAATGAAGGATGCTGCCAGCCTCGAGCCAGCATCTGCAAGAGATTAATTTCACAGACTGTTAAAAAAAATAGCAGTGTTCAGATCTTTAGCAATGTATATAATTCAGGCAACAGTCACAAGCAGGCAAAAATACATGTGTTGTATATGTAGGAGTGATAGTCACGTAATATGTTGGTTTATGAGATCAGGCTCTGATCTCTGACTTTCCTGGCTCAAACCCTCTTCTCTTCAGGCACCTGATGTTTTTAAATGATAAAACTTCTAACACAAAAGCAACAGCAATGGTGACCTGGAATGAGTTCAGCTGTGTTTTCTTGCTTCCCAGCAAGCAGTCATCCATGTCATAAAAGTCACCACACTGCTTGCAGTAATTCTGAGATGCAGTCAACGACTGGATAGATACAGGGATACCAACCGTGGGCTTTGGCAAGCTGTGCTGTCACAGCCTGAGATTGAAACATAACAGTAGGACACAACAAGAAGCTCCTATTACTGCTGTTCATGTTGTACCCACTCAACACGAAACACCCCCTCCATTAGGCTACCAATCCAGCATTTTCATGCACTCCACACAACCCCAACAACTGTATGCCAAAGGAGCATATCCACAATTAAAAGGCTTAACGCTATTTTCTGTAAAGCACTGTGACAAATATCGTAACAAACTTTGGAGTCATTCTGAAAGACAAATAAACAAGTTCCTATCCTTGCAAAAGGTTGTTATTAGACGTCTATACCATGCAACCTTCTGTTTTCAGTCAACACCCAGACTTGGTAGGCCTTAGGGGAAAAAATCAAGCTTAGTTTCCTCTCAGTCAATATTGGTTCTCAAGTCAATAAATCTTAATATTGACCACAACATAGAAACCAGTAACTGTTTAATGTCTTCTTCTGGGTTTTAATTATAAACACTGAGAAAATTTGTCAACTCCTGACTTCCTAGTCATATGGAAAAGCTTTTAAATATTCTGCATAGACCACTGCTGATCAGGCCCATCACAGTTACAGAACTAAAACGTATTCCACCAACAATTCTCTAAGCATGCACACAGGATCTTTAACCTTGGCACGACTTTGAACCTAGTGCCTGCATCTGCTGTGAAGATAGTGAAGATAATAAATAGCATCTTTCTATATCACTATTTTCCAGTGCCACAGTTAAATTTCCTCTGCCCGTATACAACTGTAACTTCCATACATGGGGAATGTTGAAAAAAATCCCTGTGGAATTCCATAACTAGAAAGCATTCCTGGCCAAGTACTTTATCATTTGGATCGAAATATGAACAGCACCAAGAGACAAAGAGAAATAAAAGAGACAGGTGAAGGAAATTCTGGGGGCTACAGGATGGCACACAGTTTGCATGCAGCTGATAAAGAGAACCATGCAGTGTGAATTCCTCACCTCAAAAACCAGATGGGAATCCTGGCCAGGGATATCACTTGGCTATCCTGTAACACAGGCTATGGCTATGGAATAGATTATGTCAAGTCAGGCAGCAGTCTAGACATCTTGGGAGAAAGCATGGGCTCATGAGAGAATACCCTGCCGGAGAAGCGTTTGTTCTCGTTGCCTCTCTGCCATCATGTTTTGTGTGATCTCCCCTGGCCGCACAGAGTACACGTTTCACAGGTGGCTGCTAACTGCATTCTTCATCTGCACGGGATGGATGGACACCAGTTTGAAGTGACTATCTAGAGATCAACCTAACCAGGGAGACAAACTATCTGGAGATCAGTACAGGTGAGTTAAAGGAGAGCTGGAAGATGAACCAAATATCCCCTTACTGACTAGCTGAAATGTCTGTGTACTGTATTTTAATTTTGTGCTCATGGGTATTTTTGAAATCAGATATTCACTGCTAATGGTTACTGTAAAGATCTGGGCCTTCTGTAAACTGGGAATCGTGATGCAAATAGCAGGAACTACATATTTCAGACACTGACAAAACACAGCCTAATTCACATATAGAATCTGAGGGCATGTTAACAAGCTCAATGGCAGATAAAATAGCCACTTGTTTGTGGGAGCTGTGTAGTTCTTCTCTGATTACAGAACAACCTTCAACTCCTTCAAGTGGTATCTTGGTGATTATTCTCTATATTGTCAGCATATCATCTTTGCCTTTGGAAACAAGGCCAAGAAGTGTATCCCTCATGTCATGCAGTCTATGAGCCTTTTTTGAAAGTTTTCTGTACCCACAGCAAATCTTGAAATCATTGCAAGTTTACGTAACCCTTTGAGGACATCTAGGACATCTATGATCTATGTCATCACCTTGCCATGATGCAAAATATCCCTCCAGAGAGTATGGAAATTTTTTTCATTAACAATGGGCTGATAAATCAGTACCACAGAGAAGAACCACTTAGACAGGTGAGCAGAACAGCAAAAATGGACTTTCAAACCTCAGCTAAATCCTTGATATCTGAAATGAGAGTATGGGGTTTTTCTTACATATCGACTCCTGCTGGTCCAAAAGTAAGTCTTTTATAGTCCATGCCTCAATCCATTACTAGGTCTTGACTTGGTTTGAGGTTCTTACTTGCCAAAGACACACTGCTGCATGGGTATTATGAGGTTGTCATCTAACTGGGCCTTACAGGAGCAAAGAAAACTTAATACCTTTCTAAAAAGATAAGCAACACTTTCTTCGGAAAGTTTGAGACGAATTTGTGCTTTGACAAAAATAAGACAATACACTTCTTGTGCATGTGAAACCTCTTAAATCCCATCAGAAGGACTTGAGCTTGAGGCCAGGAACCAGGCGCTTTCACATTTTAATCTCAAATCTGCTCTTGGCTTCCTGCACAGCAAAGAACTCTTTCTTCATTTCAACAACTTTAAACCAGGGTGCAGTGAGAATTAAATGTTTACACTGCAATTTGAAAATGTAAAGTGCTAAGAAGGAGCACTGAGGAAATGAACTTTGTAAACTTTTTCCTTGCTGCTATGGTATCCACCATCCTCAACAGCCTCTTACTTCATGTACTCATAGACTACATAACCTTAAGCACTCACTCACTGTAAACTACATACCTCACTTGAGAGCTGATGTACAAAAATCAGCTGTCTGAATACCTTAACACTTACGACAGCTTCCTCCGGACTGATCATAAGAGAAATGACTTGTTATTAATTTTCACATGCTGGATTTATTTTAGCTTTTATGTTTCAGGAATATTATATAAACAGAATGTTAGTTGTAGGAGTACCCAGGAATGCAAGAAAACATATGGGTCTAACTCCCTTCAGTATTCCCAGCACATTCCCCACCAATTTTAATTTCAACTGGCTTAAGTGGAGGAGTCAGGGAGAGACTTAAATGCTCTCATCCTCTGCATATCATGATGAAGAGGTGAAATCACAGCACCTGCTCTCACGTATGCAGAGCTCTCCATTTGGGTAAAAATATAACCCTACTGCTCCCCTACTAGGAAGGGACTGGTTAAGTTGTATTTTGGATCCAGTGGCATTTTAGTTCTACCCCTGTTCCAGGATGGCACTCGCAATCTCCAGTCTTGAGACCTCACTACGTTAGCATAAGTCTATGCCTGTTCTGACAAGCGCCTCAGAGACAGAGTTAATTACGAGAGCAGAGCCACACAC
Organism: Himantopus leucocephalus; assembly: GCA_003993805.1. Classification (NCBI taxonomy): domain Eukaryota; kingdom Metazoa; phylum Chordata; class Aves; order Charadriiformes; family Recurvirostridae; genus Himantopus; species Himantopus leucocephalus. The sequence goes on from RSEF01000002.1 coordinate 56,166,526, forward strand.
ACGTGTTTCTAAGTGGCGTCTCAACAGTTTATAGGGTGGGTGAACCTGACACACATACCCATGCATCCAGCCTGTGCCATGTACCTTACCCAAGATTAGGTATTGTGATGGTAAATATTTGAGATGGATAAATACATATTCCTGTATTAGCACAAGTACCTCCACCCATTCTTGCCTTACTTCCCATGAGTTTGCTTTTTGCTTTGGTGTTGCAACACCCTAGGGTACAATAACGCTCAGGTGCCAAGATTTGCCATGGTGGGTCACGAGCTTTTGCTGTCATGCCCCAAGCCCTCAACAGCACTGGCCCTGCTGCATAAGGCTGTTTGGGACCGTGTGCTCGCAGTTAAAGGAGCGCTGCGCCTGCCTCTCATCACACTGCCGGCGTGTGGTGCTCCATCTGCTCTTGCTCTCGGTGCTCCGCTGCACAGGCAGCGAACATTTTGCAGGTTGAATGTCAGCAGTAGAGGCCTCCCAAAACAGTTTGTGCTGTGCTTGTTTGTGAGGCTGCATAAATCACCAGTAATGTGAGGTGCTGATTCCTTCAAGTGCTGTGAAGACTGAAGGAAAAAAACAAGGCTTGAGTAATTAACAGAAGTTAATTGCTTTACACACTAGCACTTCGCACACTTGAGAGAGCAAGTGTGGAGTATGGGACTTTCACATGCCTACTGATACAGCGAGCCCTTGCAGGAACGGACAGGAGAGGAGCAGATTTGCCTTTACCCCAGATTGCTACATTACACCACAGACAGCTACTGAAAAGCTGACATAATGCAAAGGTCACCAGAGATCTCGAAGACTGGGAACAACCCAGATTTTTTGGATGCCCTGTGAGATTTAGGAAACAACAGCAAAACTGAAGGAAAAACCTTCAGCTATTAAAAACACCCACAAGAAAGCTTTCAGTTAAACCTCACCCATATAAAGTCTCCAGAATGGACCCCTCACATGCAGCAAGTCAGCTCTCCAAACAACAGTGAGAGCAAGCTCGATAAGCTGCTCAGAGCTGTCAAAACCTTCCTAAGGCAAATGTTCTACACAAAACTTTTTTGTGCCGGTCACAGCTCACGTCCTGCTTTGTCTGGTTATCCTGCCAGAAGCATAAATGAACTCATAAGAATAACAGGAGGATTAGGTTAAGCTTATTTTTAAAACGTTTCCCACAAATTCGTCTCATTTGCCTGCTTATAAACACCCTCGTTCATCTTTGCTGTGTGTCTAATTAGGCAGGATATACTGCAGGTGGCTTAAAATAGGAGCTGAAATATAGTAGCTTTGCAGTTATGCATGTTAAAGGAAAGGTAATTAAAATTTCATGCTATGAGATGTAAACTGATCATCTCAGGGGCCTGAAAGGGATTTCTCCACCATATATGACATGGCACAGTTGGCCAGCTACAGTATGGGTGGGTTTCCTCTTCCTTGCAACACTTACTAGCCTCTGCCCGAGGCAGAATATGAGATCCAATGGGTTGGTTTCTTGAATTATTTATTCACGGAAATAGACATATTACCAACAGCTACGCATCTCTGGATTTTATTTAAAATCAATACTGCAATAAAGTTTAAAACATAAAAATCTAAAATTAGATTAAAACAAACTAGCAAAGAAAGCCCTGCTGTGAACATGTCTTAGACGTTAATTAAAATGAGATCTAACAGAGGTCTTGCATTTTGTAGCAACCGTAGTTAAAATTCCATGGTACCTGACAGAGACATAGGGTGGTTTCCTCTGATGATAGTGACAATTATTCTGAATAGCATCTCTCCAAAAAATGGGATTTATTTTTGCAGCTAAAAAGAATACTTCAGTGTAGCAAGTATTTTTGCTTTGGGAATGGATCAAGTTGCACCAAATGGCAGGTGGAGTCTTTTAAAACATTTCCACAAGGGAGGCTATCACTCTGCTTTTCTACCAGTTCCTCCCCACACCTGCTCTCCTTTTTAAAAAGCATGCATTGTATTATTATATTATTGTATTATTTATTGTGTTACTATATTACTGAAACGTCAGGGGTGTTTTCCAGAAAGTGAAAGGGCCCTTTCCGAAAATACTTATTAGTGTATGCAACAGGGATGTGCCTGTATTTTGGCATGGTAGTCCTAGGGCACACTCATGCTTACTGTGAAATAGTGGCATTTAAAGATTGCAGCTTTAATAAGGATATTTGAGATGGGGAACTCTGTATTAAAGTTATGCCTAGGGCATGTTTAAAAGCCTATCAGATTAGCTTTGAAAAATGTGAGGGATAGCAGACCTAGCATTGCAAGCTTTTCTACAAACTTCTTACAGCCAAGAAGAACGAACCACGAGTGAACTCAAGTTAGCAAAACACAGAAAGGATTTCTCAGTTGCCTGTGGCCAGACAAATTAGGTCTTCTGCCTTGGAAAGCCACCTCTTAGATTTCCCCTCAGAAAAAAAGTGGCAAGCAGGCCTGATCTGGGAGCCCTGATATGAATGCGTTTCACTTTGTCTACACCGTAAAGAACAGACCTCTGAACAGGCCTCTGAACCAGCTGAAGCTTTCTTAGATTGTCTGTGGTACAGTGAATGGTGGGAAGGTTAACCAAGGATTAATAACTGATGCAAGAAATTAGTGTAATAAACTCACATGCTACGGGAACAGTCACAATGATGAAAATCTGTTGCCCACATATAGCAAAATTCCAACTGACTTCAACAAAGCAGAATTTTATCCCATGACTCAAAGGCACTGTAGAAAAACAAACAAAACCACCCTATCAAGCCTCTCTTACAGGCAATCCAGGAACAACAGGTTCTGAGAATGCAGTCCCTATTGACGAATGAGAAGGGCATTTATGGTACTGTGGTTTTCTGTTAGATACCTCCCCCTCTCCTGCCTTCCCCATAGTTCCTACCACCCTTCAGGATCATTTTTGTCTCAGTCAAACTGATCTTACATTTTCACATAGAGTCTCACATCTGTCAGACACTGGGCAATGAGGAAGACAGTATTTGGTTATGAAACACCTGACTTGAATTTCATTGAGCCAGGTAATAAACCAGAAAGAGATGAAGTTTTACTAGGCAGAAGCAGGTTTTTGTAATAAGTCTCTATATACCTGCATGCGTGATAATCACAAATTGAGTTCTTTCCTGGAAAAGACAGAAAAGAAGCCTCATATTGCACTTGCAGCCACTAGGAAATAACATCACATTCAGTGTAAAAGGACAGTGTCAGGTAGGGTTGTGATCAGGTAATTAGGTAAGCAAAACAAACACATTCCAGACATGCCATCCTTTGAAGGAAAGGAAACTTCCCTGGGTTTTAATCACAGAGTAGTATGCTGCTTCATCTGGTTTTCCTATAAAAAAAAATCTTTCCTTGTTAAAAAAAAAATCATTAACTTTCCATATAGGGAAGCACAAAGCGGGTCATCGGGGAAGCATGCGCTTCTCAGATGGAAGCAAGCCACGGATGGTCCCAGGTGAATGGTGTCTGTCCAACACCACGGTCTTGTCAGATTTTGGAGCCCTCTCCACCCTCATCCCCCCCCATTCCCAATACCTCAACAGGAAAGGAGACATCTGTGAATCCTCTGGCACTGCTTCAATGTTTTACAGCTGTAATAACCACCAATATGAAAAGAAGAATGTTTTCTAGCCCCAAATTCCTGAGGTACTTTTCTAAATAGACACAACTGGATGGGGCTTGGTTACGTGAAAAATACCCAGTCGGGGCAGGGGTGTGGGGGAAAGAAGAAGAGGAATTATGATCTGCAGATAATTGAGCTCAGCTTGGCTTCAGATTTATCTTTTCTGACCACTCAACCTATTTGTCCTAATCCAAACTTCTAATCCTTAAATCTAAACAGTATTTTTCTGGCAGCTTGCACTCACTCTTGGCTTTATCAGATGAAAAATACTTCAAGCAGGAGGCTTAAAACAGTGGTGATCTATAGACTTATATATACGTGGCATTTTTGCAGTACTCCTTACCATCAACATATAGGTAGAAAAGGTTGATGCTTGCTGCTAAAATCCCAAAGTGCATCTGACACTTGCAAGTCCATTTTCTCCCATTTGTTAGCACTGTAAGTTACGGTGCCTCTTACTTGTACGTCAGCAAGTTCATTGCAGCCTTACATAAGATGCACAGGCTGACATTTAGAAGTGGTTTGGGGAATAATATACAGTCATATAGGGGCATAAAGTAAAGGCAGCAGGCAGCTCGGCCAGATATGCATGGAGAATGTGTTCCAAAGCACCAGTGCTCTTGTAAGGGTTGGGAACACCAGCTCCCCCCAGTGCCTACGCATTTAGGCTTAGTCCTTTGCGCATTTCTCCAATGCAGATCTGCAAAGGATCACCTTGTATAAGTAGAATGATATAAAGCAGAGTATTTCTGTACAGAAAGCCTGAATTATTAAGCACTTAACAATGCAAGCAACTAAAGCTCCAGTGGTAACTTCAAATAGATGGAAGATTCAAAGATGCTGAACAGAGCATCTCAAGAACAGAACTCAAGACTGGAAAGTGGAGCATCTAGATCATAGGAAACTGAAGTCCTGGTGCAGATTTGCTTAAAAAAAATACAATTATTATTGCAAATATTTTTAAATTCCTTTCTAACCAGAAGCTCCCTGGTTCGTACAGCTGCTCAGTGACAATTTGCCCAAGAAGCGGAGTAAATTGCTTCATCCTGAGCTCCTCTCTGCTGTGGTTACACTGCTGCTAGTACCCAGACTCAGGGCCAGCTTCGGGCAGGTGGAACATCCCTACCTTAGCACGAGGGCAAATGGGAGCACCGACCCTGCTCTGTGTTGGGTCTGCGAGTGGACTGGCCATGGCTTTGTGCCGTCGGTCCTTTTTTCAAGCCAACATTACTAGCTTGCCTTGAAGGACAGAACAGGCCAGCTCTGCCCTGGGGCACATGGAGAGACAGATGTGGAGGCTGCTGCAGGAGCAGGGGCCAGGGCAGGAGCAGGAGCCACCCTGGTGAGCAGTCAGAGCTACAGCCGCGCTCCAGTTACACCACAGCCAAGCCCTGGAGCAGCCCGGTCTCAGCTGGAGCAGCACAGGCAACTGCTGTGCCCACATGCACAGCCAGGACCAGAAAATCTCGTGGGGAGAATTTTGCAATACGCACCCTTGGCAGCACACAGTGGGCTCCAGAGGTCCCAGTTCCAGCCACGCCTTTAACACTTGAAATGGGTTTTTCTGAAGTCATTCTTCAGCCTACATTTCTTTTGCACCATCCTGCTGAGTGAACATAGGGGCATAACCACATGAATTTTACAGCTGTAGGACATCATTGTTAACAAGGGAAAAAAACCTTCAAACCTTCTGCTTCAAAGCCACAAACTCTTGATGCCCGTCTTTTAAATAGAGCTTGTAATTAACTTAGCAATGCTACGGCTCACATGCTCTCTGCAGCCATTCATGGCATATCTGTCAAACTTAATAACAGGCAGCTGATGGACTGCACAACATTGCAATTTATACTCTAACTCTAAACAATAATATTTTCTCTAGTTAAGTGGAAATTTTTAGAAAAACTGCAAGACTGCAGTAGTTAACTGCATGAAGTTAATTGGTTAACTGAAATAGGAATTCATTAACTGATTAACTGAAAGCTAAGATGGAGTAATGTTAGCACAGCCACAAGCAACATTTAAGACGAGAATTGCAATAAAGTAGATTTGCCATTCCTGAATGTATTTGATTAACAGATTCAAACAAATGAGGCTATTACTATGTTAATTACTGCTTGCCATAAAATACTGAATATGATTAAATTCAAGTGTTTGAGAGGAAAACATATCTCTTAGGACAATTACAAAAGAGAAAAGAATAACTAATTATTTGGTATGCTGTTGTCTGTTAAAAATGTAGTAGTAATAATAATTGCAACAATAACAAAACATATAATAATAATAGGAGGATTAATAATAATAAAAAGGTTAGAAGCACAAATTTTCCAATCTCAAATGGGGAAATTTACTGCATGACAAAAGCAAGACATCATTGAATATTTTTCCAAAGTTACAGCAGCAGCGAGAGTCTTGAGCAATGTCTAAGTCAAAGTCATTTATGAACTCAGCTGCTGCGTAGGTGTATTAGAGATGGGTGATATACTGCTATCATGTTGATGCGATGTTCCAAATCTGTTGGTGATACCAAACTATTAAAAAAAACCACTAGAAAGCCATGGATGCTTATAAGATCAGGTGTTACTAGGAGTATTAGTCCTGAGCCTTCCATTATGGTGCCTCCTGCAGCCCAACCTGTCCCTGTACTGAGCAGCATTGCTGTGCCTCTCTCACTGCGGTCCCCGCACCCCTGTTTGGGGCTGCCTGCTCCTGTGCCTCCCAAGGAGGCTCCTGAAGGCGTCAGCCATGGCCAAGCAAAGCAGGCATGGGGGCACATTGGGGACCTGCCTCCCACACCACGGTGCTCCCTGGTCTCATGGGGACTGCAGTCACCTCCAGGCCCCTGCTCCATCACAACTCAAAGATACACAGTGAGATCACTCATGGAGTAAGGCTTGGTGAGCACAGAAAGTCCTCTTCACCTTCCTCAAGTCCGCTAAGCTCCCCAAAGTCTCATCCAAGAGCTTAAATAGTACCGTAATATTTCTTGATAATGAGATAGAGCTTTTCCTGGTAACCACAGCATGAGAAATTCAGATGGTATCACCTATTTTTAGTGCTGCCTATACTCAAGAGCAGCTTCAGGAGTCTGAGTGCAAGCTTTACTGCATACATGGCCAAAGTATCCTCTATAAAAACCTGCTACTGAGTAACCTTGGTAACTTTTTCTTTTTCTGGCAAGGAATAATCCAGGATGCTTAGCCATATTAAAATATCAAAATAGACAAGCGGCAATGGTGATAACTGTCACTGCTAATCTCTTCTTCACCCAGACTTTACCAAAATCTCCTGGAAATTCAAAATCATTTCACTGCTTAATGAACTTGCCTCCATAAAGTTCAACCCTAAGGGTTATTTTTAGAGCATTACTCATGAGTACTGAACAACTAGCAATGCATTAAAGACAAACAAAAAATACCAACCCAAAACTAAACAAAACAAACCGCAATTAAAAGCCCATAAAACGTGTCTAGTTACAAAACAAAGAATTAAAAGAGTGGTATAAAATTAGATGCTAAAATTGTTAGTTTGCAGTCTGGACTATTTCAAAATCCTTTCTTGTGTGCTCATATTGTGCTTTCTTCTACTATACACTCTGCAGAGACACACAAGTCACCAAAGTCACAACATGAAAAAAAGGGTTAAGGGCAAGGTGTGCAACCGTTTCTCCTAAGGTGTCACAGATCTATCAAGGTCAATCTCAGGAGTCAGCTGTTCTTCATCCCACAACCATGCAGTTAGAACTCTACTCTTTGAAACATTAACCATATCCTTTTCCCCTAACAATCATGACAATCTTGCTGTATATGGTTTTTGGATGGCTAACAAAAGGAGAAACTACAGCTGTAAAAAGAATGAGACTTAAAATGAATTTGAGATGTCTTCACAGAAATCTCCTCAGTAACAATGTTAGGCAAATGTTTGCAATACATTGTTCGCTGCCTTTTTTGGTATTTGGAGAAAACACACCCTAATTCGTAATGTTCCTGCTGAGTTTATTTCTATTTCTGAGAATTCTTATTAACAGCAGGTCACTAGCAGAGCAGCATAATGAAAATGAGGCAATGTTGATAATATAGGCAAGAATGACCAAGAAAGGTTAACTCTTTAGAATGCAGTATTTCAAATGGAAAAATTCCATAATATGTAATGTTGGAGAGTAAAAACTGAGAAGCTATTCAGTTCAAAGAGGAGATGAATAGAAAAATGAAAGAACCTGACCTTACCATTCTGCCTCTTCACTTCTCTTACTGCTAGAAGCTTGTTTATTGTCAGAAAAGCAGAATTGGAAACATTTTAGGTAAACCTAGCCTGAAATTAGAGAACATTGACTAAATATGCTTTTCTAAAAGTCCTCAGTAAAAAGCTCTAAATGCTAATTTAAATTTCTTTTAATGGCAGTTTAAATTTTCTGCAGAAATACATCACCAGCAATGGGTTCTTTGAAAAAAATTCATGAAAAATGCAAATCTCTCAGGTGCTCATATTTATACTTATATACACACACACATATTTATATATGTAAAGATTTATGTTAGAAAGTTTCCCAGAAATTCCTTGAATGTGTGTCCCATAATCATTACCTACTTGTGGGAATTTCCTAGTATGAAAAATGGCCAGGATCATTGAATAAATGGCTTGCTACAGTTTCTAACAAGAAGTAGCATTCTACTAAATATCATTAATTGATTTTAATTTACATATTATCCTTGATTCCTGTATTGGGAGCTGAGCATTCTAACAGCTGGCAACATCTAAATGGAAGCAAATGAACAGCTACTTCTGACAGAATATGATGGTCATTTCAACATAAAGTTTCCTTAGGGGAAAAATAGACTTTTCTACAAAAGGACATAATCACATTAAATACTTGCTTGATTTCGCTGTTTTTCCCAGACAAAGAGAAGACATCATTTTAAAGGAATAGAAATGCTGTACGGTAATTCTTGTGTGCAAGCATGTAGAGATTTTTCTTCTGGCTGCTGTAGCCAAAATATAAATCATTTTCTGCTGTGATGTCAGGAAGTGTATTGCACTAAATTAATCATGAGCTACTTTAAAAAAGGGACAAAAAATCCACTGCAAAATGAAACAAATCTCTCTGTGCCTGTTTTCCATTTGCATTGTCATCACTTACCTTTAGAGGACGACGGAAGTGAGATGGGAATGTTGCTGAAATACATTCAACAGACCCTGTGTGTGTGTGTTAGCATCTCTAGTGCTCTCTGCTGTACCTCCAGCCATTGGAAAAGATAAAGGATTATAACCGGCACACAATATAATCTTCACTCTTTGCCAGGATCCTAGCACAGGGATACACTATAGCAAACTAAATGCAGAAGCACACAGACTACAAGCCAAGCTGTGTGTCTTCTTCTAGCATATACCAGTCCCAGATATATTCTGCTGGGGTAGATAAAAGTCTTTCTGTCTCATTATAAAAGAAGAGGAAAGGCAATTCACAAGGGAAATGGAGTCATTGTAGAAAGCTTTTCCTCTAAACCCCCATAGTTCAGCAGATGTGCTCAAGTGGGGAAAGCTGGGAGCGGAGAGATCAGGCAGCTCCATCCGCCATCATACAACTGTGACAAGGCTTGCTTTTATCTTTTATGTCAGGCAATCAAAAGAAAAACTAACTTTATTTACTGAGTAAGGGGCAAATAAACTCATGCCAATTAAAGAACAGAAATGATGTCTCTGTGGTTTAGACTGGAAGCATTTTAAAGATAAAAAAACTTGATTAATTCACTCAGACAGGGCTTCTAGATCCTCGTCTGTCTTCCTTTGCTCCCAAGGCAGGATGGGCATGCACTGAACTTTTTGTTAACTCTCTCCTTTCAAACTCTCAACCCACAAACTACACCATCCGAGAGGCACTAGTAATATTTAATATCCCTGCTTTAATAAAGTAATTTTCAAAATGCTCCCTGGGAAGACACACTTCTCTGGACCCCAAGCAATAGCAATTAAAGTCAGCCTCAACTTTACAGCTGACTTTGAAATCAGAAAGACCTTACCAAAATGTTTTGAAGTCTCTTCCCCTACTCTCCTCAGTCCCAAAAAGTACTTTTTCTCTAGGTGATCACAAGCCTGCCTGCCTTTCTCCCTGTTGGCTGCTTGGGTCTTTATTAGCTCAGGACCATCTTCTTCTGATTCCTGACTCAGAAAAACTCATCATAATGTAACTCTAAGCTTGTATATTAATTCTTAGCAAAAGTGGCTCAAAGCATGTGCTCAAATGCTACTGAAATTGGGCCAACTGTGTGGTTTTTCTCCTCGCACACTAACTTACTATCTCCCTCTGCAGCAAGTCACACTTACCGGTAAAATGTGGTATAATCCACTGTTGAATGACAGCTCTGAAACTCCCACGCTTTCAGTTTCTGGCATTCCCGGTGAGCTCGGAGTTTCACCCTGACCGTCCCATGACAGAGCTCGGGCACAGGTTTTCGCTGTGGGCGGCTGCAGAACTCATTGGACTCCACACGCCAGGATTCGGCAAAGTCATCCACCTCAAACTTAAAATTCCCATCCCCCCCAATCAGGTCATCTCGCTTGTGCCCGTTGTAATTGCCACACAGACCACAGAGTTTGCCTTTCAGATGTGGTGCAGCCATGACTTCCACAAAACTGTCTCCATCCCATGAGATTTCCAAGCCTAATAAAGAGATGAAACAAAAACATGCACACAAAAAATAAAAGAGAAGAAGAAATTGAGGATAACAAACTGTACCTTATGTTTGTGAAATAGTGTTCATGGGAACCTAAACAAAGCCATTGGCTTCCTTCTGATAATGTTGTTACATTTCTATATACCTCCCAGTAGCAAGTGCCTCTGGCAAGTGTAGTGTTTCTTAAATCACAGTCAATTGTAATACACTCATGCCCATCTCTGTTTGGTTTTGTTCCTCCTTGCTAAGGAGTGGGGTTATCCTAAAAAATCTGGAGCCAAGGCAGAACTACTCTCAGCACTGAAAGGGAGCTCTTGCAAAATTCTGCAAATTGAATTTGATAGGGCAAATTTCTAGCTGATTTCACAGGGGGCCCAGAAATTCAGTCATTGTCACCCATTGCACAGGTCATAGAATCATAGAATCGTCTAGGTTGAAAGGGACCTTCAAGATTATAGAGTCTAACCATTAACCCAACACTGCCAAAACCACCACTAAACCATGTCCCTAAGTACCATGTCTACCCATCTTTTAAATACCTCCAGAGATGGTGATTCAACCACTTCCCTGGGCAGCCTCTTCCAATGTTTGACAACCCTTTCAGTGAATAATTTTTTCCTAATATCCATCCTAAACATCCCCTGGCACAACTTGAGACGATTTCCTCTTGTCCTATCACTTGTTACTTGGGAGAAGACACTGACACTCACCTCTCTACGGCCTCCTTTCAGGTAGTTGTAGAGAGTAATAAGGTCTC
>RSEF01000002.1:56177672-56204507 GCA_003993805.1 Himantopus leucocephalus
TGCATGGGGTTGTTGTGACGCAAGTGCAGGACCTGGCACTTGGTCATGGGCATACAAAGGTGTCCATGCACCATGAGACTCCACCAGTGACCACCTTATGGAAAACATCCTTTTCTTGCCTGCAAAGCTGACACGGATCACTCTTTTCGGTGAACATAACTGTTCCAATACAAGCACCTTATTTTGTATGGGTAAAGAGAGTTAAAAGATGATCACAAAGAGATGTCAGACAGATAAAAGTGTTGTCAGAAGGCATTCTGAACTGGATTCAAACTGTTCGTTCAAAAGGTTGCATTACCAACCTTTTGAAGTTGTCTTCGTAAGTCAGCCACACTGAAGAATGATGGTAAACATCTAACCTTCATTTAGTGGCCGGGATGTAAGTCCTCCGCTACAATCTGTTTTACAGTAAGGTTTTGCACTTCTAGTACATCAAAATCAAAATCGCTTTCTGTGGGTGAAATCCATTTTATGTGCCTGTACCCATCTAAGAGCTAGGTGTCTAGCTTAAGTCAGCTGTCTGGGCCCTCTCTTTCACAGAGAGAAATACGCAGCTCTGGGTCACAACTTGGGTGTTTAACATGCAGAGGGAATAAACTAACTTCTGAATGCCTTTCTGTTTCCAGTGATACTCTAGAGGGCACAGAGATCAGGTGGAGACTAAACTTCTAGTTTTTACCTGGGTGACTGTAAATTAAATAAATTCCATCCTTTGAGGAGTAAGCATGTATCTCATAAGGGAAAGCAATTTTGGTATCATATAGGATAAAAACAACAACAAAAAATTACTGCTGCTTAACTTTTACCCAAAAATGTCCTTTCTTTTAAGTATTTCCAGTGTCTGATGAATGCAACTAGTTCACTTCTCTGCATTAACCCTGCATCTGAAGATCACAAATCATTTTGCTGATGTTATTTTATTCCCATAAAGTACCTGTGTGCAGCAGTTAGTTAAGGATAAACACAGGAACCTGCTTTTAAATAGGATAATCCAGATTTTACCCTCTTCTCCCTGCCTGGCCAAGAATACCAAACAGCATAACTCCACGGTGCTGGGCTAGGGCTTTACTCCAGCTTTTTACATTTGCTGTGTGGGCTGTCTTAGCACCACCCTTTCCTCTTGTAAATCAGTGCTTGTCACTATGTGATCCAAATCCTGCCCTATCCTCATGTAAGTAATTAACATACCAGTGACTCAGTTCAAAGCTGGAACCCTTCCTTTAGCAACACATCCCATTGTCTCCTACGACAATTCGTACCCGCTCCACAGAGAAACAGGGTGAGGCTCAAATGGCAATTATGGCTATAGAAGGGGTCCTTTGCCATCAGTACATCCTGTCCTGGCGCTTGTGTGGTTTACACCGTGTCACCAAGAGTTTGGGGAACAATTTACCCAGCAAGGTTGCGCAGATAATTCTGTGTCACCGGTCACTACAGTCTATTGCGTCATGTTTTCTTATCACTATAGGTTAGCAATTACGGCACAAATAGGTCCTGAGCTGACTATGCCTGAAAGCAGTTTCAAATTATCTAATAAACCCAGCACAGATAGGGCCACTGTGTCCTCCTCCAAAGGCACTTTACACCCAGCCAACTGAGAAATTGTGCAAGACTACAATTGTTAACGGGGCCAGCACAGTGGCAAGGAGGAAAGCTGTCTTTTAAGCTGCTTCATACATTATCATTGCTGGACAAATTCAAATTCCAGCTGCCTTTGCTTCTGACAACAGTGAACAAAATAAAACAGCTTGATTCGCAGACACCAGATTAATACTGCCGTGCTGGCATTTAGAAAAACCTTGCCATTAACTTATAAACTAAGATTTTGTCAGACTTGAGACTCATATAAACTTTCTCAAAACTTGAAGCATCAAGATCCAAATTCTCAGACAGCTCTCTTCAGAAAATAACTCCAGTTTTCAAGGCGGTGTTGAACTTCCCCAAACGAACTCCCTCAGAAGCTGCTGACTTTAAGCAAAGTCACAAAAGACTGGCTAATGATTCTATCTTACTTTTCCTTTTACAACTTTTTTTCTCAAGCCAAGACTTACTGAATTTCAGTGAAACCACTCACATTCATTATGAAAGGTTAACTCTAAAATTATGCTGAATATTTGTGTGTCCTTTGTGAGAGTTAAGTTAATGTATTTGTTAGATGTTGCTCTGTGAACTCTAGGTATGCAGACAAGAATAACAAAATTATGACTTTTCATCTTAGCATATAAAAATGCACATTTTTAAATCTAGACATATGTGCTTTGATTACTGGATTTGATTCAAGAGACTCACAGTTTAACTCACAGTTTAACATCCACAAAAGGATGTACTTTCCTCTAGCTGGGTACTGTTTAATTACACTATATTCTGCTGTAATTGCTCAGGTGGAAGGGTAATTTCTAGCTTTGATGAACAGCCTAAAGGTTTCTGTCCATAATGGACCTTATTCCCTTTTGGGGTAATGAGGAAGGCTATTTACTCCTACACATGATAATTTTGTCGGAGCCTGACCACACTGTGCAGTGTGTGCCTTTTTGTTCGTTCACAAGGAGAAAATTCAGTTGGTTTCTGTAAACCAACAAGAGCTGTGACAGACGGGATTATGCTATGGAGCGATGTTTGAAATGGCCTCCTTGGCAGACAGAAATTGTTTGGAAGATTTTCTTTTTGCCTATACCCCCCTTTCCTTCCCCCCAAAATGGATGAGTTTCCCATTCACTTGGACAAGGATCAGAATCCAAGAGATGTGAAGCCAAAGGATGCAGCATCTGTCCCATCTGGGGATGTGCAGAAAAGGAATATTCTCTGAGTTACTTTTTAGGGTTTTCCAATTTTCCCCTTTCTTTGAAGAATGCTTAACCAACTTGTTACTTGATTTCTTAACTTGGCACACTATGTGCTCTACTGCATTTAAAAAAAAATTCCTTCTGGATTTATGCACATCACACACTGAGTTCCCCATGCTGGGAACTCCCATCAACTGTTCTGCATGATTTTTCATGGTAAAGGCATCCTCGAGAACTGGCAGACCACTCTTCCCCAAAGATTTAGTGCCAAAGTGGTACAGAACACCTCAGCAAAGCAGCTTTGTGCAAAAGATCAGCACAGAAACAACAAAAAGAGCTCCTGCACTAGAGGGACAGGCAAGTAACACCAGCCCTGTGACCCTCTGCTCTCTCGTCTTTTTAACACACAAATTTTAGACAAGGACTCAACACCATCCCAACCACATGCATGACGAAGTACCTGCAAGTGCAGGGTGCCAGAATTGCCGCTGCATGGCATCCAGGGTTACAGCTGGTGAGGAATTTAGCAACAAAACAGGTTTTCACTGGAAAATGCCAATTCATCAGAACTGAAATTCTTCAGGGAGACATATCAGATTCAATGAACTTCCAACACAGCACAGGCAAGGCTCCAAGCTGGTTTCCTGCCAGCTCGCCTGGTGGGCTGCCTGGAAGCCTGGACTCTCAGGGTATGCAACTCCAGGACAGTCCTGCCATGCAGATTGCCCTGTAGCCAGGGACCACAAGGCTTCCTGAAGCTTTGGGCTCCCCTGTTCTACCCAGGGCTCAGCTCCCAGCTCTGCAAAAGGAAAAGCAAAAGCCATGGGAATGCTGACTGAGCTGTAAGCACCAGGCCCTGCACTTCCCAGCCCAATTTTACTTTGAATTTTGTTTCTAGTGCAGTGCTTTTGCTTATTTTTCATTACTTCCTCCCCCTCTCCTTTCTCAGCCTACACTGGGACAGCATATATTTTTTAAAAAAATCCATGTTTCATTCTGAAACAGAGAAAATTCTCCATTTTTTTTCCCCCAGCACTCAGAATTTCCTGTGGAACAAAAAGTTTATCTTTAAACCAGTTCTACTCAGCACATTCCTCCTCTCTACAGCCTCTCTGCTGCTTGTCGTCTCCCAGCAAAATGGAGCCATGCCGTTCTGCTGCTTTCCAGTCCTTACATGCTGAGGAAAGCAGGACTTGGCCCATCGTGCTGCATTCAGCAAGAGAAACCTGATCCTGCTCCGTTAAGGGGAGGAATTATTTAGGCTATAATTTGCAGTGATTACACACTGTTTGGTATGTTGTCATATGCCATGTTTGCACTCCCTCTGCCAACACATGGACAAGGATGTGTATAGTCTTTTATTAAGCTTGCACCAGAGACAAATGGAATAGCAGCAGGATTAGCTGTCATTCATCTTCGATTGAAAACCTTTCCTTGGCCTGTGGTTGGCTAATGAAATCCACATCGCCAGAATTCATAGCGTTCAGCTGGCTGCAAAGAGAAACCCTCAAGATGCTTTTAATTAGAAGTTGTGAATAATGGTCAACTTGTGTGCATTTTACAGACAGCCACAAAAATCTGCATTGCCACTTTGAGGAATGAGCCCAGAGCTGGGATCCACATTATGCAGACTTACATTTCCAGGGGCTATATGAACAGGTGTCTAAATTCTCAGCTCAACAGTGGGTGCTAGTGTCCCCCTTGAAAAAAAATGATGCTAGATAATGAGTATGACTCTGTGTCACGCCTGTGACCATATCACTTCATAAGAAAGATTGGTTTCACTGCTTTCACATGGCATTTAATTGAATTAACAGTAAATAGTATTCTCACTGAAACAGTACTTCACTGTGTAAGTGAAATCTCTCAGGACTACAGTAGTACCTAACACATGCTAATGAGAAAGTTTTAAACTTCCCTTCAGTATGTACCTATGCAAGGATACTATAGTTTCAGAACAGTTTATCAAAACAATTGTAAGTCCTCTGATTTAGCATTTTGACAATTAATGTATTTTCTAGGACTCACGAGACCTGAGAGTCTGCTGTCTCCCCTTCTCTGTTTCTACAAATAAGGTATCAGATTCTTAAAAGTTTCTGATTTCCTTTTGCTTCTGGTGCTGTGGACTGTGTTCCTCGCAGACAAACTCTTACTCGACCACAAAGCAAGCCCAACAAGATGACACTGAACAGCAAATTAGGCCTTGGTTTTAAAACCAGGACCTCCATTTCGCTGGGTAGCCCCAGTGAAATGTTTCCATAATTTGACAAATTAAACTCATTCCAGCCATTAGTAACTACGATTTTATATAACTGCTGACTTAGACTGTACGGTATGTTGCTGCATCTGGGAAAAAACCTGAACATTATGTTTAAGAACTGATCTCTTCTGTTCTAAACTATAAGCATCAAAAAATGACCCTGCATAAGCCACTCGCAAATTACTGGAAGAGAAAATCATGACATATTCATCTATACCGGCAATAAACTGTCAGCTGCAGTATGAAACAGAGCTTAGCAAATGTTCTGCAAAGACTTCAAACTCACAATTGGGATCTCTGTCTGCTTGTGGGCTGCAGGGATTTTGAAAGAACTTTGGGTTCCTTAGATCTCTAAAGAGTTATAACTACATTTATTACCGCTATCATGCTTTTTTACTAACTGCTGTTCATGTTGCATTTGAGGAGTTCTTCAGGGAGAAGACACACACACATACACACTTGCCCTACCTGCTTTGGTTGTCACTTTCAGCAAATAACCATCCAGATCGATCTGAAATTGCGGTGTCTCGAAAGGTAGTGAGATGCGGGTCCCATTCCACTTCACTGTGAGGTGCTGCTGGAGGCTGATAGTGCTTCTGCCCAACACAAGGTCCACTGACTTTGTCCAGGAGAAAGAACGGGTCCGACGGGCATCGTTTTTTACCAGCACCTGGAAGGGCGAGGCAGAGGAGGAGCAGTCTTTCGTCAAAACGTACTGACATGTTCCCTGAAAGTTAAATGTCCGTCCATCAAAAGTGTTGTAGTGAGGGTCTCCAAATACAGTGCAAACTCCAGGCTCTGCAGGTGAGTGAGAAACAAAAGTGCCATATCAGGATCAATCAAAGTTTGAAAAAAAACAGTTGATAAGAACTTAGAGGACGCTGCTCTCACCTAACCTATCTGTCCTAGAGGGCAGATCTGGCTGACGCCCACTAGGAATATATGTTTTTGAGAAACAGAAACTTCATGGCTTTTGTAGAAGTCTTTCCCAAAGCTGGTGGGAACCAAAGGCCAATCGATCCCTGGGGCAGCACAGGAAGGCTAACCTGTAGCTAGGAATCAGAGACACATCTTCCAATGTATGAGTTTGTCCCTTAAACATAATGTATGACCTGAACAGTTTAGGTTATTACAATGCCTGTGAAATTCTTCAAATTATTTCATTTCCAGAAAATACAAGCTCCGCTCATGATATCAGAGCAGGCAGAGCCCTGGGCTTGCAGAGCCAACATGTCTCTGGAGATGTGTGATGGGAGCCTTCCCACCTAGCTTCGACTTTCCAAACATGAAATGTCTAGTCTAAGCAATTCATCCAGCCTCCCTCTCACTGTCAGAGAGAAACAGACATGACTAGAAAGTCTTTCATCTCATCAGTTTTAGACATCTCTTTTAATACATGGGGAATTACTCTCTGGAGGAGCCCGTCTCCCTGCTGCCAGCTCTGGGAGTGCAAACAAGTATCTAAGGCTACAGACGTTCCTCTCAGACAGTTAAATTCTCCTGGGATGAACTCACACCCTTAAGTTGTGTTGTGGGAGCAAAGCCTAATCCTGGGATGAACTCGCACCCTTAAGTTGTGTTGTGGGAGCAAAGCCTAATCCACCAACAGAAACAGAATTCAAAACATCACATGTATATTTTTGAGGCTAATTTTTATGTCCTCAGTTAGACAGGGGTGCTCCCCTGAAATTAAAATCACTTCAGCAGGAGCTGATTCTGCCCATATTTTACATAGACACACTTATAAATATTGTACATTTATAAACTAGATATATCTATGCTTTTTCCCCAAATTACCTGTAGAACCAGCATCTTTATTTAGTGTTACAAGCTATCATATATGTTGTCTATACACAACTGACTTGTAGTAGTTGTTGCTATCGTGCTACCAACTAAAAGCCACTAGTACCTGAATAACATGATGCAATGACTATCTAAGGGCATTGCATCTCTACCAGTCATTTGCATCATTACAAACTGAGGGAAAATTCTTATTGACGTTTGCAGCCATACACTAGTCGTTTCCCCACTCATGTCAATGATGCCGAGTTACCCTGCAGTTACCCAGCAATTGACTGAATTGCCTTGCAATCAAAGAGGGAAGCAAATTTATTTGCATTGCAGCCTTCTAGTCTAACAATAGGTCTAACCACATCTCATTGCTGCTGTTCCTGGAAGAAGTAGTCTCAAGGCAGAGAAATGCACACTGCTACTGCCAGCTGGATACCCATGGGCTGAGGCTGCTTTTGAAAGATGATGCCTGGTTTAGGCAGAGGACTTGGAGCAGGAACAAAATTTGACTCAGTAATCAGAGAGCTGTGAACAGCATCACTCACAAAAAAAAAAAAACCAACCCAACAAAAACCCACCAATAAAGGAGGGGAGAGTAACAAGGATATAATTCATTCATTGAAAAAAAATGATCTAACCAATAATGGCTCCCCTGAAAAGGCAGCTAAAAAAATGCAAATTCAAACCTACAAAAAAGAAAGAGACATGGATGTTATGAAGAAGAGGCAGGGAATTCCTTTAGTGGAGTGTAATGCAGCTCTGACTATGCAATACACCTTTCTCAGCAGGGTTTTTCAGCCTAGGCAGAGTGCTATGCTAAAGCTGCTGTAATGTTTCTGGCGTTTTTCTAGCTGTAGTTAAAAAGCATCCAAGGATACCTATATGGAAACACAGAAAATGGGGCTGAAGGGGACCCCAGGAGACATTACCTTTCCTTCTCCATCTGTAATGCAGAATTAGCTGCGCCTATGTTATTCCTGACAGACATTTATCTAACCTGCTCTTAAAGAGCAGTAGTAACAGCAACTCCACAGCTGCCTCCGGCAACCTGTTGCAGTGCTCATCTGTCCTCACTGCGAGTAAGGTCCTCCTAAAGTCTAACCTCAGTCTCCCTCACCGCATGGTGCAGTGCCATCACAGACCTGGTACCTGGGAGATTTGTACTTACCCCTAACTTGCCACATGCATGCGGCTTTAGCTAAGCCACTAACTAGTCTTGGCATCATTATTATGCCTCTTTATTAAGTCTGGCAATTAGGAACCAAAAGTTCCGATTTCTCAAGGACCTTGTGTTGACAGCTCCATTAGAAGTCAAAATGAACCACACTTGATCAACACCTCTGCAAATCAGGCCCAAAGGACTTTAAGCAGAGCCTGAAAACCAAGACACAGAGATAAGAGAGTGCTTTTAAAAATGTGCACTTCTGTGAGTCTCATTTTCCTTACTGATGCCAGTGAGGATATCAAGAACTGGTTTCCAAAGTCCATAAAAAGATTCAGTCTCAATAAATCGGCAGGAACCATATAATTTTTAATCACCAACATAATTTTTACCAATGGGGAAAAAATCCATAGATTTTATATGGAGACCAGCTGACTTCACCATTACTAAATCATACCAACTTTTTTCTGAATTCCTTATGTACTCATGTAATTATCTGCATGATGAATATTACCTGCTCAGATTCTATTTCATTTTTTCAGGCTTTAATTTTTCTTTAAATGTACTGATAACTTTTATGAAAACAAAGAAATCATCAACAAAAAAATCAGCCCAAACATCAGTGAAGATTTCATAGGAGAACTGTTTTTTGGCTGCATTTCTAGAAGCAAAGAATGTGGAGATGTTATACATGTTATTACCTAACACTGGGAGGGGGAGGCTGGTTCTTCACCTAAGCAAGTGCCTAAGAGGCAAGACATGAGAGGAACAAACATAATTTAGAGATGTGCAAGTAAAATTGATAGTACCAATGGGATCCAAAGGAAATATTGATTTTTAATTTCTAATGTGTTATGCAGTGTAATGTTGTTTTATGTTATGTTACATCGTGTCACATCATATGTCAACTTGATGCAGTGCAGTTAAAATAAAAAAGAATGTATTTTGGACTGGATAGCTGAATGTCTGGTCCAAATTTCACTGTTTTCTTTAATAACCAAGGAAATGGGGGAGGGAAAATCTACCTAAAAACAGCCTGAATAATTGATTCTCTGATATCACTGCGTAAAACATTCTTGAAAGGTTTGCTAAAATTGTGGGTTTAAAAAAAAAAATTCACACCCTGCAAGAGTGTGTGCGATAACTCAGGCACTGCCAGTAAGAAGAACTGATTGGCCTAGAAATAAACCTTAAATACTGGGTGTACCAAGGCTGCAAAAGACAGGCAACATGAAGAGTTCCTACCATTTTTAGGTTTTGGGTTGCTGTTTATTTCCTTTTGGGAGAGTTTCAATCACACCATGTTTTATGGTTTGCTGCTTTTTTTTTTTCTTTTTTTCCCTTCTGAAACAAAGCAGTCTTTCTGCTTGGCTGTTTTGGAAATCTACTGGAAGCACCGGATCTCTAGTTAGGATCATGTGTGACTTGCTCCTCTGTTGGGACATAACAGATGGAGAGGTGTTGCTGCATCACCAAAGCTACATTCCCCAACACTGGAGTATGAATTTTGCTAGCTTGTGCGAACAAGGCATGGGTGAAGATCCTTCCCTTTTTTTCCTACAGTAAACTGTTCCCAGCTTATTGCGGACACTCCTTGTCTCTATCAGCTGTCTAGGGCACGGTTAGGAAAGGGCAATTATATACTATACTTCCCCCTAAGACTTTGCCAACCTCCAACTATTTTCAGCTTAGGGACTTGCTGAGCTAGACATGGTTTCTCTTTATTTAGCAACTTTTGATAGACTTCTTTTGTGTGAATTTTTCCAGTCTCCCCTTGAACCCAAAAATGTTTTTAGCATCCACTACATCCTTGGGCAACGTGCATGAAGAACCACTTCCTCTTGCTTGTTTTGAACCTCGCATTCATGATCTTTGATGTCTTCTTTTGCTCATCTACACATGCACACGAAGGCAAATATACCCATTCCCTCTCTGTCCCTGAAAAACACAGGATTTTCAAAGGAGGGCCCCAGACCTATGTTCAGGAGGCTGTGATTTTCAAAGCGCCTTAGGCACACTCAACTCTGATTAAACATTATTGGGAGATGGCTGCAAACACCTCTAAACCTCTTTTGGAAATCCTGCATTTAGGCTCCCAAACCAGTATTCAAAACTTCTGGCTTTTGTAAAAGCTTCTGAGAGCTCAGCAGTTTCCCCGTTTGTTTTTTAAGCAACTAAGTATGGACTTCACACTTTTACAATTTGACAATCTTAAACTACATGAGTGATTCATGCAGTTTTCTCAGCTCCCACCTAAGGCTCTACAGCTTGCTTGCAAACTAATAATAATAGTATTTAGGTGTTAAAGTGAATACTATAGAACTCTTGGCAAACTTTCCTTGCATTTACAAATCATGCACCCAATTCAAATGAAATACTGACTTTCATTAGAGAAGTTAACGGGAAAGGTAATTGTGGGCAAGGAGCACCATTTTTGAAAACAAATGTATCTGTACAAAAAAGGAAGCTGAAAAAGCAACAACAAGGAAAAGAACATTTTAGCATTCCCTGAGTTTTAATATACTCTCATAAGGTGGGGGAAAAAAAGTTTATGAAATGACTACCTGTTTTGGTCAATACAGAGGGATAAATGTCTGAAAGACTACTCATTTCTAGTCAGTAGTATGCCAAGTAAAGGTAAGAACCACTTATTGAAATAAGTGATTGCCAAAAAGTACATTTCTGCCTTCCACCCAATGCCCCCACCCCCCTAGACAATATTTAGCCTTTCTAGAAAGGCGAGATATATATACTGCTTGGTGGAGGCCAGACAGACAGTCAGCACACACATCCTGACCAGCCCGAGAGCATGAGCATACTGGCTGGGCAATTAGCACACTTGTAGCTCCAGAGCAGCCACAGGATATATTGTCTCTAGCTGGGTTTATTATTTGTTGGGATATAAAGGAAATGGGACACAAATCCATAGGAAACCAGGCTCTGTTAGCTCTGGTGCTCATGGAATGGCTTGTTTTATTTTTTCAGGAGATCAGAGCAGTCAATTGAAGTCCAAGATGTCCAGATGTCTGGTCACACTCTTCTGGGCTTGTAGCTAGTTAAGAGTGGCCAAGAAAAATATACTTTAAATTATAACTAAAATTGGTTTGGACACTTTCTAAGCAAGGAGAGGGAGGAAAAAATACAAGTTTACCAGTTAAGGGTGTTCTGGTTGCACATCTATAATTCAAAAAGATCTCAGCTTTTTAAAAATAAAATGAAACTTTGAATGCAATTAGCCCATATGCTGAACTAAGCCCTAAATCAAACAGAACACATTATTAACTTTTGAAAACTAGCTACAGAACACGCATAATAGAATTTCATTAGCTTTTCTGTAAAAAATGCATAGCCATAGAGTACTTTCCTCATAACTGCTGCACAGTGCAGCTTGATATAATGCACATTACAAGGTGTGGTGTCAAAAACTCCACAGGAGTCTTTATGGTCTATTTCATAAATAAAATAGCTATTCCAATTTGTCCAAATACATATTTATACAGTAAACCATCATGGCTGAAATGGCTGAGGAGGTAAATCGTGAACAGCATTCCAGTATGAATAAGCAGTTGCAGTCTTTTTGTTGAGGTATTTCTCCATGGCAAGGAAATAACACAAGAAACAGGACCAGCAAGGGCCTATGTGGTCCTTCAGCTGCACTCCCTGTTCTCATAGGTACCTACAATGCATAACTCCACATTTTTTCTTCTTTTTTTTTTTTCCTTTGAAGAGTCAGCACTTTTTTCAGTACTTCTATAAAAACACATAAAAAGGACGGAGGACCAGGTGAAAGAACCAACCTTTTACTCCTAAGGCTGGGTCCAAATGCCTGTGAGTTTAGTTTAGCTCCATTGGTCATTTTGTCAATTTAAAAAGCTGCAGAATGATTTGTGATGAACAAAATGTTCTGCCCCAAAAAAGGCCTTTACTGCAAAAGTAATCATGCGTACTGCTAGACCTAGATGACTGCAGTCCACTTTGAAAAAACCTCATCCATAAAGTCTCACAATGACTTGGGTAAGACTGCGTTACCATTACTGATCATGATTAAAATATGTCTATATGGTTGCAATAGGAAGCATTCATACTGCATGCTGTAATTTCAGCAAGGCCTATCGATTCTTCTTTGTCAAGAACAAAGATTTAACCTCCACTGCAAATTCCCATCTTTGTCTGGAGTTGAGAGCAGTCTGCTAATGTTATTTGAACTCAGGTTTAGTGTTTTCTTTTTTTAATATGAAAATGACCTTGGTCTAACATAGGATTACTAATTTATGGAATTGACGTCAGTGGTGATTTTTCTAAATCAAGCCCAAAAGAGTACATTTCATTACATTTTTACAGCAGGATAAACTAAACTGTTGAATTTTCCACTGGTATGACCACTGTGTTTAATTAGTGATAACTGTACACCAGCCACGGAGCTTAAACAGCAACATGCCAAAACTAACCATAGTTAACTTCAGTAAGAGCAGACAAAGGAGACTCTCCAGCCCTTTAGGACACGAGTTACTTTTTCTCTCTGCAACAAACCGCTTTGAAAAATAATCTTTTGATTTTTTTTTTTCAGTTTAAAGTGTATCCTTTAACAACGTGACTGTTTTTGACCCACTTCATAGAAATTGGCTGCATTTAAACTGTACTCAAAGCTCTCCTGTGTACAGTATGTTCTTGTACCTCCTATGTTGTTTTTACTTTGGAAAATTAATATCTGCTGGACCGCCAGAAATGTCTGGTGTGTTAATATGTGGAGAGAGAATCAACATGAGTGGGTGGGTGAGGGAAAGGGCTGTGCATGTACATCTTATCTCATCAGAAATTGGCTGAATTAGCAAATTTTCTAATTACTATCTGAGATAGTGATCATCATTGAAATCCTCATGATTTTGCATTTTGCCTGTCTTATGTCATGATGAGATTTACAGCGCTTCTGGTGCAAAGGTGGAATTAGTTCCTTGCAAATGGCAACTGTTAAAATACTAATGGCTACCACTCCTGTATGACAGTTGATATTTAAGGTCTTTGATTACATTACCTGATAAAAGCTGGGAATGGCCTTTAATCATAAAAGCTTAGAATCAGCTCAGCATCATGTCTCCTCCAAATACTAAATGGGTCCATAGTGACACACCTCTCCAAAAAAAGGACCCCTTTGTTTCATGTGCAATAGAGGAGCATGCCACTGTGGGACAGTGCAAACGAGCCTCCCAGCCTCACATACAGCCAGTGTAATGCAGACAGGCCCCATAAGAAGAGGCTAAGGGAATAAGGTTGTTTATCTTGAAAGCTTCAGGGAGACTTAAGAGCCGTCTGCCAGTACCTAGAAGGAGGTTACTGGGAAGATGGAGCCAGGCTTTTTACAGAGCTGCATGGCAGGAGGACAAGCAGTAATGGTCTGCCCTTAATTTCACATGTCTTATGGTCATAACCATTCCCTTTTATATCATCAAGAAGTTCTGACTTTTTAGGTAACACAGTTCCTAGATGAGTTACTTTTACTTTGAAGAAATCTATTTTTTGCCTCCTTCACCCATGAAACAATTATCACAAGTCATCATTGTCTGGCAGCATTTCTGAAGGAGTCACTGTACTGTCTTCTTTTTAACCCCTCAAAGTAGAGGGTCTCCAGTGATTTGGGGGAATGGCTGGTCCCATTATTTTCCTCCCTCTCTCATGTTACAAAAGAACATATGAGAAAGGTTAAATGAGACTGAAACATAAGAACAGAGGCAAGATAGAGATCGATAAATTCATGACACTAACGATATGTCATGTTCGAGCACAGTCTATGCAAATTTCTCCTCCCTTGAAACTGAGCTAACATGAAATCAGCTGCTGGTCAGTCAAATCCTGTTTCATTTCTCCCTCTGCTCAGTATTATTTCTAGTGTTTCTGAGGTTGCCACTTGTATTTAATTTCAGCTTGATACAGAAGACTTGCAAACTAGAATTATTTTATCACAAGTTACATGTTTCAAAATAATTGAACTGCAGAATGGAAAAACAGGTATGTAGCATGAGGAATTTGTGCAATCCAAGAGCACCCAGAACTGAGTTGATCAGCAAAACCAATTTGCTTTTAGGCAAAAGAATAAGAAACACTGTCCTTAAAAACCTGCTCCTTCTTTCAAAGACTGCCTATAAATCATAAAACCCCATTCTAGCAGTCTGTCCCTATTTGGTAAAATACTTAAAACATCCTGAAGGAAATGTGCTTTATCCTGTTAACTTCAGTGAAGACAGGTCTCCCTGTTGACTTAAATCAGACAATTTTAAAGATAAGTATTTGTGTAAGTGCTTTGCTGACTAGGAGAGAACACAAGTGATGTCATAAAATGATCATTCCTGAAGTGAAGAGTAAAGGGATAAAAAGGTAATGGTTGAGCTAAACATCATACAGACAGAAGGATAGCTTTCTATTGTACTTCCCACTGCTGCCCCAGACTGTGTCTCAGATTTCTGCACACCTTTTTTTAACTCTCACAAATCTTCTGCAAAGGTGTTGGATTATATATACACATAGCTGGGCTGTTATTTACAGATAGAAAAGGTACGCTAAAAGTTACAACTCTACTCATTTGCTTATTTTATTACCTACAAATTTCATAGGCCAACTATATTCTTCAAGAAGCAGCACCTCAGATTTGACAAAAACAGTGTCATTTGGAAAAAATAAAATAAAATAAAAATAAAATACCTAGGTATTTTATTTTAAATTTACACATTTATAGGAGGCAAAATCTGTGGTCAGCAATAATCACCTGCCCTTTAGACACCTCTAAAAAAGAAGGCAGAAAAGCAAACATACTTCTACTATATTTATTTTCTGTGAAAGAGCAAAAAAGAATTTAAAGAATGTGAAGAAAGAACTTACTTTCAGTGCAAATAGGACAGCATCCTTTTCTGTTCAGGATTTTACCCTAATTGGGAGAAAGACAGGCTGATTTAATGAAAGAGTTTTTGGAGCAATGACTGTGTTATGTTGTAAGGCTGGATAAGCCTTTGAAAATAGTTCAAGTTGTGTTTGAACTCAATGCCCTGGTTACAGCTTCAAATATCAGGTGCTAAAAACAGACAGAACTATTCAAAGAGCTTCCTGGCAGTCTTGTAAGAAATGAAATACTAAAAGGGTTCTCTGTTACCACTTTTCTTTTCAGAGAGAGTGTGAGAGAATTTTGGACTCATGTATTCAGGGATATCTAAAGCAGACTAGTCATTGGGTTAACAAAATTGCTCCCACCTCCCAAAATATATACAATACATTTCCTATGCACACCCCTTTTTAGTCGCCACACAGAGGCAATCTGCTGAACACCCACGCTCCCCGCAGATAATTCCTTTTTCCTACAAAAATGAAGGAAGGAAGGAGGCACTGGTAGAGATCTAGTGTGGCCAGATTTCTTTCATGGCTAAATCTTGTGGTATCTTTCACCAAATCATATTACCAGTCATGGACCTATCTCCCCAGTGAAGTAAATGGGCATGCGTCCAAGGATATGCAACATCTAAAAACAAACAAAAGGTTTGAGTCTTTATTTACCACTCTGCCCAGGTCAATTTTATTTATAGTTGTCTTACACAAGGCTAGCTAGAAGTAGGAGGCATGCCTCTGTGTACATACATTCATGCTCCTTTTCAGTCTTCATCGAATTAAAAGATGTTCTATTTGATTTTACTTAAATTCCCTAAAGCTAACGGTCAAGCTAGAGGATAAACCTGGAAAATTTCAGACTGAAGATGTGTTTTTCCAAGCAAAAGCTGGCGTGGGTTATAACAGAACTTATGGTGATACTGGAGCTCACCAACATTCCCATACAGGGAAGGAAGAGGCATATGGAGCTGTGCTACTCTCCAGCGCCGACCCTTTGCTCCAACAGTAGTTGAATAAAAAGGCCCCTTTGTGGGACCACTGCTCCTGTTCCCCACCAAGCAGGTGAGTAAGAGGCAGCCAGCAAGAGCAAGCAAATGGAGCTGTACTATTCTGCCCACTCAACATACTCATCAGTGCAGAAGAGCTTGTGAAAACAGACAAGAAATAGGTGGCAAGTCTATGCAGAGAGCAGGGAAGTGGGCACAGGCAGCAAGCTCTATTGCTGTCTGCCTTGCTTTCTGCCTACAGCGCTGCCAAGCTTTGACAATGTGCATGGGGAGAAATGAACTCCAGGTATCTGCTGGCAGACTGGAGTGGAGCGCGCTCTGTCCCTCTTATGCTTGATGTACCCAGATGGCATGAATGAGAGCTTGGTGATAAGTGCGCTTCGGCTTATCATCCACAAGGCACAGAAGTTAAGTGTAAGCTTGTCTTTGAATGTGCAACTGCATATGAACAGACTTGAGGCACATCTGGACTTGAGAAAAGGGCCTGGATCATAGTTTCACTGGCAGTGTGGGCAATGCTTAGACATTTGTGTGACCACCAGGCCCCAGAGCAAAAAGAATAGCGGAGGACCAAGCTGCAACAGGGAGACCTTCCAAGCACTTGCTAGGACAAAACCCCTTAAATAAGGAACTGTTAAAACTGCACAGAAATATGGAGCTGGACAACGCTTATTTGTACAAATCGACGACATGCAGCTGAATGCCACACACTGCACAGCAGAGCCTTACCTCTTCATTTCAATAAAAGAGTTGAAATCATCAGCCGAGCTGGAGGTGGCAAGAATTCAAGTGAAATTGGAATCTCCAAGGCAGCCTGCTGAGGCTGGTTACTTGAGCCACCATGTTGGCCCGAGATCCTGTTTTTGTCTTGTAGAATAAGGAAACCCATTATTGCTAACATGTGCTGCAAGAGTTCGTTAGCATTGAGGGTTCCCTTAGGAGTGGGCTAAGTGATGTGATCCCATTTTTCCCTATGAATATTTATAAGCAGACCACATTTGAGTCTATTTATTTTCTGGGATTTTTCTTCTTTTTTATGAGGTTTTCAATTTTATGTCTGAGGTTTTTATTTTCTATTTTTTTAAGGCAAGACTAATTGCGGGGGGGAAGGGGGTTGTTTGGTTGTGCAATAGCAACAGCTGTTGTTTTTTTGTGCCTCATTTGGCACTAGAGTAAAACCAGCAACTTTTTGTTTGTAATAATAACAGATGTGTATAACATTAAATGCAGTCTGTGCTAGAGATGGGAGAACGTGTTCTGAATAAATTTTCAACTCACTTGAAGTTCACGGGTTCAAAATTTACCCACAGAATCGAACTCTGCAAATGTCTTCACATGCCATGAATTTAATTCTATTAACTTTTGCACAGCCTTGGAACTCAGAAAAGGCTGTGTGCTGTAAAATTCACCAGGCTCTCCTCTAGCAGGACAAAAAGAGACACGTCCATTACCACTGACCATTACCACAGGCTTACACTGTTAGTGGGGAATGCAAAGGCGTAAGGAGAGGAGGCGAGGCAGAAAATGAGAAGGATGGGTAATTGGAAAGGAGATGGCACCAGGCAAGAAAGAGGCTGGAGCAGGGCTAGGGCAAATGAATAGCAAATTAGGTAAGAAAAGGTCTAAGGATCTCTGAAACTCAGTCTTGCCAAGTGTTGAGATTACTCCCTTTCTGTGAAGTATTTAAGCATGTGTTTAACTTTAAACGCACATGGAGGGCCTACTAACTTCAGCAGGACTGGACACATGCTTAATAGCTTTGCTGGATGGGGGCCAGCATGTACCGCACCTTGCAGACTGACACTCCAGGTAAATGAGAGAGGGAATATCTACAGGGAGTCAGTGGTCAGAAAGTAAGAAACAGAAACCACAAGCCACAAGGCTCACTAGAAGCCCAAGGAGAACCAATTTTACTATAAATACGACAGAAGGGATTGAATTTGTGAGATGTATTGCCTCTGCTGCAGATGAAAAGAAGCTAAGACAGACACTTCCTGTAATTACTGATACAGGATTAACTGCTCCAAAAAGAAAAGAATAAAAGAAACAGAAAAATGTGCCTAACCCTATGAAGAAAATGAAAGAAATGGCAGAAACAGTCTTCGAAAATATGTCAGCCTGCCACCAACACATTGAATAATACAAATGGTTGCATGGTATTCGAAATTTCTGCAGAATTCCCACTTTGAAACCCATCCTTTCAAGAAATAATTGGCCAAAATATATGTTGATAAATTAAATAATATTCCATCACCAGAAAAACCCACAACATCATGCAAAGAATATTAAGACTGCACAGTAAAGCATTTAAGTCAAGGAATAATACTGTAAGTTCCTTGTGAATCTTCAACCCTTTCACACTCAGTTGTGTGTACCATAACACAGTTTTAATGAGATAACTTTATGTGGCCTGACACCCTAAGGGACACTAAACAGCATTTTATTCCACAGCAGTCTTCAATAGTCAGTAGAGACTGCTTACTGCCAGAAATATTGTGAAGAGAGAAAAGAAATGGAGTTCACACCCCTACAGTTTGCAGAGACAGCAAACAGCATAACTCTATGCATGATACTCAGATTTTCACTATCAGAGTCACTAATATATCTTTATCTTGAATAATGTGGTGTGTTTAATTAGTGTTTATAGATTTGTGACAGAATATCTCATCAAAGAGAGTGGAGCACACATGAAAAGTAAAAGATTTAAATCCATTAGCATACATTATTTGCTTTTAAATTACTTGGTACCCACTTGGTATAGAAAAATAAATCTCACTCTAGAGTTTACATTCTTTCTCCTACTTGTCCTTCCAATTTAGCTTGGAAGAGCAGAAATGTAATGTGTACCTGTGTAGGAGGGTGGGTTTGCATGCAGCTTGCTGTAGACTCCATTTTAAGGCGGGGAACAGGTTGACTGGTTAGATACTGGAGGTCTTTTCAGCCCTAAGGAACTGCACCTTGCCTCAGGACTCAACTCAGAGGTCTAGGGCAGTTTAGGACTTGACATTACCCTTGGAGCAGATCATGTAGCGGCACTGAACGAGTTCATCAGTCAGTCAGCTATGCTGCTACAGGACCGCAGATGGTGAATTTTTACCCACCACTTTTTTCATTTTAGAAGCCACTTCAACTGATCATCTCAAGGCTCAAATTTATATATGGATACTGCTGAAGTGGTATATTTCACTTAAGATCTATATTAAGCCATATTAGTTATTTGACCTCAGAAGCATCTTAAACGTTTGAAAAGCATCAGCACAGGGAAAATATAAATGTGTGCCAGGTTCTCGGCCAACAAAGAATTTGAAGAGACCTGAAGGGTCCAAGTTCTCATCTCCTGCTCATACTGTGAATTGCCTGAGCAAACCTGGTTGCCATGAGCCACATCAGGTTCCCAGAAGAGCAGCTCCATTTGTTCACACTTCCTAAGATGTATGCAACATCTCACGTGAGGCCCATTAGCAGGACAACTGCCCTCTGCAATGACTGCCAGAGTGACAGGAAAAGGATGTCCCCTCTTCTGAGGATGCAAGCATCGCTCTTGCAGCCCACTGGCACAGCAGAACAGGGAGTGCCAAGGTACAGGCTCTGTATTCTACCACTGCTTCTGGCTGTCAAAAGTTCACACGTATAAAATTTTACAAACTAGAGTTTGTCATTTAAAATTTTATACCTAGGTGTCTGTGACTCATATTTTCCCCACTGGCTTCCAGGATGGAGAAGGAAACGCTGAGAAGGTGTAATGCTAACGACTTGGCTCTCTCTTCTGCAGTTCTGTTCAAAGATCTGCCCCTACATGAGGTGCTATTTAGAGCTCCCTCTTCTGAAAGCTTGAGCCATTAAAACGAAATAATTTGTCAGTGACAGAAATCCAAGAAACAAAGGCTGTCTTTAGCTCAAGGTTTCAAGTAATGCTAATTTTTGAAGCAATTAAGTAAAGTTACAATTACACCACTCTTTGGGTTCGCTTCAGACTTTCAAATAAAAAGTACTGACTGCAACCTTAGAGAAAGCAGCACGGCTTGACTGAAATCATTTGCTTTGCTTTGTCCAATTTACATTTTCAACCAAGTATTAAGCCTCATATGCACTGAGAAGTGCATATGGAAGTACAACAACCTCCTGCAGCTTGCCCTAACAATATGCATGCTCTTGAAATATTAACATAGTCATCTCACCACCCTATAAAGCTATTAAATATATGTGAAAGAGATGTTCCAGTGTAGACACTTGCAACAGAGAAAGTTAAAGGGAGGAGGAGAAAAGGAGCACAGAGTCTTCAGAGCAAGGACAGAGGTGGGAAGCCCATATGCAGGGTAGCAGTAGCACATTTGGGGAACGCCAGCCTAAATTAATATGCCAGAAGATCCCTTCTTTACAATCTGCATGCCTCACTGACATACACACACTTCCAAGAAACACTGAAAAAGATAATGGTGGAGAAAAAAAGAGAAGAAAGCTCTGCTGTTTTGAAAAACTCACATGAGGACAGCTGCTGACTGGAACGCACTGTTTCTTGCGACACTCTGTCTTGCCTTTCACACAAGCACAGATGGTGCAGTTCACAGAGGACCACATCTCTCCATCCTGCAAGAGGGAACATGATATAGTATCAGCTGGGGTGGCAACAGGAAGCTATTTCAGCAATGTATCATTGCACAAGAAAGGATGACTTTCCCTGTTGGCATTGTGTCATTGTTTAGTCTAAATTATTTTGAGGTGTCTGTCCATGGCCAGTCAGATTAAAGACAAAGATCAAATTCAGCAGGGTTTTCTTCCCTTTGGCCTTCTAGGTCAGAAATTCTTTTTTCCAAGGCTAACCAAATCACATTTGCATTTTTTATCAGTGTCCTGATTATTTGCATTGTTTTCTCTCCAGTATATATCTGAGATGTGATCACACCTACCACAAATTTTCATTTAAGCTCACATAATTAGAAAAACCTGAATCATTGGGTTGAGTGACATCTTTAAGTTGTTGCACATGAAAGTATTTGATTAAGATGTCAGCATATAGTGAATTTATTCCCAGATGCAGCATCATTTTGACTTAGGGCAGGAATGGTCGAATAATGAATTCTAATTTAGATTACTTACAGCACTTTCACAGATACTTGATCTGCTAAACATCTGAAAACGTTTAGAAGAGATACGGCATTGAACTTCTCAAACACAAAGCAGGTAAGACAGTCTACGTATGGCTCGCAAAGTATTAGGTGCAGAGCAAAACAGGCCTCATGGTATTGTCCCCACTTACTTGGGAAGGACTGCTTGTGGAACTGCCCTGGCTCTCTTTTACATAGTGTTGCATTTGCCAAGTGTGGTTCCTAAAACATTCTGTCTTACCCACTTACAGTCTTGTGTTAGCCCACTTAAGAGCCAAAGTGTGCATGTTTTCTGTTTACAGGGCTGTTGTGAAGGAAGGGTGAGGATAGACCTGACAGGAACAGGCAGTCCAACCAGACAGCTGTGAACAATTACGTGCCCACCTCAACATGACGTTCTGACCAGAGAGAAAAACAGACTAAATCTGAAATGCCAAGGAGTCTAACTTATTCAGCACAGCACAGAATCATAGAATCATAGTATGGTTAGAGTTGGAGGGGACCTGAAAGATCATCTAGTTCCAACCTCCCTGCCATGGCCAGGGACACTNGGCCAGGGACACTTTCCACTAGACGAGGTTGCTCAAAGCCCCATCCAACCTGGCCTTGAACACTTCCAGGGATGGGGCATCCACAACTTCTCTGTGCAACCTGTGTGACAACCTTCACGGCAAAGAATTTGGTTAAAGGCTGTCTCTCCCCTGTCTTTTGTTTCCAGGCCGTGTTACAATTGCCTCGTGTTCCTGATGCAGCACATGTTCTTGTGGGCCTCTAATGATCACTCTCCAAGCCTCTGCTAAGGTACCAGAATAAATCACAGCTGATTCGTCTCACAGCTAGTTTTGCACAGGACTGCACAGGACTGCAAAAACATTTGCTGTGCACATTCTACCTGTATTAGTCCATTAACTTCAACACAGCGACAGTGGATTTACCTTTTTGCACATGAGGCCAGAAAAGGGTGTACTGTCTCGTTATTTTTTCTTACTTCATATAATACTTAGTAATATAATGAAATCTTCACAAGAAGCAGAATATTTTAGTTGGGCGCCTAAGAAGCAGGCATTTGTTCCTGAAGCACAATAGCACCAGTGTGAAAGTGCCAATCAGATGGAGTATAGTCTCAGCGTACAGTAGGTTCACATGTAATTTCCAGAATAAACACTTCAGCTATGTACACAAAAGATGGAATAAATGGGAAGCGATTCTGGCTGAGCAAACCAAGTATTCACAAAAGATTTAACATTTGATCTGATTCAAGGGTCTCCTAATTCACAGATGGCCCATGAGGTGACAGAGTCTTTTTCTGACGCAGTGTGAAAAAGCCCACCACTTGGAAAAACAAACAGGGTCACAGCAATAGCAGAAGTGTTCTGCAGGGAATCCCTTGTGATTTGAAAACATTGGGTGAGAGTGCACTAGGTAACAGTTATTACATGACTATCCCAATATCGGATGTCAGGGGTGCTGTCCTTAGCAGAGTCGTGAACTGTAGTAAATCAAGATGAGTAACTTTCAGCCAAGATGAACTTCACACAGCTCCTGTTGAGTCAGCTATGGAAGAGACTTTTTGGCTCAGCAGATGAAGCCTACATACCACTCATAATATCTTCTCCATGAATATCAGTGTTTGTTTAGGAAAGCAGAACATTACTATCTTTTACTAAAAATGCATTACGTATCATGAAACAGCAGCTTGAATCTGCGTACGGAGAGGGAGACAACATGTCACATCAAGGAGGAAGTAATCTTTAACTGCTGTGTATCAGCACAAACTCAGAAAAAAAAAAAACCAAACAGATGGCAAATTTTGCAAAGCTTTGTCTCTGAGTTGTTCCATCATCAACCAGTATGGTGAGGATTCTGCTAAAAAACAAGCCACAATACTAATTTAAAGTAAACTCATGCTGTTTCAGCTGTTACAATGGCATCTGTTCTTGAGCCACACCTGAAACTTTACCTGGAAGTTCTTATTGCCAAACTTGCACACTTTCACTTCCTCAGGAGAGATATACGAGACACACTCCTTGCAACAGTGGTCTTTGTTTTTGTTGCATTCACCAGGAAGTAAGCATCTCTTCTTACATATCACTGTTGAATCCTAGGTAAAAGGACAAAAGGAAATCATGAAATCATCACCAAGATATTTGTGCTCCTGTGTGTCCTTACCATAACATTTCTGCTTGCTCAGTCATTGCATCCACCCAAGCTGCAGCCCAACTGCTTTGAATAGGTCAAATAATAAAAATTATTTACTGGATTAAGGGAATCTTTTGTGGTCTGTGAAGCTAAAGCCCAGCTTGTACTTCTGTTGGCCTGCAAAATCTTACTCATTTGGCGACCCTTTCATTTCTCTTGCCTAGGGGCAAAAGTGCAAGTAGTCACAGTCACGCTAGAGGAACTAAAAAAAAAAATCACTGCTCTTCAGCAGTGATGTAGTAATTCACGACTTAGAAACTCCTCTTCCACTGTAATGCAAACTTAAAAAGGATCACATCATCTGAGTAACTTCATTTTGCATCACACTGAGTCAGGCATCATGTCTCAGCTGAGGCAGTCAGTAACTTTTTAAAGTTTCCTAGCACAACTGCAAGTGCTCTCCAGATCAGATTCTCGGGGACCACACAAGATGCCAAACAACAGTATCAGAGCTTACAGTTCCACAGCCCTACAAGTAACTGCTAAGCCAGACAACCAGCAGCACACAATACCAAAGCACTGTGGACTTACCTTGCATGTACACACTGTGCAGTTGTCATAAATAAATGAGGATCCATTATCATACACGTTGCTGTGAAAGAGGCAGCTTCCAAATGGGAGGTCAAACACTTTCCTCTGTCCTGAATATAAATAAACAGTAATAGAAACAGAATGTGGTTGAAAAGATGCCATATTGTCAACAAAAATAGTAGGGCTTATTGTCACCAGACCAAATTCATATGCAATGTGTCATTTGCTATGTGTTTCCATTTTGGTGTGAAAAAAATATGTACTTTTAACAGTTCACTGTTCTTCTAGCGCACATTCATCTGTACAAATTCTGCCATGGGAGGGAATATAAATATGATTTATGGCATGTTTATATTGGAAAAATCTTTCTTCTCCTTCTCATCATAAAGTGCACAGTGCAGCTAAAGGAATAAAAAGTAAGCACTGCAAACTCTTAGGGTAGGTACACTTAAACTAGTTTAAACAGTCTTTAAATTAATGCAATAACTTATCAAATAAAGCAGCCTTAACTGGTTTTAGCGTATCTATCTCAGGGGTTCACAGCAGCCAAACTAAATCAACTCAGTGACACTGATGCAAAAAAACCATAGGTGTTGTCCAGCCTCATTAAGATAGCTTGGTGTGCCATGTTCACACAAGGTTGCAAGAAATACAGGCATTTGCATTGTTTATGAGCAGAATGAGGACAAGACACGATATTTAGTTTCCATAACCCATAAAATGTCTGGGTTTCATGAGAGCGAGGCAAGGTTTAGAGCACTATACAGGGAAGGCAGCATCAATATCAAATCCTTCCTGAAGTCCTGCAACCCTGCAAGGACTTTCAGATCCAAGTTCCAACATACTTTGCGGTTCTATAAGCTTCTATTCCTCAGCTTCTTTCCTAGTAGGTTATTTGAAGTAAGTGACCATTATGATACATACCCATGAGCTCTTTACAAAAACTCACATGAAATTACTATACTTATCTTCCTGGTATTGAATACCTTCCCCTGTTTACTTTCGGTGGCAGCCAACTAATAAGTTCTTTTATGAGTGGCTGCCAGTATCCCGGCTTATCATTTCTTAGGTCTGATGTTAAATAGGCATCAATTCCAATGTAGGGAATGGCCACTGCACGTGTAAGTACGTACAAGAAGTCACTAAGTACTAGGCCAATACTTTAGCTCTCAAACCACCAGGTCTTGGCACACTGTAATTCCTTCCCTTTTCAATAATTCTTGATAAACGTAGAAAGAAGAAAAAGGTTCCATTTTCCCTTGAGATATAAGTGAACAAAAGGGTAAGAACACAGCAAAATCCATCGGATTAGTCTTGAGATTTTACAAATCTAATGTTAAAATAAGTGTTAAATAAAAGTTAAGAAATAATTGCTATTGTTTAGTTAGACACTATTTGAACATCTCTCTCTTGCAAATTAGCTACTTAGGACTAATCTGTGCTTCCATAACCAGCCCTCATTTTACTGAATGTGCATCTTTCTGGAAAGGCTTAATTTCTCTTGCAGGACTGACATAAGAAACCAGTTGAGGATGCTCAGTAGCCCTAAAAGGAACTGCTCTATATCCATGTACCACTTATGGGCAAAGCCTAGCTATAGTCCTGCCTGTAACAACGCTTCTACTGCTCTATGTGGGGCCAGGACTTCAATCGCATAACTTATGTCAACAAGTGAACAAAAGTCCAGTTCTCTCTCACACCCTCTTGCCATGCCTTGCAAACCACCCAGCACAATTCCGGGTGGCCAACCCAGTTCAAATAGTTGGTAAAAAACCACTGACAAAGGAGCTACCACTTTAAAAGACGTGGTGGTGAAGATATTGGCTTAATGGTCGGCTTTGCTGGCTCATAACCACTAGTTAAACTAATAATTCAAGTCCCAGTAGACTCCACTGCATTCTTCTAAGCTATATACGCTGAGTATCAGGAATTCAATTGCAGGGAGGTCCTCCACATGATACTTTAAAAAACATGCATTAGCATCCCTGAAAACATTTCTCTTTCCCAACTGCCATGCAGTGTATTACACGTCCTTTGGCTCTACCTCCGCTCCAAAAATTTCAACACTGCCCTGTGAATAGACATTATCTATTCACAGCTATATGACATACTTTAGAGCAAAGACCACATAAAATGAACATCATTATTATTAGTAAACTCATTTACAGACATTTCTAAGAGGAAAAAAAGAATCTGTAAAAAAATCTCCATGCAGCAGTCAAAAATTAAAGCTGGGTTTTGAATGCCTAGATCAAGGAGGGGAAGAATCAGTTGGGAAAAGCATGGGGTGCAGAAGACAAGGGGCTTTTACAGAAGGAAAGGAAAAATGTCCACAGCCAAAATAGAAGCTCAGCATTTGGACTGTTCTCCTCTCCATTTCATTCCTCTACTGCATTACTCTCTGGTGCTGCAGTTAAATGTTCAAGGCAGGTATTTATCTGTAGCACTTCTCAATTAGCAAATAAACAAATAAATTCAGGTTTGTTTCAAGCAGTCAAAAATGTTAAGTATTATAAGAAGCTGGAACTCTCTATGGCTTGCTGCCTCCAAGGTCAGACCTGTCTGTAGCCCGAACCTAGCCCTGGAAATAGGCTTTAGATAGTAGCAAAGATAAAGTCAAAATGACAAAAAGTTTCTATTGAAGAACTCGGAATTACCAGCTCTGAAAATTTTCCAAACCTAGTTATAAACTCACAGACCAAATAAAAGCTAATTTACTTGGCAGGATGTAACCACTCCCTGTTTATGAAATAGAGGGATACATGATGAGGAATGTTAACCTGTGGGATCTGTGGACATGGTAAGAGCAAAATAAGGACTCTCAAAAGTCCCTGCCTTCCTTGGCATGACTTTGAAGAACTAGCCCTTCATAGAGGCCTCTGACTTACTTCTTTAAAATGTGTTGGAAAGACATAATTGAAAATATTCCTGGCTGAAACTGTGATTCCACCTTAAGAAGGCAACCATGAACCAGACTCCTGGGTCACTAGCTTCTCTGACAACAGCTTCTAAGAATGCAATTTCAGTCGCAAAGTTTCCTCTGACCTGCATTTCCTCAAAACCAAGAATGCAAATCATAGAATCATGGAATCATAGAATTGCTGAGGTTGGAAGGGACCTTTAAGATCAT
>RSEF01000002.1:56204607-56251412 GCA_003993805.1 Himantopus leucocephalus
GCCAGCAGGCCTGGTGTCTGGAAAAGCAGCCCATGATCAAAGAACCCAATGTCCTGCCGATGACACCAGTCTCTAAGCCAGGCATTGATCAGCTGGCATTTCCTGTTTATCTGCTCGTCAATCCTAGCAACTGTTGGGATAGAAGCAAACACTACCTGTGCTCCTGATCCCCTAACCAGCCGTCCCAGGGTCCTGAAGTCTTTCTTCATTGCCCTCAGGCTTTTCCCTGAAATTTCATCATTGCCTATCTGAANCAGGCCAAACCAGGGTAGGGAGTTTCCTCTGGACATCCCTAACTCTGGCCCCAGGAAGACAGCAGACCTCCCTATGGATTGGGTCTCGTCTACATATGGGCCCTCCACTCCCTTCAGAAATGAGTCCCCTACTACAAGGACCCATCTTGCTTTTATTACTGAAGATGTTGTTATAAGAGGCGTAATCTGTCTTGGCCTCGGTGATATCTCCAAGTTCAGCAATGTACACTTGAATAAAAATATGAGAGAGTGAGGCCTTTTTCTTGTGGCAAATTCCAACAAAACATTTCCTTCCACCTCAACCTCCTTTGTAAAACACATGTAATGAAGGTGGGAAACATCTCTACATTTGTCTCTAAGCAAGCTAACTAGTCTATGCTCTTCTGTGGCTGCTTGCTTAGCACCACCTATCACAACCCTACACACTGACCCCAAGTACCTGTTTAAACCTGTAGATTATAAACTCTATTGAGCAATACTGTCTCTTCCACCTCCCAGAATTTACCAATATTATGAAATACTGGTATAAAAGATGCTATGCAGAAACATATCATATTAATTACAAAATTCTCAGGAAAAAAAAAACCACTCACCTAAGCATTTGGGACAACACTGTCCAGCAGGAATGTGACTGAGGTGCTGGGGACATGAGAGAATTGGGCAGACTTCTTGGATGCACTGTGTCCTGCCACCCTGAAGGAAAATAGGCTCAGTTAGAAAAAAAAATAAAGCAGAATGTCAAGTAGACATGCACACACCCACACAGACTGGTAACAAGTCCTGAAAAGACTTAGCCAAAGCAGTATTTGCCAACAGAAATTTCTGTTTGCATCAGACATACAAGGAATGTGTGCAACTGTCCTTCAACACTTTCTATATTGCTTGCAGAGACGTTGGATTATTCATATGTTTTCATTCTCTCAAGCAATGAATGTAATAGTTGAAGAAACAGTGTCTTTCTATCTTATTTCTTGGTGTGGATATGAGAAAACCAGAGAGAATAAAATCATTATCTATGAACCTTTCCGGATGTTCAAAAAAGTTATTGAGCAATTTTTTACATTATTCTTCATCTTCTGTGCCATGCCCTTCTAGGCTTGTCTGGGACAGGGATTAAGCGCTGAAGCAAGATGAGAGCAGGTGTTCTTCCACTACATCCATGACCTCAGAAACCATATAAGCCAAAATCACTTAAGAAAGCATATTCTTGTTAGCCTCTGAGTCCAACTATGTAAACCTGAAAGATCTGCTTTCTTCAGAAGACTGAAAACCAAGAGGGTATATGAAATTTTGAGAATGAATGTGGAAAAAAAAAAAAAGAAGCAACCTGGACTGGATATATCCTGGTGTATCAAGGAATATCAAAACCAGAGAGAGGCAAAAAGCACAGCAAAGACAAAAGCACAGAATATATGCCTAAGATTAAGTCAGTCAAAAGAGATCTTTGTTCTCATTGTGCTCTGTTGCCTGATTACTTCACCGTGTTTAGTCTGCACCCTCTACCAACGTGTGCTCCATACACTCATGAGAGGTTCAGGTTGTTAAACTTTAAAAATCAGTCCACCTTTGTCTTAGCAAGGGAAGTCAGCCCTTTTCATCTAATTTGCCTGCCTTATTTATCACTCAGAGCTGCAGGCTCACCCCAACAATAAACTTTGTGTTCCTGGATGCTGTGATGGGAGACTTATGAACAGTCTCCTCCCACCTACATGCTGTATGCCTCTTGGGGCTTCCTGGGGAAAGATGGAAAAAGCTGCTCATTCTGAAGAGCTCTGTGCCTGAAATGATGATATGCCATTCCACTCCTAATGGCCTCAGTGAATCATGTAAAAAGCTTTTACATACAGGTAGACACACATATACACTATTATACAGAAAATAACTTACAGACTGTACCCCCATTCTATAATAAGTTTTCAGGCACTGTCCCATGGGGCCACCAAAGCATCCTGAATGCACATGGCTAAGGACTGCTCGTAATTCTTTCACTGCGGCATGCAGGAACACAGAGTTTATTGTACACTGAAATGACTGCTCTGAATTAAGGGTCGGATCAGAAACTTGACAAAACGAAATGAATTCTTCACTGATGTTCCTTATGATGCTCAGGGAATAGCTCTGTGAGAAGAGACACAGGTGCAGAATGAAGGAGAAAATACCAAAGAAGAGTCTCTGAAGCAGTGCTGTCATTCAGCCCAGGCAAAAGACCTAACAGAAGAGAAAGTTCAAACTTTGGTGACAATTCATCAAATGAGAGAGTAGGGCATGGAGACCTCAGCCAGTCTGGTGACAGGATCAGGTATACATTCATGGAAGATAAAGCAATGCTCCAACACATGGTGAGCACAGGTCCTTTCTTGCTACCTTGCTTCTATATTTAGTACTCACATATCCTATGCCTCTCTGAACTGCTCTGGAGTCTTGCTTCTCTGACAGATTGAATCAAAGTTCAGGCTTAGCACATTACTGAGACATTGCCTTTGCAGCCTGATGTATACATATATTTTTAAATGCAAAATGCCATGGATAGTATGAAATATTTCTTCGTTTCAGC
Organism: Himantopus leucocephalus; assembly: GCA_003993805.1. Classification (NCBI taxonomy): domain Eukaryota; kingdom Metazoa; phylum Chordata; class Aves; order Charadriiformes; family Recurvirostridae; genus Himantopus; species Himantopus leucocephalus. Next base: position 56,207,416 of record RSEF01000002.1, read on the forward strand.
CTTTTGTTTATAGCTCCTTTTTTACCTTTTTACTGGCCCCTCCTCTGCAGAAAACCAAGTCCAATTGCATCTCTCTCTTTACCCCACTGCTACTCCTGCTTCCAGCTGTAATGTTGCTTTTTAACACCAAACTATCTTCTAACTTGCTTCTGTCCCAGATAGGCTCTTCCAGGCTTGAATATCATAGAATCGTCTAGGTTGGAAGGGACCTTTAAGATCATTGAGTCCAACCATCAACCTAACACTGCCAAAAACCACCACTAAACCACGTCCCTAAGCACCACGTCTATCATGCTAGACTGCACGTTCAAAAACAGTCTGAAACAAATCAACCTGTACCATTTAAAGTAAGCATAATTCTACTTGCCCTCCAGAGCTTACATAGCTCATTGGGCACTATAAGGAAATGTCAAAACCTACAAATATTTCTATTTTCTTAAAAGCCTCAGTCATCACAATTCAAAACTTACAAAGCATTCAGAATACCAGTTTTCAAAGCAGGATTAGCTAGTGCTGCCAGTGCTTTAAATTGCACAGAATAGTCATGCATAAAAAACAGTACAACAAAAGTTCAACAAAAAAAAGTCAAAGGAAAAAATAACTCCGGAGAGCAAAAAGATTGGCTCTGGATGGCCTAAGCCAGGGTGGGAACTGCACAGTAAACACCTTGCCTCCTCCACCTCCCAATTACTCTATTACGTCCACAGATTTTAGCTCACATTTCCTTGTTGAAGGAAACAACAGGCAGCTAGAACATTCCAGGTCCAAAGCAACACCTTCCAGTAAAACCAAACCTGAACTGGAAGCCAGCACAGACCAATAAAGTACAAGTGACATCTGCTTCCTGTGAGACATGCTATTCAAGAGTGAGGCAAATAAATCCTTGAGTGATAGATAGTTACATGAAGCCTTAATCAGGGGATGCTGCTGCAGTCCATAATCCTCTGGAGGTAACAGATATTGTAAGAAAACTACAGCCTACAATGAGAAGATTCACTTTCCACCTTGGAGACAAACAAAAACACTATAATTTCTGCTGCCACCTCTTATCTGCAAAGCAAAGCAAGAGACTCCCTGGCGTCAGCTCGAAGGGTGGTACGAACCAAGGTATTGTCTCATCTCAGCAGCTTTCTCAAGAGACAGAAGAGAGGGGAAGATGAAATAGCACTTTCTAACTCTCCCATCTTTGAGAAAGACAGACAATGAGTCATTCCTAAAATGAATGCATGGAGCTAGTCTAGCAACCTATCCATACACCCTGCTAAGCTCCTACCTCAACTATGATACTTCACTGTTCAATAAGGACACAAGAAAGTTGACAGAGTTGAGCGATGCACCCATCCAGGCTGCAGCTGACTCTGCTGGAGAAGGATAGAGTGCAGTTTCTAGGCAGGCTACCCACACACCTGGTGCACAGCATGTATGCAGCCTGTGTGCTAGGACAGACGGAGAGAAAAATGTCTGCAGAAAAAACTGTCTGTCCAAAAACTCCTCAAAGGCTGGGAGCCTGCTGCAATTAGTCTCCAAGAGCCTTGGGCTTCATCTATCATGAGGGCAAGAACAGTGACCACCAACAGCAGAGCTGCCCTTGTCATAAGCCGATTTTGAAAGCACTCATGAAATCTTGTGAGGATCGAGGTTTCCATACTCCCAATTTGTTTGCTACTGATAATGAGCATGTCTGAACCTAACATTAAATAATATGTATATAAAATATTATTAAAGGTTAACTTCAGTATTATCAAGAATCATGTTTCTTGTGAGCATCTCATTTTCCATTTCACTTTCAGGCTTTATCTCTGTGCTTTAGTGAAGCTATAAATCATCCAAAAAAGATTCCTCCCTAGTTTTGCCCTGTGTTCACCTTGTGCTTGAAAGACTCTGCTAATCCTTTAACAGAAGTAAAATTTCCACTGATTTTGCAGAATATCTTGTCTAAGTGTTGGCATTAGGATTCATCCCACAGTGGATTGCAGGCATTTATTTTTAACTTTCATTCTAGAAGAAGTGTGAAAGGTTTCATTTGCTACCAGTGTGGCTATCCTCACAGGGGAAAAAAGAATTATAAAGAAATACCAAAATTACATTTCTCTCAACTCCAGGATATGTATTCCAGACATTTAAAGCAAGGTCAGAAGCATACTGTAGCCTCAGCAGGGGTTGCTGTAAGAACTAAGACAGATGTTCAAGGTTGTCTCCAACTATGAATAAAGAGTTTATGCCACCAGCATGAAAAATACCTTTGAAAGTTCAACAGGGTCACTACTGAGCAAGTCTGCCCCATGCCAGTGGCCAAAGAAGCCAAATAAACATACAACTGTATGACTGTTTGTCTTCAACTGCTCTAGCACAGTGCAGGTGACTACAGCCACCATGAACATATTAAAAGACATTATCATTTTTGTGACAGCGATGGCATAAAGGCAATGAATAGAAATCTGCTGATAAAGACACAGACATATCATTTGAGATTCAGATAATGATGAGTATTACCTTTCTGGAAAAAAAAAAAAGATTAAGGCATATCAGGACTCCTATTTTACTACACCACATTCGCTGATGTGCATAAGGCTTCCTACATGAATTGGATAGTGTATTGGCTTGCATATACACTTGTTGGTCACCAGGAGCTCTGTCTGATGTATTAACTACTGTGTAATAGTAAAGACTTCCACTACCTCCCAACGTGTACTAAATACATAAAACAAGCCAGCAACATGTACTGTGCAAATATCTTCAAGATGCCCCTGGAATCACATGCTTGTAAACCCAAACCTTGGGTTTACAATCAGATATACAGTCCCTGATGTGTCACGTAAGTATACTTCAGGCACAAAAGTGAGAGGCTACTGTATTCAGAGTGTGGTTTTAATTTGGAAATAAAATAGGGGTTTTCTCCCAAATCAGATGAAAGACACTCCGTTTATTGTAAGAATGCTGGTGCAGTATGTCGCAGACAGACTCTGGAAGTAACTTCACCCTTACACAGTATTTCAGGGTCACTGAAACAGCCGTTTTGTGCCCAGTGAGAGCTCCCTGGAAGGGTCACGGGAGGGAGAAAGTTTTCAGGAAATGCACAAAGTAGCAAAACAGTTCTCAGCCTAAAAGCAAACAGCACATCAATCAGGTCAGCAAACAGACAGGCAGACAAGCCAGAGCTTCCCACTTCCCTGCAGCCTGATCTATTGTCTAGACTAGGATTTTAAAAATGCCTCTTTAGAAATTATTGGATAAAATTCAGAACAGGGAGATCTTGAGCTTCAGTTCAAAACAACAGGTATTTATACTACCTTGTATGTGCTAGAATTTTAAACACTGGATTTAGATCTCAAACCCTATTTGCTGAGATATCACTGCTATAGGAAGGCTTTAGAAAGTGGTCCTAGTGAGTCTAAAGTGGTGGCCCAAGAACTGCGTATGCAGCAAATGCTCTAAAGAGCTCACCTTCATTTTAATACCAGATCATGAAGATCAGCGTGGATACAAATTATTGTCTTAAATGTCTTAAAAAATTACCTACAATCTATACAGACTAGAAATGGTAAGATGAAAGACTCTTATGAATACATTTCTAGAGCAAACTCTGGGGCAAAGTAAAGGCACAGTTCTTAAAACTACCCTTTCCCACTGTTTTCTCTCAGTCTGATGCAAAGACTTTCCTTGACACAACCAAGAGAAGTCTAAAGAACTCCATGAATTTGTAGCAGGTAAGACTTTGACTCTACCACCTCTCCCTCCATGTGCACCCTTATGATACCAGTAGTTAGGTATAGTTTGTCATCAACAAGATGTATTGACAAGAAAGTTTGATTAGTTTTCTCCAACTACTGTGAATTCATGTCCCTGAGCTCCCAGGAAATTGCAAGAACGGTTGCAAAGTGTCACAGAGATACAACATCTTGACCTAAAATGATGAACTGCAAAGCCTCCCTGTTTTGGAAGTTAATCTGTATGTGGTTGAATCCAGCTGCTGGAATTATCCATTAGTTAGTAACTTAGGGTAGGATGAAGTCTCTAAATACTGTCATGCTTTCCATCAACGAAATACCATGGGTACAAAGTGACTCGTCTAAGTGCCAAGTCAACCAGTCTTGCCATCTATTCCACTTCTTGAAAGCCACATTTCCTGGGATTGCTTAGATGAAGAAAAGACATTTTCTCTTTTTCAGAGGCAAGTGGGGCGTTGTGTTTGTTTGCTGAAATATCACAGCATCCTCCTAGAGAGTGAAGTACACTGTTCTGGGGTATAGCTCTACACTTTGAAATTAGACTGCTGGGGACCTGCTGGTCCTGGTTCTTTCAAGTTTCAAAACACGATTTGCACCAACTCTCCTGTGGGAGGAGGTGGAGGAACAGGGTATTTAATGTCTTGGGTGAAAGGGAACATTCTGGAAGATGAAATCTTGGGTTGCACAGTAGCCTTCTTTAAGTATGCACAGGCAGAGACACTGCTCCTAAAATTTCACAGTTGCTGGAACTGCAGAAGGGCTCCTCTGGGAAGGTCACGCGGTGCTCTGCTCTCAGCTGGGGGACTCAGCACAACCAGCACTTGGTCATATTTCTCTGGTCTAATAGCACTGTGCAGAAGTGTTGCTGGGATTATATTGCATCTGGCTTCACAATCTGGCTGAAATCAAATCACTCGCTGACCCAACAGCCTAGCTGCAGAGTCTAGCAGCTGAACAGCCAGCAGCCCTCTCCCCTCCAGGGCTTACGCACTGAGCTCTTAGGTCTGTTGAAAGTGATGTTGTAAATAGCCCCTCTTCACTTGGAAGCCTTGAAAGGTTTAATTGTGGTGTGTAGTTTTCCCCTTTCAGGCTGATTTCCTAAGGAAAGAAGGCTTATGCAGGCACAAACCAGGCACACCTGTAGCTTGTGAACACCTGATCAGCTCCAGCCACAAATGATCAAGGGACTTCTCTGAGAAAGGTATATAGGGATAAAACAGCAAAAATCAAAACGACATTAAGATCTCAAGGACATTAAGTTCCTCCAATTTTTGTCAAAACCAGACTGCTGCAGAGAGCACAGAGCACCCGGTTTCTTTCCCAGGAAGCAGCAGCTGGCCGTCCAGTCAGCATCTCCCAGAACTCCTGCCTTTTGTTTGGTGCTTGTGTCATGGAGGGGCTGGAAGAGAGCTCAGATTATTGCAGATGGGGCAGATAAAGGAGCAAGGGCCACACATCTACAGAAACAGAGTTTCACTACTGCTGCTGCTCCTGAAACAATATCTCTATTGCTAGGTTAGCAGGTCTGCTAAGGCAGGTCTGCATCTCATATCTATTGCACGGTTCCCATGAAATGAGGCATCTTTCTTCCTGTCTTTCCTGTTTGGTTTTTTTTTTTCCCCATTACCTACATGGATTCACGATACCTGTGTCCAGAGTGGACTGCAACTACCCTGAGTGCTGGATGCTTTCAGCTGGAGCCCACATACTTGTTCTGTTTTGGGAGCTATTATTTTATTGGTCCTTCTCCTGGACTGTTCAATAACTCAGGCTTTTTCCAGGGGTAGATGTTTCTCTCAACAACTCTCCCGCAAGCTGAAAGAATTTGTCCCACAACTTATTCCATCTTTCATTATGTACTCTTTAACGTCCCTAAAATTACAGAATCGAAAGCTCTGGCTTCTGCATGTAATATAAGTGCCTATTCCTCCTCCTGCTAGGTGATAGCTTAAAAAAATCAACAGTATCTCTCTACAGCTCAGAGATGTCTGGATTCACACTGCACCTCAAACACCTTTGCGGGCTGTTTAATTATCCCATGCACTATTCCCAGCAACAGAGCATCTCTTACTTCTCAGAACTTTTTTTCCTAGCGAGAGAGTATCTAAACAGTTATCTTTATTTTCTCAACTTTACCCACAATGCTCAGTGCTACATAGCAGGTTAGTTCTTGCTTTCAGCATGGAGATGATTGGCCAGCATCTCAAATCCAGCTTTTCCTCTAGTTTGAATCCTTTCACATCACCTCCATCACTTGCTGCCACTTCACACACTTACTGATCAAACTCTCTTCCTTGCTGCAGGTCTCATTAAACTGATTGCCGCCACTGCACCTTATATAGTTCATGCTGGGTAATAATATCAAAAGGCTTCAAACTTCTGAAATTAAAACTAGCACTTTATTAACAGAAATGATGCAACCACAGGTACTACTGCACGTACTCTCCAAACGTCTTGGTGTTTCCTATAAACCAGACATCCTTCTATAGGCTGTGCTTCCCCCTCTAATTTCCCTGCCAGTTTCTGCACAGGGCACACTCAAACAGTGCAAAGTCATCTCTCTGAATGCTGCTAGGGAAAATGGGGATATGGATCTAGGGCCATACGGCACTCACTATAGCACAATGCCTTTCTGTAGTGCTGGAGGTTACAAGACATACACCTGGTGGAAGAGGTAGATTTTAAGGTGGGATGTAGGCAAGGACTCCGTCAAATGTCTTGCAAATCAGCGGGAGTCTTTCCATTGATTTTCAGTCCGCTTTAGATGACGGCTTTTTGAACAAAAGTTCCAGAAGTTGCACAGGGCAATGGTGAAAAATGAGTCAGGATAACCACTTCAGTAGGAATGCACCCGGAAGGCAGCCCCACACTGCAGAATGGGGCAGAGCTCTGCAGCACCGTGGGGGTAAAGAGCAGTAGTTTCGTGGGGACACCAGAAGGGAAGCAAAGATATTGGCAAGGAAACAATTCCGGCATTCCACTGCAGGAGAGAGTTCAGCTATTCGTGATTAATTTAGCTGTTACACCAGAGGTCTCCAGTGACTATGGAAGCTTTGCCGTGAGCCACATGATTATTTATTTCTCTTCTAAAAAGAACTGTTTCTATGAAAAATTGCAATAAAACATGTTATGCTGGAAACCATCTGTGGCCAGAAAAACTATTAAAAACCACTAACAAGCTGCTTCAGCTTATTCACGTCCCATCCCAGATAAAGAAAGTTAGGGTTAAATCCAAGGGACTTTCCTAACTTCAGTTATTAGAAGCAGAGCAGTAGCTCTGTAAAGCAGGTCCTGGCTTCTTACAGCCATGACTTTTCCCCTGAATCGGTTGGAGGCTGCTTTGTTTTCATTGGCATCAAGAACACATGAAGCACAGTCCAGTGGGTGTACAGTTGTGTATACACCACCAGTGCATTTGCATAACGTTTCAAAGTCCTAACCCAATGCTTGCAAAATGATAGCCACTGCCACAATGTATTTATATAAATAGCACTTGCTTTTCATAAGATAAACTTGTACAAAGGTTTTCCTTTTTTTCTTTTTCTGCAACATAAGCTTTGTGATACTGCCTCACAAGCTTTCCTTGCAATGTCCTGCAGTAAATGGTACTCCTATAAACCCCACACTTTGGCAGCTATCAGCAACTACCTTCACCCCCACTTCCAATTCCCACATTACAGCACAGTACTGGCCTCCCTTCTAAGAACAGCTTTTCCTCCTGAACAGTCCATTTGCAGAGATACACAGTTATTAAATCCCTCCAGTGTCCCCAGTGTGTTTCTTGCACACACAGAATACTAGTACCATTGTGGTCCTGAGAAAGGTGACAATTCTGACTCTCACTTCATCATCATTCTTTAAAGTACTTGGTCATGACAAGAAACTCTACAGATGTATCCGCACAGCCTCGCCTTAGAGCATTAGTTTTAAATAATTCGCCTTATCTGCAGGACTAAATTGCAAGACTCGAGTGAATTAAATCTCCAAATGCCCAAATTCTGACATCTGGCATTTAGATACAAAATAAAGGCATTATTCTCAGTGGTGCAGATACTTTCTTGTAGACAATATGAACTTCACTTCATCGCACGGTTTGAAGCTTCATTTTTTGGAGGTGCAAATGTATTAACAAGGTCAAGAATAAAAGCAACTAGGGTTGTTCTTGGAAGAGGAAAAAGGCACACAATTTAGAAGAAGGTGCCTACACACCTGAATTTGGAAAAGTTGTTACTAGGTCAAAACTTGCCAGAATAGCCCACACCAAATCACTGTTCCATTCACGAGCAAAGAGAACAAATCTTCAGTGATTCAGGGCAATGAGGTATTGGAGAGGTTGAGGCTGAATCCTTCACTGTCTGTTTCTTCAATTTATGGATGCCCTTGCCTGAAAGTTTGATGATAAAGCACACTGGTATCTATAGAACATCCGTGGTAAAATAAATCATACTGTCGTAGTAGTAGTAAGGATGCTACTTCTAGGTTTTTACAAGACCTTTATACGTGCACCTAGCCTCCATAAATGTTATGCTCCATGTATACTGCTGAGGTAACCTCAGGAAATATAGGATTACATACGCACTGCTTCCTTAATGCATCTATCAAAGATTTTTATTAACAGGAGATCCTGTTTGTCCTAAGCACTTAGCAAAGAGAGTTAAAAATAAATTTTAAAGTGTTACACAGACTTCAGCAAGAGAAAGTGCTAAACTGCAGCTCATTCAGAGGATTTCTTGGAAATGAAGTTTTCGGAAAACTAGGCTACCTTTATGAAACCAGTAGGTTACAAAACTGTTCCTACAGTGAAACAGTCACAGGGGTAGCTTCAGTCTACCTGAAATGGCATAGTATTAGACTCACTGTAGGCCAACAGTACTTATCTATAGTAACATCCCTAATACCACAGTGCACAATTCTATCACTTTGTACTACCTACAGTTGTCCCTCCCCAGAGATACAGCTTGGCTTTACTCCAGGGTAGGGCACACTCCGGCTTGTGATCAAGGCAAGTAAACACAGTAACAGTAACTAACACATTTTAGTCTTAAGCACAAGCCTGAGCAAGGGGTGCTGAGGAATCTGCAGCTCTTCAGGAATAGCCTTGGGAAGCACTTTGATTAGGAATCATTTACAAGTCACAGTTCCTCTACCACTTCCTCCTTCCTCCAGGGATAATGACTTACAGAAGCAACAGCAGCAAATTCTGACATTTCCCAGTCCTGGCTAGCAAGACTGATAGGGGAATCACAATTTTTTCCCTCCTTCCTGGTTTGCAAACCATCTGCACATGCATGGGGAGATGGTGGATGAAACCCTAAGAAGTCCATTCCTCCTTCACACCCTTGCATGGGCCATTACCATACACTCAGGCCTTTTCTTCCACTTTTTTCCCAATAAAGTTTATATCCAGCTACTGCTGTTAATTTATGGGTGGGATCCTGTTGCTAATTACTCGCTTCTCACTGGCAGCAATGCATCTGTAAAAGGCTGATGCCCAGATCTATAAAGATCGTAGGTTCCTCAGGGACAGTTAGGCATGATGCAGAACCTACAGAAATACGTATTTAACCATTTAGGCACCTATAGCACTCCAGGGTTGACTATATTTTGGCCAGTCCAGCTCTTCTGGCACCTGCCTAAGGGCCTGCTGCTGTTCTTGCTCTGGATCAGCGCTATTACAGCAAGCCAACCAGCTTGGCACTTATATCCAAGCTAAGCTCACACGACATTCACAAACTGGGTAGTCTCGTACCTAAATTATTTGCAAGGCCATATACATAGATCACGTTCAGGCCACAGGACATGGCCAAATTCATTCAAAAACACTGCCAGAGCAGGTGGAAATACTTGTCATCTACCTTTTCGATAACAGCCTGCTAACCAAAGCACTTAGGCGCAGCCTAAGGAGAAGGTACTCCATCGTCATCTTGATAATGCAACACCACCGAGCAGCCAAAAATGAAAAGTTCCATACGAAACCACTAGGTTGCCTAGAAAGAAGGATTATGTTTCTAAAGCCTAATGAAGAGAGCACATACCCCAAAGGAATAATTTTTCACATTCTTGGACTTTTCACACACGAAGATCTTTCTGCATTTTGCATTTCAGAAAATACTTACATCATATTAAGACTATGAATGGGGGTCACACCCCATACAACTGCAAATGCAAATTACAATGCATTCTTATATTTGGCTTACTGCCTTATCATCAAAAGCCATTAGTAGTCCCTAAGTGAGATAATAAGCAAGCAAATAAAATTTAGTTTTGGTTTCAAGTGTAGGTCTCTCCTTGGTCCTGTTAAGTCTCCTTTGTACCTGTCTAACGATGTAAAATGGTCTTAAAATCAGTGTAAAGTGACTCATTAAAGATTCCCGTAGGAAAAAGAATCATACATTTTTGTGCATAGGATTTGTTGAACTACTGGCAAGAAGCAAGTTAATTAGCACAGCAAAGACATTTAAAAATATGTGAATTGTTTATATTGTAACCCTCATCCCACAGGCAGAGAACGCGGATAATTTACTTCCCCAAAAGTTCTTGTCTTTTTTTCCCTACTCTTCATTTTTTTTAACATGCTCCTGAGACTACAATCCAGAACTCTCTCCTCAGCAAGTTTTCAGCATTTGCAGTGTTCTCAGCTGCAGGCACTTCCAGTTATTAACCTTCCCTCTACTTGTGCTGGCCTTGCAAGGAGGTTCTCAGATAATGTGAGAAAGTGTCATCTGAAATTATTCTAAAGCAGAGAACAGCTACACGGTCCAACCATTATTGTAAATTAACACTAAAGGCAGCTATACTTTTCAAAATGATACAATATTTTTTACTATTTAAAAAACAGTCCCATCATATAAAACAGCTGCCATGTTTATTTAGAGAAGTGCTCCTCCGCTCTTATAAGTGGAGGCTGATGACAGATGTGTTTTTAAGGCAAAAATATTAACTCTAGAAATGTCAGCATCTGCTTCTTTTCAGCCTAGCCTTACAGATTCACACATCATTTTTCATCCACAAGGAGAGTTTCTTTTTTCTTATAGAGAATCTAAAAACACGGGTGTAAATTACTGGTCCCAAGGCCTGACAGTTTTATTAGCATGTCACTGGTGCTACACGTGTTAGGTCTGATTAGACATAGCGAGTGGCTGGTTTCCACGGCCAGCTCCTCATGGGATGAGGAAGGTTTGCACTTCCCCTGCAGGAATTCTCCACCTGACTACTCCATTTCTGTGAACCAGTGTTACAAGATGCCATACGAAAGTGCTGTATGTAGTTCCTGGGGTTACTGGAATGAGAGGGGAAAAAAAAACAAAAGCAAAGTTTTCTACTGAATTCAAGGACTCCAGCCTTCTCGCTCACACAGCTAGCATGCTATAATTCATTTTCATGTATTTAGTACAGTAATTGTTGTGCTTTTAATCATGTATATAGTAGTACTGTTAGTAGATACAGCAGATGACGGCCTATACCTTACTCACGACATACAAGCAAAGAACACCTCCTACACCTTTACCCTACATCACAGAGGAGCTCTGTGGTATTCACATTGCCTCCCAGAGAAACACATGCCGAAAGAAAACATCACTCAAGGATAATCATGTACAATCAAACCATGAACAGACGTATGAATAAATGGCAATCAGAAGGTGGCTGCTAACCATCAGCAATTCAAGATAAACTGTCTTCCAATTAGTAATCAGTTAGAGCAAATTAGAGCTGTAAGAATGGACCAGAGTAGCTAAGAAGTCCCTCTGGGCAAAATTCGCATACACATCACTAGCCCGTGCCACCTGAGACACAGTGACCATCCAAGACATTTCCATGGCACTGGCAGACACGATAAAGGATTTACCACTGGAGACCCATACCTTCCTAGCACAACAGCAAGCAGCCAGGTGCACTACTCAACAGCACAAAAATGCCCATGTTGAATAACTAAAAGCTGTCCTACCCTGAATGGTATCTGTTCTCCACAGCCGGCTATCTTCGCTCCGGACTATGCTCAGGCTGTTACCATAGAAGTTTTAGTGACAGTCTGCAGCATGGCTGCACAGAAAGGTGCTGACAAATCTCCTTATTTCAACATTTTGGGCTGGCCAGAGATGAGACATCAGTCCCGGCTTGCCTGCAGGCCACACTGACCTCCCTAGCATGGCACTGTACCTAGGTAATACTCCCAGAAAAGGCAGACCATGAGCTGAGAACTTGAAGCTGCCCACATCCATTACGAAGCGCTGTTGCTAAATGACTTCACAAAATTTTCCCAGTTCTCCTTGGAGTGGGGCAATGTAAACCTTCCTCTGTAAGATTAAGTAATGTATGTACATAGGTACAAACAATGTGCTGCAGGCTTTAAGCATAAACAAAACAGCCAAAAGACAAAGTTTTTGCCTTAGCAGCTTTATGATCTACATAGGTAACACAAAACCAGGGAACGAATGGGAAGCAGCTTAACAAAACTGCAACTGTGATTGTCCTGTAAGCTTAGTGATTTGTTTGCTTACATGCTTTCTGCAATTTATCCCGCCTTTGCTCCTTGGCAAAAACATATTTTTACAGACAGGGCTAAAAATAGCAACGGGTGATAGAAACAGAGGACTGAAGAAGGTTAAGTGTTGCCAAGTGAGCCTGCATGAGGTCTCTGCAATTCTGTGTCCAAGTTAAATTGATATTAGAGTAGCTATTGCTAAGGGTTTTCTATTTTTTGCTTTTCTGTGGGTGACAAGCACTTCTGTTATTGGCTATGCTTAATATTCCTGAACTCTTAATTTTTAGGATCGATCAAGCATTTAATTTCAAAAAAAGTTATTTTGACTGACATTTTCAATAACACCAGGGGAGTCTGACTGGCAGCTCCATTTTATTTGTAGTTCAAAGACTCTACAGGGACTTTATTTTCAAAACAATTTTATTATTTCTTTAGGAGAAAATGTTTTTTCTCTCATGCATTTTCAGATTGCAGAAAAAGATAGGTCCGAATTTTTTGCAAGCATAACTCTGCCAAATCATGTACACTTTTAAGTCCTGGTTAGGATTTGCAAAACATTGTATTTTGAGAAGATTAGATAAAAAGGTTATTTTTGACTTTGAGACTTCCATTTCGCTCAAGGCCTCTGTAAAATCACACAATAAGGTTGTCCAGATGGTAATCTGAAAGTGCAAACTGTCTGCCCCAGCACTGATTAGGACTTATGCAAAGGGAAAACCAAACCAAATCTACTTAGAATTCTACTCTGCCTTTCAAGAAGGGAAAGTTTAGCAGACATTTTCAGTGGTTGAGTATAGCCACCAAATTCCATGTCCTAGGCGTTGTCCAGGTGGCATTAGCAAGAGAGGTGTCCCAGGAGAGGCAGCACAGGGGTCTTGTTTTGGCACAGGCAGCATGATATGGTTTCTTCCTCACACATAAATGAAATAGAAGTAGCAAAATAAGGATGAAGATAAATTCCTGCTGGGAGCATCCCTCAAAATGCTGCCTCCTCTTCCCATGACATTTAAGAAAGTTCATGTACCAGAAGCAAGAGGATTCTCATTTAAGTGAAGACACAGAAGAAAATGCATCACGCTCTAGATAACACCACCATGATTTGTGTGTGTGTGAGACTTCCCCCCTCAACTCACTTCTGTTTTAAACGATCTGGAGCAACCAAAATAAATGTAAAGAAAAAGGGATTATTTTGCAATTTCATCCTCCTCCCAGCCCTCCTCCCAAATGCGAAACACTTGCTTAGGAAGGACTCCTCTTCAAAGCTAAATGAATTCTTCTCTGTGTTATCCCTTCCATCCGTAGCCCTCTCAAACTTTCTTAATTAATTTTACTGCTGGTTTCAAAGCATTCTCCAAGTTGGCTCAAATCCCTTTAGATCACATATCAGCGTTAGCAATAGAAGATATATTACTACTCTCTCTTTTTCTCTTTCTCCCTCTCTTTCTAAGAGGAAACAAGGAAGGATGATCAGTCACGTTATCACTCTAGAGTATGAGGCAACTACTGTATCTGAGGCAAACTCTGGACTCCTCATGTGTAAATTTAAACACACAACTAGCTTGATAGATACTACGTTTCATTTTTCTTTTTTTCCTGTAGCTTTTTTTTTCCTCTTTTTTTTTTTTCCTGGCAAATCCTAAAGGAATCAGCCTATTCCGTAATAATCTCATTAAGTCAAGACAGGTCTGAATTATGTTTCTTTTTTCTTCCTTCTTTCCAGCTTTACTGCAAAGCTCAAAAAAATTTAACTCAGATTTTCAAAAGCGCCAGAACTCTTACATAGATACAATGGACTCTGTGTAAGCAAGACCGCGGATAGGATATTTCCTAATGCAAGGATTTCTCAAGAAAGGTCCAGGAGCTTTCCAGAGTAGTCAGGTAAGGTTTTATGTCCAAATTCAAACACACCATAAAGTAATGCCACTCTAGTAAAGGCAATTTGAAATCAGTGAAATAGCAGCTCTTTATACCAAAGCTGAATTTGACAGAAGTTATTTTAATGGATTCTTTTTCTGAAGTAATTATTCATTCTTTGTTCCTAAAAGAGTGAAAGAGAGGGAGGGAGAAAAAAAACCTGTACAGATGTCAGGCACTCATAAATAGGGATTCTTCTATTTTGGTGTAAATTCATTGCAGATTGCACCATGTATTTGTCCCATTTGCAAATTCATTAAAAGAGAGAGAGAAAAAGCATATTTTTTCCCCCAGAGTGAAACTTTTTAATTATAAGCAGTGTTTCAGAGTGGTATTACAGTGACATATAATGAAACAGGAATCCAATATTTGCAGCTATTTTTAAATGCAGCAAAACAAGGAAAAAATTTTGCCTGCAGTATATGTTGAACAGAATTACTAAAGTCCTTCTCCATCAAAAATCAGCAGAACTAAGAGCACTATAAAATCAACAGTTAACATAATTTTAACGCAACATTTCGCTTGTGAAATTTCAAAGGAAAAACAGCAGTTCCTCCCTTTTCTTGCTCCCCCCAGTAACGCTCAAAAAGAAATCTGCAACTTCCACTTCTCCATGTTTCTAATCCACCAAGACTGTTTAACAAATAATTCTTTTGTATGGAGCATTTCATCAGATGCAAGTGAAATAAATGGAATGGAAAGGATGTAAAACCCTGAGTAAACTCTTTTCTAAGTAATGTTTACTTGGACTTAAAATTTAAAAATGAAAAGAGTTGAATTGAGATACGCTGTTGGGAATTTGTTGCTGAAGAGCCTTTGTGGCACTTCCTTGTTAGGAATCTCCGGCGCTGGCAAAAATTCCTCTCCGATTCATCCTTGCTGCTTTTCTCTTAATTGAAAAGAGTGTTTCTAATGAAGCCTTTCATTTTCTGATCCCTCTTGGAAATCCAAAGGACATAAAGGCCCTCACCACTGCAAACCTGGAAGGAGAAATTTTGCCACTCGTATGTAGCCCTGACAGCGCAGCTCACACATACACGGGTGCAACACAAAGCTCACACAGGTCACATCTGCTGGTAAAGAACAACAACCCAAGCAGAAAATCAGGCTGCACTAGTACTCAGTGTACACTTAAAAGCTGAGATCTGTCAGGACAACATAACTTCTACCATGACTGCAATGCTGCGATTCTCTCCTTTTCCCCTCTCTTTCTCTGAGCCTTTTCTCTCCCCCTCCCCGCCTCTTCTGTAAATTGCCATTTTTATCTCATGTCACAGACCCAATCCCCCTCACTTGGCTTGTCTTCCCCCTCATGCAGTTGCACTACAGACCCTATGAACCTGTTAATCCAGCAGTGAGCCCAAGTGACCTGTGGCAGCATTGTGTCTGGTAGCAGTATCACCACAGGCCTCTCACTGGTGGGTTCCTGGGGACCTTTCCTCGGCAAAAGGATGGCTGGGAATTAAGCTACCCGCAGCTCTGCGAGCCAGCCCCAGCTCAGTTCTCCCATTGCGATGCCACATAGGACCTCCTTTTTCTTTCACTCAGCTGCTTGTTCCCCAAGAGCCAAATACTGCTACACAGCTTCATGGAGGTGGCTGAAATCTGTAGGTTTAATTAGAAAAATGCTTTCCCTGTACACAGGAGATTTCTGCTGGGAAACTCCAAATGCCTACGGCGATGACCCAGAATCTGGCAACCTTCTGCCCAATCTTTTCCAGGAGGCAGCTACCCACTCTGCTCGAGGAGATGCTGACCGCAGGTGAGTTTGGATGACGCATCACTCAGGTGAAGAATTCACAACATCAAACATTGCAAGCAAAAACAGCCCCTCCAAGGCCCCATTGCTACAACAGGGTCCTCCACAGTCAGCGTTGGGCCAGCTTAGTGTTTACAAGACACGTTTGCTTTGAGCGCTGGAACAAACAAGAACCTAATTTTAATCTTACAGAGGGCCTAAGAAACAGAGAATAACTTAGAGAAGCCGTGAGTGAGATTCATTACCTGAACAAGGCCTCCAGCAATTCAAAAACATAAGGACCATAAAGATGGTTTAAAACAACATTTACCTCATTCCTGACCAGCACAAGGGAAGGGATAAGTGTGAATAAGGGTGGCAGTCGTGACTCTAAGACCACCAGCTGATGGTTGCCTTCCAGATCTTAGCATTGTCAACTGGAGGCTATCCCACTCACGGAGGTTTGCCAAGAAGGGTTCCATGAGTTTCAGGCAAAGGCAGTCAGGTTATCTCAAGCCACCTATATCAGCTGCTTGAGCTCATGCAGCTGACTGCCTGAAGCCCATTTAGCAAGTGCTTCCTGGCTCCCTTCCATTGGCGGAGCTCAGGAGACAGGAACATATGCAAGATGGGAATATCAAACATCTGGGGAATCTTAACCAGCACAGCTGCCGGCAAAGTGAACATCTGTCTGTTGCCCAGGTCTCCTTTCGCAAAAGAAAATGCTCTCTCCCACAGGCTCATCTGCAGACAATACAAGTATCTGCTCCCTCACTATAGAAGTACCCTGTCCGTGGTTAAGTTTGTCTACAGTGTAAATTAGCTGATGCAATGCTCTGTGTTGCCACAGCTAGATTGCTTTGGATAGCAAAGCTAACTTGAGTATACTGCAGTATCAAGCACACCTAACTTTTTTATTGCAAGCTTTAGTGTAAATGAGCCACAGTAAAACTGAGAGGAAGCAGAACCAAGGAGAATATTCTCTATGACTTTTTAGCATGACCAGTACTACATATATGTTGGATAATAATGATGTGATTCCCTCAGACTACTTTCCTTCCTAAAGAACATGACGCATGGTGCAGTTCTTAATGTTTAAGCCTTTTTCCACCCAGTAATTAAGTTGTCAAGCAGCTTTCCCATACGAAGGCAAAGCCATTGTTTATGAACTGTCCGGGGCCTGCTCTGAAGCGCCATTGAGGATTTGGCAAGTCTCTTAGACCTTGCTAACAGTGTCATCTACACCCCATCTGCACTGACCCATGCATCATGCAGAAGGAAATGCTACCACAGTCAAAGGATGTTTGTTAAGACATGGAGAATTCCAGATTTAGGAAATTCAGAGCCCCAGAGCAGATCTTAAGTCTCGTGCCAATCCTGCCCGAGAATGCGAACCGCGTTACAACATTGCTACAGTGAGAACAGTATCAGGCAGGAGGGAAACGCTTACCACCCAGCGTTTATCAGGAATCTTTCTGGTCTGGAAATATCCTGTTCTCATGCCTCCCAGGCACTGCTGGCTTCACCCAGCATGAAATCACTGCTAACGCTGCCTGTCTCTCACAGTAGTTTATTTCACTCCAAGGTGCAATCAATTCTTATTTTACTCCAACACGCACATTCCTACTGGTGATGTCTTTAGGCTCTTCTACTCTCATGACATCAATGAGAGACTGTCTTGCTCTTATTAGCCAACAAAGTTTTCAAAGAACTGAGTCTGGAGAGGGAATTCCTGCCTGAGAACAGAAGAAGCTACTTCTCTCTCTGGCTGCTTCACTACTTCTATCAAATTCTGTTCAGCTTCCCAAGCAAACGCACTTCTGTCTGTTCACCTCCTGCCTGTTCTGCCTCCCCTCCAGCTCTGTATGGCATATCTTGGGGCACCTCTCAATTCCCTTTCCACTATTGCAAATTACACAGAAATGATGTGCTTTCTACCAACAGAGAAAGATAAACACGTTTGTGCTCTGTTTTTTTCCATGCTTGGCTAAATCCATCTCTGCTATTGCTCCTGATGGTCTGTATTGCAGGAGGAGCAGCAGGGGGAAAAAGTAACCATTCTTTTACCAAATTCCTCAGTATAATGATTCGTTCTTCTAATACATTTCCTGTGTTTTGAGAATTTTCCATGTTTTAGGGGAAGGTAAATAAATCCTGCAACTCACATGAGTGTTCTATTTTTGACAGTTCTCAAGGATATCAGATTAATGGACAACGTTCAGTATCATGAAAATACCATGCAAGAAGAAGGAAAAGCCACGCTCCCTGGGAAAATGCGTAGAGATTAAGTGTTCCTGCATGAAATGTATTTCGCTGCTCTCCTGCTGGCTCTTTGCCTGCCTTCATGTGGGGAGAAAGGATAAGGTGTGAAGCCAGATCAAGCTTCCTTTTCTGTCTCCAACAGGACAAGCCACAACCAAGGAAAGAGCACTGTGAATAAGCCCTGCATACAAATGCTTTTCAAGAAAGCAGGACAGGCAGTCCCAGTGGAAGGTGAGCTCATACTTAAGCTTGGCTGGCCACATGCCCATTTTCTCCAGAGAAGGTGTTACCAGTCCAGGGATATAGCTGTGGCTGAAGTCATATGGACCTTTCCCTACTTCCTAAAATTCTTCTTCATTAGGGCTATCACTAAAGTAATACAAAAACATTTACCTCATTTTTAACAGCTACAAAGAATGTGTTCCACCGTTCAGTTAAACTCAAGAAAATTCAGATATAATTTTTAATCCTGTTCCTCTCGCGACTGGTGTATCTGCTAGAACATTTCCTTCAACGTGAGACAATGCTCTGCTCACAGGATGCAAACTCCCAGAACTTGTCATGTATGTCCAGTTTTCATTTGTAGCTATTTAATGCTAGCCCAACATCTGTATGTCACATTCTCTTCTTAAAACCATAAGTGCTTTTCAAAGTCTGCCATATGCCAGAGTTTTCTCAGTTATTGCTAGTCACTGGAAGACATTTCTTCTTCTCCTAATTTTTGGAACATCATCTCTGTAAGTGAACCAAGAAGGCCCTGTGGAGGCAAACACTGCCATGCTCTGGCTACCCTGCAGTAGCTCACTGGAGAGCTGGCACCTACTGAGAGCATCACATTATCCCAGTCAAAGGATCCCCCACTGTACCATGTGCCATATCAGTCAGAACCAGCCTTATCAGCAAGAGAAAACAAAGGTTAAGAGAGCGTGTTTACTTAAAAGCACAGACTAGCAGTAGTGGAGTAAAGATATAAAAAAAATTACCCAAATGCATGATTAAGCTTTTAATAAATAACAAATTAATCCCCTCAGCCACCTCAACATCTCAGGCACCTTCCACTTCTAAATTACGCCAGTCTCCCTCTGCATCCTGAAGACAGACTCTGTAGCTTCTGCTGCCTGAGACAGCACTGGCCTCCACCTCTCTACCTTCCACTGTGCCTCCTCAGAGGAGCAGGAAGGCCTAGAGCAAAACCTGTGACACTTCTAACTACATCCAAAGCTAAAACGCCTTGGACCCTCTGACTTCTTGTAACTACATGATGGGGCTCTACGTAATGTTGCAGGGACGAAGTCAATCTGGCTTACCCAAGGTTTTATAGTTGGTATTTCTACTATGCTTTTTAAGTAGCACATTCCTGGCCTCAGCATCTCTTACAGTCACTTGAAGAAATTGTGGTAAAACTTTATATATTGTATTAGGAAGAATATTAAATTAACATCTCCTTATAGCAACTGCTAGAGGCAAGCCACTTGCCCAGGTGAATCTTTCTTCTGCCTCAGTCTGTGGATCCTGTGTCTGAACGAGCAAACAGAGGATTCAGATATCCAAAGCATTTGAACAGATTGATGTAGCAACATGCACAATGGAAAGGTGTCCATAAGAGTCCTAGTTAACACAAAGACACTGGTTAAGTAGCCCAAGATATTTCTTTTTAAATAGTCAATTGTGAGTGAAGCAGTGATGACAAAGAAAACCCTCTTGTCTCCCTATGAGGAGTCAAGCACACAGCAGCCAGGGTTGCCCCAACAGAAACTCAGGTGGGTAGCTTTTTCCCAGGATTAGCAAGTCATTGTCTGCTGGAGGAAAAAGCAGAGAAAGGAAAGGGAATATATAATAAAATGTTTACAATTTATTCTACATGTCTACTACACCATCCCCAGGCCCTTCCCTTCAGAGATGAGGGAAACAAAATGTGAATGGGAATTACTAAGGCATAGATTGCTTCTCCTTCTAAATTATAACAGTACTTTTGCACAGGCCCTCCTAATTATTTACTTCATGGCGTGGGTCTAGTGGTCTAGTGGGAGGTGTCCCTGCCTACGGCAGGGGGGTTGGAACTAGATGATCTTCAAGGTCCCTTCCAACCTAAACCATTCTATGATTCTATGATTTTCCTGCTAGCTAGCCTAAAAGAACAAGGGGACTAGATGCCTGCTAGCCTTGCTGCCCCTTAGGTCTAAAAGAGGACGGCCCATCACCCAAGAACCTATTTTCTGTTTACTGGGGTGGTTACAAACATCTCCAGTCCCCTACTTCCTTCTCAGCCTTGCAAAAGGGTAAGCATTAGCGAGTTTAAAGTTGCAGCTTAAATTTGTCCCCTACATGCTGACTTCAGTGGCGACACAAACAGTGACTAGCTAACCCACACGGGACTGTGGCTACCAACCAGCCACCACCTCCTAAGGAAAGCACCCTACTCAGTAAGCAACTCATCCCATGATGTTGTCAGCTTGCTTTATTTGTGGGTATGCCTTACACATCAAATTAGCCAAAGAGAAGGTAAGTCGAGTGGTGTGTAGTAAAGCTGCTGCATCCTGTTAACTGCTGCAAGGAAGCAGAGAGGCTGTGCTGAGTGGTGCTAGCTGCAGCAGCAGCCTGGGAGTCTACTGCGTGTGCAAAGACATTTCAGAGCTCTTTGCACATTGTAATCTAATGACTGGTGATTTCATTTATCTTCATTCCGATAATAAATAGCAACTCGAACTTAGCACTTGCAGCTGACTGGACTCCAACTCAACACAGCCTTTTTTAACTCCCCAGCGGAGCACAACTGTTTAGATTTCCTTCCTTTGTATTCTCTGATCATTTTAATTAGGCTGAAACCCAAAAGCCGTATGCTAATTCCTGTCATTCCAGTATTATAAATTTTTATCAATTTATATATGCAAAAGTTTTTGAAATAAACTGCACTGTCACAAGAAATCAAATCCAACAGTTTTACTCTGCTGACTCAAGTTTCATTACCAGAGAAATTATTATAGGGAGAGGCGAAAGCACGGAAGAAGACCACTATTAAAAGGCCTCACTCAAACAAATACATACAAACACATACATGGTTAACACCACCAGCTAGGAAGTCAGCTCAAACATACAAGTAGTAAAGTATTTTCAGGTTCTAGGGAATTATATTTAAACTGGGTTTTTACTGCATGCAGAAATGGAGCTGCTGGAATCCCTGAATATGGCTGTTATTAAATGTCTCTTATTAATTGACCAGTTAGTCGTACCTGGCCGTTTCTCTGCTTAGGAGTTTCCGAACTCGGGGTCAGCCTGTCAGGCTGCTTGCGGGACCCCACAGCGCCTTCCTCTTGGTAAGTTACCTCCACGTGGAGTAACCTCTCCTTTATTATCACCCCCAATTAAAATTTCACTTTCTGCAGCTCCGCGTGCCGCTGGAACCAGGCAAGCGAACACCCTTCGGCCAGGCTCAGTGGCGGGCAAGGCGAAACTCGCGGGGATCCCCCGGCAGCCCCGGGGCTGCCCCGTGAGGGGCTCCAAGCAGGTCCAGAGGAGAACGTGGCGGCCGTTTCCCCCTGCCGCCTGCCCACCTGCCTTGTGCTGAGGGATCTCGGTGCTCACCTTGGTGCGAACATGTCTCCTCAGAAGGCCCGACTCGGCCTGAGCCCACCAAGGGGCGGCTGAGGTGAGGTGACCCTGCCGAAGCCCGACCCGAAGGCGGTCAGCCATTTTAACAAATCCCTTCTTCACTGAAGACGTTTTAGCTCTCTTACAGCTTTATGGCTCCGGGTCTTTTTTTTTGTGTGTGTGTCTTTTTTTTAAAAAAACTGCAATTACAAACCTATTTCAATGTTGGTTTTGAGGTGAGCACTTAAAAAGGGCCGTGACGCGCTCCCCCCCCCCCCNGTGGCGCTGGGCAACAGAGCGCGGAGCGCCCGCGCGCCCGGCGGGGCCGCGCACGGCAGCGCCGCCCCGCGGCGTGTCAGGGGCGCGCAGCCACCCGCTGGCGTCCGTGGGGGCGGACACCCCGGGGCCGGGCGGACAAGGACATCGGGAGGCACAGGGACCTACGTGGACACACATACACAGGCAGGGGCACGAGCGCATACGCACTCGCACACGCAAATACGCAACACGTACGTGTGCGCACAGCAGCGCGCGCGCGCGCACATGCATGCAAAACACACATACATTCAAACACACACACTCACCTACGCATACAGAGGTACACGCAACCACAACGCATCCATTTCACTGGGGATGTTCCAGGTTTTTTGTTTTGTTTTTCTTTTTTTAAAAAAAAAGTGTCATCTCCTCCCCCCCCATCATATTACTTTTTTTGCAATATGGCAAAACAATCCATTTAGACTCCAGTTTCCATTCGGCCTCCAAGCCATTACGCAAAATGTCCCTGTAAAGTTTGCCAGTGTTTGCTCTTGAGTATCAAAACAGTAAGTTACGAATGCAGGACTCAAATCTATCCGTGAGTTAACGCCACCGAAATGAACCCAATTAAACCAGGAAATCACGGGTCGTGTGGGATTCTATTAAAAACGGCTTTGTTTTTCAAAATTTAGAGATAGCACATAGCAATCTCCAAAGGCAGCGGTCTGCTGTTTTGACAGCACTCTAGCAATAGGTGATAAAATTATGCAGTGGACATAATTAGTTTCTCATTTTTACACCACCCAACCCCGCTCCCAGATTCCATTTTTACAAAGTTATCTCAACTTTATCATAGAAAACCACATTCATTTTAATATTTGTAACCTTTTAAGTTCAGCATTGTTTAATTCAGATAAAAGGAGGAGACATCAAGTCTAAGTGAAATGGGGTTTAAAAGGGCTAGAACAAACCTCTTCCCTCGGGCCAGGGTTTCAAAGCCAGTGCTGTTAAGACTTCCTCGCTCGACTGTGAGGTGGTGGTATTCAGCACTATCTTATTTGAGGCCGTTTAAATTTTGGAACTGAAAGCCAAAACTAAGAGCACAATCATCAGCTACCATGTTTGAAAATTTCCATCCTGTTTCTTTTCATTGCTTTCCTTTCCGCACTGAAATGTTGAAACTCTGAGTCCTCAAAAAAAATCATTTAATTACTGTCAACAGGCTGGAGAGAAACATCTTGATAATATTTCATAGGGCTGACACGTCCTCGTTCTGGTGTTCTGGCTGTTGAAGACAAATTGTCACACTCCTACACATTTCAACGTATTGATTCTGATTTATTAAACTGGTAATTTTGCAAGCTATTACAGAAGACTAAATTTTATGCAAATTACTGTTCAGCATTGGGGAAATGGAGAAGCAGAGTTTAATACATTTGATATTATACACTAGCCAGAGACTGTGTGCTTAAATCATTTTTAATTAATAATATTAAATTGCTATTTATTCTGTAGTTGAACCACAAATATGCTTGTTGGCATTCTAGGTAAGAATACTTAAGGCTATTCTGACTGGGCATGTGTGGTATGCTACATTTTATTTTAGTTTTCCTTCCGTGGGCAAGTGTCACCCCTAGGAGAAAGTCTTCCATCTGATAGAAGTTGATATGAATTTCAAATGAGATTTTAGAAATTATTTTTGTGATACTGACTTAAAGCTCCTACTCCCAGTATGACTGGCTTGCTTTACTTGCAAGAGAAAAAATACTGCATAAATTCTGTGCATCAGAAATTACGATTTTTTTTTTTTGCCTTTGCTTTAATCTGCCCACTTCCAGGACACATCTTCTGTGTGCTTCCCCACTTTAATAAACATAAATATTCAGAAAAAAGATAGAGTTCAAAAATGAAGGAGAGAAGAAGGAATTTGTGGGGAGCTGGAAATTGCAGATTTTTATCCCTGTACCATCTGGATACCCCTGGGTTTTCATGGGCAAGCTGGCACTTTCCCTTGCTCTAGCAACTCCAGGGTCCTGGTGAGTCTGAGTCCTGCTTGCTCCCCTTGGAGCACTGTGCGCTTTACACGTTGTTCTGCAACCACTACATCATGAAGGAAAAAAATTATTCCCTAAGCATGACTTGGCTCCCCTCCCCTAAAACCTTGTCACATTCTGAGAAGGGGACATCCTCTCTGTTTGAAACCCATTTCCCTACGTGAAAAATCAGACAGGAATCAAAAATTTATTATAGTCAGAGTATAACGGGCTACTCGCTAAAGTCTGAAGAGCAGTATCAGGGAACAAGCATGCAAAATCCAAGACTACTACTTTGGGAACTTTGCCACCTCCCCTTTCCGTAAGTTTGAAGAAAGTCTGAGATAAAGGATTTCCCAGAGAGTGACAGCAATGAGAGGCCGCCAGATAAGATATTTAGATACACAGGCACTCATTATGAAAACTGCAAAAAGTACTTTGGGTCATTAGATGTATTAATAGTATCCCTATTAGCTTCTTGTCTGACTCAGAGAAATACTGCATAAACGGTCTCAGGGGAACAACAGCAAATGAGCTACACAGGTTGATGATATTTCTGTTGATGTACAAGCATGTTTCTTCTCCCTCCATCCCCCTCGGCCCTCAAATTAGCCTGTAACTTACTGCTCATTTTATATAATTGCTTGCTGTTACCTCTGCTGCACTGAATACTCAGAAAGCAAGAATGTGTCCTCCAAACACCATAAACTAAAGCTACAGCTTCAAGCGGTGCCCATTTGAACGCGGAGTAAAACCCCACAGCCCATACTTCAGGAGGCAGAGCTATTACTGCTGACCACAAGGAATGTAACAACACCACGGGGAAAGAAAATGCCTCCCTGGCTTGGTTTCCACCAGGTGTCAACTTTTATGGGCCCTATTCCCATTTAGCTACTTTATAAAATGCTCACTGTGTTAGAATCAGGTTCACAGTCAAAAAGACAAAGTCATAGTAGCAGATGCTGTGCAAGTACTGCTGATAAGATATTTTACACGTGCACGTCAACTACAAAGAGGAGTGGATAGCAGAAGGTATAATAAACATAGGATTTTCCCTCCCTGCATGGTCCCAGGCATGTACATACCCATACTTGCTTAAGTGCAGCACTAAAAAAAACCTAGATGGGGGAGGAATGGTAATTGCAGGAACCTTGGGGAATTTAAAAAACTGACCTCAAAAGACAGAGAGCAGGGCAGTTCAGCTGGCTGCTGAAAGAATAAATAGCGCATCAGCAACTGAGATTGCTAGGCAGAATTGCTATTCAGCTGCATCCAGGAGAAGGAAAGTTATGCTGCAACTAGGAGAGGGGGCAGAGAACAGATGGAGAGCTTAAAAGCACAAAATCCTTAGACTTCTTGGAATTAATTATTTTCACATACATCGTCTCATTTTCAAATTTTTGTTGAGCATGTTGAATACTTGGGTGCAACGCACAGGACAGTAAAAGGAAGGAGACTTTCCTCATTGTTATGCTCTCAGAGCTGAGGCCAGCTCTGGGTTTTTTTCTGTTAAGAAAGATACTATTGGCAAGGGCACATTAGCTTCCGTCCTACTCTCAGAAAACTCCTGGTACTGCGTTCTGGAGAAAGAAAAGAAAAAAGGGAAAAGAAACCACACAAAGCATGCAAGCTACTCAAATCCTTTTGGACTCAGACACCTCAAACACCAGATCTGAGCCTGCTGGAAATCTGGACTTTGCACTTTCAATTGCATTGGCTCTGACATCCAAGTAGGGGTGATAAAGAAATTTCCATTTCAATTATTTTAGCACAAAATATTGAGTAATGCCGCTAAACTCCAGTTAAAAAAAAAAAAAAAGAACACAAAAAAACAACAACAAAACCCCCACACACATCTGCTTTCTGTAGAAAATCTCAATGCTTCATTACAAAGCTTCTGGCAGAGAGCTGAAAACTTCTTGAGTTTTCAATGAAGCTTGGGATTGTCAAATTCAATGGTGTTCTAGTCATGTTTGGGACAGAAGTTTAGGTACCGTGAGAGCGCGACTTCCTGGAAGAAAGTTAAGACATCCAGGCAATTTCTATCACTAGAGTTAGAAAGCATTTTTAAGGACTCACCTTTCATATTTAAGCACCTACAGTGGAAGCTGGGGGCTTACATCCCACTGCTGACTAACCCTGAGTTGCCCGCAAGGATTCCTGCATCTTTCCTTCAGATTGATGTACCCACAGCAGAGTGCCAAAGATGTTATGATACTTTGGCTCCTAGTCAAATTTTATTTCTGACAGGTTAAAAGCAGAATAAGTAAATCACTGTCATGGCTCAAAGAACTCTTTTTTTTCTTTTCTGTTTCCCATGTCTGTTTTGACAGCCAATGAATTATTCTGCCTATCCTGCTCTCAGCCTAAGAGGATGAATTGTATAAAAAAGTTACAGCCTGTCACAATCCTGAAAATAATTTGCTGTGTATCATTTTCCTCCCCTTGACTATCCAGTGTTTGTCTCTCATCATTAAATAAGGCAACAAAAGTAATGAATATGTTCATTAACATTTAAAAAGTTGATGGAATCCAAAGAGGCTTTTTATATGACTAGTTTGCTGTAAGAAATGTTATCCCATATCCCAGGTGGAGAACAGTTTATCAGGCAGGGTTGGAAACTTGCTCCCTTATCAACGCAAAATGCTTCCAGGAGAGAAAACAAAAGCAATGCTGTAGGACACAGAGCAAGGAGAATTTAGGCAGACTGATAGCAAGTCAAGATGGAATTTGGCAATCACACTAGATCTCAACAGCAATTCAAACTTAATGATCCCAAGTTTCACTTCACGTCTTCAACAAAATACATTAAATATGAACAAGGTTAATGGCTACTGCAGGATTAAGTAAAAAGTTATGGTACCCAAAGTGATGCAGAGGTCAGACTTGAGAGAGGGGAAAAAACTAAAACCCAAAGCCCCAAATGTAGCAATGTATTGCCTCCAATCTTTAATATTTTTTTTCTTATTTTTACTTTTGAAAATCAGACAAAGGAAAACAAATAGGTGTTACGCAGTTAATTAAGCCCTCTTGTGTAAATTCATTTGGCAGTATTGTGTGTACTAAGACATCTTGTCTCAGGACACAGAGGGCTGTGTGCAAGTTTAAAATCATTAACTATTGTTATCCGATAACAACCCCCAAACCTGCGACATCCAAGTTTATTTAAACTGAAAGGGTGACAGACATGAAAGCCAAGCACTCCTACTCTTCTCAGCCTTTCCTTCATTGTAAGACCAGCCAGAAGGGCCTTGGACTCTTCATAAAATGTTTGGCAAACAAAAGCCCTGTTAATTGACAAGCTATTGCTTTTACTGCTTCCTACCACAACTTGTGGGAATCTTTTAGACCCCAATCAATTCTGCACACAAGCGTTCCCACGAGATGCCACACGCATTCCCATTTGAAGCCACTTACAAGAAGTGCTACAGCCGTCTCACATAAAACCTTTGTCTTCGCCAGGCCCTTCTGAAACCACGTGCGACCCTTTCATCCCCTGCTGGCCAGCAAGTTCTTTTTTTTGTTTGTTTGTTTGCTTACTTTAACCAGGTTCTTTGTTTTCTGCCATCTTACTGCTTTGTTTTCCCCCCAAGATAGTTCCTCGCCTTTGCAAGGAGTGAGTTATAGCAGAGATGTTTGCAGTCTTCATTGCAGCCCAACGCCAATAAAAAATAGTCCCCTCATCAGAGGCTGCCTGTTAACAGCTCTCCTTTATTGTTAAAGCTCCGTGTACTTAATTCTTCTTTGTCAATAAGAACAATCAATCTCAGCCTGTTAATTAGGAAAAGTTTAACGAGACAGGGGACAGACTTCTGACAGCACAAGCTCTGTTCCTTTGCTGTCAAAAACAACAGCAACTTACACTCGAGGTATAAGCCTATATTATCACCATTTAAAAGTGGTCAACCTGCAGTATTTTGTCGGGGGGTGTTGTTAATCAGCATTTACTTAAGCCCTTCAGGTACCCAGGAAGTTTTAAGTCTTTCCTGGCTTCTAGTATCACTTAATTCATTAATTATTGCAATATCATCTTGGATCATCAAACTGGAAAGACAGTCTCTGTCTAAACAAGAGACTTATAAAGGCAGAGCTCCTTCCTCCAAGTCCTCAGCGTTTCCACCAGCCATTTCCAGTAGGAAAAATTCCCTGCAAAAATCTGCCGAATCACCCTTTTATCTTTCTTCACATTCTTCTTCCACACTGTCTTCTCTCGGGGACAAGAATACATGTCCTTATGATATAAAGCACAACAGGCATTCATCCTTGACTGATGGCCATAGATGTCATCTCAGAAATAACAACTACTGGGTAGTGCTACCTATGCAAAACGATGGAGAAGAAGGGAGAAGAACAGCTGGAGGTAGACCCCCTTTGACTGCACAGTCAGAGGAGCATGCTGGAGCATGGAAGGTAAATTTGAACTGAATCCTGAAGGGCAGGAGGGGCAATCAAAGGGCTCTGAGGAAGGCAGGGATATGAGAAAGATGCTGCGTGTTCTGGACCCATGATCCTTAAAGAGTCATCTAGGTCTTCAGGAAGATGTTCAATACCTCTGCTCCTCTGAAAATGTGCCCAAACTGGGCACAGACTCTCTCTGCACAGAAAGACTCCTTTGATCCTCACCAAAATTAAAAGTATGACAGAGGGTTTCTGCAGCCTGAGCTGGGAACACACTCAGACTAGGTGAGCTAGGAAGCTCTGCAGGTAAGAGAGATGTGGGATGAAATTCAAAAGTCCACAGAGGAAGGAAATGAGACTGTTCCACAGAAAGACGCTTTCTAAAGTCTGAGATTTGAAGTGCTTATGAACCTGAATCATTTACACTGAACAATTACACTGAATTATTCCCACTTGCATTGCTATTCCAGAGTTTACTTGTATTTCAGAAAAGCTGTGATTAATTTTATTTTTAACTTTACTCCATGACTCTTATTAAAATTATTTTTAACTTTTTCTCAAAAACATATTTTTTGAGAAAATTTTTGCATTTTGAGGGAAATCAAAATAAAGATTAAAAATGGCTATGCATGTCAATGAGAGAAAAGAAAAGACCTCATATTATTTTCTAAGCCTTTTTTTTTTTTAATGTCCAAACTATTTTTTTAACTTTGATATCTCCAAAGTTAAAGAAATTTAATATTTCAGACACGGCATATGTAGTGTACAATCCCCGTGGAAGTGGGTATACTTTTTGAAGCCTGAAGAAAATCAGATAAAAAAAGAATAAACAACAGGACACTGTCTATGTCTCTATGCTGCATTATTTTTCTTGCTGAAGTCCAGCACTTATCAAGTCCTTGCTCTTCACACCTACCTGCACAGCCATACTTCTTCACCTACCTAGTCAGAAAAACAAACTTTCTAGCCTTGCAAAAAATCTGCAGACCAACTTATGGGGGGTTCCCAGAGAGACACAGTGAGCACCCCTCCATATTCCATTTCTGAATGCTTACGACTCTCCATTTGCATCCACCCATAAGCCCACCACTTCTAGTTACGTCACTAACTTCAAGAAAGTGAACACTCCTCCTACCAAAAGACTAACTCTTTGCTTTTCCACCCCTGACTACAACTCTTTGTCTAAGTTTCTTAGCCCCCAAAGTGGGGGCAGACAGTGTCTGCTGGAGTTTGGAGCTGAATCAAAGCAGCTGGAGTACATGGAAATTTGGGAAGATCACTGTTTGGCACTGCATTGAGGATGGAAATTTGAATTTGGACATGGCTTCTGCTACCAGCCTTCACTGAGGATACATTTAATTGCGTGTCCCCATGAGTTTCCCAGTAGACAGGAGTATCTCCCCCGCAGTCCATTGTGCTGGGAACATATTTCAGCAGCTCCCAATATCTGCTAAAGCCAAGCTGTTAGAGCAGTATCAGGGTGCTTTATCACCCAGCTGACTGCAGGGGCGGGATCCATCTCAGCTATCTTCAGCCATCTCAGAGGCCAGGGAGCCCGGTAGGCTCCCCCTGTAGTTAGTGGAGGAAGATAGGCATCTGCAGAGTAATCCATCCCACATCTTTCTCTCTCTCCTTTAACTGAAGAGGAGCCCAGATAAGTAGCTCGGACCAGACACATTACTTCTGAATAGCTGGAGCTAGACAAGATGAATTCCGCTCTCAGTGTCCAAAACACTAACATATGTAGTTTCTCATTACTTATCACAGTTGCAACGCCTGTTACTCATTGATTTAGGAACAGATTTCCTCGGTGTGATTTCCTTCTCTTTGTGCAAAACTTTCATTATGCAGTTTTTGCACCCTAGCACTCAGGAACATAAGCGACAGGACATTTCCTGCACAGACCCACGTGTACACCTGCAGACCAGGAGCTGTGTGTGTCTTGAGTCCCTCTGAGCATGCCTGAGCAGCGGTGTAAAGCCCCTGATGATGCAAAGGAGACCGAGCTGAGGATGCTTTTAAATTCAGGTCTCCAAGGGCCCCAAAGCCCTGTGCTCTGCTTACAGCCATTTGGGTTTCACTTGCTAAAATAATTTTGGAAAAGCACCTCAGAAGCAAAACGATGCTGCCTGGGGACAAAACGTGTGCGACCGCCCTGCCAATGGTTGTTCCCACAACATGCGTCCCTGCAGGACAGACAGACAGCACGACCCTTCCCACTCCCAGCCCTTGGCCATCCCAGCAATGCCATAATCCAGCCTCCAACCGTTTCCCGCGTGGGTCCGCTCCCCTTCTCCCCGCAGGGGTGTGGAGGAAGACAGGTCCTGAGCTGCGGCGTCTCCATAGTGCTGAGCACTCTCAGCATGGTGGTACCTCGTACCGCCGCATGCCTCACATACCGAAAGGCACAGCGCCCATGGTCTGGGTAACAGCACTGTGAGTCAAAAGGGGCTGGTTATGAGTTTGGATACTACCATTTAAAGATAAGCTTCTCCATGGTTACCGCTCTCATGTAAGGTCACTTTCCTGCCAAACCTCCTCTCCTCCTTCCCTGGCGCACTCTCCTTCCCCCTGCACTATTTTTTTTTTTTTCCCAAACGTGCTACATCAAAAGAGAAAATGAAAACATTTAAGATAATCACAGTCTGACTATTTTAATGCAGGCTGTAGGAAAGGAAACATGTAAGCCAAGTGCTCTCACTGTGCAAGCAGAAACACACTCTCGACCTCATAAAAGTAGTATCTGAGAAATAACACTTGATTAAAGCAGCCAGTCCTTCATTTAAGTAGGTGCTTATGGTAGGGAAAATATCCAAGCTTTCTCTAGAAGAGGCCGCTGGCCTATCACAGAAAGCAGGAATGGGCCAGACAGATGAATTATTGCAAGACAGCTGGGTTTCAGCCGGGGTGCGAGGAGATCCCTATTATCCTGTCCACCTTTCTTACACAAATGCCTCTCCCCAGAGAAACCGAGTCATTAAAAGCCGGCTCGTTCGCTCCTGACAGGCAATATGCATTGAGTGAGAGGTGATACATTTTCATTTTCAGCACGAAATCTTAGTCGCCCCAAGGAGCCGCTCACTCAAGAGAGCAGTAATGGAATACAGGGCCTTTCATCTCCGTCTCACTGCCGCGAGCGCGGCCTGGCTCGGTAGCAACCCAAAAGTCATTAGCTAATGGGTTGTTTCGGTGACCTCCATGAAATGAGTTCTGGTGGGTTTGGTCTGGTTTTCAGTAGACAATAACTAGAACCACAAGTGGTGTTACACAGAAACCATATTAACGAGTTGAGCACACGGTGGGTAAGGACCGAGTGAATCGCCCGCCCGTAGCCATGCCATGGCTTTCCCTGCCCTTTGGGGCTGAGGAGCACAAGGGAAGCCCCGCAGCCGGCTTGTTTGCTCCACTGAGACAGGGATCCCCAGCTCCTAAGATCCCCAGCTCCTAAGATCCCCAACTCCTAAGATCCCCACTTTGTCCTCATTTGCACAAGCAACGTGTATTAAAAAAAACAACAAAAACATCTTAACAACCATTTGGCATTCTTTAGGACCTCAACAGTATCTAGTAGGCACCGCTTTGAGCTGAAAATACCACAAACTTGGGACTACCAAGAGCTTGCCGAAGACTGGGCCCCGCATCCCAGGCCTGCTGACTTCCGAGTGCATCATTTTGCAACTGGAAAATTCCTTTTTTGTAAGCAATTCCTCATCTTAATACATCTAGTGAGTGCGGTACAGCCCAACATCTCTCTGGGAAAACAAACCCCAGCCATCCCTCTTTACTTTACAGAATACACCCTGAAGTGAGTGTCTTGAACCCTTACACCACCACCCCCAAAATACTTTGGTTATAATTTGTACCACTTCCTCTGTCACGTTTCCACGAAAGACCCACTAAATAGTTACAATCTCAAATCCCAGCAGAAATCTAATTTGGGGTGACGAGCTACCTTTCATCTATTTAGAGCCCGCACAAGTTACAGCACATCACACACAAGCCTGGTCCCATCACATCGCATGACTAGATGATAGGTATCTTTAAGTAAGACAACCACCAACTGCTTAGATAAGAGATTTACTGAGGACCAATGCCCAAAAGGGAATGGATGTAAAGCAGGCAGAAAACCACTATCACAGCCCTGAGGATGCCCCCGTTAGTTGCTTCCAATTTAAATTACATAGGAATTAACACAGGCCCAAATTCTGAAGGAATTTGGCAAAAGGCAGTAAAAAAAGTCATCCCAGAGAGAGGGAAGGGAGGTCAGGTGGGGCTTGCACACAGATGTTGTTTTCTTTGCTGTCGGTAAGATTCAGAATTAGAGCTGGACATTTTATACAGATGTCGTTAACAATCAAAACTGTCAGACTGCCTTGCTCAGAAGGGATCGTTAAGCCTCTTGCTGGAGGCTTTAAATCTCTTACTATCAGTAGCTGACGTGTTTCCTTCTCTCACTTACCTGGGACTGGTAACTGTCAAGGAAAGACCCTCAGGTCTGACCCTATATACGCTGTATTTCTTTATCTGTTCTCCCCTAGATACACATACACACACACGTGCTCTTCTCAGCACAGTTGCTTTTGCTATTTTGGGAACAAAGGAAAGTTGATCAAGGAGATATTGGCACGCCAACAACTGGGCAATAGGCAATATCTGTACAGTACTTAGGAAAGAGCAAAGCACAGCCTGTAAAGACTCAAGCATGTCTCCACAGACTTCTCAACCATTCAGACCTGCCTTCCCCTGAGGAACATGACTAAGGAAAGCCAGAGTGTAAAGCTACTGCTTTACAGCTGAAGCCGAAGTGAGAGGGAGTACACCGAGTACAGAAGGAGCAATGTGCCTCAGCCTGGGACAGGAGGCATTCAGCAGAGCAGGAGCCCAGGGCGTATATCACCGTGACATGTGTGACAGCATATTTTCATTATTACAGGATTAAAACTTTAAAAGAAAAAAAAAAAAACACCAACAAAAAAAACCCCACCTGAGCAGGCTAATTCTCCACAGTAGCAGTGATGATTTGGTGTAAATTGATTTTGCAGATTACTGGGATTTTTTCCTGCAAAACAGTCCAAGTTCTCCACGGCAGCTTCATTAAATATGTGTGTGTCTGTCTATGTATAAATACATATTAATTTTTTAATTCTATCCCTCTCTCCTCCCTTTTTATTTTATTTTCATGACGCAGGAGAGCTGTGTCTGGTACTGACAAAACTCTTGGTATTCTACTGAAATGTAAATTTCCCTAGTCTTACATTTTCTGCTGATAACCAGCCCACAGATTGCAACCAAAGCAGTGGTTTGAACTTTGCATTTTACTGTTCTCTCAGATCACACCAATGAAGTCAATTCATTGTCGAGTCACCTGCCCCAACTCATACAGCATTATCTTCTAACTTAATGGAAGTGAAAGAGAAGCCTGTACTCATGACCCAAAGGATGCAATTATTACTTCCTCTCTATATTGTTGCTAGTGAAGGGTAAAATCCAGGATATGACCTTTTCATTAAGCGTCAAGCCAAAATCCACCTGGGACAGCCTAAGGAAGCTACCCTCATCCTTTCACTCAGTAATTCAGAGCAAAGGCCCTTGCCACATGCAGCTGAGAGGAATCCTTGAGAAAGATCAGTTTAAGAAAACATCTAATAAATGTTGGTCAATAGATGAAACCCCAAAAGCTTTCTGTCTCCTCTTGCATGATTCCATCACAAAAAAATAGCATCATTAATTTGACACATTGAGCCTCTCCCAAATATCCTGCTCTATCTGCACACAGTGTGAGGTCAAAAAAAGATGACAAACAGAGAATAGGAGTGATACAGTGCAGTAAAATGCTCAATAGAAACTTGAACTCCAAGAGAAGAATGCATAATAGTGTTGAATTCCTTATATTTTTTGCTTTGTTATGGCAATAATAACGTGCCTTTTGAAGTTCGTACCGGGAGATACAATGCCAAAAGGCAAATACTTACAATACAAGAGCACTTGGTACATTTATTTCCTTCAGGCCTAAATTCTTCTCCTTCATTGTAATGTCTCCCTTCAAATATACAACCTGCAAAACAGCATTTGAATAAGTTTAGCTCAGGATAGCGTGCTGCCTTTTCTCTATAACACACCCCACCATAGGACAATATGAAAAGTAAATCGTACCATCCTCTCTGACACAAATCACTTCCAAAGCCTGTACAAAGGCCTTGAGAACCCCCAAATATCTTTTTGGGGAAAGAAAACATCCTTCTACAGCAGATAAATTTGCACCAATGAAGTCGAGGCTGTCAGGTCTTCCATTAAAAGTGGCTTTGAAACACTTTTCCAAGCTGTTTGCTTTTTACTACTCATTCTTACTCCCTGAGTTTATATTAGATGTTGGCAGAAACTAAAACTAATTAGAATATAATCAACCCACTATATCACAACTTTATGTAGGTATGCTTAACCTACAGAACCTCTGTTAAAATCAAATTAGCCTACAAAACCATGTTAATTTGCCACCGTGCTTCACAAAGGCCACCCATTCCCACTCCCCTTCAAAAAGCGAGTCTCCTTTTTTTAGGATTACGCTTACTCTTCCCCTCCTAACAAAATCCCAGTCATCAGCCAGGCAAACCCAGCTGACAAACGCTCTGAAAAATGACGTAAATACATATGTGGATATTGCCACTGGCAATCCCCTAGTCTGCAAGTCCTCTACTTAAAGATATTAAGCATGCTCTTCCTGTGTCATTTAATGCATCACAAGCCGCTGGCCCACATTTTAGTAACTTGTCAAGTACAATGGAGAAGTTAGAGGCAACCTCCCAGGTCATGATGGTTATCATTAGAAATACAGTTGCACATGTGGAACAGCATCTTCCCATGAAATCTCACCTGGACACACAGGACAACACGTTCCCATGAGTCTGGAAGGATTTTTGCAATGAACAACACACTGTACCTCTGACTCTACTATCACTCCTTCCTGAAAAAGAAGCAGATCAGATCAGTTCATTGTTAGCGCTGTGGTTGCTTTAACAAGCAAAGATCCACAATTACTAGGGGTACAATTAAATCACGGCACATGCTGCAGAGCACTGGATTTCAAAACCTCTTTTCTTTCTCTACCTGCTCCCCAGTATCAGGATTCAGGTTAATCCACAGTCAAAAGATCCACTTGAGTCTCCCTGACTCCAGACAAAATATTTGCCTTAAAATGCATCAGGTAAGAAACCAAGCACCCTCTTAGGAAAAGGAATCCTGCTTTATCAGGAATCCTTAGCCTCAGTAATCTGCCATACAGCTCTGGTGAAAACAGGCCAGACACAAGGCATTCTCTTCCCTCCCCTTTGGAGGAAAAAAGACTTAGAAAGTAGATAAAAGCATCTTGTTCTGTAGAGGGGAGACGCTTATCTTTGATGCTTTGCCTGATAAGTATTAGTTAATTAACATTTCCTGTACTTCTTGTTGGAGAAGTCAAGAGTCCTCCTGAACAAATCTGGGTGTGAGGATCCATGCACAAAGGGCTCCTACTTTTTTTTTCCACTTGCAGCTTTGCATTTGGAGACAAGGGAAACCTGTTTTTTAAATGTGTGGGTCTAGGGTAAACAGGGTCGCCCAGTTTTGCATTTAGACACTGAAACAGGCAATAAAGAATTGTTCATTTCAGTTAGCTAAAAGTGATCAGAGTATCTAAATTCAAGCCGTGAGTAACTTTTCATTAAGTGCAAGGATACAGAATACTGCTGCTCCAACTCCATTCTTCTCAGTGCACTCGTCTTTAAAAACATGGGTGGGTTTTGTAGAGCAGAAGTATGCCAGAAAAAGAGAAAAATCTTGAAACCCCTTTTCCCTATTTCTAGAAGCTCTTCATACTCATTCATGTCTCCTCTTTCCAACAGCTGCGATTCTTAGTCACTGCCTGAGTGTTATTATTAAAACTGGATCAATTTATCAGCAAAAATTGCAGATCTCTTCACAGACAGAAACTAAAATTCCCTACATAATTACTTGTTTTGTGCTTGAAAATGGACAATCTTGCAAACGTTATGGTTGCAGATAGGCAAGCTGCCAAAAATACCACTGTGTTAACAGCACAGTAGCCCAGGAAAAGATTTGGTTGTGGGTTTCTCTTAAAGAACATCCCAGGTAAAACCCATAGACACATACACACAAAAGTGTCCAATTACTAAAATAATAATTTGTATGTCCCAAAAGGCTTAGCGTGCTGAAAAAAAGAGGACTTATTTCAAGGTCAAGACAGCAGGAAATGGCACGGCTGCGTAACTCTCCTTTGGGTATCACGGTACTCAAGTCATATAAAACCTATCCTCCTGAATGCTTGGTTATAGCTGGCCACATTTGAGTGGATTTAAACTATTTTAAATGCAAAGTCCATATTTTGCTTTGGGTATAAGATATTACAGCTTATTTGGCTTGGATAAAAAAGGCTCAGAATTTCATGGGAAAAGCTTGCGACTCAATTAGCATGATGCTGATGACATCCTTACCTGGCACTGGTATGTAACACAGGGATTGCTAGGAAGGTGCCATTTCATAGAGCTGTTGTACGTGTTTCCTCCAAAACTGCAATCTAGAAGAGACAGAAGCACGTCAGTCCAGCAGAACACAATGATCCCGTGGGAGGTTGCTGATGAGAATCACAGAGCAGCATCCTAAATGCGCCCCATCCTGTCCCCTGAGTTAACAGAAAAGGTAAAGCTGAGAGCTGGGACTGACAAGAGGGATCATGCCCCGGGAGGGCTGACAGCAACACCTCCCAGACGTCTGCTCCTGGTGTGTGACTGGCCAAACTCCTTACAAACTATGACCATTGAAGACCAACCAAAATCAGTGACAATTTACCTAAAAATGGGTGTCAGTGGCTACTCTGCTGTCCATTCAGGAGCTGCTCAGCCACCCATGCACTGGAGGGGAAAGAGGGAGGAGAGAGGGTAAGAGAAGAGCTGGAAAGGTTCATCATCCAGCCCGGCCGTTCTATCCTCATCCATTAACCAAACCCCCAAGGAGTGATCTGCAGCCAGTGCAGATCAGCATGGGTACGCTGACAATGGCAGAGCTACCCCTCCTTTACACATTTTCACTTTCGTAATAGAAGGGATCAACATCCACATAAACTAAAAGCCATCAGGCTCTTCTGTGTGGGTGGTGAATCTCTGAATTTGGGACATTTTGGAGTCCCACAGAGTTTGGGACTCCAAACTTTATATATAAAAGACTTTATATGTCTTTGTGTGTTACATGACAACTTTGTTAACAGAAAATAGGTTGGTTTGCCTGTGCACAGGATCAGCATGCGTTTTTTGTGCAAAATGAAGTTTCATTGAGCCGTTTGGAAAAAAAAAAAATAAAACCACTCACATGTTAATTTTCACATTTGTTATTACATGTTCCTTCTAGTTTCCCTTCCCACTCTTTCACTGTTTTCTGGTATTTTGCAAAAAGGAAAACCAAAAAGGAACACAAAGAAAAGCATAAAATAACTCACCAGAAAAGCAAAACTAGAAAAGACATATTAAGAGGAAATAAAATATTTGATTTAAAAGAGTTACTTTATTAATGCAAAATTGTTTCAATTAAAAATTAATTTTTTGGAAAGCTGAAGTGTTTCTGAAAATAAAGTTTTAGAAGCAACACATACCCCATTTTCTGCAGGAAAAAATGCCCATTTTCCATTTACTGCTCTGAGGGTTTTTTCCCAGTCTATTTTATTCAAAATGAGCTTGATCAAAGAGCCCATGAAACCAACAGGAGTCTTGCCAGAGACTTTGAAACATGACATATACATAAAGTCACCAAGCACAAAACTACAATCAGTCAAACGATGCCCACGGCACCATTCCCTTTCCACACCCTACCTCAGCAGCTACTCTAAGTCATTCTCTGCTGTGTAGGGTGCACTGTCCTGATCTGCTTTGGGCTATATTTTGTGCCCTTCTGAAAATAAAGGCAAGTTATCAGCCCTATACCAGTAAAACTTTGAGCCCACTGTAAAAGAAAACTTGAGGGTCACAGCTGAGGAACTTAAAATACCCACACAATCGTTTTGTATTCAACCCCAAATTTAAAGGAAACCTGATATACAGAGATCTTTTACAAATATGTTAACTGCTTCCAGTGAAGATCTTAAACAACAGAAGATTCGACTTCAGGATTAGCAGTACTCAGACATTTTTCCAGGCTAAGTACAGAGCAACACAGGAGAAATCTGCAGATGCTGTGGCCATTCACTTACCTAAGCTGAAACAGGTATGTTTTTAAGAGTTGATCAGTAGTCTAAGAGCTGGCTGTGATAATTTAATCTTCGACAAATATTGAAAGGTACAAAGCATACATCTGAATCTCACTTTTTTCAAGTAGCAAAGTCCCTATTAAGTGTTTTTGAATAATAAAAAGTGTTCAGATTCTCAGCATGTTAATAAAGTTCTACATGAGCTCTTATACATGCAGGGCAGTATGTCAAAAGAGGAACGTGAAGCCCTATACTCCTCTTAAGCATTTTGAAGTCCCATTCTGAAAAACACAGTAGTACAGTCTCTACTTACTGCCCATTGTAAATTCTGACAAATGGCAGAGCCTGCTCAACACATTTTGGCGTCCTCAAGTTGTGGAAACCCAGGCCGCGCTGGCATACTGGTCCCAGTCTAAGAAAGAGTTTACACATGTGCTTGACTCTCAAGATGGAACAAGCTGTATTGTTAAATATCTTTGTGTGATTTTTACTGGATGGGTCTGGTGTCTTCAGCACTGTGCAGAATCAAGGGCCAGGCTGGAAACTACTACTGACTGCAAAATACCTTGCATATTTGCTCACCAATTATGCTCTTTAATTTGAAGTGTTTTCTCTGTAAGAAAGCTAATGACCCTGGGCTAATCTGCATGTACAGATGTGCATATTAAACTGAAATTTTCAGTTCAAGGATTAGTCTGGTTGAGAAAGCAGGAAGGTGCTCCATCCGTGCAGTCACACTGCCTTTGCTTGAAGTGCACATCCAAGCTATGCTACAAAATCCTCTGCCCCGCAGCACCAGACATTTTACCTGTGGAACGCAGCTAGGAGGGAAACTGAACTGCACTTGCCCACGAGCCACTTCAGTCTCTGCTACATGATGCTGGCAGCACTGGGAGATGGCAGACCAGAAGTAACTATTGCAGGTAGACCTTGCAGGCAGCAAAAGGGAAATTCATAACCAGAGACCAGGATGGAAAAGTCGGCAGAGGCACAGATACTAAGACTGCTCCTGGGCTTTGGCACAGGCCAGCAGGGTGAATATGGGAGTCAGAGCAGCATCATGCAAGCACCAGCGGGAAGCACAGTGGGAGCTGGATTTCATCAGATGCTCAGTTGAAGAAAACAGCATGAAGGAAGGGGAGAGTTAGCCAGTAACGGAGGCAGGCTTGGAGAGAGCTGGGGGAAGGCTGAAGGTCAGGCAAACTGAAGACAGGGAAAGAAAGTGCTTAACAATCTCTCGGTGAGATTTTAACCTGTCTCTGACCAGAGGTGTGCCCTCACATTCTGCCCTTTGTATGCCCCAGAGCTACACCCACCACTCACTCTTCAAAAGGAAAAAGAAACCAAGCCCACATACCAGCTAGTTTTGCTGAATCTCACTTACAATATACAAATCTCTCAGCTGACACCTGCAAACATACACCTGGACTTTCCATAGCACGGAAGTTTATGAGCCTCACCTAAATTCAGCTGAGTTGAAACCCACCCGCCTTCGTGTGCCAACTCAGTTGAGCCATTCTAGCTCACCCATGGTTAAAGGTCCATCATACTTGGCTTGGAAAGTAGCAGTCACTGAATATCCCATGTCCAAAGGCATCAAAGTCTCTGATGCCAATTTCTACAACCAAGTATGGTGGAACATACTTCAAGTTCCTAAAAGCCATTTTAATTCCCTTTGGAAATATTACTTTAACTTACTGTCTCCGTCCACCATTTGAAAGGGAGAGCAGGAGAAAAGAATAAATCAAGAAAGATCAGAACTTACCACAATCACTTAAATGCCATCCATTTACTCCGCCTGAATACATACTTAGAACTTTAGAAGAAAGGACTACAGAGGAGGTTTTCAAGAGGGGAACACAAAAAGCCTGATAATGTTCTAAGGAGTACATGAAAAGTAAAAGATTCAACATTAATAGGTAAATTTCATCCCATGACATATACCCCACAAGGAATACCTGTAGGATCCCACATACAGAAGAAAGTTAAACGTCAGTGGTCTAGATCAATTTTAATGGAGCTAAGGTGATTCATATCAGTCAGGGAGTGTGTCCTAATTTTTTAGTCTTTCCTGCTTCTCTCTTTAAGAATAGCTGGTGTTTTATTAATGTAAAATATTAACTTTCAGTTAGTTGTAGGTTTTGTTCCTATTACCTACTTCAGCCCAAATAGTTCAGATAAGTCCTGGATAAACATGCAAGCTGAAAGTTGCTTATCTGAATCAAACCAAACCACTGAATACTTTGAAGTTGGTGAATTGTTGTATATGCAGTGGAAACTGCTAATTACCTTCTAGTCACCTCATAAAGGCAAAATGATCCTCTAGACTTGAGTCATTCCTGCATAAAAAATGATGATAAAATAGTTAAATCCCTTCTAATTTACTAATTTAGCTACTTTGTTTCAATGTTGTGCATGCCTTACTTGAGCACCTTAGTTTCAAACATAATAAACTAACTTTTGACTGATCTAATTTGCAAGAGAGCAGTTTAATTCCAAAACAAGCAACCTTACAGAGAATTGGACTGGAATAACAAAAGAGGAAAATTATAGCAGATTTTGTTATTGGCATATGGACAATTTGACAATCAGGAAGCCATTTGTCTTTCCAAATCCACTAACATTGTTAAATGACCCTTTTTTTTGCTTTCTCAGACACCCCAGCACAGAGAATTATGAGGACAGAGAAATTGACTGTAAGAGACAGTTTAGTAGTGCTAAAGCTCAACCAGTGTCCTCAGGAGTTCATTAAAAACAAGCCTTTATTACTCAATTTGACATTGCCTAATAAGAGTCCAGAAGAGATTTTTGCTTATTTTAGGCTAATGAGAATTTTACAGACAAGTCATTTCCGTATTCTCCCAAGAGAAAGTGATAAATTGGTGCACAATAGACTAACTCCCCATCCCTCATTTCTTCAGCACCTTTCTTCTCCTATTAAGTCTTTTTCTTGCTTTCCCCCCACTTTCTATTTAAAAAAGTAACCTCTCTATTGCATGGAAAATAAACATTAGGAAAAAGAAAACAGTCAGAAGACATGTTTTATTTTAGTGTTTGATAAATTAATCCTCAGGGAAGTATCCAGGCATGCTAACACTAAATACCAGTTCCAGTCAAAAAAAAAAAAAAAAGAAAAGAAAAGGAAACCCCAAAACCAACCTCAAAAAAACCCAGAAACAAACAAACAAAAAAAAAAAAACCAAAGAAAAACACCCCCAAACCAATAACTTGCACATTCTGCATATTTCCCTGGCATGAATTCTGTTGGCCAAAATAAGAGAACTGTGAATCACACATACACCTATTACAAAATAGATTTTTTCATGTCTTAATGATGGTAAAACCATTGACAGCTACTAGAAAATTAAACTTCCTA
This sequence comes from Himantopus leucocephalus, assembly GCA_003993805.1. Lineage (NCBI taxonomy): Eukaryota > Metazoa > Chordata > Aves > Charadriiformes > Recurvirostridae > Himantopus > Himantopus leucocephalus. The sequence continues at coordinate 56,249,421 of RSEF01000002.1, forward strand.
TTGGGTAACCCTGGTCTTCATTTGTCAACACAGAAGCATGAAAATATATACAAAATCTCCCATGCTTATTAAGTCTAACTCTAAACAGTGAAAATCCAACTCTTTCCTCTGTAATTGAGTACAATCAAGCCTATTTGCAGCTGAGCCATCGCAATTACAATACCCTAGGGATGCGAGGCGCAGGGGCCATAAAAAGGGCATACAACACAGCAGAGTAAAGTGGCCATGGGGGTGAGCTGTGCCGGGACCGTACAGTTCACAGGCATGTGATGCAACGCAGCTCATGGTCGCTGAGCAAATAGCAGCTGAAACAAAGACACCAACTCCTCATGGTACTTTGTTTTTGCCCCTGCACCCCACAAGAACTGAATTTCACCTTTCTCAAATGTTTTGTGTTCCATCAATATATTGGGGGGGTGGGGGGGTGGTGGTGTCAAAGTCACTCTGCAGGGTCCATATGAATTTTGCGATCCAAAATGCCATGTAGTTAGAGCTGCTGTTGATTCCTGAGCTCATACTTGATGTGCTTGCCAAGCCTGGCAACTGGAGAACAGTGACCTTTCATGGCTGTGACGAGTGTCATGAATGATGTTGCTTGGTGATACAATTATTTGCCATTTATACCCAATGTCCTTACACCAGAAAAATAATTCATGATCAGTACAACTTACAGCTTCCAACAGTATAAGAAATTCTTACTGTCTTAACTGTATTAAAGTGTTTACTGTGTTGTTCCAGACAAACGTTACACGTGAATGTTGTGTAAAGCCTCCATCTTGATCTTAAATTTCCTTTTACTTTGCTGCACTGGACACAATGCCCACAGACAAGGTACAAGAGCATCTACATATCGCCACAGAGGTCTTGTGCTGTTTTCTAATACAAGAGTCCTGAACAACTTCTCTCTGCTTGTAGAAGTCTGGGTAACTGATGTTTGACTGCAAAAGTATTTATGACAAGACAGTTCATAAAATTTTCTTAGGTATATGAAGAATTATAGTAATCAAAGTATCAAGAAAATCTGAAATTTGAAGCACTACTGAATACTATAATAAGCACCAGATATTCAAGGGATATGAAACGTATGTGCTGAGACCTTTGTAAAAAGAGTTAACTCAAAGGAAGTGGTGGAGAGATAGAGACCTCTTCTTAGGCATAACCAGGAGTAACTGAAGCTGACACCATGATGATACTGGATGATACTATCCTTGGTAGCTATATATCACTGCTTCAAAATCCCGTCCTATACTTGAAATACAAAGCTAGAAAACTGAAAGAACATTGAGATGAACCTGTACCTCCAGCCTCAAGAAACAGAGCTGGAGCACATTACCAAGGACTGAGAGGCAGTGAAAAAAGGCTGAGAGAAAAGTTAGACTTGATTACGTCCCCAAACCATCTCTTTCCATAACCAGTCTCTCTCAGATAGCAAGACTAGATAATTCAGATGAGGGTGAAAAGGATTTTAGTAGGAAAATATATTATTATCTTCCCAGCCCATTATCCCTCCATCCATGTATTAGGTTGCACCCTTGTCTCTGCAAGCTTGCCTTAAGACATACGAGGATGGGCTGCAAGTTATAGTGCCCCATCAGGGCCCCACACAAAGCCCCCCCACACACACACACACCCACTTACAGCAGAGCACCAAACTGGTATCAGGTATCCCATACTAGAGGTGTCCACAGGCGAAAAAAGTGCCAAACATATGTATGGCTCCTGCAGGCCGTTAGTAGAGTAGCCAGAACACTGATAAACTCATAACCTCCCTCTAACTTCCTTTGCAAGCCAGCTCTGATAGTTGAAATTGGCTGCAATCCTCAACCATAATACTTGATATCCTTTCCAAGAAATGCACGATTAACTATGATAGCTTTGGATATTCAATATTCAGGGGAACTCGTGCTGCTGTTGCCTGGGCTGTGATTCCATTCTCTGGTAGACTCCAGATCAACGGAGCACAGCATGTGAACCTCTAAGATCATTAATTAA